>CM042395.1:4946672-5589172 GCA_023634145.1 Thymallus thymallus
AATGGGGACCCATTCAATAGGAAACATACTGTAAATATGACAGAAGAGAAGAAAAAACACCAATCAGGAGAGAGAGGGAGGGTGATTGGTGGTCCGTGTGGCCATCTGGGTTATGCAAGTGTTTATGGGTCATGAGTCATGACTGCTACTGTGCCCTCTTTCTGTTGATGTCACTAATGCATAACGTACAGGATACATTAGGAGGCCCCAAGGCATTCTGGGGTGTTGGACTATGTGCGGGTTGCTTTCTTTTTTCCCCGTAAGCTCGGTAATGAGTTATGGTTCTCTCTCTCTAGAAATTTCCCCCGGGGGGGATCAATAAAGTATCTCTCTCTCTCTCTCTCTCTCTTCTCTCTCTCTCTCTCTATATATATATATATATATATTCCATCTTACTCTCTCTCTCTCTCTCTCTCTCTCCTCTCTATATATTCCATCTTACCTCTCTCTTCTCTCTCTCTAACTCTCTCTCTCTCTCTCTCTCTCTCTCTCTCTCTCTCTCCTCTCTCTCTCTCTCTCTATATATTCCATCTTACCTCTCTCTCTCTCTAACTCTCTCTCTCTCTCTCTCTCTCTCTCTCTCTCTCTCTCTCTCTCTCTCCTCTCTATATATTCCATCTTACCTCTCCTCTCTCTCTCTCTCTCTCTCTCTCTCTCTAACTCTCTCTCTCTCTCTCTCTCTCTCTCTCTCTCTCTCCTCTCTATATATTCCATCTTACCTCTCTCTCTCTCTCTCTCTCCTCTCTATATATTCCATCTTACCTCTCTCTCTCTCTCTCTCTCTCTCTCTCTCTCTCTCTCTCTCTCTCTCTCTCTCTCTCTCTCTCTCTCTCTCTCTCTCTCTCTCTCTCTCTCTCTCTCTCTCTCTCTCTCTCTCTCTCTCTCTCTCTCCTCTCTCTCTCTCTCTCTCTCTCTCTCTCTCTCTCTCTCTCTCTCTCTCTCTCTCTCTCTCTCTCTCTCTCTCTCTGAATGGTCTTATAGCTCAGGGGCTCTTTCCTCCCCTGTGCCCTGGTCTGAGTTTCCATCTCATTTAGGGCACACTCTGGCCAAAACTAAATGGTTCTCAGAAAGAAAGGCTTTTATGGGAGAGAGAGAGAGAGAGAGAGAGAGAGAGAGAGAGAGGGACGAGGGGTTTATATAACCACTCAATTGCACCATCGACTCGTTCACCTCCACCTCCTGGTCTTTGGTAAACAGTAATCTTCCATTCATTAGAAGACCTATTGGTCCTAGGATACAATTGAGGAAGGACAACTGTGTGTGCGTGCGTATGAGAAAGTAAGAGAGGGACAGAGAGAAAGAAAGTGAAAGAGAATGTGTGTGTGTTGTACATACCTGTGTGTGAGACTGTGTGCCTAGCAAGGTGGTATTCAGAACCCAAAGTAAATAATAGTATGCCTTTACAGAGAAAGAGAGGGGCAGAGCGAGAGAGAGAGAGAGAGAGAGAGAGAGAGAGAGAGAGAGAGAGCAAACACTCACCGAGTCGTGTATTTTGATATTGGGCCTGAATGTGTAGTCAGGAGGGGTCTGACTGGAATCATCATCGTGGGAGACTTAGAGAGAGAGGAAGATCAATACACAATGTCATTAAATGCTGCCACACTACTTCTTTTACACACTAACTGGGCAGCCACTGCAATATGTCTGAATCCCAAATGGCACCCTGTTCCCTATATTGCACTACTTATATAGTGCACCCTATGGTCCCTGGTCTAAAGCAGTGCATTATAAAGGGAATATGGTACCATTTGGGACGCACTTTGTGTGAATGTCAGGATACTACAGTCCAGTGCATGAAGATATACTATGAGGCGAAGCTATGGAGCAGAAGATGAAGGCATATGACACACACTGATAGTCTAGACTTTACATTAACATCAGCTCAGTGAATTTTTAAATGAGAATGCACATTGCTTTTCCATATAATATTACACTGCACAGAGGGATGTAACATATGTTACAAGGATTTCACATGTTGATAGGGAGCTATTATACTGTGTGTTAATCTGTTAGATATGAGGCCTATGGTAAGTATGTGTATTTGTAGAGAACAATGCTCTCAAATCAAAAGGGCTAAGGCAGAGATACAGTGGAATGTGAATAGCTGAGAACAATTGGTTCAGATGGTAGCTACGCTATTAAGCAGACCGTGCAGAGTAAAGGTTGTGGTTTGTAAAGTAAACACTATCACACACATGCAATCACGCACAGATGCACGGGCGAACACATGCAAACACACACACACACACACACACACACACACACGCACACGCATACTTTCTACAAAACAATACACAAACACACACACACAACCCGAATGGACACTTCAGTAGATTAGCCCTGACACTCAGAGAGTGGTTAAGGTGATGTGTACACAGAAGCTGACACTGGCCTGAGTGTGGGATGTATTAATGGTGACAAGGTTAGAGGGGGAGATGTTGATGAGAGAGAGGGGGAGATGTTGATGAGAGAGAGGGGGAGATGTTGATGAGAGAGAGAGGGGGAGATGTTGATGAGAGAGAGAGGGGGAGATGTTGATGACAGAGAGAGGGGGAGATGTTGATGAGAGAGAGGGGGGAGATGTTGATGAGAGAGAGAGGGGAGATGTTGATGAGAGAGAGGGGGAGATGTTGATGAGAGAGAGGGGAGATGTGATGAGAGAGAGGGGGAGATGTTGATGAGAGAGAGAGGGGGGAGATGTTGATGAGAGAGAGAGGGGGAGATGTTGATGACAGAGAGAGGGGGAGATGTTGATGAGAGAGAGGGGGGGAGATGATGAGAGAGAGAGGGGGAGATGTTGATGACAGAGAGAGGGGGAGGTGTTGATGAGAGAGAGGGGGAGATGTTGATGAGAGAGAGGGGGAGATGTTGATGAGAGAGAGAGGGGGAGATGTTGATGAGAGAGAGGGGGAGATGTTGATGAGAGAGAGGGGGAGATGTTGATGAGAGAGAGGGGGAGATGTTGATGAGAGAGAGGGGGAGATGTTGATGAGAGAGAGGGGGAGATGTTGATGAGAGAGAGGGGGAGATGTTGATGAGAGAGAGAGGGGGAGATGTTGATGAGAGAGAGGGGGAGATGTTGATGAGAGAGAGGGGGAGATGTTGATGAGAGAGAGGGGGAGATGTTGATGAGAGAGAGAGGGGGAGATGTTGATGAGAGAGAGGGGGAGATGTTGATGAGAGAGAGGGGGAGATGGTGAGGAGAGAGAGGGGGAGATGGTGAGGAGAGAGAGGGGGAGATGAGCGAGAGGGGGAGATGTTGATGAGAGAGAGGGGGAGATGGTGAGGAGAGAGAGGGGGAGATGAGCAAGAGGGGGAGATGTTGATGAGAGAGAGGGGGAGATGAGAGAGAGGGGGAGATGGTGAGGAGAGAGAGGGGGAGATGGTGAGGAGAGAGAGGGGGAGATGAGCGAGAGGGGGAGATGTTGATGAGAGAGAGGGGGAGATGGTGAGGAGAGAGAGGGGGAGATGAGCAAGAGGGGGAGATGTTGATGAGAGAGAGGGGGAGATGAGAGAGAGGGGGAGATGGTGAGGAGAGAGAGGGGAGATGGTGAGGAGAGAGAGGGGGAGATGAGCGAGAGGGGGAGATGTTGATGAGAGAGAGGGGGAGATGGTGAGGAGAGAGAGGGGGAGATGAGCAAGAGGGGGAGATGGTGAGGAGAGAGGAGGGGGAGACAGAAACAGAAAGAGGGGAGTGGGGGGAGAGAGAGAGGAATAGAGAGAGATAGAGAGGGAAGAGGAAAAGATGGAGAGAATGGCAGAGAGGGGGGAGGAGAGAGAAGAGAAATAGGGGGAGAGAGAGGTAAAGCATCGGATAGAGAGAGAGAGAAATCTTATCAAACACCTATCAGAGCACTGAGACCCAGAATAACACTGAACATAACTATCAAAGCCCTGGAACATAGAATAACATAGAACATCATACAACCCAGGAACACAGTGAGATAGAAATAACCTCACTATCAGAACCCTGGAGAAACACTGTCAGAAGCTGTAGCCTCAGGTCTCCAGTGTGTGTGTGTGTGTGTGTGTGTGTGTGTGTGTGTGGTGTGTGTGTGTGTGTGTGTGTGTGTGTGTGTGTGACTGTGTGACTGTGTGTGAGTGTGTGTACGAGAGAGGGGGAGAAAGAGAGGGATTTGTATTGTTTATTTTCTCTTTTGTTTACTATCTACATCACTTGCTTTGTCAATGTTAACATACTGTATGTTTCCCATGCCAATTTAAGCCCTTAAATTGAATTGAAATTGAATTGAGAGAGACCCACCTGTGGAGCAGCAGACATAGACTCTCAGTCTCAGGCAGCTGTGGCCGTGGTGATGGGTGGGCGTGGCTTCAACAGAATACAGATACATGTCAGCCATGAACTAACACTCAGAGTCTATGGCTCTAACACTCAGAGTCTATGGCTCTAACACTCAGAGTCTATGGCTCTAACACTCAGAGTCTATGGCTCTTACACTCAAGAGTCTATGGTTCTAACCCAAATTACACCCTATTCCCTACATAGTGCACTACTTTTGACCAGAGTCCTATGGGTATAGGGTGTCATTTGGGACATGTACAAAGTGAAATGGTCATTATAGTTTATTACAGCCGTTTAACACAGCTATTAGTGGTACGTTTATTCACAAGGAAAGAAGTATATTTAGGACTGTGGGGTAAGAGGTAAATTAATAAGTAGTCCAACTCTAACTTACTAAGGTATGTGGCTGAAGTGAGTTCCCACTTACAATGTAAAGTACCTGCACAATCCATTCTCATTACTCGACAAGAGTACCTCAGCTCTACCAGTTACATAATTATTGTACTCCTATAGAGACTCACATATGTAGTAGTACTCGTGGCCCACGTTGAACTCGTAGCCCAGGGAGAAGGCGCTGTAGCGTTGGAACTTCTCAGAGAACTTGATGGGTGCGTTTGGTGCGTGCGGCCGGTTGCATTCCCAGCGCTTGAAGCCCATCTGGGGGTCGCAGGTGCGGTAGCCGCGGTAGCTGACCATGTAGAGGACGTACTGCTCGGCCACGGCGCGCTCCAGTGTCCCCCGCTGGCTGGTGGCGGTAGTGTTGTAATGTGGGCAGTAGATGTCCAGGTAGTCGTTCACTGCCACCTGCACCGTGTAGCCCTCCCTCCGTAGACTGGAGAGAGGGAGAGAGAGAGGGAGGGGGGAATGAGAGGGGGAGGGAGAGAGAGAGAGATAAGGAGGGGAGAGAGAGAGAGAGAGAGAGAGAGAGAGAGAGAGAGAGAGAATGAGATAGAGAGGATAGGAAGATAAGGGGAGAGAGAGAGAGAGAGAGACAGAGAGAAGGAGGGAGAGAGAGAGAGAGAGAGAGAGAAGGAAAGAGAGAAGGAAAGAGAGTAGGAAAGAGAGAGAGAGAGAGAGAGAGAGAGAGAGAGAGAGAGAGAGAGAGAGAGAGAGAGAGAGAGAGAGAGAGAGAGAGAGAGAGAGAGAGAGAGAGAGAGAGAGAGAAAAAAAAATACATAGATGAGAGTCAGCATAATATAATAGAATGAAGTGCTTTTAACAACAGAACTAGTGGTAACTGAGCTGCCACCAACTCCAAGGAGATGAAACCTTAACTCTGCTGGAGTATTGAAACACATCATCCTGAGATGTTTTGAATCATTACATGGTCTGTTGTAACACAACTTAATAAAGTGTTGTGCAGCACCTTGCCAGGGACTGGGAGCACTACTGGCAATGGTTGAAAACACAATTTCTGTTTAGTGTAGAAATAGATACCTTCTGTTTTGGTGTCTATTCCTTTCTCTATAGCTTCTAAACACTATTACAGTGTTTCCTGTCTAGTGCAGAATTAGATCACTTCATTGACTATTTTCATGTTTAACATTGATTTATATAACTGATCATTTGCCAGTTTAACCCATTTTGCAGAAACTACAGGTTTTACAGCCAGCGTTGCCGGATACTGCATTTGCCTCTACTATTAAAAGTTGGAAATGTGGGAATGGGTCGTCTCATCGTTGAACGTCATTTTGCCTGACGGTTTTGATATCCGTTCATCCATCACACCTCATGGCACAATAAGCTGATTAATACTAATATAGAAGTTACTATTCTTTCTTCGAACATACAACATTGTGTATAAGAATCCTAAAGTCTAAATATGTTGGCAAGAGCCGTGTGGCAAGACAGGAAGTGCAAGGAGATTGAAACCAGGCTTCCAATGAGTTCAGTCACAAAATGTTCTCTATATTTGGTTATCCTCATAAAAGATACTTACATTTTGAGCAACATTAAGTTCATTAAGTGTGTTGATTGTTGTCCATTTCAATTCACCCCAGAATTTGTTTTACAGTGTGGCTGTATGGTTGAGTGTGTAAAACTCCAATTCAATTAACCATCTTACTGCCCCAGAAGTCGGGGGTTCAATTCCCGCTTCCGCCTGTTCCACTTCCGCTCCTCTGTCTCCTTCTGTTTTTAATCTGTCTAAATAAAGCATTGAAAAAGGTGCAATCCCACCAAAAAATATTATCCATAGGCCCATATAATCAATTGATATTTAGGCTATAAAACATTTGCATGTATTAACCATTTGATTTTATGAGAGACACAGTTGGCAAAAAAACTGTTACAAATAAAAAGTGTTTTGATGCTGCCTTTTACATACACTGAAACCAGAGATGGAAACTCAAGTCTGAGACTCGGACTCGAGTCACACTTAAGTCGCACAGAAAATGGCTTGCGACTTGACTTAGACTCGTGATCAACTGACTTGAGACTTGACTTGGACTCTAGGTGAGAGACTCAAGGACAATGCAAGTCAGGACTGGGGTAAGTTTTTGTTGTGCATTCTGTCAGATAACATGGAACAGGCGGCATTGTAACACAGAGAAAGTAGATTAATACAGAGGGCTCAAAGCATTCTAGAACGTCTGCGTTCCGCAAAAAAAATATGCAGACAAGGACGTGTCTATTTCAACGGGAGGATAGTGGTTCCTCATATTTGCACTTTGTCCTTTTTTGATTGAGCGGACATTGTGTACGCTATTGCTATATAGATCGGAACATTAAAATGCAAGCAAAAGTTAAGCTATCGTTTATCATAGTATGTGAAATCATGTCATATTTAAATAATATGCTGTAAGTTATATAATTATGACAGTTGCCAAAAGGGACTTGAGACTTGACTTAGACTTGACCCTAAAAGACTTGAGATTTGACTTAGACTCTACCTCAAAGACTTGTGAACATCTCTGACTGAAACCCCAAAAAGTGTTTTCACAACACTCTCTTAAAAACACCAATATTCAGATTGAAGAACCACTTTGGGTGTTTCAAAGCACTTCTATTCTGTTTTAAAACACTTTCTGTGTATCATCACTTACATTGAGTTATCATTGAAACACCCTCCAAACACCAGATCTCAGGTTTGGTGCACAACTATTCATGGTTTAATTACTCAACCATGGTGTTTTGAGTCCTTTTATTTTTACAGTGCACTTCTTCAAGCCTCCTGCCATTCTCATGAACGACAGTCCATCATTACTTTAAGACATGAAGGTCAGTCAAACTGGAAAATGTCAAGAACTTTGGAAGTTTCTTCAAGTGCAGTCGCATAAACCATCAAGCGCTATGATGAATCTGGCTCTCATGAGGTCCGCCACAGGAAAGGAAGAACCAGAGTTACCTGGAGGATAAGTTCATTAGAGTTACCAGCTTCAGAAATTGCAGCCCAGAGTTCAAGTATCTCAACATCAACTGTTCAGAGGAGACTGCGTGAATCAAGTCTTCATGGTCGAATTGCTGCAAAGAAACCACTACTAAAGGACACCAATAAGAAGAGACTTACTTGGACCAAGAAACACGAACAATGGACATTAGACCGGTGGAAATATGTCCTTTGGTGAGTCCAAATTTGAGATTTTTGGTTCCAACCATTGTGTCTTTGTGAGACCCAGAGTAGGTGAACGGATGATCTCTGCATGTGTGGTTCCCACTGTGAAGCATGGAGGTGTGATGGCGTAGGGGTGCTTTGCTGGTGACACTGTCTGTGATTTATTTAGAATTCAAGACACACTTAACCAGCATGGCTACCACAGCAGTCTGCAGCGATATGCAATCCCATCTGGTTTGCACTTAGTGGGACTATCATTTGTTTTTCAACAGGACAATGACCCAAAACACCTCCAGGCTGTGTAAGGTCTATTTGTATGAGTTGGACCACAGAGTGAAGGAAAATCTGCCAACAAGTGCTCAACATATGTGGGAACTCCTTCAAGACTGTTGGAAAAGCATTCCAGGTGAAGCTGGTTGAGAGAATGCCAAGAGTGTGCAAAGATGTCATCAAAGCTGTCACCTTTAAGAATCTAAAATATATTTTGTTTAACTCTTTTTTTTGTTTACTACATTATTCCACGTGTTGTTTCATAGTTTTGATGTCTTCACTATTATTCTACAATGTTGAAAATAGTAAAAATATAAAGAAAACCCCTTGAATGAATAGGGTGTGTCCAAACCTTTGACTGGCACTGTTTATTCATTATCATAATCATAAAAGTATTATTATACAAACTCATTCCACCTATCCTGAAGGAATAGACAGGACAATTGATGAGATGTGAGGAATCTGTGTCAAGACAAATGGCAGGGGAAATCTGCAACAACTAGTGCTGTATTGACTACTACAAAACAGTAGATGGCAGTATTGAGTTGCATTCAGCCCTAGGGTTTTCTCTCTCTCTCTCTCTCTCTCCTCTTTCTTACAATCTCTCTCTCCTCTCGCACACACACACACACACACACACACACACACACACACACACACACACACACACACACACACACACACACACACACACACTACTAGGTGAGTTCTCAAGAGAGATTATTATTCAATTACAACAGGAGGATCAGAAATGTCCTCTCTCTTCCTCTCTCATTATAGCGTAGTAGAGTAACTCCTTTTTGTGTCCTCTCCTCCTCCTCCCTCGCTCCATCTCTTTTTATCATTCTTCTTCTCCTCGTTTGCCATTACACACATGCTAAGACATATGAATATTGTATCCCTTAACCGCTGTTCTTTCCCTGCCAGAAATCGTACAATATTTCCTCGCTCGTACCCCACTCCTCTCTCTGATGTTGGATGACAGATATTTGTCTTACAGTGTTGCAAAAAGAAACAACATGCTTCAAAAGGGACTATATTTAGAAAGAGATGGAGAGAGGGAGAGAGAGAGAGAGAGAGAGAGAGGTGAGATAGAGGGAAATAGAGTAAGAGACAGTAAGAGACAGTAAGAGACAGTAAGAGACAGTAAGAGACGGGAAAGAGAGGGAAAGAGAGGGAAAGGAAGAGGAAAGATGGAGAGTGTGATGACGGGGAATCAAGGATGCAAATGGGATATAAATGCATAGAGAAAGGAGCTTCTGTCATTGAGAGAGTAGGGGGAAAGAAAAGAGAGAGTGTGTGTGTGTGTGTGTGTGTGTGTGTGTGTGTGTGTGTGTGTGTGTGTGTGTGTGTGTGTGTGTGTGTGTGTGTGTACATATTTGTGAGTGTGTGAGTGTTGAACACTGCTGCTTTAGTAGCGCACTCTACGCATAACGTAACGTAACATAAGATAACATAAGATAACATAAGATAACATAACATAACATAAGATAACATAAGATAAGATAACATAACATAAGATAACATAACATAACATAACATAAGATAACATAACATAACATAAGATAACATAACATAAGATAACATAACATAAGATAACATAACATAAGATAACATAAGATAACATAACATAACATAAGATAACATAACATAAGATAACATAAGATAACATAACATAACATAAGATAACATAACATAACATAAGATAACATAACATAAGATAACATAAGATAACATAAGATAAGATAACATAAGATAACATAACATAAGATAACATAAGATAACATAACATAAGATAAGATAACATTAGATAACATAACATAAGATAAGATAACATTAGATAACATAACATAAGATAACATAAGATAACATAACATAAGATAAGATAACATTAGATAACATAACATAAGATAAGATAACATTAGATAACATAACATAAGATAACATAAGATAACATAACATAAGATAACATAACATAACGTAACATAAGATAACATAAGATAACATAACATAACATAAGATAACATAACATAACATAACATAAGATAACATAAGATAACATAACATAACATAAGATAACATAAGATAACATAACATAACATAAGATAACATAAGATAACATAACATAACGTAACATAAGATAACATAAGATAACATAACATAAGATAACATAACATAAGATAACATAAGATAACATAAGATAACATAACATAAGATAACATAAGATAACGTAACATAACGTAACATAACGTAACATAGCGTAACATAACGTAACATAACATAAGATAACATAAGATAACATAACATAACGTAACGTAACGTAACATAACGTAACATAACATAAGATAACATAACGTAACATAACGTAACGTAACGTAACATAACATAACGTAACATAACGTAACGTAGCTTAAGGATTAGATCCCAGTTCCATCACAAAGGCACAGCCAGAGTCAGAGGTGGGAAGTGGGAGAAGGAGGACGGAGGAGATGGACTAGGATGCTCTATAGGTGTGTGGAGTCATAGACTTATATAAGCAGTCCACTTGGTGACACATGAGGTGGTGGGGCGAGGAGGGGAGGGAGGAAGACGTAATAACACAGAGAGGAAGAGGGGGGAGGGCTAGTGAGGGAATCTAAACAGGAAAAAGAGGGGAACATACAGTGAAGATGACAAACAAGTGAAAACCAAATGGAGACAGAGATGTAGTGCACCCCAGGGATACACATATATGTAGTAGTGCAGGAGAAAAAAAAGTGATGGTGTCTCTCTTTCTCATACCCTCTCTCTCTCTCTCCGCTGTGCATTGTCTCTGTGTCGTTCCTGCTGTATCATCACTGTTTTCCTATGAGTGGGAAAGCACTGCTCGTTAGTACAGCCAGCACAAGCTGGTGAAAACAGCCTAGAGAGAGGGGAGCGAGGGAGAGAGACGAGAGACAAAGATAGCGCCATTGTACCTTGCACCACTGTCTCCACTAAAACGTATTTTGAGAATACAGCCGCTATCAATAAATAACAAGGAAGCTGCAAACAGACAACAGTGGACAGAAACTACAGTAAGGGTCTGCTTCTGCAGTGGAAGATCTAAATAAAATCACATTTCCAACCAAACCAACCTCCATTGTGAATGAGCATAAACAAAATGTCCCTTACCGTTACATCACAGTTAATACCGTTACAGTACAGTAACAACAATAATAATAGATTCATAGACATGCTGTTCAATAGCAAGCTGCTGTCTGACCTAGCCTGACGACTCACACTAAATTTGTTCGCTACATACTTTAGTCTGAGACTGCCATCATTGAAGTCGTTTGTGATGACGAGGGGCACGAGGGGTGTTGTACAAAACAAAGTCATCAGTGATTGGATAGTCTCCAATCAAAGCCAATGACGAATTTTCAAACCGCCGCTTTACCCACGTGTTCTAGCTCTGGCCCAAACCATCGTTTTCTGGACCAATCAGACAGACCTGAATGGTTGGTACTCAAATCCAGACTCAATTTTTTTTATTTAACTAGGCAAGTCATTTAAGAACAAATTCTTATTTACAATGACAGCCTACCTACAGGGTCAGCCCCTGGAGCAAATTAGGGATAAGTGCCTTGCTCAAGGATTTTTCACCTTGTCAGCTCAGGTATTTGAACCAGCAACCTTTCGGTTACTGGCCCAACACTAACCGCTAGGCTACCTGCCGCCCTAAAAATTCAGAGAAGAAACTAGCGTGGCATAGCGTTTGGCTGGAGCAAGGAGTCTGGGTAGCCAGGCAATGTCTGACCAACATATCCGACCAAACCTTTCAATATTTATACATACACAAAATGGTCAAAACCGTTACATGATGAATTATATTACATGATTTATTGCTGTTACAGTACTGTTAGTATTAGTATTGTATCTGCATGCCGCTCACATTCAGGTTTGTTTCTTAGTCTGACCATCAAACAACCTTTATTCAATCTCAATGAAATTGTCATGACATCATCAATCATCTCCCTCAAGGACACCATGAAGGATTTACAGGTGAAACACAGGTGCACCCATGTAATAAATGTACCAGTAAAATAGCGATTCAATCATGTAATAAATGTACCAGTAACGTAGTGATGCAGAAACAATTTATTTCTCGGATTTCTCCAATTGTCTAACTAATATAAGACTGACAGGCTCCTCTAGCGAGACAGTGACAGGCTCGGTTGCTTTTCCTCGTACCTCAGCACCAAAAGTCATTACATCGTCTCCAAGTAAAAGTACACACCGTCTCCAGCAAATCCTCCCTCAGCTTATTGGGTTAGCCTCGCAATTAGAGCACAGTTTACTGTGTTTCGATCCAAAATGGAGGCTGAAAACAAGTGCTGAGGCTTGGGGGATAAAAAGAGCTAGACACTGCAGCCTTTCAGGCCTGGGATAACCCCTAGATCTAACTGAAGTATAGTGATGATTCAGAGGTGACTCAGGGTGGTGGTTGGTGCTGCTGCTCTACACTTTACACACACACACACACACAGACGCATGCATGCATACATACATACGCATATGCACACACACAGCACCAGTCTGTGTAATTCTGTCTGACTGGACACATTAGGGAAACAGGTCCCTATAGTTAGTGGAGCCTGGATTTGGTCATTTGGAGCAAAATTTGATCTTCTGTTTTTTACATTGGATAAAAGTAGAGACTAAGAGCTACAAATTGTATATCATAAACTGCATTTTTTAGGAACAATTGTAAAGTAATTCTGCTTTGAAAGTTGATAAACTTGGCATTTTAAAGTTTTGGTATCTAGTGAAGAGCTTTTCTTTGTCTACACCCATTCAACATCGTTCACACCCTCTTAAGCTTTAGCCCCACCCATCTCGTTTCGCTCTCGGAGCGTTCAGAGCGTACACATGACGCTCTGGCTGATGATTTGTTTACCTCTAGATAACATGAAAACAGACTAACCAGCTCTGCTGGCAACAATTTCACTACGCTTTTTTGCCAACGTTTACTGACACCAGCCATATTCAACGGATGTTGTACACTTTAGATTAAGGTAAACAACATGTAAGACCACACACGTCATGTTAGCTAACGAGCCAGCCAGCGAACGTTAGCTAGTTAAACAACATAGAACAGTGGCAAATCATGCCGTTAATACCCTGCATACAAATAACAACGTCATACACGCAACGTTAGCTAGCTAACTGTACACTTTAGCTTAAGACATGTAGCCAGCTAGCTAAACAATGAACATAGCTAGGTAAACAACATGTAAGCCCACACGTCATGTTAGCTAACGAGCCAGCCAGCGAACGTTAGCTAGTTAAACAACAATGAACAGTGCCAAATCATGTCGTTACTACCCTGCATACGAAAGCCATGCATTGTTGCCCTTAGTTTGAAGATGTAATCCGGACAGGGGTTTTCTCCATCTCTTTAGCGATCCTACTCTAATTCCACTGATTTCAAAACTCGATCCTCCACAAAGTGGAGAGCAACATTTATGCAGCTCCCCTACACATTTTTAATAAAGCCGTGTTCGACAGGATTACCAACACAGACTGGGCTGAAATAGACAGAAGCCTTCTATATGGCAGACCGATCCGAACTCCTCTCTCGGCATGTCCAGCCCACTCATTATCTAAGCCAATCATGGCTAGTGGGAAGGTTGCTGTCTATTTCTGTGGCTTCACCAACAAGGCTCGTAATTTAACAATTGTATTAGTATTTACAGATGGGATACAAGTTTGTTATTAAGGGACGTGAAAGTTCACATGTTCCAGAAGGCATTTCTGCCAAAAAACGCATTTTGATAAAAATGTTGTGATTTGCGACATGAGCCTAGTTTTCTGAAACGGGTCACAAACGAATACCATCCAGTGACTGTAGTGATGCCAGTATGTGACAGAGTCTCTCTCAGGCAAAACAGTTAATAGAGGGGGTAGGTGGAAACAAAGGCCGCTCTATGATTGGTGGAGAGCTGATAGTAAAAATCCACTAGGTGATGTCACACCACAACAAATAAATACCAGACTTTGAAGTGCTTTCTTTACAGGGTACTTTGGAAGTACAGCCTATAATCACTTTCAATCAACAGAGGTATGAGAGGAGTGTATGGCAGCGTCCCAAATTGTACTTTATTCCCTATCTTGTGCACCACTTTTGACCAAGACCTGGTTTCCCAAAAACATTTTAAGGCTAGATTCATCGTTAGAACCTTAAGATGCCTTTGGGAAACCGTACCCAGAGCCATATGGGCTCTGGTCAAAAGTAGTGCACTATATAAGGAATGAAGTGCCATTTGGGACACGGCCCTACCACTCTAATTGTGAGTGGATATTAAAGGCCTCTGGCTCACCTCTATTCATTCCAAAGTGCCTCCTGATGAAAAGCAGATCTCATTCTCTCTCTTTCTTTATCTATTCCCTCGTTCTCTCAGAAGAGCTGTATTGATACCAATACAAATAGCTCTCTCTGCTCTCTCTCTGAGAGCACCCTCTAAATGGGTTGTGTCAGAGAATGGAGGCTCTCATCACAGTGAATTCTCCACAGTGCCCACCTCAGTGAGAATGTCAGGCACATGTTGTGTTGCTGTCACGGTTGTGTGTGGGGAGAGACCAAGACGCAGCGCAGGTATAGTAGTTTGTCATCCTTTTATTTATATGAAGTAAATGCAAAGACCTAAATCTATGTAAATAAACCAAAACACGACTGACGAACTAAAAAACAGAAAACAAACACTAAGCACAAAACGTCACGTTAACAAAACACACTAATTAACGGACGTACAGAAAACACTTACTTCACCGTGACTTGCGCCATGTAACGACATGTAACGATAACAACCCACACCAAGTGAAGGACAGACTCAACATATATTGGATCCCTAATTAGAGACAACGGGTAGCAGCTGCCTCCAATTAGAGATCCACCCAAAACCCACAAAGAAACAGAAAAGAACGACACTGTCAGACTCTGACCATGGCTACATAGAGAAGCCTATTGCTTCTCTATGGCCAGAGCCTGACAGTACCCCCCCCCCCAAGGCGCGGACTCCCGGACGCCTAAACCAAAAAAAACAACATACACAAAACACGGGGGGGTAAATGGGAGGGAAAACTAGTCCATCGGGGGCGGCTCCGGCTCCGGCGATGTGGACAGTTTTGTCCCGTGCCCCTTCCTTATCACCGGTCCCGGGCTGTGGACCGGTGGGGCAAAAGGCTCCGGCCATGGAGCGGGGAAAACAACCGGGCCCGGACTGGGCACCGGTGGGGTAAACGGCTCCGGCCATGGAGCGGGGAAAACAACCGGGCCATGACTGGGCACCGGTGGGGCAAACGGCTCCGGCCATGGAGCGGGGAAAACAACCGGGCCCGGACTGGGCACTGAAGCGGAGCAGACGGCTGGACCCGGATTGGGTACCGGTGGAGCGGACTGCTCTGGCACTGAGGCGGAGCAGACGGCTGGACCCGGACTGGGTACCGGTGGAGCGGACCGCTCTGGCTCTGAGGCGGAGCGGGCGGCTGGACCCGGACTGGGTACCGGTGGAGCGGACCGCTCTGGCTCTGAGGCGGAGCAGACGGCGGGACGCTGACCTTCGCTGGAGGTGGCGGGACGCTGACCTTCGCTGGAGGTGGCGGGACGCTGACCTTCGCTGGAGGTGGCGGGACGCTGACCTTCGCTAGAGGTCGCGGGACGCTGACCTTCGCTGGAGGTGGCGGGACGCTGACCTTCGCTGGAGGTGGCGGGACGCTGAGCTTCGCTGGAGGTGGCGGGACGCTGACCTTCGCAGGAGGTTTAGGGGCGCTGACCTTCGCAGGAGGTTTAGGGGCGCTGACCTTCGCAGGAGGTTTAGGGGCGCTGACCTTCGCTGGAGGTTTAGGGGCGCTGACCTTCGCTGGAGGTTTAGGGGCGCTGACCTTCGCTGGAGGTTTAGGGGCGCTGACCTTCGCTGGAGGTTTAGGGGCGCTGACCTTCGCTGGAGGTTTAGCGCGGGGAGCCGGCACGGGTCGTACCGGACTGAGAAGGCGCACCGGAGGTCGAATGCGTGGAGCTGGCACGGGTTGCACCTGGCTAGACGCACGCACTGGAGGTTGGGTGCGGGGAGTAGGGCAGAGGTCCGGACCCGGACTGGACATCGGTGAAGCGGATTGCTCTGGCCTGGGAGTGGAGACAACGACCGGACCCGGACTGGGGATGCTCACTTTGGGCCCCACTAACTCCAGCTCCCTCCTCTTGCTCTCACACACCTCCCAACTGCGCCTGAATAGCTCCATAGTACTCCTCCATTCACCTCTCCGGAATTCCGCTATGCTCCACGGGGGAGGTGGTATTGGCTCTTCCTGTCGGTCGCCAGACCACCCCCATAGCCCCCCCCCAAACCTTGGGGTTGTTTGCGGGCGTTTCCCCGTCTCGCGCGTCGCGCATAATGCGGCGGCACCTCTCTCTCCGTCTCTCCCCAGTTACGCTGCTTGGTCTGGTAGTGGTGGGTCGTTCTGTCACGCTTGTGTGTGGGGAGAGACCAAGACGCAGCGCAGGTATAGTAGTTCGTCATCCTTTTATTTATATGAAGTAAATGCAAAGACCTAAATCTATGTAAATAAACCAAAACACGACTGACGAACTAAAAAACAGAAAACAAACACTAAGCACAAAACGTCACGTTAACAAAACACACTAATTAACGGACGTACAGAAAACACTTACTTCACCATGACTTGCGCCATGTAACGACATGTAACGATAACAACCCACACCAAGTGAAGGACAGACTCAACATATATTGGATCCCTAATTAGAGACAACGGGTAGCAGCTGCCTCCAATTAGAGATCCACCCAAAACCCACAAAGAAACAGAAAAGAACGACACTGTCAGACTCTGACCATAGCTACATAGAGAAGCCTATTGCTTCTCTATGGCCAGAGCCTGACAGTTGCGACGATGGCATACGTGAACACAGTGCTTATCTTGTAGACGTGTCTCCTCTCAGGCTACAGGCCACATTGATGAGACAACGGTGTAGAAGAGCCAAGGGCTCCTGGAAGAGGAGCACACTAGGACACAGACGAACGCACGATAGCAGCACTCACGCATTCAAACACTCACACACCTTTGAAATACTTCATTTTGAATACACAAATCACATTACAGTTAAGTAGGATTCAAACATTTCAAAGCAAGGCTGCCCATGACCGCTGACACGGAGCAGTACCTCGCTATCTGCTTTGCCTCTGTCTAATGCAGGCCTGCAATCTGAAGGTTATTTCATGAGCTGAAAAAAGCACAAAAAAGCTTATCTCACTCACATTTTGTGCATAAATTTGTTTACATCCCTGTTAGTGAGCATTTCTCCTTTGCCGAGATAATCATCCACCTGACAGGTGTGGCATATCAAGAAGCTGATTAAACAGCATGATCATTACAATAAAAGGCCACTCTAAAACGTGTAGTTTTGTAACAAAGATTATTATAATTATTTACTTTTATCCCCTTTGTCTCCCCAATTGGTAGTTACAGTCTTGTCTCATCGCTGCAACTCCCCTACGGACTTAGGGAGGCAAAGGTCGAGAGACATGCGTCCTCCGAAACATGTCCCTGCCAAGTCTCACTGCTTCTTGACACACTGCTTGCTTAACCCGGAAGCTAGCCGCACCAATGTGTTGGAGGAAACACCGTCCAACTGACAACCGAAGTCAGCTTGCAGGCCCCCGGCCCACCACAAGGAGTCGCTAGAGCACGATGAGACAAGGAAAATGCCGGCCAAACCCTTCCCGGGACGGGACGGGACGGGACGACAGACAGACAGACAGACAGACAGATAGATAGATAGATAGATAGATAGATACTTTATTGATCCCGAGGAGAAATTTCTTTGTCAAGCAGCTACGGAAAAAAACACAGGGCAGGTGCAAAATGCCAGAACTAAAATACACAAAAGACAGATACATGATACATAGAGCGGCAGTATGAAAAGTATAGAAATACAAGAAGTCTGGAGTGCAAAAAAGCTATAAAATGACATTGCATAGTATGGGTGGATGGCTGAATATGTACACTATACATTGGTGGATGGTGAACTATACTATACAGGTCTATGGCAGAGAAATACTTAAATAGCTAAAAGTGCATATGATATACGTTTATTGTTTATTGTTTATTGTTAAAAGGATTCAATACGTGAGGGTAATAATAGTTTACTTAATATTCAGACTGGTTAAATTAACAGGTAAGTGAATATTTGCATGGTTACATTAACTGTACAGGTAAATGACAGGAATAGATACTTAAATAGCTAAATGTGTGTATGATATAATTTAGGGTAATAATAGTAATTCCCTTAAAATACAGTCCTTAGTGCGCAGGGTTTAATTACAGATAAATGCACGTATTGCACATTCGATATACTAAAAGCAATGAAAAAAGATACAACTGACAGGATACTAATATGCATTCCTGAGTGAATGACTACGTAAGTTAAGCATAAGAATGACTTACAATATTGCATGTGATATGATATACAAAAAAGTATTTAGTCAGCCACCAATTGTGCAAGTTCTCCCACTTAAAAAGATGAGAGAGGCCTGTAAGTTTCATTATAGGTACACTTCAACTATGAGAGACAAAATGAGAAAAAGAAATCCAGAAAATCACATTGTAGGATTTTTTATGAATTTATTTGCAAATTATGGTGGAAGATAAGTATTTGGTCAATAACAAAAGTTTATCTCAATACTTTGTTATATACCCTTTGTTGGCAATGACAGAGGTCAAATGTTTTCTGTAAGTCTTCACAAGGTTTTCACACACTGTTGCTGGTATTTTGGCCCATTCCTCAATGCAGATCTCCTCTAGAGCAGTGATGTTTCGGGGCTGTCGCTGGGCAACACGGACTTTCAACTCCCTCCAAAGATTTTCTATGGGGTTGAGATCTGGAGACTGGCTAGGCCACTCCAGGACCTTAAAATGCTTCTTACGAAGCCACTCCTTCGTTGCCCGGGCGGTGTGTTTGGGATCATTGTCATGCTGAAAGACCCAGCCACGTTTCATCTTCAATGCCCTTGCTGATGGAAGGAGGTTTTCACTCAAAATCTCACGATACATGGCTCCATTCATTCTTTCCTTTACACGGATCAGTCGTCCTGGTCCCTTTGCAGAAAAACAGCCCCAAAGCATGATGTTTCCACCCCCATGCTTCACAGTAGGTATGGTGTTCTTTGGATGCAACTCAGCATTCTTTCTCCTCCAAACACGACGAGTTGAGTTTTTACCAAAAAGGTCTTTCTCCCAATCCTCTTCTGGATCATCCAAATGCTCTCTAGCAAACTTTAGACGGGCCTGGACATGTACTGGCTTAAGCAGGGGGACACGTCTGGCACTGCAGGATTTGAGTCCCTGGCGGCGTAGTGTGTTACTGATGGTAGCCTTTGTTACTTTGGTCCCAGCTCTCTGCAGGTCATTCACTAGGTCCCCCCGTGTGGTTCTGGGATTTTTGCTCACCGTTCTTGTGATCATTTTGACCCCACGGGGTGAGATCTTGCGTGGAGCCCCAGATCAAGGGAGATTATCAGTGGTCTTGTATGTCTTCCATTTCCTAATAATTGCTCCCACAGTTGATTTCTTCACACCAAGCTGCTTACCTATTGCAGATTCAGTCTTCCCAGCCTGGTGCAGGTCTACAATTTTGTTTCTGGTGTCCTTTGACAGCTCTTTGGTCTTGGCCATAGTGGAGTTTGGAGTGTGACTGTTTGAGGTTGTGGACAGGTGTCTTTTATACTGATAACAAGTTCAAACAGGTGCCATTAATACAGGTAACGAGTGGAGGACAGAGGAGCCTCTTAAAGAAGAAGTTACAGGTCTGTGAGAGCCAGAAATCTTGCTTGTTTGTAGCTGACCAAATACTTATTTTCCACCATAATTTGCAAATAAATTCATTAAAAATCCTACAATGTGATTTTCTGGATTTTCTTTTCTCATTTTGTCTCTCATAGTTGAAGTGTACCTTTGATGAAAATTACAGGCCTCTCTCATATTTTTAAGTGGGAGAACTTGCACAATTGGTGGCTGACTAAATACTTTTTTTGCCATAGAATAGGGCCTAATGAATTGAATTAAAACTGATTTCCTTATTATGAACTGTAACTCATTAAAATCTTTGAAATTGTTGCATGTTGCGTTTGTATTTTAGTTCAATGTATATGGCAGAGACTCTTGAATACCAGCACCACAAGCTTGCACTGATAACCGAGGCTGCTGAGGCATGACACGAGGGCTTGGTATTTCATTAACTTGTCAACAAAGGTCTGCTCCATGTAAGAGTCAAAAGTGCAACCCACTTCTAAAATGAACACCTCCCTCTGGCCTCCCCACCACAACAATATCTGTCATTTTTGGTATACAAGAAAACACATTATCATCAACATCAAACCAGCCTCTCACCTCAGTAGCTATCAGGTCGACAAGGCGGTACAGGTCTAGCTATGTACAGGTCTTTGTATGAACGGCAACTTTTAACAACATGTGCAACAGACTCCATTACATTTGACGAACGTGTAGACAAACACATGGACCGAAGAACAAAGAATGCCAGAAAACAAAATAAGCCCTATACTTATTGAAAAGTAAACTCAGGAAGAAACACACTGGAACCATCAGACAACAGAACCATTCCTACTTCAAAGGTTTCAAAGAGCAGCGTATGAACTTTGAAGTGCAGTGTGTGAGAGACTCAGCAGCTCTCATAGGAAGTCTGTCACAGTGGGGTGTTAGCTTTCTCAAACCTAACTTTTTAAGTATCTCCTTTGGGTTGGCAGAGAGAGAGAGAGAGAGGGAGAGAGAGGGAGAGAGAGAGAGAGAGAGAGAGAGAGAGAGAGAGAGAGAGAGAGAGAGAGAGAGAGAGAGAGAGAGAGAGAGAGAGAGAGAGAGAGAGAGAGAGAGAGAGACGAGAAAAAGAGTGCTACCCATTTTCAGTCTGGGCCTTCATCACATTGCCAACCTCTGGAAGCCCAATAGAGTAGCGTGGCCTTTTATGTCTGAGCCAGAACAAAAGCAGAGATTTACGCAAACGTGCATACACACACACACACACACACACACACACACACACACACACACAAATCCACGGTATGCAAAGCTGTGCTCGTGAGCATATCAACACACATACATGACTTATCCTTATACAGACACTGTCCACATACAGTTACCCAGATACCATAGTGTGTGAAAAAAATTGTAGAAAAACACAGTTTGTATGCTCCAGGGCAGGCCTCTCTCTGCCTCCATGAATATTTGATCCTTTCTTAAAATAACCTGTCCCTTTAAAACAACCTACAGCTTGCCTTACACAGCCAGGCGAAAACGCCCAGGGTATTTATGTACACGTTACACAGGAGTGCACCGATAATGCTTAACGTCACGTGCTACAGCACACTGGAGCAGTGCTGAGGAGAACTGCTCAGGTAACGACTAAATCTGTATCCTGGAATCAGGTGAGTCCCAGGCCATTCAGGTTTAGAGCAGCCAGAGCGGTGGAAGATGGACCATATTTCGCTTCCTGAATAATTGACTGGCACTAGAACACGTGGTTTCTCTCTCTCTCTCTCTCTTCTCTCTCTCTCTCTCTCTCTCTCTCTCTCTCTCTCTCTCTCTCTCTCTCTCTCTCTCTCTCTCTCTCTCTCTCTCTATATATATATATATATATATATATATATTCCATCTCCTCTCTCTCTCTCTCTCTCCTCTCTCTCTCTCTCTCTCTCTCTCCTCTCTCTCTGTCTCCTCTCTCTCTCTCTCTCTCTCCTCTCTCTCTCTCTCTCTCTCTCTCCTCTCTCTCTCTCTCTCTCTCTCTCTCTCTCTCTGTCTCCTCTCTCTCTCTCTCTCTCCACAAGGAAATCAGTCTTGATTTTGTGTCATTCCTGAAAAGTGGAAATCAGGGACCACAAGGGAAATCAGTCTTTGATTTTGTGTCATTCCTGAAAAGTGGAAATCAGGGACCACAAGGGAAATCAGTCTTTGATTTTGTGTCATTCCTGAAAAGTGGAAATCAGGGACCACAAGGGAAATCAGTCTTTGATTGTGTGTCATTCCTGAAAAGTGGAAATCAGGGACCACAAGGGGAAATCAGTCTTTGATTTTGTGTCATTCCTGAAAAGTGGAAATCAGGGACCACAAGGGAAATCAGTCTTTGATTGTGTGTCATTCTGAAAAGTGAAATCAGGGACCACAAGGAAATCATTCTTTGATTTTGTGTCATTGCCTGAAAAGTAGAAAAATGTATTTGACACAAATTAAATCAATCAATCAATCCATTCTGTAGGAGCCGTTTTGGTCTGTTTATGTGTTGTGTATGTCTGTCAAGGGTAATTTTTACTTGTTTTGTACACTAGAGGGCACTATATGTTGGGGTCATGGGTCACTGGTCTCGTGTGACCAGGAAGGGTTAGCACAGGTGAGAGGAGAGCACATACAATTCTTACCGTATCACAGATACAGCTTATAGAATGCATCTCTATGCACCTTTTCTATAGGAATATGTGTTTTGGAGATATTTCAATAAATGGGAACATCACATGTGGATGTGTTATGGACAGCTCTCTCCTGTGCCAGTGGCTTTTAATAGGGAATCGCCCTGGTCAAGGACCGCCAACAGTACCGAGAAGACAAAGATGGGCATTAGCTGGATTTACATGGCAGAGGGAGGGCTACGTATGTGCTAAACCAAGTGCAGAATAATAATAATAATAATAATAATCTCAGACTTTCCAAATTCACAAAACCCCCCCATCATTGAAATCCCAGTCCAGAATTGGTCTTAGGGCAGAATGTATAATCTTGTATTATCCTAAAATCTAATTTATAAAGTCCATGTTGTAGCGTGTAGCAGGTGGCTATGGTGATCATATTAATGAATTCAGGCGTATGCTTTGCCATCTCATAATGGAAATGCCCGGCCCCCAAAATACAGCACAGTGGCTGCGTCCAAAATGGCACTATACGGTGCTGTAGTTATATAGTGCACCACTTTTGACTAGAGCCCTATGGAGCTTTATTCACTATAAAGGGGCCAGGGTACCATTTCAGACACACCCAGTGACACCAGCTGAGAAGCAGGAGATAACAGAGAAGATAAAAAATGATAGACCGCGACAAGAGCCCAGAAAGTGGCACTCGGAATGGAATGGTCGTGGGCAGCGGATCCCTGCCTGGCGCGGTGTCACTCCTCCGCATCAAGGGGTTTTTGAAGACGATTGGAACAAAGCCTTGGCTGTGTCGTCTTTCTTTGCTGTGGCCCAGACAACACTAACACTTTAGATAGGCTAGCCATATACAGTGGGGAGAACAAGTATTTGATACACTGCCGATTTTGCAGGTTTTCTTACTTACAAAGCATGTAGAGGTCTGTAATTTTTATCATAGGTACACTTCAACTGTGAGAGACGGAATCTAAAACAAAAATCTAGAAAATCACATCGTATGATTTTTAAATAATTAATTTGCATTTTATTGCATGACATAAGTATTTGATCACCTACCAACCAGTAAGAATTCCGGCTCTCACAGACCTGTTAGTTTTTCTTTAAGAAGCCCTCCTGTTCTCCACTCATTACCTGTATTAACTGCACCTGTTTGAACTCGTTACCTGTATAAAAGACACCTGTCCACACACTCAATCAAACAGACTCCAACCTCTCCACAATGGCCAAGACCAGAGAGCTGTGTAAGGACATCAGGGATAAAATTGTAGACCTGCACAAGGCTGGGATGGGCTACAGGACAATAGGCAAGCAGCTTGGTGAGAAGGCAAGAACTGTTGGCGCAATTATTAGAAAATGGAAGAAGTTCAAGATGACGGTCAATCTCCCTCGGTCTGGGGCACCATGCAAGATCTCACCTCGTGGGGCATCAATGATCATGAAGAAGATGAGGGATCAGCCCAGAACTACAAGGCAGGACCTGGTCAATGACCTGAAGAGAGCTGGGACCACAGTCTCAAAGAAAACCATTAGTAACACACTACGCCGTCATGGATTAAAATCCTGCAGCGCACGCAAGGTCCCCCTGCTCAAGCCAGCGCATGACCAGGCCCGTCTGAAGTTTGCCAATGACCATCTGGATGATCCAGAGGAGGAATGGGAGAAGGTCATGTGGTCTGATGAGACAGAAATAGAGCTTTTTGGTCTAAACTCCACTCGCCGTGTTTGGAGGAAGAAGAAGGATGAGTACAACCCCAAGAACACCATCCCAACCGTGAAGCATGGAGGTGGAAACATCATTCTTTGGGCATGCTTTTCTGCAAAGGGGACAGGACGACTGCACCGTATTGAGGGGAGGATGGATGGGGCCATGTATCGCGAGATCTTGGCCAACAACCTCCTTCCCTCAGTAAGAGCATTGAAGATGGGTCGTGGCTGGGTCTTCCAGCATGACAACGACCCAAAACACACAGCCAGGGCAACTAAGGAGTGGCTCCGTAAGAAGCATCTCAAGGTCCTGGAGTGGCCTAGCCAGTCTCCAGACCTGAACCCAATAGAAAATCTTTGGAGGGAGCTGAAAGTCCGTATTGCCCAGCGACAGCCCCGAAACCTGAAGGATCTGGAGAAGGTCTGTATGGAGGAGTGGGCCAAAATCCCTGCTGCAGTGTGTGCAAACCTGGTCAAGAAGTACAGGAAACGTATGATCTCTGTAATTGCAAACAAAGGTTTCTGTACCAAATATTAAGTTCTGCTTTTCTGTTATACAATAAAATGCAAATTAATTATTTAAAAATCATACAATGTGATTTTCTGGATTTTTGTTTTAGTACACTCACAGTTGAAGTGTACCTATGATAAAAATTACAGACCTCTACATGCTTTGTAAGTAAGAAAACCTGCAAAATCGGCAGTGTATCAAATACTTGTTCTCCCCACTGTAGGTCTGGCTATATTTGGGATGATACAGCTCTGAGATCTCTCTCTCTCTCTTCCGCCACCCCCCCCACCCCCCTCTCTTTCTCTCTCTCTCGCTATCTCTCTCTCTCTCTTGCTCTCTCTCCCCCCCCATTACCCTCTCTCTCTCCCCCATTACCCTCTCTCTCTCCCCTTCTCTTTCCAACCCCCTTGCGCTCTCTCACCTCTCTGTCACTCTCTCTCTCCCCCTCCCTCCCTCCCTCCTCAGAGCCGTAGGTACCGTAGCCCAGCGATGTGCTTGTGTCTTTTCATAATTAATAGCATTTTTCTTAGATTAGGGTGTGAATCTGTACAGCTAAAAGAATCACTCAACCAAAAACAGCCCATGCAGTCAGGGACTTGGTGTGGTTGAGGGCATCACGCTCCATCCACCACACAGTGGATCCATCCACCACACAGTGGATGCATCCCAAACAGTATAGTAGAAAAAGGTGGATTAGGTTTTTTTTACAGACTGCAGATTGTGGATATTGCACTTCTAGGTTAAAACGGGGGTTGTGTTCATCTGTGAATTTGGTCGTTGTGGAAACAAGACAAGGTGAGAATGAGACAAAAGGGAAAACGCACACGCACACCCACGCACACCCACACACACACACCCACACACACAAGAACGAACAAATATACACACGAACACTGAACCATCCGAACTGCCAAGATCCCACAGCTGTGCTGCTCCCTACTCTGATACCCTGGCCTGATGAGTGACAGATTCACAGTCTAACACACACACACACAGAGACAGAGAGAGAGAGAGAGAGAGAGAGAGAGAGAGAGAGAGAGAGAGACAGAGCCTTGTTAACTACTTCAATCAGTGTTAATCACTGCAGACTCTTGCCTCACTGTCAGATTGAGACCAGAGAGAGAGAGAGAGAGAGAGAGAGAGGGAGAGAGAGAGAGGTGAGAGGGAGAGAGAGAGAGAGAGGGGAGAGGGAGAGAGGTGAGAGGGAGAGAGAGAGAGAGAGAGGGAGAGAGAGAGAGGTGAGAGGGAGAGAGAGAGAGAGAGGGGAGAGAGAGAGAGAGAGAGAGAGAGAGAGAGGGGAGAGGGGAGAGGAAGAGAGAGAGAGGGAGAGGAGAGGGAGAGAGAGGGGAGAGGGAGAGAGAGGGAGAGGAGAGGGAGAGAGAAAGAGAGGGAGAGGTGAGAGGAAGAGAGGCACAGAAACAGCTTGTAAAAATGTTAAATGGGTATCTAAAAATACACAGTGCCCACAGAGCCGCGAGTCCGAGGCAGTTTTGATGCATTTTATCTTATACTTCAAGGTCTATTTCTTAGGCCCATATGGCCGGACCTTGGCGGGAGAGGTGGACACGCCAAGCCAGGTTTTAATTTCAGTCAGGGGCAGGGTGACAGCACGGAGAGCGGGAGCGAGGGAGGAATGCAGAGCGAGCCAGCCGGAGAGATAGAGAAGAGGGGAGGAAAAGAAGTAGAGATGAAGGGATATAGGGGGAGAGATAAGGGGAGAGGGGGAGGCAGTGGTGGGGGGTGAGAAACGAACGTAGGAGAACAAAAGGAGGCTGAGACGGAGGGAGGCAAAGGGGGAAAATTGAAAGATAAGAGGGAGAGATTATTAAGAAAAGATGGGTAATGTATAAATAAAACATGACAAAGGGAAGGGACAGGGAGAGGAATGTGTGTGGGTGAGCAAAAAACTGTTAGAGTTTAACTTCGAGCGAAATGAAGAAAGTCAGCCAAAGAGAACGAGATAGAGAGAGAGAGAGAGAGAGGTGGAGGAAGAGAGTTGAAAAGTAAGAAAGAGATTGTGTTTATCCAAACATAATACAAATGTTTGTTTTTTCATATAAAGAAATGGATTTGGCCTTCACGGTTCAACCAAAACTTTGTAGTAAGCTTAGCAGGTATAGTCGGAAGCGTAGTTAGAATAGTAAGGCCTGTGTTTGGTGATTAGAATTTCAGATAGAGTCTGCCTGTGCTCAGGCTGGTCAGGCTATTATGCGAGGCCCTAATGCAGCCAGTTTGTTTAGTGAAGCATGCAGGACCTCTGAATGTGACCTTATGTGAGTAAAGATAGCATACAACGTCAACTAATGTGTTTCTCTTTTAGCAAGCCTACGAATGGCAGGTGTGGGCGTGCATTCATATGTGCAGCTGGAAAATGATACATAGGCCACCCTATAGAACACTGTGGTGTGTGTGGCTCGTGACTCGCAGCCCTATGAGGGTTAAGGGTTTCAGATTTCCAACAAGCTAGTGGGCTAGTGTTTATACAGGGCACTTATGCGAGGTAGTGCCTGGCAGATACATGCAGACACACATACACACAGGTCACAACAACTCCCTGCTTTTGCTACATCGCCAGTGTATGTGCACGCTGTGTGTGTGTGTGTGTGTGTGTGTGTGTGTGTGTGTGTGTGTGTGTGTGTGTGTGTGTGTGTGTGTGTGTGTGTGATTGACAGCTGTCAAACAACAGAGCACGAGGAGAAGGAGGAGGAGGAGGAGGAGGAGGAGGAGGAGGAGGAGGAGGAGAAGAGAAGGAGAGAGGGAGAGGTGTCAGGGTAGGAGTAAAAGGAAGAACCAGCACAAAGATAAGGGAAGAAACTCAGAGAGGAAAGAGAGAGATAGAGGGTGGGAGTGACCCCCCCCCTCCCTCCCCTCTGTCAGTGTCTGTGATCATCTATTCCTGCCGGTCTCTCTATCAGTGACTCAGTAACCTTCAGCACCAGACCCAAGTTGAGATGATGAATTGAGATGCAGACAGGAGAAAGGACAGAGATTAGGAAACACAGACAGATGATGAAAAATGACAAACGGAGAGAGGGGCTGGGAGAGGAGGAGAGAGTGAAAGTGGAAGAGAGAGGGAAAGGTGACATTGAGGGAAGTGTAGAGGAGACTGCTCCTGGTTTTTAGCTGGAGGACGGCCACAGGATGACATTAGTGTAACACACTTTGGCTGCACCCGCTGCGAGAGAGGCACACACACACACACACACACACACACACACACACACACAAATGTACAAATAAGCACCTTATGCAGATTGCATACTTAACCTGTGGGGAGCCTGCCTCCCAATCACCTCTATTGTAGTGGAACTACCTTGATAACCTTTCCATATGCAGTACAATATATGGTTCCCAAAAACAGGAATGGTAGTTTCTGACAGGAGTAACCTACACTAAACTACCATTACTCTTCGGGGTGGTTTTCCGAACACAGATTAAGCCTAATCCTTTCCTGCAGAAGCGCCCTTTTTGGCCTGGCTGGAATGTATTCATATTTTTCATTATTTCATAATTAATAAAGACTTTTTTCACGACGAAAATCCAGTGTTTCTATGTCAAACAGTTTTCTTATATTTCAGTCTTCTGTGATGTAATATTGGGATGGAAACTCACAATTCTATACATTCCAGCTCTATGTCTGACATAGTTCAGATGTCTACTTAAAAAAATAAATAGAATCATGTGTGTGAGGTGTATAATCTGAGTCCGGAAAATATCCCCCTTATGAGGTTATAGATGATACATGGACATTCTTATCTGCCATTTTAGCTACACTTCGGGTCACATTTCAGTGGTTCTGGGCGGATAGAGGATGTGTTGTTTAAACAGTTTAAAACACAAAAAACATATCAGATAATGTCATCTTCCACTGTTTACCTTGAAGGGCTCAATGAGCCCGGGGTTGACAGTAAATGACTGTGTAGACATTGGTGGCCGTCCATTAGTGAAATAAAAACAGTGCCAGGGACCAGTGTTCTATCGATGTGGCTGAACTTCCTCCACTACACACAACACAAAACAACTGAGGGGTGCCCTGTAATGGCGACTAATAACCACGCTTGGTTACATGAAAACCAAAGACCTGCTGTAAGCCACACGCCAGAGTGTATATGGAGAAGAAGTGGAAGTGGGAGTGGAAGAAAGGAGGGAGGGAAGGAAGGAGGTGGAGGCAGAAAAATGAGATGGCGAGTACAAAGATGAAGGGAAAATGAGAGAGCGGGTTGAACAAGGGTGCGTTCAATGTTGAAAAGGGCATTACTGCCCCCCCCAGACAAACACAGTGCCCTTTACCTCTCCCTCGGAGCTAGGCATAAACGAGTGGAATGACAGACAGAGAGAGACAACGGCCCCCTCCCCAGAGAAGGGAAACGCACTCATCCGTACTGATCTTAAAACAACAGCCTCACTCTCTCCCCCTCTCTCCCTCCCTCTCTCTCTCACTCTCTCTCTCCCTCTCTCCCTCCCTCTCTCTCCCCCTCTCTCTCTCTCCCTCTCTCTCTCCCTCTCTCTCTCCCTCTCTGTGTCTCCATCACCCTTTCATCCTCCCTTCTATTCTCCTTTTTGTCTCTTTCGTTTATCCGTTTAACCACTCCTGTTTTTTTTCTTTTTTTCTAATCATCCTTTCATGGTGGCTCTCTCCGATCCTTCTGCTACAGTCCCATAAAAACACCGTCAGTCTCTTTCGCCTTGTGTTTTCCTGCCTTCCACTTGAGAATCAATTTGTGACGCGAGCTCTCCAGTGGTGCACAGCCAATCTCCTCAACCCTGGTTCACATCTAGACTCAGACTAAATAAGAAAGCATTTCTCGACTCTTTGACACCATTTAGATGCTGTTGGTGCATTTCAGCGGTTAACAAATGAGGCGATAAATTGACTTCTCTGAAGCATTCAAAAACAACAAAACGCCCAAAACAAATCTCACTTAACTAAACGCACAATAGAACCGGGGGATTATCACAATGTATTTATTTCTCTCCCTTCCTGTCTTTCCTCCTAATCCCCATCTTCCCCTCCGTCTCTCTCTCCCTCTTTCTCTCCACCTCCCTGTTTACAGTGGTTTGTGCCCCAGACACAGATTGACCCTAGCGCTGTGGACCCAGTAGGGGTCCTTGTTCCTCTGCGTCGCTCCACTGAACATGACTGACGTACTTCATAAGGGAGCGAGGGACGGAGAGAAGGAAGGAGGGAGGGGGGAAAAGAGATGGAGGGAGGGGCGCATAGCATAGAAAACAGAAAAGTGCTAGCAGCGCTGAGGGAGGAGAGGGAGCTGAATATGATTTATGATCAATGGTGCTTCTCCAATTACATTCCAATTAAAGTAGCGTCTCGAGCGCGGCTCTAGTACACTGTGTCGGCAGAAGGGCTTTTGACGGTCTTTGTATGGGCACGCTACTATGCCCATAATAACGGGCCTACTGCACACACTCATACATAAGACACGAATGTATGCACGTACACACGCAGGCACGCAGGCACGCGCACACAAACGTCCCCAGAAAAAGTGTCTCTCCACCCAATAGTGTTTGTTTGTGTGTGCGTGTTGTGCGTGCGTGCCCGCGAGAGAATGCAGTCACCTTATCAGAAGTACAAGGGTGAGTTTATTAAAGTCAAATTAAGGACAGTTCAAAGGGCTAATGTCCACTATTACATCGATGCTGATTTACCACCACCTTCCACTCTACAGTCAATAAAGAACCAGAGAGATGGAAGGGCAGAGGGCAGCCGACCAGAACAACAAGACTGGCTGGAGACTGAAAGTTAGACTGGAGAAAATAAATAGATGTCGAGGACTCTAGCGTAGCTCCAACACTTTTTTTCCTGTCTCTGATTCTCTGATTTCGAAATGCTTTTTACTAAATGTGGCAGTGCATTTGGATTTTGATTGACATGTTGAATGCATGCTGATACGTATTCAGCGGAAATAATCACTTCAAGTTAACCGCGGCACAACCATCCGACAAAGCGTTAGGGACTGCATTATTACCAGTAATTATTTGTGACGACGGGCTAGTCATCACAAACGCCCTCTCGCCAATTTGCACTCTGGCATATTGGAGTTAGTAACACATCATCATTGGCGTTAATTACAACAAGCAACCTGTAATAATGCAATGTTAAGGCCAGGGAGTTTGTCAGTCTGAATGCTTAGGTTCCATCCCAAATGGCAACCTGTTCCATATATAGGGATATCCGTTAGAAATACCTTGGTAACCCAGCTGCTGCTTCCTATCCTATACTATGGCGACGTCATCTATCAAAACACAACCAAGACCTTACTTAGCGAATTAGATGTCATTTATAACAATCTTTGCAGATTCATTCTTGGATGCCATTATAAGACACATCATTGGACAATGTATGAATCACTAAAAATTGTCTGTCACTAACAAACAGAAGACAACTGTATTGGTACCAACTAAAATGTTCCTGTATACAGTGCATTCAGAAAGTATTCAGACCCCTTGACTTTTTCCACATTTTGATATGTTACATATGTTAAAATAGATTCAATAGTTTTTTTCCCTCATCAATTTATAAACAATACCCCATAAGGACAAAAACGTTAAAAAAAAAAAATGTTTTAGCAAATGTATAAAAAATATAAAAATTGAGTTTTTTTTTTTTTACATAAGTATTCAGACCCTTTACTCAGTACTTTGTTGAAGCACCGTAGGCAGCGATTACAGCCTCAAGTCTTCTTGGGTATGACACTATAAGCTTGGCATACCTGTATTTGGGGAGTTTCTCCCATTCTTCTCTGCAGATCCTCTGAAGCTCTGTCAGGTTGGATGGGGAGTGTTGCTGCACAGCTATTTTCAGGTATCTCTGTTGTCTTAGCTGTGTGCTTAGGGTCGTTGTCCTGTTGGAAGGTGAACCTTCGCAGTCTGAGGTCCTGAGCGCTCTGGAGCAGGTTTTCGTCAACAATCTTTCTGTACTTTGCACCGTTCATCTTTCCCTCGATCCTTACTAGTCACCCAGTACCTGTTGCTGAAAAACATCCTCACAGCATGATGCTGCCACCACCATGCTTCACCTTAGGGATGGTGCCAGGTGTCCTCCAGGCGTGACACTTGGCATTCAGGCCAAATAGTTACATTTTGGTTTCATCAGACCAGACAATCATGTTTCTCATGGTCTGAGAGTCTTTCAGTGCCTTTAGGCAAACTCTGTGCGGGCCGTCATGTGCCTTTTACAGAGGAGTGGCTGCCGTCTGGCCATTCTACCATAAAGGCCTGATTGGTGTGCTACAGAGATGGTTGTCCTTCTGGAAGGTTCTTCTATCTCCACAGAGGAACTATGGAGCTCTGTCAGCGTGACCATTGTGTTCTTGGTCACCTCCCTGACTAGGGTTGCACATTTTGGGGAATATTCAGAGGTGTAAACTTTAGTGGGAATTAACGGGAATATATGGGAATTAATGGGAATATATGGGAATTAACGGAAATATATGCAAATTAATATTGATACCATTTAAATATAGATGTTTTTTGCATTGGATATATTTACCATATCATATGGAGACATAATTGCAAATGATTAAATCCTTCCAATAGAAAATAATAATTTAGTTACGAACTGAACTTTAATTAAATGAGTTGACTCTTCAAATGGGATGATTTCACTGAACAACAAAAGAAAGGGAATATTGAATGATCCCCAATGATCCATCGCATCTCCCAAAAACGTTTTCAACATACATCTGTAAAATGATAGTCTAGAAACTAAAGCTTTGGTTGTCTTCCTCTCAGGCTTCCATGTCTTCTCCCTGGACCTCCTCAATGTCCACCTCTTGAACATCAGACTCTGAGGACTCATCTTCACTGTCACTTTCTTTCCAACCTTGTTGAGGATGGCTCGTTGTCAGGCTCAAAAAGCCTCAAATTTGACCGGATGGCCACCAATTTTTCAATCCTTGTATTGGTCAGCCTGTTGCGTGCTTTGGTGTGTGTTCCCAAACAAGGACCAGTTGCGCTCTGAGGCGGCTGATGTTGGTGGGATTTGGATGATGATGAAGGCAACAGGGGAAAGAGCCTCAGATCCACAAAGTCCCTTCCACCAGGTGGCTGATGAGATATGTTGGCACGACTGCCATATTGCATATCCATCCCAAAACCCTTGCTTGGAAGTGTACTTCGCCAGACTGCCAAGAACCTTGCCCTCATCCAAGCCAAGGTGGCGAGACATGGTAGTGATGACACCATAGGCCTTGTTGTACTGTCAACTGTTGGACCTTATATAGACAGGTGTGTGCCTTTCCAAATAATGTCCAATCAATTGAATTTACCACAGGTGGACTCCAATCATGTTGTAGAAACATCTCAAGGATGATCAATGGAAACAGGATGCATAGCAAATGGTCCGAATACTTATGTAAATAAGGTATTTCTGTTTTTAATTTTTGTTATACATTTGGAAAAAAATCTAAAAAACAGTTTTCACTTGGTCATTATGGGGTATTGTGTGTAGATTGATGAGGAAAAAATGAATTCAATCCATTTTAGAATAAGGACGTAACGTAACAAAATGTGTCAAGGGGTCTGAATACTTTTCGAATGCACTGTATATTAAGGAACACCTAACTTTACAAGACTCACACTACTCCTTTCAACAACAGCAGCAATGACTTATTCCAAGGGTACGCCATGAGGTTGGAGTAAGATCTGTCAGACACAAAGGCCCAACTGACTGGAATCATTTACCTATAGAAATCAGGGCGTTAAAATCACACAGTGAATTTAAGAAATCCCTTTTAGAAACATCACCATGTGAATATACTGTATTTGTAAATACAGTATATATGTACAGTATATATTATAGGTACTTAGTTTTATTTGTTATATTAGTAGTTGTAGCAGTAGTTATTAGTTGTAGGCCTATTAGTAGTTGTAAAACAACTTTTTTAAGCCTTATGTAAAAAAAAACATTATTATTATAGTTTCATTGTTATTATTTTTAGACATATTATTTTTGTTACTAAGTAATATAGTGTACTACTTTTGACCAGGTTCCATAGAGCACTGATCAAAAATAGTACATTATAATAGTACATATAGTTCTAATAGTTCTCCATGCTCCCGTCTGTGTATCAAAGCTATGACCAACAGCTTTTATCCCCTGGCCATCAGACTGATAAATGGCTAACACCTACTGCTCTCCCTCTCCCACAGACTATCCACAGACTATATGCCCATCCACAGGTCTCTACCCACTCCGATACAACCTACAAATGATTATTGATTAGGTGTGTTACTCCATCACGCTGCTGTCCATTGATTTATTGATTATTGCCCATTGATTTATTGATTATTGCCCATTGATTTATTGATTATTGCCCAATATCATTAGTAGTTACAGTGCCTTTCTAAAGGATTCACACCCCTTGACGTTTTTCCACATGTTGTTGTGTTACAGCCTGAATTTAAAATGGGATTCAATTGAGGCTTTGTGTCACTGGCCTACACGCAATACCCCATAATGTCAAAGTGGAATTATGTTTTTAGAACATTTTGCAAATTAACAAAAAATGAAAAGCTGGCCTAAATAAATTCAGTAGTAAAAATGTGCTTAACAAGTCACATAATAAGTTACTGTGTGCAATAATAGTTTGAACATGATTTTTGAATGACTACCTCATCGCTGTACCGCACACATACAATTATCTGTAAGGTCCCTCAGTTGAGCAGTGATTTTCAAACACATATTCAACCACAAAGACCAGGGAGGTTTTCCAATACTCACAAAGAAGGTCACCTATTGGTAGATGGGTAAAAAGCATGGTGAATTTGTTAATTACACTTTGGATGGTGTATCAATACACCCAGTCACTACAAAGATACTGGTGTCAGTGTTAACTTTATTTCTGGAGAGGAAGGAAACCGCTCAGGGATTTCACCATGAGATCAATGGTGACTTTAAAACAGTTACAGAGTTTAATGGCTGTGACTGAGGATGGATCAACATTGTAGTTACTCCACAATACTAACCTAAATGACAGAGTTAAAAGAAGGAAGCCTGAACAGATTAAAAATATTCCAAAACATGCTTCCTGTTTGCAACAAGGCACTAAAGTCAAACTGCAAAAAAATGTGGAAAATAAATTAACTTTATGTTCTGAATACAAAGCGTTGTTTGGTACAAATCCAACAAAACACATCTTTAAAACTCACTAGTCCTTGCCGATGACAAGCATACCCATTATCCTGGTAAGTAATTTTCTCACGTCAGTCATATGCAAGGTTCTACGTGGTTTAAATGACTCAATTGGCTAGTTTGCCTGTCTGTAAAGAGAAGGGAGGGCTGCACGTTGATCCCGCTGCTCTGATTGGATGGAGAGCTTACGTATTTCTCTGCCCACTTCACTTTTCCTCGCATGTTTTCGGTCTGATCATTTAGATTGCTGTTGCAATCACACGGCGAGGATGTCTGCTCTCCATCAATGTGCATACTATCTAACAAGCGGGGGAAGGGTAGGGAAACAAGGTGAAACGCAGATGCGCATTCTGACTGAGTGACAGCAAGCTTGGCTGCACACTGCAAGCTGAGGACACACAGACACACACATAATGCAGGGTTAAAGACGCATTCTTTATGTCTTTAGCATACGCAGTTCCTCCTCTCGCTACAGCTAATTTTGTTTGAATTATTACGTGGATTATAATACATTTACATATTTGTAGGGGTTGATGCATTTTTCATTAGGGCAAATCAGGTCTGTGATGTTGAGTTGGAAATGTACAACTTTAGAGGATTTAAGCCTTGAATATATTGTAGTTTTGGCCATAGGATTCAACTCTGACTGATCGCAGTATCTATTAGTAGTCTAAACTGTGAAACTCTTTCACACCTAGCCGAGCTATTAGACTATCCTTTTGTAAATTAATGGAGGTGCGAATGTTTCTGTCCGAGAGTCTCTCTCCTCTCGCACAAGAGTCCTGCATCATGCAAAAAAATCAGCAGAAGGTGGCCCCGGAGTTGAGAGAGAACTTGAGTAAATACAATAGTGCAATTACACTTGACATGTGGACTGACGATTTTTCAAAAAAATAGGATACGTGTACCTTAGTCTACATACATTAAGAGTGGGTGCTATCCACCACGGAGTGGGACAGCGCAAAACTGCAGATAACATAAAGGCCAGCTCTAGTAAAATAATACTTATTATCTTGTTGGTTTCCTCTATCGCTTCCTGGCCTTGAGGCAAGCAAACGGCCTACTGTTCACCTGGTTGGTGGTTGTGTGGTTCCAAAGGATAAAGCGTCACCTACAGATGGATTTGTGGTTTCAGAGAGAAGCCATCTATCAGTGTACAGGTGAGACCCAGGCGCAAACAACGGACGGAATAACAAATGTTTATTATACCAACAGGGGGAAGGCAAAAGACAGGTCAGGGGTCAGCAGAGATGGGTAATCCAGAGTAGTGGGGCAAAGGTACAAGACGGCAGGCAGGGTCAGGATCAGGGCAGGCAAGGAAAGGTTGAAACCGGGAAACCAAGAAGACAGGCACTTTAGATATAGAGAGGTAAAGGGGAAAACACTGGTAGGCTTGATGAACAAAATGAATTGGCAACAGCTGAACAGAGAACACAGGTATAAATACACTGGGGATAATGAGGAGATGGAGACACCTGGAGGGGGTGGAGTTAAGCACACAGACAGGTGAAACAGATCAGGGTGTGACACCATCTGCAAGCCTGCGACCAGGCACGGTGGATGACATCCTTTTCCTGCACAGCAATTTGAAGAATGGACTGTTTTTGAAGTTACTGAAGTTTATTTGTTGTCTAATTTCACAAGGCTCTTTGAAGCGATTGAATTCATGGCATGCTTTCTTTTTAGCCAAATGTTGAATAGACATGCAGACAAATTAATTCATACAGGAAAATAAGAATATTAGCCTACTGTCTGTAGTCATAACAACCAGGAAAACTAAATTGATGTTATTTTGTTGGGTAACGGATTGGATCGGCTCTCGGAACTGATTAAGAGGCAGCTTCTATCTTCAATATAATAATTCATTCAGAAGGTTAAACCCATAGGTCTTGGGCCTGCAGTAAATGAAATTAGATTACCAGGTTCATTGTTCATTAGGTTATAATAATCCATGCCTTCTGGGAATGTTATAAAGTCCAAAACTTATGAACAGAGTTAGAAAGTAGCTGCCAAAAGTATTACAATGGAAAAGTACTTGTAATCCGTCAGTCTGGATATTTCATGACATGGAATATGAGGGTGCAGTGAGATACCGGAGATACCGGATGAAAAAAACGTATATATTAAAAAAAGGAAATCAACCAATCATCCTCTAAATGCTGTATTATGCAAATGTTGTGCGTGGGCGACAGAGAGAAACAAAATGGTGCAGTTTGATGCCATGTGGCGGAGAGTGATGTGGCGTTGGAGACAGGGCTGTGAGCAGGTGGGTCTGGGCATGTCTGATGTAGTTGATCTGGAGACGGGCTGTGAGCAGGTGGGTCTGGGCAGATCTGATGTAGTTGATCTGGAGATGGAGCTGTGGGCAGGTGGGTCTGGGCAAGTCTGATGTAGTTGATCTGGAGATGGGGCTGTGAGCAGGTGGGTCTGGGAAGGTCTGATGTAGTTGATCTGGAGATGGGGGTGTGAGCAGGTGGGTCTGGGCAGGTCTGATGTAGTTGATCTGGAGACGGGCTGTGAGCAGGTGGGTCTGGGCAGGGGCAGGTCTGATGTAGTTGATCTGGAGACGGGCTGTGAGCAGGTGGGTCTGGGCAGGTCTGATGTAGTTGATCTGGAGACGGGCTGTGAGCAGGTGGGTCTGGGCAGGTCTGATGTAGTTGATCTGGAGACAGGGCTGTGAGCAGGTGGGTCTGGGCAGGTCTGATGTAGTTGATCTGGAGACGGGGCTGTGAGCAGGTGGGTCTGGGCAAGTCTGATGTAGTTGATCTGGAGATGGGGCTGTGAGCAGGTGGGTCTGGGCAGGTCTGATGTAGTTGATCTGGAGATGGGGCTGTTAGCAGGTGGGTCTGGGCAGGTCTTATGTAGTTGATCTTTATATATCTTTATATATGTATCTAAATGTTGTAATAAAATCTTCCACACGCATCTGATTACTCATTATGAATTATTCATCTGATTTATTTTGTTTACATTCTTCATTGCAACTACAATATCACAAATAACTAAACACCTACACACACACACACACACACACACACACATATTGTTTTATTAAAGAAGATCTGAAAGCATGTTACTTTCTTTTTTTTTTTTATCCAAAGCCGCGAATGAGTGAGTCACTCAGCTTCATGTTGACAAATATAGCTTTATTCTGCAAAATAGACCAAAACTGATATTAAATTGCTTAAATTAACTAGCAAAATGTCATAAATAAAACAAATACATTAAATAGCTCTGGTCTTGAAAATATGGCCAACCTTTTCCCCCCTCTGTCCTCGCTGGACTCTTTTTCATTCAGTTTCTCATCAGCAAAGAACGATTCCGTGTTTCAGAAACTCCCTTTATATAGAGGGGTCACACTGTGGTAAATAAAAGTCAGTTTGTTGCTTGGAATACTTTCTTTCTGTTTTCAAGGGAGAGAAACCAAAAGCATAATCAGAGTTCTAGTGTTACACCTTTGCGATAGTGTGGTGCAATGAGAGAATTACGCAATTTACCACAATCTGCCACCATCTACCACAACATGTCGCGGCATAAGCTCAAAGCGTTTCATTGAGGAACCACTGTACACACACACACACACACACACACACACACACACACACACACACACACACACACACACACACACACACACACACACACACACACACACACACACACACACACACACACACACACACACACACACACACACACACACCCTGCTCCTAATCTGCAGCTGTTTTGCAGTGAGAACATGCAGGGAGGAATTTTGACAAAATCCTAGAGGGAAAAACTCACAGCTGTAATCCCTGCCAAAGGTGGTTCTAACATGTATTGACTCACAGGGTGTGAATACTTATGTAAAATGAAATATTTCAGTATTTCATTTTCAGTTCATTTGCAAAAATTATGGGGTATTATGTGTAGATGGGTGAGATTTAGTTCAAAAAGTCAAGGTGTATGAATACTTTCTAAAGGCACTGTATCTATTAAAACTTCTATTTGTCGCTTTTACATGCATATATTACCATTAGTATATTCCTGCTACCAGTCACTTTTCAGCCGTGTTCACATGTACATCACTTTTTATGTATAAACCCACCTCAACCCCTCCAGTAGCCCTGCACATTGAATAAGGTACCGGCACTGATCCTGTGTGGTGCAGCGGTCTAAGGCACTGCATCTCAGTGCTATAGGTGTTACTACAGACCCGGGCTGTATCACAACAGGCCGTGATCGGGAGTCCCATAGGGCGCGGCACAATTGGCCCAGCGTCATCCGAGTTAGGGGAGGGTTTGGCCGGGGTAGGCCGCCATTGTAAATAAGAATTTGTTCTTAACTGACTTGCCTAGTTAATTGAAGGTTAAATATATATATAGTTGCATTCTCATGTTTCTTTACTCACATCGTAGTCCTTGTGTGTGTTTTTTTAAATATTTTTTTCTATTATAAATGATATTTTTATTATTATTATTATTATTATTATCACTGCATTGTTTGGAAAGAGCTCTCAAGGTAAGAATTTCACTGTACTGTTTTACACATGTGTATCCTGTGTACGCGTCGAATAAACTTGGAAACTTGAATAGGGAATAATTTGGGAAACTGACAAAATCAGCCCTGGCTGGTCCAGAGATGGAGGAATGTGTTTGTTGGTCGCTATGGGTACTGTAGTGTTTACTGGCCAGTCATTACTGATGACTAAGGTGAACAGGGCTCTGATTCAGGGGGAAATTGCAGCCAGTTCCAGCCGGTTGGACACAGTTAAGACCGGTATTGATTTCTGTGGAAGTTTAGAGCCCTCTTACACCCCCAGTGTAAAACCAGTTTGATCAGGCTTCGGGTGCCTGGGCAACAGTTGAGTAGCTACAGATGCCTATAGAGGGGGACCATGAAACTCCGGACCAAATAGGAGTTGGATATTTTGTAATTGATAAAGATGTAGCAAATACTGTAGTAGTGAAATGTAATATTTAATGACTGGTGTTTTTTTGACTACTTGTTAGGGGATTTAACAATATTGTGTTGGCTTAGTGATATAGGCCACTGTCATGGGGATTTATGGGGACCAATTAAATCCATGCCTGCCAATTAATTAAATCAATCCATGTTGAGTTTACCTCTTTGCATTAGCACGTTTATGTGGAGACACACAGCAATGTGTGCGTTCCCTCAATCTCTGATTATCGAGTGTTGGATAATCCAAGGTTAAGGCAATTGTAATGAATCTCAGATTCTATCTAGGATTATTGGATACCGGACCACATTAATCTCAATATGATGATATAGAGGTGACCTAGGGCTCTGAAGATAATCTCTTTACTCACTGGCGCCCGGGAGAATATTAATTCTGTATGCTTACAGACCATCAACATTCACCACCAGCCTCACCACCAACAGACAGTACACATCTCTAGCTTGGACTCCTACAAAATGGACTGATACATTATTTAATTAAAATGAATTTAGTTTAGAGACGATAATATATCTATTATTTTTGGTTAATAATACATGATTCTCTCCACAGGTTTTGTCTGTCGGCTGAAACGAACAGCCCTTTCAAACGGAGAGAATATGATTAAAAACTCCATTTAATTTCCAAACCCTCACGTTTTCATTTCCTGTGTCCGCAGGTGCCTCTTTCATGCTCGCTGCCTCATGATTTCTCTTCCTCTTAAATTCAATTGCATTGAACACAGATTGCTTCATTGGCATGACAAAGGAACATTTTGTGTTGCCAAAGCGTGAACAGAAACAAACAAATTGAGCTCGGAAAACAATAAGTGAGAACAATAACTGCTAATTATGAGGCCCAATTAAAGCTGTACTCCAGTGAATGAGGTATATGACAATTAGAGTGGAAAAAAGGCCCCGATAGGTCGGTTGTTTTTGTGGTACCTGCTGTTGTCTTCGGGTCGTGACAGGTGGCTGTGTGCTCAGCTGCCATTCCAGCACACCTCTGTATCCCCTCTCCAGAGGGCTCAGGAATGATCACGAAATTCATGTTCAATTGTTTCGCAGTTTGAGCACAGCGAATGTTCTCAGCGAGGGGCAAATCATCCTTTTTGTGCGGCTGCTAGATGGGGGCAAATAAATAATGCCCGCCCTACAGCCACGTGTATGGCAACGGCACGCCACCTCCACACAACTCTCATAGACACAGATCCACAGACAAACACAGACACACACACACAGACACACACACATGCCAGGTCAGAGTTGTACCTGGTTAAATAAAGGTGAAATAAAAAGTTAAATATAGAACACACACACAGAGTCTATGTGGAAACTAGTATTGTCACAGAAAGGGAAGATGTTTTAAGCATAATGCTGAAAGAAGCAAGGAAACACAGACACAAAGAGCGTAGCAGACAGGTATTTCTGAGAAATATACAAGCAAGTTGTTTCGCAGACTCGTAATTTTCTAGCCTAAGAGGCAAAAATAAGTATGGTTGTAACCAATTGCTTTGGCATTTGCCAGGCAGAGTTTGGATGTGGTGTTTCATTAAAGAAATTGTTTTGGTCAATGGAGTTTTGTGCACATGGCCTTGCGCTATGTGTGTCTGCAGCTTTAGCACTCCTTTATGGTTTCATTCTTCCTTCTCTTCCCGGCTTGTTTCCTTGTTCCCTGCGTGAGCGTGCCCCTAGATATTTAGACATTCAGCCCCCCAACGATTTCCCTAGCATCCCTTTGATCAGTCGAGAGGCACTCAATAGGATATATTTCACAGTTGCCACACTTTCTCTCTCTCTCTATTGTCTCTTTGAGTAATGTTTTGTTTTGGTCTGCCTACTCCCTTGAGGATTCTGAGATACTACGGACAACTTTTTTTCTCCCTCATCCATGAGGAGTTGGTTATCATGACAATTTATCATCATTTGGTTCAATACAATAGGTATTAGTTAATTTTGACTGTCTATGGAGTCTCTTTAGTCAATCCTACAGGGCCACAGTGGAGTACAGTAGGCTAGCGATTTCTGTTTTGCCCCTCGGAGATAATTGATCAATTTAAATTCAATGATTTGACAGAGTTGACTTACTGGGACTCGAATGGCTGAATCAGTTCTGCCTTTTGAAGGAAAAGCAGTGGGAGCTGGCTGACTACGTACATTCAACGACCAGGCAGAGACGGGAATGGGCCGGCACCCCAGGTTTACAGTAATAACCTACCATGCTGAATCTCCATTCATATGAAGGTTTCCAGCTAAACATGTGTGGCAGAACTTCACTGGACGTCTGGAAGTCTTCAGTGTTCTTTTTACTTTCTACTTCCTGAGTCACAGAATTCTGAGAGTTCTGAGAGAGGGAGAGAAATGCAATTACTTGTAAATAGAGACTACCTGCTATTGTGAATTTTCCCTGGGCCTCGAAATTACCTCCAACACCTCCGAGATGTGTGTGTGTGGGGGGGTTAAGGGACGTGATAATGGCCTTGGCTCAAACTGTGGCACATTTCTCTTGCCACCTGCTTTAACCTTTCATCCTCTTTCCCTCCTCTCTCCGCCCTCTGGCCTCCCACTCACCGCCTTTCCTCACAGACTTTCTTAACAGTCACAATTGGCCCTCGTCACCCAGACGGGGGCTGGAAAGGAGATTTTAAGAACCTCTGCCAATTCTGCCGTGCCATCGCATAATTTAAAACACCTGCAGTAGCGATGCGTGGGTAAAATCACTGGGGAAGCCAAGCCAGGAAAAAAGCCATGTTACAATCTATGTATTGTGATAATTGTTAGCTCTATAACCTGTTAGTTCATATGCCTTGCTATATATACAGGCCTAAGGCCCAGACAATAAGAAGACATAGTGGTAGAATAAATTAATTCAACCACACTTTTGTTTCATCACAAAACCGGATAGCAACCTCTGTCTGGTGAAGTCAACAATTTAATCCAATCAACGTAAGCTAAATATGATGTGGCTGCCCATGGTTCTGATTTCTGTGTGTGTGTGTGTGTGTGTGCGTGCGCGTGTGTGTGTGCGCGCGTGTGTGTGTGTGTGCGCATGTGTGTGTGTGTGTGCTTGCTTCTTGCAAGTATAAAAAACATGTTAACTCACCCTACTTGTAGAGAAACGCCAATGCCATCCTCCTCGTTCATGTTCACAGTGTTATACAGTACAGGCTTTTTTTTGTTGTCTTAGGCTACCTGGTTAAAATGCTTGCTCGCTAGCCTAGCTTCCTTTCATGGGCAAGTTAACATTAGCCTACTACTCCTAGCTACATATTGAATTTCCAACGTCTCAGTCCAGGGGCACAATGTATGAATTTATGGTTGGGTCAGAATCGCTGTTATAATCATTGGCCAGTACGAAAAATTAAGTACAACCACAAGTCCAAATCCCTATCTCCCTCCATGGCTAATTTAGGAAAGGACCAATTTTAGATAGCTAGCCACCGGAGGACAACAACACAACGAGATGCACAACAAGTTTCTGTCAATGAAGTATGCTCTTTATGCAAAGTGTTTGGAGTGAAGCCAAATCCATATTTATTTTTGGGTGAGCTAGGATCTTTCACACTGAACACCTCTGCTATCATACAGGTTTCATTAAGTAATAAGGGGAGGATACGGCTATGTCGGAATCAGTCTGCTGAATAAGTGCAACAGCAGTCTAGGGATGGTTCGATAATTTTTTGTCTCTCTAAGAACATTTGAAATAAAGTTACCCCTCTCTCTCTCTCTGCAGTCGCAAAGCCAGCCAATTCTGTTCCTTTGTGTGACCCAATCTAGTCTTTGACTCTGGCCTCTTTTGACAACATGCTGAATCTCTGACACGCCTAACCGTACAGCAGACATTTTAAAAGCCGGTAGGTCAAACTAATCATGGTTTTTCTAAAACCAACCTTTCTAGATCACACAATATTCATTCAAGGAATCTCAACCTGTATAATGAAACTATGTATGACTGGTGTTTTCAACTGTATCCACACCATAGTATGATGAACCCAATCATATCAATCAACCTTTCCAACCTGTTAGCTTCCTATCTTCTGGCCTCTTCCTCATTTCCACCATATTTTTGGGATATTACCTGAATTTTCTAATCATTCACCATCTCTCCCCATCTCACCTCTTCTCTCTCACCCTCTCCTTCATCCTCCCTAAATCCATCACTCATGAACTTCGTCCCCTTTCCACCCAAACCCCAAACAGTCCTCCTTTCAGATCTCTCTATCCTCCTCGGTTGTGATGGACTACAGCGCCGTCACATGTGAGTGATATCAGTGATTACTCTCCTGTAGGCTGCAGCCCGGTACCATGCTTCATATTTCACGGTGATGATCGCCTCCGTTATTAGAGAGAGAGAGAGACTGGCCTCGGGGACAGTGAGGCGCAGTGACAGCGGCGGTATCAGCCCCCCCCCCCCTATATTGGGTCTGGGTCCCAAAAGGCACCCTATGGGCCCTGGTCAAAAGCAGTGCACTATGTAGGGAATACGGTGCCATTTTGGACGCACCCTCTGATAGCAGCTTAATGTGATTTTCAATAGGCCTCCATTATGGTGTCTCTGTTTCAGTGTCCCATCATCACTGGATGCTGTAGGACTATAAGGGAGATAGTTACAGCCTTGATTCCTCTGACATGAAGCACTTTTTCTCCATCTTGACATCTGTGCAGCTTGGAAGGAAGGATGGCAGGGCTGTAATTTAGCTGAAAATATCCTATCGATCGGGCCGTTCACTCTTTAATAAATACTCTCTTATTCTCTCATCTCATGTGTTTTTCCACATGCTGCATTCATTCCAGGCTGGTTGGTTTGTAGCATGAGCTATTCTTTGGTTAGTATTAGGGCTTACTTATCATTGAGAAATGCACTAGTATGCACTGTTATTTTTTAAAAACATTTCACTAAATCCATGATGAATTTCACACTTTATGTACATGGGGTTAGTAGACTGTATGCCGAAATATTAGAAATGAGGCCAAAACATCCTCTTTCTATCTCTCTATTCACCATAATAGACAACACACACACGTCGCGTATGCATTTTCTGATTGTCAGTATCAGCCTATACATGCCAGCCATCATTGAGGGGTCATGTATTTTTTCATAAGTGATACATGTATTTTAATGAGAGAGGCTGACGAGGTGACGATGCATCTGCACGGAGGACGGCCTTCACCAATCCTCTCATTTAACATTTTTCTCACGACCTGTCAGTCAACAACTCCAAGGCTTTCTCGGGGTCTGTCTCCCATAGTATCCCGGAATATCAATCAGCCCAAATCTTTGCATATTTTTTGCATGATAATTAAGAGAAGATTGCACCGTGGTGCAGACGATCAATCTGCAAATCAGCAGACCAGATTCAATCCAAATTTTCGACTCTGTTCGCAGATGGCAAACTAAACAGCCTAAACTGACAGGGTTGCATTTGGGAGGTAGGAAGGACCTCCCCTGCCAGGAAGAGAGGCCCATGTCAGTGCCTGTGTGTAATTTCGAATTAATGGGACGGTAAAACTTTTAATTCAAAATCCCAGCCTTAGGGACAAACACATTTGCATACAAATGAACACAATTTCCTATTTGTTCGATATGCAAATGGCAAACAGAAGAAACTTACAGGGGGCTGCCAGCCGATGCCCCGGCTCTTGCCGAGTGCAGAACGTAGGCACCCAACCGAGTACTTCAAAAACAGCCCTGTTTGAGATATCAGGCTGGGGCAGGGGGTGAGTAGGACCACAGAGTCCTGAGAGGTTTGGAGTAACCTTTCTCTCTTCAACTCATTTACACCTGGAAATAACAGGTGAGGTGACTCTTCCTCCAAAGACGGAATCCAATTATATGACTACCGATTTGAGGTGGAAGGCAGTGGGTGGGGCTATCCCAAGGGTAGGAGTTGGAAGCGTCCCACTGGGCACAGACATCAGTTCAAGGTGTAGTCTTGATTTGCATTTGGTTAGGTTGTCAACTAATGTGAATTCAACATGAAATCGACCAAAAAATTCACCATGTCATTGGATTTAGGTTAATAAAACTTAAATGACCTTTTAAACGTTGATGACCTTTTGCAAATCCAATTAGTTTTTCACATTCATTCAAAGTCATCACATAGATTTTTTGTGTTGAAATTACTTGGAAACAACGTTGAATTACTTTTTTATTTGTGAGTTTTTACACAAGACACTTTTGAATAATGATACCACATCAAATGCAACTCTCTCGTTTGTGTGGCTTTTATTAAAAGGCTCAACTATTCCCTGAATCACAATAGTGAAACAGGGAGAAATGATACAGGGTACCGTTCTGATAGCAAATCAGAATTCATCACAGCCAACATGAAAGAGACTGTTGAGGCAAAACTTGTTTACATTAAGATACTGTAAGTGACTGACGTGTTGGATGGGACACAAACCAACAGCTTGTTGAAAAATTACAGGCAGCGGGCTGCCAGCTTGGATTTGATTCAGGGACTAAACTGTGCACTTAATGCTGCCAAGTGTTTACATTGTGTGGGATGTGGGTAGTCAAGGTGATATTTACTGTATACAATAGTCAGGAAACTGCCATATTCCCATTTTCAAAACAATTAAACCCACTAGTAAACAAAGCCTATGTACAGTTGAAGTCGGAAGTTTAGCCAAATACATTTAAACTCAGTTTTTCACAATTCCTGACATTTAATCCTAGTAGAAAGTCCTAGTCTTAGGTCAGTTAGGATCAACACTTTATTTTAAGAATGTCAGAATAATAGCAGAGAGAATGATTTATTTCAGCTTTTATTTCTTTCATCACATTCCCAGTGGGTCAGAAGTGTACATACACTCAATATAGCATTGTCATTAAATTGTTTAACTTGGGTCAAACGTTTCGGGTAGACTTCCACAAGCTTCCCACAATAAGTTGGGTGAATTTTGGCCCATTCCTCCTGACAGAACTGGTGTAACTGAGTCAGGTTTGTAGGCCTCCTTGCTCGTACACGCTTTTTCAGTTCTGCCCACACAGTTTCTATAGGATTGAGGTCAGGGCTTTGTGATGGCCACTCCAACACCTTGACTTTGTTGTCCTTAAGCCATTTTGCCACAACTTTGGAAGTATGCTTGGGGTCATTGTCTATTTGGTAGATCCATTTGCGACCAAGCTTTAACTTCCTGACTGATGTCTTGAGATGTTGCTTCAATATATACACATAATTTTCATTCCTCATGATGCCATCTATTTTGTGAAGTGCACCAGTCCCTCCTGCAGCAAAGCACCCCCACAACATGATGCTGTCACCCCTGTGCTTCACGGTTAGGATGGTGTTCTTCGATTGGAAGCTTCCCACTTTTTCCTCCAAACACAACAATGGTCATTATGGCCAAACAGTTATATTTTTGTTTCATCAAACCAGAGTACATTTCTCCAAAAAATACGATCTTTGTCCCATGTGCAGTTGCTAACCGTAGTTTTATGGCGGTTTTTTGAGCAGTGGCTTCTTCCTTGCTGAGCGGCCTTTCAGGTTATGTCGATATAGGACTCGTTTTACTGTGGATATAGATACTTTTGTACCGGTTTCCTCCAGCATCTTCACAAGGTCCTTTGCTGTTGTTCTGGGATTGATTTGCACTTTTCGCACCTAAGTACGTTCATCTCTAGGAGACAGAACGCGTCACTTCTTGAGTGGTATGACGGCTGCGTGGTCCCATGGTGTTTATACTTGCATACTATTGTTTGTACAGATGAATGTGGTATCTTCAGGCATTTGTAAATTGCTCCCAAGGATGAACCAGACTTGTGGAGGTCTACAATTTTGGCTGATTGGCTGATTTCTTTAGATTTTCCCATGATGTCAAGCAAAGAGGCACTGAGTTTGAAGGTAGGCCTTGAAATACATCCACAGGTACACACCAATTGACTCAAATGATGTCAATTAGCCTATCAGAAGCTTCTAAAGCCATCCTTTTCTGGAATTTTCCAAGCTGTTTAAAGGCACAGTCAATGTCTGACCCACTGGAATTGTGATATAGTGAATTATAAGTGAAACAATCTGTCTGTAAACAATTTTTGGAAGAATTACTTGTGTCATGCACAAAGTAGATGTCCTAACCGACTTGCCAAAACTATAGTTTGTTAACATGAAATCTGCAATGACTTTTAATGACTTCAACCTAAGTGTATGTAAACTTCCGACTTCAACTGTAGGTAATCGAGGTGAAACAGTATACACTATCGGTCAAAAGTTTTAGAACACCTACTCATTCAAGGGTTTTTCTTTATTTTTTACTATTGTCTACATTGTAGAATAATAGTGAAGACATCAAAACTATGAAATAACACATATGGAATCATGTAGTAACCAAAAAAGTGTTAAACAAATCAAACTGTATTTTATATTTGAGATTCTTCAAATAGCCACCCTTTGCCTTGATGACAGCTTTGGACACTCTTGGAATTCTCTCAACCTTGAATGAGTAGGTGTTCTAAAACTTTTGACCGGTAGTGTACAACAGTAGACAAGAAACTATCATGTTGCCATTTTCACAACAATCACACATACACATAATTATAGTATTCTAAGCCATATAAAATTGAAGCATTTGTAATCAATGCTATCCTTTTAAATGTTGAAATCCAGCATCTTCAATGACCACTCATTAATAGGCCTAGCAGCATGTAGCTGGAGCAATTCTCCCCAGAAACTATGAAGGTGACACAGCACTTTCAGCAGACTTTGATGGGCCACTGGGGAGCTGTATTTCATATCACAGAAGCCACAACCATTACAGACGGGTCTCTCTCTGACACAGAAAGGGTGTTTTCTGTCTACTCTACGTCCTAAAGTAGAGAGGGGCTTGTGTTGCCTGCCAGTAAATTCAAGATGAAACTCCTCCAGATCATTTCAGCCCTGCTGCACATTTAATCCAATCACTAAATCATTAATTAATCAAGTGTTTACATCAACAGTGAATCACGCCGCTCTCCCAAAGGAATGTCCTTGTGTCTCAAGCCTCCTAAGCAACTTAACATACTAAATCAGCGGGTTAGGGGATATTTGAAGGGGATTTACCATCTTTACACAGAAAATTCATCAGAAAATGAGTGATAAAAAGGTAATAGCTCATTAAGAACAGAAACAGGAGAAGAAGCAAACTGTCCAGGAATATGTTTATGGACTCCATCCCAATTGACATGTCAGATAGAATACGGGCGTCCCTCTGGCTCGCCCACAAGGCCAATCTTCTGTTTCTGGGCTGGAAACCCACAGCAACCCGGCCCACGCTAACGAGCCTCCAGTTACCAGGCGGATTGCATTCCATATTCACATCCCGACTGTCGGCCTGATTAAATCTGCATTTAATCGGATCAAATATGGTCATGATGGAGCGCTCCCACAGGCATTTCATCCACAGTCCTCTGTCAAGCAAAAGAGTAAAAAATACTACAGGGGCATTAAGTGCAAGAAATGAATGGTAGCCGGTGATTATAGTCAGCTGCTCTGGAAGTGAGTACCACACCTGCAGGTTGCTGCTATGAATCAGAGGTACTGGATTATTGGAATCAGAGGTAACTGGTATATTCGTCTGCATCCCAAATGACACCCTATTGCCTTTATAGTGCGCTACATGGAATCAGAGGTAGCTGGAAATCTTGGGGTATAGTCTAGAGTCTTGGGGTAAACAGCTTGATATTTCTTGGTGTGAGTCCCACTAAATTGCTCCAGTGATTGCAGCTGGATGGAGATCAGGGTTAGACTGACAAATCGGATTCAAGCTTTCATGCTTCCTACTAGCTATTTAACTATTTATTTTGTGTGTCTACATATGAACCCAAGTACAGTGCATTGTGTTCAGTTTCTTTCCAGTTGTTGACTGAAGAAAACCTACACATACTGGAAAAAGGATCCAAATAGTAGCCTTAGCTACAATACAGCGGCTAGCTAACATGGGCCTCTGTTGAGTTGATTGATTAAAGGTGTGATTCCATGAGGTGACCTTGGGGGTCAAAGGAACCCTGGGTAAATTATCAAGCAGCAGGCTAAGGTATCGAGTGCCTGAGAATGAACACAAGGTTGATTGAAAAATGTACATTTGCATACAAGGCTATTGAGCGGCTGACAGTGAATCAACCGGCTCTGAGCAGTAGTGGGAACGAGGCTCTTATTATGAAATAAAAAGCATTATTTCCTTAGACGCTAAGCACTCCTACACAATAGGCTGACACTAAATAAGGAGTGTTTAAAATGAGCCGGGTTCTGCTCATAAATAATACATATGCTGATAGATTGCTGATGAGCTGTCTAATGAGTTAGGGGTGGGGGGGCTTGTTGCTGACAAACTGCAATTTCATATATTTTTTTATAGATTTAAAACCTGAAACCTTGCACGCACAGCACAAAGCAGGAATAATAATGGTGTTGGCATTTTATAATGAGACATCTTCCCTGTGTCAAGTATCAGCAATGTAATTTTCTACAGAGAGCTTGACTTTTTCCACATTTTGTTACGTTACAGCCTTATTCAAAAATTGTTTAAATCGTTTTTTTCACTTATCAATCTACACAGAATACCCCAGAATGACAAAGCAAAAAATGATTTTTTGAATTGTTTGCAAATGTAAAAAAAAAGCAGTAAGCATTCAGCCCCTTTACTCAGTACTTTGTTGAAGCACCTTTGACAGCGATTATAGCCTTGAGTCTTCTTGGGTATGATGCTACAAGCTTGGCAAACCTGTATTTGGGGACTTTCTCCCATTCTTCTCTGTAGATCCACTCAAACTCTGTCAGGATTGATGGGGAGCGTCGCTGCAAAGCTATTTTCAGGTCTCTCCAGAGATGTTCTATCGGGTTCAAGTCCGAGACTGGTGTTTTGTGGGTACTATTTAATGAAGCTGCCAGTTGAGGACTTGTGAGGCGTCTGTTTCTCAAACTAGACACTCTAATGTACTTGTCCTCTTGCTCAGTTGTGCACCGGGGCCTCCCACTCCTCTTTCTATTCTGGTTAGAACCAGTTTGCAATGTTCTGTGAAGGGAGTAGTACACAGCGTTGTACGAGATCTTCAGTTTCTTGGCAATTTCTCACATGAAATAGCCTTAATTTCTCAGAAGAAACAAGAATAGACTGACGAGTTTCAGAAGAAATTTCTTTGTTTCTGGCCATTTTGAGCCTGTAATCGAACCCACAAATGCTGATGCTCCAGATACTCAACTAGTCTAAAGAAGGCCAGTTTTATTGCTTCTTTAATCAGCCCAACAGTTTTCAGCTGTGCTAACATAATTGCAAAAGGGTTTTCTAATGATCAATTAGCCTTTTAAAATGATAAACTTGGATTAGCTAACACAACGTGCCATTGGAACACAGGAGTGATGGTTGCTGATAATGGGCCTCTGTACGCCTATGTAGATATTCCATTATAAATCAGCAGTTTCCAGCTACAATAGTCATTTACAAAGTTAACAATGTCTACACTGCATTTCTGAATAATTTGATGTTATTTTAATGGACAAAAAATTACATTTTCTTTAAAAAACAAGGACATTTCTAAGTCACTCTAAGATAAATTTGTAAACATTTCTAAAAACCTGTTTTCACTTTGTCATGATGGGGTGTTGTGTGTAGATCGATGACGATTTTTTTTTTTTTAATCCATTTTAGAATAAGGCTGTAACATAACAAAAAGGGGAATGGGTCTGAATACTTTCCGAATCCACTGTATATTGCATCTAGGGATGCAGATTTCGGTCAATTCTGCTGCCGACTAGCCGACCCTCATTAACCGGTAAACAAAGGTGAACATTTTTCAAACAGTAAAATGATGTGAACTACAGAAAATATTATGCATGCATACAAGGAATGTACATTTTTCATTAAGAGCTTGATGAAAACATGAAACAATACCAAGCCTATCGTCTTACAGCTAAAAGAGGCTATATAGCATATTTTTGAACATGCAACTGCTGTAATGAAGATCATAAAACGTTATGTTCAAACATTTACTAAAATGCAATTCGCAGGAAAACACTATTCTAAACAGCGCACCTAAATCGAGCGGTTCCATCTGTGATGAAAATCTCATTTAGAAACTTAGAAAGAGGGGAATCTTGCTAATATGACTAGGATTGTGACTTTTGCTTCTGGACAATGAATTGAAAGTTGATATGAGAGAAATGCTGGTTAATGGCATCAGGCAGTAATTGTAAAATAATTGCCTGCACATTTCTATGGTTGGATTCCTCATTATTTGAAGTCAAGTAAAACGTTCAGGTTTCAAACAATTATACTGCCTCAAACTCACGTTCTAAAGTGGTGAGTGACGCGCTGATAGCCTGCCTACGGTTGACTATATCCTATGACCTTGAATGGCGAATGGAAGGCTTTAGTTACAAGTTGAGATTGAGAAATAAAAATAGTATTGCATTTAGAATTATTATTTGTTGGGCACTCAAGTAGCGGCTTTTTGAAGAGATGATCTCGTGCTGTCTGACAGGCGATAAGCCATTCCGCTCCTCAAATAAGATACATGACGACTACCGAAAATACACATGCGGCAATTTAATTCCACAAAATTATGCAAATTAACCAATAGACTGATATGCATGACCTCTCAAATGTATCAGCGGCTAACCGTTAACCGGTAACATCCCTAATGGCTTAACATGGTAGGGGAGAACCGGGAAGAAAGTAACACTCAGTTTATTTTTTACTCAGAGGTCGATAGAGCTAGATACACCATATTTTATGACAAATTTTCACAAGGAAAACCATTGCTTTAGTATGCTATAGTTGCTTCTCCATCACGAACAACCACCATATGTTATTTTTTCCAGGCATCATTTAACAGAATATATGACAAACATATTCTCCCCATCTACAGTAAACAGTACATACTCTCCCCCACCATTCATTCTATTTCACCTTCTCTAACCCATTCTAGACTGCAGCATGCTTGGCCCTGTCATATGGCTGTCATCCATGACACTGTCTGCAGTGAGAGGGTGTCTCTCCCTCACATCACCGCCCCTGCTCACATCCTAAATGAGCATTTTCTTTCTTTCTTTCTTTCTTTCTTTCTTTCTTTCTTTCTTTCTTTCTTTCTTTCTTTCTTTCTTTCTTTCTTTCTTTCTTTCTTTCTTTCTCTCTCTCTCTCTCTCTCTCTGTCTCTCTGTCTCTCTCTCTCTCTCTCTCTCTCTCTCTCTCTCTCAGGGCCTTATTGTAGATACAGCCAGTTACAGGTGCTGGCAGGGTTTTCCAAGTCCTGACACAGCGGTAACTCAACTGAGCAGGTGTTCAAGGCCAAAGCTGTAGCCCAGATAGTCAGATAGAAGATGGCCACATCTCAATTAGATAAGAATACATAACGACTTGAATTATTAGGTCTTCGCATGCTTGTTTTGTCTGGAGGTCTACCTGTGGACGATCATTATGTTTCTGGAAACATTGTCAATCTGAATGGTTAGTGTCAGATCCGATCAACAGAGTATTGTGCTTATGCGATGTGCATTTTTATGTTGTATGTGTGTACAAAGATTCCATGACTGTGTGTGTTTGTGTGTGTGAGAGAGAGAGAGAGAGAGAGAGAGAGAGAGAGATAGAGATGCTGGTCTGTGAAGAAACTCCACTCCCTGACACAACATTCATATTTTCTATGCCAGTTCTACCTCCCCTCTCCATCCGTCTCCTATCTTCTTTTACATCTCTGCCTTGGGTAATACTGTATCTACTTTCTCTACCTCTCTCCCAATCTCACCTTCTTCCTATCTTTCTTTAGCTGGTTATTTCTGTCTTATCTCTCTCTCTCTCTCTCTCTCTCTCTCTCTCTCTCTCTCTCTCTCTCTCTCTCTCTCTCTCTCTCTCTCTCTCTCGGGAAGTGGCACAGAATCCTTTAACTGCTGTAAAATCAAATCTATTCTATCATATCCATGTATCTCCTACATTTACTAACAGAGCTGCACAAAACACACGTACACACAGCCTGCAGCTAGCACAAATAGATTCTAGCCGACACTCAAACACACACACACACACACACACACACACACACACACACACACACACACACACACACACTAGCGTAGCGCGGGGAATGAAAGGGAGGTAATGTGCGGCAGTGTCCGCTCTCCTCCCACGCACGGCAATGCGGTTGAGCGTGGTCTTCTGGGACTTCCCATTGACTCCACACAAGGTGAGAGGAGGAACAGGAGGCTTCAAAATACACCACTGAGAGAAAAGAAGGGCTACTCTCCATGCAGGAGCATCCCCACATAGCAGCACCCATGGTCCGCTGTGCTCTCAGAGAGAAACGCACACATCAGCAGGTGGGAGAGAGAGAGAGAGAGAGAGAGAGAGAAACAGAAAGCAGGTTGAATCAGTATTCTGCACTTCCAGACAGTCACTCTCAGACAAACCCACAGCTAGGCTCGATAGCTACCCACACTTACATACTGCACACACGCCAACCTTGACACACTGACACCCAATGATAGACATGCATTGTCTCTTCCATGCAAAGTCTTACACACCCAGACTCAGACACACACACGTTAATATATTGAGAGAGGGTGAGAGCAGCAGGACATTGATATTCAGTGCACCCACACACAGCGTGGTGAGGATCTGTAATCTAGGATCTGGGCTCATCGCTCCGTGTGTCTCTTTACCTACTACACTGATCTGTTCCGTACCATCACTTGATGCATAATAACACGCGCGCGCGAAACACGCATGTACGCACGCACGCCACACGCAGGCATGCACGCACGCACACACAGCAACACAATACCATGACATACTGTCATCTACACAAAAACAAATACCACCCTGCATCCATCTGCTGGCTTGGCTCTGAAGCGAAGCAGGGTCGGTCCTGGTCAGTCCCTGGATGGGAGACTTCTATCAGAGGTCTGAACTTAGAGATCGTAAAGTAATACAAAGACCTGGCTGTCCTCTTGGACAATAAGCTTCAGTGGCGTAAAGGTACAGACCTGATCTACAAGAAGAGTCAACAGAGACTGTACTTTCTCAACAAGATGGGATCTTTTAATGTTGACTGTACTCTACTGACTCTGTTTTACAAATCTTTCATTGAGAGTATTTCAACTTTTTGAAGTGTTTGTTGGTTTGGCAATGCCACTGTCAGCCAGAGAAATATGCTGAGAAGGGTTATCACCACAACAAGCAAGGTACTTGGAGTCAAACAGAGAGGCCGGGATGAGATCTTTAAGGTCAGGGCCACAAAATCATTTTAGACCCAAGTCACCCCCTGTACCTGGACTTTGACCTACTCCCCTCTGGGTGCAGGTATAGAGCCCCCCCTGGCAGGAAAAACACAGCTAGACAATAATTAGTGCCAGGTGTGATATCCCTCCTAAAAAACTTGGGCTAATGTTTCTATCAACCCAGTAGGACCAGCAGGCTAGTCTCTTTTTTATTGGTATGTAACTGTTATTAAAGTTGTATTGTTGATTTGTTTTGTATTTAAATGGCGCTTTAAACATGGACACTGCAACATCATTTCCCCACAATAAAGTCAGTAAAGTAAGGTAAAGAACAGACCAGATGCTGCTGGAAGTGGTGTTGGAGAGCCAGTAGGAGGCACTCTTTCCTCTGGTAAAAAAAAATAACAATAATAATCCAAGTGCCCAAGGGCAGTGATTGCGGACATAGCCCTTTGTAGGGTGCCGTCTTTCAGATGGGACGTTAAACGGGTGTCCTGCCTCTCTGTTGTCACTAAAGATACCATGGCACTTATTGTAAAAGCGGGGTGTTAACCCCTGGTGTCCTGGCTAAATTCCCAATCTGGCCCTCATACCATCATGGCCACCTAATCATCCCCAGCTTCCAATGGGCTCCCCAGCTTCCCCAGCTTCCCCCCTCCTCTCTCCACTGTAACTATTCCCCAGGTCGTTGCTGTAAACGAGAATGTGTTCTCAGTCAAGTTACCTGGTAAAATAAGGGTACAAAAAATAATAACACAACTATACCTTACGCACAAAATAAGAAAAATACATTACAGTAGCCATTACACCGACATAACATAACAACATACACACATACTGCACTATCCTTGTAACAGAACGGCAAATAAAGCCATGGACATAACAGACGCCTTACAGACACACACACGCTAGTGAACCATAGAGAGCACGTCCATTGATTATGAGTGAGGGATGAGTCACGTATATTCCTGTACACATCAATGGGAATAACACAGAGATTAAAACATGTGCACGTGTGTGAAGAGAGAGGCATGATTATGCATGTGCCGTAGCTCATGTATTAACCATAATCAAATTTACACATCAAGGCGGCAAATGAATTCCAAATAGATTTTTTGATGCAGGCCAACACGAGACTGGATTAAATGATGAGCTTGAAGAGACACTGCTAGCAGGAATCTGCTTGTGTCAATGTCGGATTTTCATACCAATTTGTATTCGTCTTTGAGTCTAAATGTAGAGGGGAATTGGGTCAGCAGTTTGGGTGTTGCAACCTATGCAAAACACATATTTAGTCACAGATGCCTAGTCTTTTTATGTCAAATAATGCTATTAGCTTTTCTGTTAAATGGACTGATTTGAGGCTAATCTTTTGATTTGGCAAAAGTGGGACTTCTTCCATCAGGGCTCTCCAGCCCTATACTGCTTCCTAACAAGAATTCTTCTACCCTCCTTGCCTTCAGCCAGTAGTCTCCTGCCCATTCCACTTACTTCTGACTTTCAAGCACTAAAGACGTCCCTTGTCATATTTGTAATAGAAGTGTTTCGATTGAAGTTCAACATTATAACTGGGCACATGAAACCTCCTGGAGGCAGCGGTGGCTGCCTTCTGCCATTGAAGGAGTTCAGATTACATTTAGTCATTTTGAATGTGCAAAGCACTGGAGAGGGATTTCAATTTTCTTCAGATGTTCTCATTAGAGAGACGACGACTGCCAAAGGGTCTCAGACCTTCCTATAATTACAGCTTCAATAGGAAAATTCTCAATTATAACAGAATACCTAATTATTACATCCATATTCAGAATTGACCCTCTTGATAGATAGACTAAAAAGCCATCCACTGAACTCCGATGAAGCTTCCGTTCCACTGCCTGTTTATGTGACTGCAAAAAAAATTACAGCAAAGACACGGCATGACTTAAGACAGTGGGGGTGGTAAAGACGACAATATACGACAGAGCACATCCTTGTGACTAAGTGCATTTTCCCACCAAAGATGTTCAATGACGAAGTATAGTTATCTATTGAAGAGGTGCTCGCTAACAAGAACTACCAACTCAATCCTCACACCTGAGAGTTTTTCTTATTGAGAAATGATAACGACTTTTCCAGGCAGCAAGGTCCATTACAAGGCACTATGGCCAGTGACCATCCATATATCAATGGATTTTATATTTTTCTACAAGGGTAAGAAACTGGCGGTTTTGTGCAGAATTATCTTTATTTGGCTATTAATGGGGGCCTTGAGGGCACAAAATGAACAGATGTGGGAGCCTCAAGGAAAATAATGGTCCGGCTTGGGAGCCTCAAGGAAAAAAAAATAGCTGGTGTGTTAGAAATGCCCAGGCCAATTTCTCAACTCAGCTCACAACACTGCTAGCATAACGTACACACTGTAGTAGAACATAGAGGAGGCTCAGGCTGAGAGTTCGAAGGAACATTTACATTCAAATCATTAAGTCTGAAATTGGTTCTACCTGTCTGGATCAGGGCTATCTCCTGTGGGTTTACAGAGCCGGCTCAGTGCAGTCTCTATAACCTTGGAGCGCCTGGAATACTAATGGCTTTTGATAGCATGTGAAGAGGTCTTGTGTGTTCTCTCTGTGTATATCTGAAGAAGGCATACCCTAACTCTCACATTAGTCCCATGACACCTCCCCAGTAGGGTCCTCGATATGATGGAGATGGATGCGTCCTTTTACTTCAGGCACTACTTTTGACCAGAGCCCTACAGGCACTGGTCAAAAGTGGTTCACTGTATAGAGAATATATATATAGACAACCATTAGGAACGCACACCAATGCCTACAATGACGATTCCAGTCAATAGTGAGAGAGAGAGAGCTCTTGTTATGTTGCTGGGAGGTTGTTGCAGTCTTATGAACCTCAAAGAGAGAAAGAGCTTTCCATATAATAGATACCACTCTTCTATACAGTCTAACGGAACCAGGCTTCCCATCAATCTAAAGATGGATTATGTCTTATACAATAATTGGACATTTCTTCACACATTTCTTAGCAAATTTTGTATAATTTTGCTTTATTTTTTTACTGTATTGTCTTGCTGACAAATAGCTGACGTGTTTTGCAGACCTTGAGAGGAAGGCGTTCGATAATAAGAACAGAAAATCTCAACACCGTGCATTGCCTCTGAATTCTTGCTATACTTCTCATCGGTATCCAGCGACATTTTTACTCTTCCCTTCAGCCACAAGCCTTGTTTACAGACCATGTTGCACAGGCCTCCATAGACATAGTCCGCATCCCAAATGGCACCCTATTCCCTACGTAGCGCACTACTTTTGGGGATAGAGGATAGGGTTCCATTTAGGGTGTATACATGCACTCAGGGAAGTCTAAGGATGAACGATCAATTCTCAAGCACGCTTTTAAAAGTCAATACGCTGATCTGAAGCATTCCACTTCTACCTCAGAATACTTAATGGACATTTACTGACACCGTAAAATCTAATTAAAAATGCTTTTGAACATTGATCATCTTATGGCCTGGGGAATGAGTGATATACAGAGAGCAACCTTGTGTGTTTTCAGACCAGGGCCGGGAGCACAGCCTTTCTGTCCCATAGAACTATATTGATTCACACACCCACCCTCAGGATCCATATGGACCATTACGGCTACGTCCCAAATGGTAGGGCTGGGAATTGGCAGGGACCTCACGATACGATATGATCACGATACTTAGGTGCCGGTACGATATGTATTGCGATTCTCACAATTCTATATGTATTGCGTAAAGGATACTGCGAGTTTATTGCGATTTGATGTTCCAAACATATTTCTCAACATATGTCTGCTGCAGTGGGTCAAAAGAGCCATGAACGTTTTGGCCATTTGGACAAGTAGAACAGATTTTTTACTGCTCTGTAACACCATTTTATATATCGGAAGGTACCACTTTGCATTACCACTTTGCAATAAAATGCATTACTATCTTTTTTACCATAGAGAATCAGACAGAAATGTACGGTACATTATGACTATTGGCTTCTTTGCCTATTAAAGCCTGGGCTCGAAAATGCAATTAGCGGGAAAACACTGTTCTCAAAAGCGCACCGCACGCGCACGTGGTTTCATGTGACAGAGATGAAAATATCTGCTAGAAATTCAGAAAGGGGAGATCTAACACCAGCCTCTCTATGTCCTTGACTTGACAGTCTGGATCGGCTGCTTTGATATGTCGGCACGAAGCAACGATAATGAAGGGCCTGTGCCCTCAGACTTCACACATTTTCAGAACGCTATAACGACCTTTCTACATTAAAACGAGTAACATATTAGACATCTGCAACCTGTTAAACATCTCGATCTTGTGGCTAGCAAGTAGCAACTAACGTTAGCTAGCATTTTTTACATGACATTTTTTACGTTAAATGCACTATTCATTATGTGGGTTGAATGCTGTAAGAACCCAGGATAAAACAATTAATAAAAGTCCCATTATGGTAGTGACTACCCATTAATGCTTATTACATACAGTTGAAGTCGGAAGTTTACATACACCTTAGCCAAATACATTTAAACTCGTTTTTTCACAATTCCTGACATTTAATCCTAGTAAAAATTCCCTGTCTTAGGTCAGTTAGGATCACCACTTTATTTTAAGAATGTGAAATGTCAGAATAATAGTAGAGAGAAAGATTTCTTTAAGCATTTATTTCTTTCCTCACATTCCCAGTGGGTCAGAAGTTTACATACACTCAATTAGTATTTGTTTAACTTGGGTCAAACGTTTCGGGTAGCCTTCCACAAGCTTCCCACAAGAAGTTGGGTGAATTTTGGCCCATTCCTCCTGACAGAACTGGTGTAACTGAGTCAGGTTTGTAGGCCTCCTTGCTCGCACACGCTTTTTCAGTTGCAAACCGTAGTCTGGCTTTTTTATGGCAGTTTTGGAGCAGTGGTTTCTTCCTTGCTGAGCGGCCTTTCAGGTTATGTCGATATAGGACTCGTTTTACTGTGGATATAGATACATTTGTACCGGTTTCCTCCAGCATCTTCACAAGGTCCTTTGCTGTTGTTCTGGGATTGATTTGCACTTTTTGCACCAAAGTATGTTCATCTCTAGGAGACAGAATGTGTCTCCTTCCTGAGCGGTATGACTGCGTGGTCCCATGGTGTTTATACTTGCATACTATTGTTTGTACAGATGAACGTGGTACCTTCAGGCGTTTGTAAATTGCTCCCAATGATGAACCAGACTTGTGGAGGTCTAAAAAAACTTGGCTGATTTCTTTTGATTTTCCCATGATGTCGAGCAAAGAGGCACTGAGTTTGAAGGTAGGCCTTGAAATACATCCACAGGTACACCTCCAATTGACTCAAATGATGTCAATTAGCCTATCAGAAGCTTCTAAAGCCATGACATAATTTTCTGGAATTTTCCAAGCTGTTTAAAGGCACAGTCAACTTAGTGTATGTAAACTTCTGACCCACTGGAATTGTGATATAGTGAATTATAAGTGAAATAATATGTCTGTAAACAATTGTTGGAAGAATAACTTGTCATGCACAAAGTAGATGTCCTTAACAGACTTGCCAAAACTATAGTTTGTTAACATGAAATCTGTGGAGTGGTTGAAAAATGAGTTTTAATGACTTCAATCTAAGTGTTTGTAAACTTCCCACTTCAACTGTACATGGTTTAAATTTAATTTACTGTATTAACCATGATGTATTCACATTACTTTACTTTAATAACATTTATTATTATTTGATGACTTTATTATTTCATTCCAAGTCATCATCTCATCTCTACAGAACTGCTACCTATGCTGTCTGACAAAATCACTATTTAGTAGTTCTTTTAAGTAAATAAGGCATATTTTTTATGACTGCTGAATACCAACTATCAATCACTTAGATCGTGTATTTTCAGGTAAATATACCTCGCGAAGAAACAGCTGCTCTCTATATTCCCTCACAATCAGTCATTCTTCTTCCGTAGCAGGCATAAAAGAAACACACAGACTTGACAAGTAGGTGCGCAATGGATTGTGGTCATTGTAGTTAATTACCATGTTTTCGGCGCTATAATATTTAGAATATTGGCCTGTTGGAAACTATAACTCCCTACTTACAAACAAGCACAGTTGACTGGAACTGATTTATCTCTAGAAAAACTGCAATGAACTTACAGAAAAAAAACAGAATAAAATGATCTATGAGTGGTGATGGCTCCTGGTAAAGTAGAGCGTCGACATGGGCTATAATCTATAGTAAATTATGCTTTCTCAACATGGCTCCTCATGTTTATTCTCTCCATCACTTTTGAACATTATGTCCTCATACAGTAAATAGTAATCTCTTATTTCACCAAAGAACACAGTTCTACAAGCTGAAATTTCCTAAAGGCAGGTTTTCATTTTGAGCCCTCGGGCTCCCGGATGGCGCAGTGGTCTAAGGCACTGCATCTCAGAACAAGAGGCGTCACTACAGTCCCTAGTTTGTATCCAGGCTGTGTTACATCCGGCCGTGTTTGGGAGTCCCATAGGGCGGCGCACAATTGGCCCAGCGTTGTCCGGGTTTGGCCAGGGTAGGCCGTCATTGTAAATAAGAATTTGTTCTTAACTGACTTGCCTAGTTAAATAATGGTTAAATAAAAATATACACTGGGGGCCAAATATTTTGAATATTACTCAATCAAGGGTTTTTCTTTATTTGCACTATTTTTTACATTGTAGAATAAAAGTGAAGACATCAAAACTATGACATAACACATATGGAATCATGTAGTAACCAAAAACAAATCAAAATATATTTTATATTTGAGATTCTTCAAAGTAGTCACCCTTTGCCTTGATGACAGCTTTACACACTCTTGGCATTCTCTCAACCATCTTCACATGGATGCTTCCAAACTTTTGGCGCCCAGTGTATATATATATACAGTGGGGAGAACAAGTATTTGATACACTGCCGATTTTGCAGGTTTTCCTACTTACAAAGCATGTAGAGGTCTGTAATTGTTATCATAGGTACACTTCAACTGTGAGAGAAAAAAAAATCCAGAAAATCACATTGTATGATTTTAAAATAATTAATTTGCATTTTATTGCATGACATAAGTATTTGATCACCTACCAACCGGTAAGAATTCCGGCTCTCACAGACCTGTTCGTTTTTCTTTAAGAAGCCCTCCTGTTCTCCACTCATTACCTGTATTAACTGCACCTGTTTGAACTCGTTACCTGTATAAACGACACCTGTCCACACACTCAATCAAACAGACTCCAACCTCTCCACAATGGCCAAGACCAGAGAGCTGTGTAAGGACATCAGGGATAAAATTGTAGACCTGCACAAGGCTGGGATGGGCTACAGGACAATAGGCAAGCAGCTTGGTGAGAAGGCAACAACTGTTGGCGCAATTATTAGAAAATGGAAGAAGTTCAAGATGACGGTCAATCTCTCTCGGTCTGGGGCACCATGCAAGATCTCACCTCGTGGGATATCAATGATCATGAGGAAGGTGAGGGATCAGCCTAGAACTACACGGCAGGATCTGGTCAATGACCTGAAGAGAGCTGGGACCACAGTCTCAAAGAAAACCATTAGTAACACACTACGCCGTCATGGATTAAAATCCTGCAGCGCACGCAAGGTCCCCCTGCTCAAGCCAGCGCATGTCCAGGCCCGTCTGAAGTTTGCCAATGACCATCTGGATGATCCAGAGGAGGAATGGGAGAAGGTCATGTGGTCTGATGAGACAAAAATATAGCTTTTTGGTCTAAACTTTACTCGCCGTGTTTGGAGGAAGAAGAAGGATGAGTACAACCCCAAGAACACCATCCCAACCGTGAAGCATGGAGGTGGAAACATCATTCTTTGGGGATGCTTTTCTGCAAAGGGGACAGGACGACTGCACCGTATTGAGGGGAGGATGGATGGGGCCATGTATCGAGAGATCTTGGCCAACAACCTCCTTCCCTCAGTAAGAGCATTGAAGATGGGTCATGGCTGGGTCTTCCAGCATGACAACGACCCGAAACACACAGCCAGGGCAACTAAGGAGTGGCTCCGTAAGAAGCATCTCAAGGTCCTGGAGTGGCCTAGCCAGCCTCCAGACCTGAACCCAATAGAAAATCTTTGGAGGGAGCTGAAAGTCTGTATTGCCCAACGACAGCCCCGAAACCTGAAGGATCTGGAGAAGGTCTGTATGGAGGAGTGGGCCAAAATCCCTGCTGCAGTGTGTGCAAACCTGGTCAAGAACTACAGGAAACGTATGATCTCTGTAATTGCAAACAAAGGTTTCTGTACCAAATATTAAGTTCTGCTTTTCTGATGTATCAAATACTTATGTTGTGCAATAAAATGCAAATGAATTACTTAAAAATCATACAATGTGATTTTCTGGATTTTTGTTTTAGATTCCGTCACTCACAGTTGAAGAGGACCTATGATCAAATTTACAGACTTCTACATGATTTGTAAGTGGGAAAACCTGCAAAATCGGCAATGTATCAAATACTTGTTCTCCCCACTGTACATGCTTTTTTGTATTAGTAGTAAATAGTAGCCTACAGCAAAGTGTGTTGAAATCATTTCTAACTTGTTAACAATTTCTGCTAGTTAGTTTTTGCTACCATGTGGGTTTTAGCTTGCTTGAGCCTGCTAACCAAGCAGTGTTAATTCACCTGTTTCCATACATGTTTCATTTTAAAACATTTATCTTACAAAGGATTTGTTTAATCTAACTTCTTAACTATTCATCTGTACATGGAATTGTATTTGTTTATTTAAAAAAAAAAAATCTAATCTTTACAGGAAAATGCCACGGTCTCTATCTGATGTGTGGAGACATTTCACTGCAGCTAATGTATAAGGAAAAGCTGTGTACATTTGCAAATACTGTGCCAAATCATATGTGAAGAATGCAACATAGATGCAGAACCATCTGGCCAAGTGCATAAAGTTCCCTCAGCGCTCACAACAATCAGACACCTTATCGACAGCAACAGCTCATGGTCCTCCTTTTTTGACTCAATGGAGGAACATAGTCAGAGAAATGCTGATGAATGTCTTGCTCGAGCTGTGTATGCAACTGGTTCACCTCTGATGCTCACAGGCAATGTGTATTGGAAGAGATTTCTAAATGTTCTTCGCCCAGCATACACCCCTCCAACCAGACATTTGCTGGATGTAGTTCAACAGAGCTCAAGTGAAGGTCAAGCAAATCATAGAGAAAGCAGACTGTATTGCAATCATCTCTGATGGGTGGTCTAATGTTCGTGGGCGAGGAATAATTAACTACATCATCTCCACCCCTCAACCAGTATTCTACAAGAGCACAGACACAAGGGACAACAGACACACCGGTCTCTACATTGCAGATGAGCTGAAGGCAGTCATCAATGACCTTGGACCACAGAAGGTATTTTCACTGGTGACAGACAATGCTGCGAGCATGAAGGCTGCTTGGTCTAAAGTGGAGGAGTCCTACCCTCACATCACAGTCATTGGCTGTGCTGCTCATGCACTGAATCTGCTCCGCAAGGACATCATGGCACTGAAAACAATGGATACACTCTACAAGAGAGCCAAGGAAATGGTTAGGTATGTGAAGGGTCATCAAGTTATAGCAGCAATCTACCTCACCAAGCAAAGTGAGAAGAATAAGAGCATCACATTGAAGCTGCCCAGCAACACCCGTTGGGGTGGTGTTGTCATCATGTTTGACAGTCTCCTTGGGGATCATTAAATATTCCCTTTCTTTTGTCCCATGTGAAGAGTCAACTCATTTAATTAAAGTTCAATCCGTAACTAAATTGTTTTTTATTTCTATTGCAAGGATGCAATTATTTCTACTTATGATAAGGTACAAGGTTTATGTTTCTGTCTCTATATGATATGGTAAATATATCCAATGCAAAAAACAAATTGTCCCACTATTTAAAAAGAAGATGGTGAACACGCTATGAAGGAAAAATACTGGAGTTTTGGTGAAGGTACAGCCAACTAGCGCAAAAATAATATTGCAGTATTGTCAAAACTATACGATACGATATATGTAAAAAAAATTAGTATATCCCGATATAAATGTTTTTCCTCCATCTCTACCAAATGTCACCCTATTCCCTACACAGTGTACTACTTGTGATGGCTACGTCACCGCTTGGTATGGCAACTGCTTGGCATTCGACGGCAAGTCACTACAGAGGGTAGTGCGGACAACCCAGTACCTCAATAACCTCGTACCCCAGCACATTAACTCGGTACCGGTACCCCTTGTATATGGCCAAGTTATCGTTACTCATTGTGTATCTATTATTACTTTTATTATAACGTGTTTAACTTTTCTATTATTTCAAAATGTTCTTTCTCTCTGTATTTTTGGGAAGGGCCCATAAGTAAGCATTTCACTGTTAGTCCACACCTGTTGTTTACGAAATGGCTTTTCTCCAGCCATTTTGCATGACTCATACCAGCAAACAATACTGAAGAAAACAGCTTTCCAATCCGAAGATTGTCGTTTATGTGTGTATTTTTGACACCTGTGCCAACCTATTGCATAAAGAGAAAAGGAGACAATATGAATCACTTAGGTAACAGTTCTCTGGGTCTTGGTCGGCTTTGGAAAGTCAATAGAATGTGAAGACAAAGATGATAACTGTTTTGAATTAACATAATCATGCTACAGTTATTCAGAAATATTTCCATAGAATTTCCTTCAGTATTGAAGGTCATTCTGTATACTTTCGAGTCAGCGTTGCTCACAGATTCCCATTCAGCACTACAGCCATCAACTACAATCCAGTAAAGAAAGACATGAAAAATATCTAATGCTGTTTGAGACGGTTGCGTTGCACAGCGGCATGACAAATGTGGAAAAGAACAAATTGAATGCCAATGAGTAAGATGCATTTGTATGCATAATTGGCGAGACTGTTCAGAGAGCGAGCCAGGCAGACAGCTTTGCGGGTAATCATCGAGCAAATCCGCTTGTGTCTCACGCACTGCACAACGTTGCGTAGGGCCAGGCCGCTGCTATTGTCTCTGAGCACTGGTCCACATGAATAACCCTGCGTGTGTCCACATTAGCACGGGTCACCTCCCATAAGTATCATCTCTCCAGAAACAGCAGCCACAGCACAATCGCCAAATAACTTGCATTTCCGCAAAAGCTCCCCCCCTCTCTCTCCCTCCTGGTCTTTAAGGGCCTCTCAATCATTCTTTGTCCATCAAAAAAATAAATAATTCTTCCCTATTCTCCATCACTACTCCCCACCCCTTTCTCTCAATACTGTTCTCTGCACTTTGCCTCTCCTCCATCTTCTTCCATCTCTATTTGTCTCCCTCTGTGTGTTTCTCTCTCTCTTTCTCCGTCCCCCTATCTGCCCCAGTCGTTTCTCCATAAATATCTCACCATTACCCCAGGGGTGTTGGGGCTCCCCTCTCCGCCACCACACTGTGCCCCCTCTAAGTTGCTGGTTCTCCGGCCACACAATGGTTAATGAGCCGGCTGAGTAAAACAGCAGCTCCGCTCCACATTGATCATGAGGAGGCCCCCACCTCTTACTCTCAGGGAAGCTATTTGTCAAGGTGATCATTTATTTTGTAACACCAGATATGGTGAGCCAACCAGGCAGGCAGGGACTTCATTTGGTCTGGGGCCCTGACAGACTCAATTTCAGGTCTTAAATCGGGGTCACAACATGTGGAACTATGAACACACAATGAGCAATTACTCACTGAGGTTCCACCCGAGAATAAATACCTTTCGTCTTTTTAAGGAGGCGATGGTAGGCCGACTTTACAGTAAGGTGGGTCACATTTTCACACCACAGGTTTCTTGCTATTCCTTCCTACGTCTGTACCCTTATCTCCTGCTACGTTATGGTCCTTCGCAGCTACACTGTGAGTGAGTGAAAGCCACACTATCGTTTAGATCACGTTGACACAGAACATCCAATTAAGAGGCTATGGTCTGTGGTAGTGTCCCAACTGGCACCCTATCCTGTACATAGTGCACTTCTTTTGTCCAGAGTCCACAGGGAATAGGGTGCCATTTAGGACTTAGTCTATGTCACTGGCAAGGCCAATACCTGATAGGCAGTGCACCCACCAGTCCCATGTGCTCCTCAAGATGTTCCACATCTCCCCTTTCTAATTGGCAGATGGCCTCAGATGCAAGATGATTTAATGACCTGCGTGTGTGTTTTTCCTGCCTCAGTCAGCCATTAGCAGTGACATCTGTAGCATGTTGGCTTGGGCAACTGCCGCTGCGAGCGAAAGCTGAGAGAAACTATTTTTAATGGAGATGGAAGTAGGTAGCTAACGGTGCTGGAACTCCGACGGCTGCAATCAGGGTGATTCTTCTTCGAGGTTTTGTATCTCCAAATCTGTATCTTTTGGGGCGGCAGGTAGCCTAGCGGTTAGAGTGTTGGGCCAGTAACCGAAAGGTCACTTGTTCGAATACCCGAGCTGACAAAGTGAAAAAAACTGTTGATGTGTCCTTGAGCAAGGCACTGATTTGCTCCAGGGGCTGACCCTATAAGTCGGCCGTCATTGTAAATAAGAATTTGATCTTAACTGACTTGCCTAGTTAAATAAAGGTACAAAAAAAAACTTTTTTATTACTGTGTCCGAGTTTTCTCTTTTCAAATGAACCTCCATGATAAAAGCGCGAGTGAACAGTATGACATTGTTTAATTCACTAAGGGATCCTATAGTCGTGACTATGTAACATCCCTCTTTGACTTTCATCTTGCCATGCAGTGTAAGATACAGTATATATAATATAAATCCCAATCCCCTTTGTAGGGTGCCGTCTTTCAGATGGGACGTTAAACGGGTGTCCTGCCTCTCTGTTGTCACTAAAGATACCATGGCACTTATTGTAAAAGCGGGGTGTTAACCCCGGTGTCCTGGCTAAATTCCCAATCTGGCCCTCATACCATCATGGTCACCTAATCATCCCCAGCTTCCAATGGGCTCCCCAGCTTCCCCCCTCCTCTCTCCACTGTAACTATTCCCCAGGTCGTTGCTGTAAACGAGAATGTGTTCTCAGTCAACTTACCTGGTAAAATAAGAGTTAAATAACAATAAATACAAATCTTCATTTGAATCTTTCACCAGAATAAAACCCATAACAAGCTATTTTCATGGCCTTAGCACAAACAGCTTGGTGTTTCATGGGATCCCATTTTTCACAGCTGGATTTTTTCTGTAGCCACCTGGGCCGAATGCTTTGCTCAAGGGTACAACAAACAAACAGCGAGGCCTCCTCACCCAGAGTTCAGCCCTGAAAGCCCCTGGTCCCTTGCCCTCTGCCCTGGCAGCTCCTCCCTGTTCCCCCTCAGGTAGTATCTAATTCTGGGGTGGGTAAGTAAGGCCTGTAGCGGGATGTGGACAGGTGTCAGCATCCCAAATGGCACCTTATTCTCTATGTAGTGCTCTACTTTTGACCAGGGCCTATAAGGCTTTGTTCAAAAGTAGTGCACTATATAAGGAATAGGGTGCCATTTGAGATGAACCAACGCTGTTGAAATGGCCTAAAGCCTACGGCCTACAAGGCTTGATCGCTTATCAGTATTCGTGCCATAGCCTCTGTGGATTTGTCTGCTACCTGCAAACTGGGTCAATTTTTGCATTTTTTTACAGATTCTCATCTCAATGTGGAGGGGAAAATGTTGTACAAACACACACACATCGCCCCACACAGATACACGTATTATCATTGGAATATATTAAAATGAAAATATATTCATATAAATGTTATATTAAGGTATCGATGTGCCAACACTTGATGAGTGATTATACCGTACAATGCCTAGGCGTACTCCTCACGCTGTGCAAGTCATAGAACACAAACCAAATGAATAATTAACAATAATAGATAGGTAGGTAGGTAGGTAGGTAGGTAGGTAGGTAGGTAGGTAGGTAGGTAGGTAGGTAGGTAGGTAGGTAGGTAGGTAGGTAGGTAGGTAGGTAGGTAGGTAGGTAGGTAGGTAGGTAGGTAGGTAGGTAGGTAGGTAGGTAGGTAGGTAGGTAGGTAGGTAGGTAGGTAGGTAGGTAGGTAGGTAGGTAGGTAGGTAGGTAGGTAGGTAGGTAGGTAGGTAGGTAGGTAGGTAGGTAGGTAGGTAGGTAGGTAGGTAGGTAGGTAGGTAGGTAGGTAGGTAGGTAGGTAGGTAGGTAGGTAGGTAGGTAGGTAGGTAGGTAGGTAGGTAGGTAGGTAGGTAGGTAGGTAGGTAGGTAGGTAGGTAGGTAGGTAGGTAGGTAGGTAGGTAGGTAGGTAGGTAGGTAGGTAGGTAGGTAGGTAGGTAGGTAGGTAGGTAGGTAGATAGATAGATAGATAGATAGATAGATAGATAGATAGATAGATAGATAGATAGATAGATAGATAGATAGATAGATAGATAGATAGATAGATAGATAGATAGATAGATAGATAGATAGATAGATAGATAGATAGATAGATAGATAGATAGATAGAATACAAGAAGTCTGGAGTGCAAAAAAGCTATAAAAAGACATTGCATAGTGCGGGTGGATGGATGAATATGTACACTGTACATTGGTGGATGTTGGATGGTTAACTATACTATACAGGTCGATGGCAGAGAAATACTTAAATAGCTAAAAGTGCGTATGATATAAGTGAGAGTAATAATAGTTTACTTAATATACAGACTGGTTAAATGAACAGGTAAGTGAATATTTTGCATGGTTACATTAACTGTACAGGTAAATATACAGTTAAATTTACAGGTAAGTGAATATTTGCATGGTTACATTAACTGTACAGGTAAATGACAGGAAGAGATACTTAAATAGCTAAATGTGTGTATGATATAATTTGGGGTAATAATAGTAATTCCCTTAAAATACAGTCCTTAGTGCGCAGGGTTTAATTACAGATAAATGCACGTATTGCACATTCGATATACTAAAAGCAATGAAAAAAGATACAACTGACAGGATACTAATATGCATTCCTGAGTGAATGACTACGTAAGTTAAGTCCAATAACTACTTACAATATTGCACGTGATATGATAAAACAACTGTACATGAATATGTATATACAGACCTGAATGAATAAATAAGTCCTGAGTGAATGAGTGATTACAGACCAGAGTTACTCACGGATGGATGCATAATTGTTAAACTAGGTCCTAACACCCCAACAGTTCCAGGTCTGTGTTGCCGACGGCACGACACCCCGGTGAGGCATTAAATAGTAATAATAATACTGACACAGAATGTGACACGCACAAACCTGCGAAATCCTCACAGCACTTGAACATACGCTAACAGCGCTAACGATTCTGTTTTAATATGCCTCCTCTACTGAGATTCAAACTGACATACTTAATTGCTATCGCAACCAGAGCTTGTTGAAATTTGACTAGATGTTCGTTTGCACCGTTGGTTGTGTAGACCAGAGGTGATTGAGATACCTTGAGTATAATATACTGCCTGCAAGCCTCACATGACCAAAACTCAAGCCATACATACCCAGACTGATAGCGTTATCTGAAATATTTCTGTATTATCATTGTTGTATTGCATTCAAACAACTCTATTGTATATATGCAATTATCTTTGATATTATCTTTCCGTCTGAGTATATGTCCCAAATGGCACTCTATTCCCTATATATAGTGTACTTTTCACCCTGGTCAAAAGTGGTGCACTATAAAGGGTATAGAGTGCCATTTGGGACGCAACCTGGTTTTTGGAGAAAAATGAGGAAACAAGAGCAGATGGGGGGGGGGGGGGGGGGGGTAATGAGATGCACACAAAGAGGAATTGAAGGGGGATAGGCTGGCCACGAGAAAGAGTTATTTATATAACCAAGTATGAGGTAAAGTAGAAAAATAAGAGAAAGAGTTATTTAAATAACCAAGTATGAGGTAGAGTAGAAAAGTAAGAGAAAGAGTTATTTAAATAACCAAGTATGAGCTAGAGAGAGGAGGTACAGGAGAGGCCAGTGTCTGAGGTGAATATGAATGGACAAAACGAAGAGGACGAAAACAGATAGAAAGAGAAAAAGAGAGAGAGAGAGAGCGAGAGGGGGGTGAGGGGAGAAGATAAAAGAATGTGAGAAAGATGGATTCAATGTTAACTAATGAGAGGACAAAGGCATCAGATACCCCCCCTCTGCTGCAGAGGCATTGAGTTAGAGGTCTGGAGATGTTCACCTACAGTATAGTTACCTACTGTAGTAGGATTGTTACCACCAAGGAGCGATAGAAGAAGAAGAGGAAGACCATAGAAATTCACCTTTAGAATAAAGCATTCCATGCATCCTCACATTTGCAGACCTGTGTAAGATAGCCTACTATTGCTATTTGTGATGATTCGATTGGCAAGTCATAATTTAGGTTAATAATATAACGCAATAACTGTTCGCATAAAGAAAACGTTCAATGCAGCGCGTAGAATATGTCATAGCCTATGTTTCTTTGCAGGTGCAAAATGTGGCCTTATATAAACACATTTCATGCAATTCTACTATACTTCATATTACTGGAGACATTAGCAGAATATTTTTTAATATGACAAAAATGACAGAGTAGCCTACTCTGCCAACACTGGCAAACAGATCAATAGAAACAATGTTTTCTGCAACAATCTAATAGGCCAAAGAAAAGGGAGACACAAATACAATACGACGTCCATCTAACCTGGACGAGTAAATTATTGTGAAAAAACAAACTTTCAAGTGGCACTGACTCGACTCAATGATAAAGACAGTGAACATGCACACTCACCGGGGATTACTGCTGAGCGGTTAACCGAAATGTTGGTTATTTTTGGTTTTTTAAACAACTAATTGACCAGACGCGTTGTGTCTATTAACGGGTTGTTAAAGAATAATCTGTGAGCTCGAAATGCATTTTATGTTGAGATTAATCAAATCAAGCCTGAACTGTGTGATGTTGTAGTTTCCAACAGGCCAATTATAGCCAAGTAAATGTCTCTTTCTGTCAAAATTAGAAACGTGTATTATCTGAAAATGTATCTTACCCGTATACATCATTCATGGTTGGATTGGACGTGTCTCCTGTCGGATGCCATGGCATGGTTACCCGGCCTTAGTTTGAATATTTAATCCGGAGACAGGGGTTTTCTCCATCTCTTTAGCTATCATACTCGAATTCCACTGATTTCAAAACTCAGTCCTCCAGAAAGTGGAGAACAACACTTATGTAGTTTTAATACACAATATATATATTTTTAAAGCTGCTTTAAGAAGCCTTCTATATGGCAGACCAATCCTCTCTCCTCTCTCGGCATGTCCAGCCCACTCATTATCTCAGCCAATCATGGCAATCAGGAAGGTTGCTGTCTTTTTCTTTGGCTAAACTAACTAGGCTCATAATTTAAAATGTTTATTCATATTTACAGATGGCATACACGTTTGTTATTAAGGCACATTAAAGTTTACGTATTCGAGAAGGCATTTCTTCCAAAAAACGCATTTTGATTTAAAAAAAAAAGGTTTCGTTCTAACGGCTCTCCTGTAAAGTAGTGACCCGCTACATACACCTAGTTTCCTGAAACGGGTCACATATTCTACATAGTTTAGCACCGAAAACATGGTAATTAACTACAATGACCATAATCCATTGTGCGCCCGCAAATATTTGTCCGGTCTGACTTGGAATTAAATAATAAAGTAATGAAATAAAACTAATATTTTATTAAAGTAATGTGAATAAATTATAGTTAATAAGTGATATGCCGTAATGGGCAGTCATTATCATCATGGGACTGTTATTAATTATATTCATTGTTGCAGCATTCAGCCCACATAATGCATAGTTTAAGCACTACCGGGGATGGGGATATGGCCGACGCTCTCCGCTGTTCGCGCAATTAAGTTGAGAATTTTGATAACTAAAGACAGATTATAATATTTTCACTGTCTTAACTTTACAGTAATAGCCATTTGCTTTTCAAACTGTGTTTTTCTGCGATTGTATTTATATATGTCTGGCTGGCTGGGACTCTGCTTTTCATTGACAGTCGCAACTAAAGCGTCATCTATTTCGGTATTTGCCGCGCACGTTGCCCAAAATTGCGGACTCTTTCGACTGTAAATTGTGTGATTTAAAACAATCCACATCTTATTTTCTTCAAGAAGCTAATGATCCTCTGGTGCCAAATCATGCTTTCTGTGTAGTAGCCTATTTTCAATGATTTAATTTATTTATGTATAGACAGTAGGCAGTTTCAATTTTAAATAGCTTCCCCTAGCCTTATGGACACACCACCTATGGGGGGTGGGGGCGGGGGCGGGATAAAGAAAGCAGACAATATCAACATGGATCGCAGTCAGATAGAGAGGATGGAGTGTTTGTGAGAGAGGGAGAGGGGGAGAGAGACAGAGAGAGCAAGGGAGAGGAGGGTCATAGATGACAGATATTAGACATTGTAGGAGTAAAAGATGGACAGTGAGAACTGAGTTGGACACATTAAATATTCATATAGAGCACCAGGTACCTGCTTACATGGTGGAAAGGAACATTACGGCAACACAATTTCCTGGTATTGGCTATAGTGTGTGTGTGTGTGTATGCGTGTACGTGTACGTGTGAGTTATTGGAAAAAGGCTAATTCTGTAATGCACATGTTCGGGATGTGTGGGGGGGGGGGGGGGGGGGGTACAGTTATGGCATAGACATACTTTGAATGTATGCGCATTGGGCATTCATCACACACTTTACAGAATGATTTATACATACATTCACCTGTAAATTCTGTAAAATAGTCACATTTTGTTAGGGGATGATACTGACATTGTCGTCAGGTTAGGTCAACAGCAACAAAGACAACAAAGATAACAGTGTGCTGTATTATACTTGTAGCCCACTTACTGTAAATTTGAGCTGTTCCAATAGACGGCATGTCGGTCGTTGGCTCGCGTCAGGTGCAAGTTTGTAAAGGCGAGCGCTATTAGACAGAGAGAAACCGTTGCGAGAGACATAATCCCACTGTTCCTCGTTCTCATCAGGCTACCTTCTTCGCTCTCGGTTCCGCCGTCCCAAACAGTGTGTCTCTCACAACATCCCAGCGGTCAAAACAACGCAGTTGAATAGTTTCCAGCAACCTTTTGGGACGGACGAATAGGCTTACTTGGTTTGGTTTACGTGTTCTTCGATTCTAATTCCATTGCGACGAAGAACCCCATTTGGGCATTCTCCGCAACCCAAATTTGTACTTACTTTGCCTGCTGCGCACGTTGAAGTCACCGTGATTTGAGCAGGCTATTACTTTTATGATCCCTAGTCCTCTCCACTGGCCGAAAACAATAAGTGTGTTAAGAATAAGTGATCATGCAAATTAGTCTGCCACAACTGACAACTGTAGTCCCGTGTTGAGCTGAGAAGATGGTGCAATTATCCTCAACGGATCTCAAGACTATCTTTTCGTCTTGATTGGTCAAGCACAGCTGGCATTGAAGTTTCTCAAAATGTATTTACATTATCCTTCTGGTCGTATTGGGTTCCTGTTCCGTTTTGACGATAATAGTCTACTTTGTCATTTTAAATGAGCCTCTTTGAGGTTTTTACCTTGCCTTGCTACCCAGACTCCTTGCTCCAGCCAAACGCTACGCCACGCCCACGGACGTTAGTTTCTTCTCCGCAATGAAAGGATATAAGTAAAGTGTGTAGCGAACGGCAGAGCAGCGGAATAATTTAGTGTGAGGCTAGTTTCTATCTGCCGCCGCTTCCAAACCAGCCACGCGTTGCGCGTCCGTTGCTTCTACAACCCCGCCCTCTGATGGACAAGATGCGCTCGCTCGGCCCATCCCCGCCACCACTGTGTGTGTGTGTGTGTGTGATGCGGGCGTGTGTTTAATTTACTAAATTCAGAAAGATTTTAATTAACCTGTTTAATTCCGATGGTGTGAAAAAATGTTAATTTCACTGTTTTAGGCATTACTGTGTTTGATTAACGATGCAATATCTATACGCCTATTATAACGGTTATTATCATATCTTGAGTGTAATTTTCATAAGTGGTTTTGGTGATGTGATTGGGGATTTAAGTCTCCCTAATGTGCGTTTCTATAATCTGTCATTGGCTATTACTAAATGCTTTGCATCTTGTGATTAGTTCTCGCTGAAGTTCAAATTCATTGCAGAAAATGCTGTATAGATCCTGCCAAAAGCACAGTAGGTCTACTCTCTCCTCCTCAGATCCCTTCTACAGCCCTACTCTCTCCTCCTCAGATCCCTTCTACCTGCCCTACTCTCTCCTCCTCAGATCCCTTCTACCTGCCCTACTCTCTCCTCCTCAGATCCCTTCTACCTGCCCTACTCTCTCCTCCTCAGATCCCTTCTACAGCCCTACTCTCTCCTCCTCAGATCCCTTCTACCTGCCCTACTCTCTCCTCCTCAGATCCCTTCTACAGCCCTACTCTCTCCTCCTCAGATCCCTTCTACCTGCCCTACTCTCTCCTCCTCAGATCCCTTCTACAGCCCTACTCTCTCCTCCTCAGATCCCTTCTACAGCCCTACTCTCTCCTCCTCAGATCCCTTCTACCTGCCCTACTCTCTCCTCCTCAGATCCCTTCTACAGCCCTACTCTCTCCTCCTCAGATCCCTTCTACAGCCCTACTCTCTCCTCCTCAGATCCCTTCTACCTGCCCTACTCTCTCCTACACACACACACACACACACACACACACACACACACACACACACAGTCTATTTTGCTCTCGATTCCCTTCACTCACTCTCTCCCTTACTGTTGTTTTTGTCAGTGATGACCCCTCTTTTGAGTGCCTTCCAGGCATGTTGCCGTGGTGACTGGGAAAGGGGGTGAAAGAGTAGGCTACCAACACTTTCCCCCAACTCTTCCTCTCCTCCGTCCTTGCTTCTGTCTGTTCTTACTATGCCAGATAACTTGCCACTAGCATTTGTCTTCCCTTCATTCAAGAGGAATGCACTGCATCTCCATGGCATATTCCGGCCGTCTCCATGGCATATCCCGGCCGTCTCCATGGCATATCCCGGCCGTCTCCATGGCATATCCCGACCGTCTCCATGGCATATCCCGGCCGCTCCATGGCATATCCCGACCGTCTCCATGGCATATCCCGGCCGTCTCCATGGCATATCCTGGCCGTCTCTTCACAAACCCTTGCTTTTTTATAACCTACACCTCAATGAAGATCAGAAATATTGAGATTGACATATTTAATATTCACATATTCCTATTTGAGTAAAATGAACCATGTAGTAGGCCCTATGCATGTGCATGAGTGTCTCAATGTAGGCTTGTACAAACATAGTATGTGAGAGGGAAGCAGTGGATTTCTTCATGTCATCAATAATCAAATGTATTTAAATTTGATGTGTTGGGACATGTTGCGGGTGTGTACATGGCATGTTGTTATTTTGGCGTTGCTAGCCACTGCATGGCAAACGTTTGTAGCCTTACACTACAGAGAAGTTTTGTTTACTCTATATGCACAGTGATTAGTTCATGAATGGTACCGGTATGGACATATTGATTATTTAGATAATATGTTATCATCAATCTTCCTCTTCGTCTTCATATATCCTTATTGGCCTATTATTGATTTACTAACATCATTAATATACAGAGAAATATTTTTTATAAATGTTCTGCTCTGTTTCTTTTCTGCATCCGTCCATTTTGTCCCATCTTCATTTATCACTCTTCTTATCTCACTTAATAATATTCACATTTTAAACAAAGAGAGAGCGTTCAAGGGAGAAACCGAGAAGAGGGAAAGACGGGAAAGGACACCGTGGCGTAGTCTGTTATGGTTATTGGCGATCAGGACGATGGTAGGTCTGAACTCCAGGTGGGCCTTACTGCTGTGTGTACCCTTGAGCGTGGTACTTAAGCTGATTCGCTCCAGCAAGTACCCAGCTGTACAAATGGCTAATGTGATTGGGAAGACATAGGCCCGGGATAATGGCATCTGCCAAGCAATCAAGAACAATGTTCTGCAATGTCAGGACCCGGTGAAAAGAGAGAGAGAGAGAGAGAGAGAGAGAAAGTGAACGAGTGGTTGAGGGGGAAACCTTCAGGGAATGAGCTGGGGATTGGTTAATGATCGTGGCGAATGAGAAGGGGGAATGTTCTAGCAATATTGGTATTAGGAGTGATGAGAGACATCATAACAGAGGTGGGAGAAACATGTACAATGGGGGATTGACGTTTGTGTAGTGTGTTTGCAAAATGGGTGTAGTGTGTTTGCAAAATGGGTGTAGTGTGTTTGTAAAATGGGTGTAGTGTGTTTGTAAAATGGGTGTAGTGTGTTTGTAAAATGGGTGTAGTGTGTTTGCAAAATGGGTGTAGTGTGTTTGCAAAATGGGTGTAGTGTGTTTGCAAAATGGGTGTAGTGTGTTTGTAAAATGGGTGTAGTGTGTTTGTAAAATGGGTGTAGTGTGTTTGCAAAATGGGTGTAGTGTGTTTGCAAAATGGGTGTAGTGTGTTTGCAAAATGGGTGTAGTGTGTTTGCAAAATGGGTGTAGTGTGTTTGCAAAATGGGTGTAGTGTGTTTGCAAAATGGGTGTAGTGTGTTTGTAAAATGGGTGTAGTGTGTTTGTAAAATGGGTGTAGTGTGTTTGTAAAATGGGTGTAGTGTGTTTGTAAAATGGGTGTAGTGTGTTTGTAAAATGGGTGTAGTGTGTTTGCAAAATGGGTGTAGCGACGGTAATGGAACGACGGCATACAAACACGAGGAGAGAATTCAAGAAAGAAAGGCAATCACTGCAGCGAGGGTCGTCATCACCAATGCATGATGGTCCCAACCGAGACGACTGAGAAGCAAGGGAGGGTGAGAGTCAGGGAGAGGGATGTCGAATGACAGCAAATTATGTTTTGACAGTCAGGAGGTGGGAGGGCATGGGGAAACGCCGAGGACAGAGGCACTTTCAACGGCATGACATACTGAAGGGAGGAGAGGAGAAGAGACAGGAGAGCAGCATGTGTCTGATGAGAAGACAGGAAGAGGAGTGTGGTCATTAGCACGAGTGACGCATGGAGTATTACATTAAAGGAGAAAGGAGGAGGGAAGAGGAAGGGGGAAATAAGAGTGGGGATGTCCGAGGGTATTGGGGAAAGTCTTAGTCCTCTCTCACCGTTGACTAGAAATCAATAGAAATAATACAACATCTCATTGCAACATGGATATGTAATGTACTTTGAAAATGTGATGGTGCTTACATAAGCGTTGTACAACAACACTTGACAGGCACAGGAATAAGTATTGACAGGCTGTAGCATGGAAGCCATAAATACTACTTGGGAAAACTGTAGGGTGAGCAAAACAACTTAAGAGATGGTAGTAGACGATACCTTACATCAAGTATTTCGTGGAGCCCAGCACATTTCTTTTGTTAAGCCTCCGAGGATTGGTTTTGTACAACAAAGCAAATGCCCAGGGTCAATATCCAGCTCCTCCCAAATCAGCCGTCTCAACTGACCAAGGTTGCGTACCAAATCAAATGTCACCCTATTCCCTTTACAGTGGACTACTGAGCCCTAAGGGCCCTGTTCAAAAGTAGTGCACTACAAAGCGTAAGGGTGCCATTTGGGACGCGTCCCATGCCATGGGACGACAATCGATTACGGAAGCAATTAAGTAAGGTGCTCAATGAATCCATATTCATTTCTCTTTCCTTTCACCTCCTCCTCTCTCTCTCTCTCTCTCTCTTTCTTCCTATCACTATATCTTCCCCATTTCTCTCTCTCTCTCTCTCTCTCTCTCTCTCTCTCTCTCTCTCTCTCTCTCTCTCTCTCTCTCTCTCTCTCTCTCTCTCTCTCTCTCTCTCTCTCTCTCTCTCTCTCTCTCTCTCTCTCTCTCTCTCTCTCTCTCTCTCTCTCTCTCTCTCTCTGTGTCTCTCTCTCTGTCTCTCTCTCTCTCTCTGTCTCTCTCTCTCTTTCTCTCTCTCTCTGTCTCTTAAATTCTCTCTTTACATTAATCGATAACTGTTGTATATAAATGTATTGTAATAGCTTGATAGTGAGCATCATCAGTGGATTGGCTAAGTTGCCCTCTACATCCTCTCACATTGTTTTACCACCCAACACTAATGAGAATTTATGAGAAGAAAACTCACTGGCAGAGTGAATCAGAGTCAAAGGCAATGTTAGTCTAAGTCTTTGGCATCTTAGCCTTAGGGCCCGACTGGAACCTGGTCTACTCCCTGACGTAAAAAGATAGAACACCAGCACCAAACAAGAATAGAAACAGAATATAAGTAGTCTCCTAAATGTAGATTACTGTCTTGTAGTAATTGGAGATATTTTTGTCGTCATCCATTCGCAAACCTACACTCTTAGAAACAAGGGTTCCAAAAGGGTTCTTTGGCTGTCCTCTTTTGTGAAGCCTTTTTGGTTCCAGATAGAACCCTTTTTGGTTCCAGGTAGAACCCTCTGTGTAAAGGGTTCTACATGGAACTCAAAAGGTTTTTACCCTTTTAGGTTCTAGATAGCACCTTTTTTTCTAAGAGTGTATTAGCATCTATTAGCATCAAATAATGATATTCCTGTAGCATCCATTCAAATAACAACATGCCCGACCGAACTCCAATGTGTCACATCGAGGGCTATTTTTCGCATCCTCTCTCTGTAAATGTTAGGTCAAAAGTTCAGTTTGAAATAATGGCGCGTGTGACCTTTTTCTCTGTGAGCAGGAGATATTGCTCCTTAGAAATTGGAGCATTTTGGACGTCAGAGGGGGTGAGGCGAAGTGAGACCCTCAGGGTGGAGAGGAAATGTCACAATCACTATCAGACTTTAGGGCTTGGCATGGACATCAACCTTTCCCTGTGTGCTTTTGGAAGGAGAACGCTGCCGGAATTATGTCCTCACATTAGGAACAGAAACAGCCAATTGGGCTTCAGTAAGAGAGAAAGAGGGCCGGATTACAGAAGAACATGACACAGCATTTTTGTTCAGGTTAAATAATAGCACTCACTTCCTGTTTCTATGTGTCAACTTATACTCCCTCTCTGGCCTCTAGGTCATCAGGCTGCTGATTATCCCGAACACCTGTCACCATCGTCAGGCGAACCAGCGCCTCGTGACACTCACCTGGACTCCATCACCTCCTTGATTACCTTCCCTGTATCTGTCACTCCCCTTGGTTCTTTCGTCAGGTGTTATTGACTCTGTTTCGTGTCAGAGTGTTGTTTGTGTTTCGTGTTTTATTAAACACTCACTCCCTGAATTTGCTTCCCGACGCTTAGCGCATTCGTGACAAGCAGGTTTTAGATCCAACCACTAAATCATGATTTGACGATTTGACGTCTTGTAAGGCATCAGTTCACTGTCTCCATCACAGCTTAAATAAGGTTTGATATGCAAGATATGTAGCTTATAGTAAGTTACTATCTACATATTGGTGGTTAAGTAAGGTTGCCGTAAATATCTAGCACAAAAGCCTGTTGAATCCGTGGCTTTTATAACCCTGCTCTAGATGAATACATTCACTTCAATAGGATGTCTGCATGCTATCAGAGAAAAAACGAAAACACAATCCAATCCCTCACGTGGCCCATGGTCGTACCACATCACATGCCCGGGAACATCTCCGGGTGAGCTGGCGGGGGCTGGCAGGTCTGCAGTACAGCGGAGGCTCAGGAGTTTAATCATGAATTCTACTGACGGTTAGGTCTACCGTCCCTTGGCGTTGAACCGATCATCAGCGATGTTCAGACACTCCGCCAGAGAAGAGTCAGTAGGTCAGTCTCGGACGTCTTACACATCATTCCTCCTGCGTTGCTGGAGGAGCTGACTGACCTAATTAACTGAATAATTGCAGACAGGCTGGTGTGAGGTCGGTCGAACGGGGTGGGGGCGGGGTGCGAGTGGCGTGTCAGCCAAGGATGTGTGGTCGATGGCCTGACCGATATGAGGAGTTTGCAGCCCTCCCCTCTCAGTCCTGCTCATTGCCCAGCCGACTGGTCGATGAGCGGCAAAGGCAGATGGACACTGGCCCGCTGTAATGAGGTCTCGTGCTTTTTGTGCTGCCTGGTCTGCATGGTCCCTGTCTGATAAATAGATGGCCTCTCAGCCTCTCCTATCCGACAAAGATATTGACTGTCTGTGAAAAAAAAAATCTTTCATATACCACTTCCAGAACCACTTCCCCATGCTGTTCTATAGTGCCGGTCAGGGTGAACGGCAGGGGGGGATATTCGAGCAGATGCACCGGAGAGCTATTTTAGGGAGGGGACAGGGACCTCTCAATTGTAAGCACTTGTAAAAGGGCCAAGCAATGCCTTGGAGGAGCTTTAATAAGCAGTAGCCTAGTGGTGTATTGCAATGAGTCTATCAGAGGGGTTACGTGTTCACCAGTAACACAGCTGGTCTCAGGCACACCAATGCCAATGACTTCAGTAGTATATAAACATCTGCAGAGATAGATAGAAAAATTGTCTGCATCCCAAAAGGCTTCCTTTTCGCTATATAGTGCACTACTTTTGACCAGAGCATTATAAAGGAATTAGGCTGCCATTTAGAACGCAGGCATAGACTTAAAACTATGACAGCCATCATGGGTGACTATGGCCTCTCCTCTAAAGAACTAATATCTGCCAGAGCACCACTTCATACAGTAAAGCCCTTCAGAGTTCATTGTTGTTTTTCACTTCATCGTTGAGTCGCCAAATTGAGTCGCTAATAATGTGATTAGTTTGCTAATGCTAATTAAGGTTTTGAAAGATTGAGAGAGGATGGGAAAAATCGAGGTTAAGATGTAGGATGAAACGATATTCTAGGAGGTATACTTGTTTTGCGACTTTACTGTCAAACCTAAAAAAGAAAAAATCTGATTGACGGTGTCTCATTATCCGAGGTGTTGTAAATCGTACCGAAGCAGCTTTATTACCATCATCAGCCCCTGATAGTTGAGTTAAAGATGATCTACTATTGATTTGGCTGTGAAGAGGTGCTTGTGTTAACTAGGGCCACATCGCAGTCTTTCATTAGGACAATTACACTCTCTATCACATTCTGCACATCTCTGTGGCCCTTCAAATGAATACAATTACAGATAATTACATTGTTGTTGTTTTTTTTGCTGAGACAGCTCAAGACGTTAAGCGACTATGTGCCTAACTCAGGGCTTACTAGATGGTAATAGATAAATACATCATTTTTAAGCCTGAAGAAAGAATGCATAGTCTTAATTATAAAGTCTCAGCCAGAACAAATGACAAAAGTTATATTTTAAACTCAGAAACTACTCTGAGTATCACCCTATGGCCTTATGTGCCCTGGTCAAAAGTAGTACACTACAGTATATAGGGAACAGGGTGCCATTTGGGATACTCTTTAGGACAATGAACACACTTGATTCTGGATCAGTTAGAACCATGACCCCAAACTTGACTTCTGGAAAGTGGTACTCTAAAGCCCTTTTTTTGAGTTGCCGAAGGCCTCTTGGAGGGCCTGTTTTATGGCAAACCATTCAATATTAGCATTTTCGAAAGGGCAATTGAGTCAGCGTGTCAAAAACAGGGAAAGGTCATCAGGTTTCCTGCCGGTTAGAACCTCCACACTCTATCAAACTCTGCCCGGCTGCCACGGAAGGGCTCCCGCCAAATTGAGAGATGGCTCGTTCTTCTCGCTGGTGACATTAAAAGGGTAATTTAGCACTTCAACTGGAAAACCCTGATCGCTCTGAACAAGGGCCTTTACACTGAAACTTTGTGGATTCATACACAGGCAACAGTGGAAACATGTTAGAGAGAGGCTCTGTCCCAAATGGCCCCCTATTCTCTATGTAACGCACCGCTTTTGACCAGGGTCAATAGGGCTCACCAGGGCCCATAGGGCTCTTGTCCAAAAAAAGTAGTGAACTATGTAGGGAATAGGGTGACATTTGGGATGCAAACAGAGGGTGCCATTTGGGACGCATACATCATACACCTCCAGACTGCAGCAGGACCTGGCTGTGACCCAGCTGACTGGCACCGAACCTCGAGGGTAGAGAGAGAGGAGCATGGAGGGTAGTAGTGGTTGTGGTGCTGGGGGGATTTCTCTCTAAGCGCTTGTCTCCCTTCCAGTGAAATCGGCGGTGCATGCCTCCTCGCTCGTCGAGCTCTGTGTGGCAAAGCCAGCTCGGGGCCCCCACGGAGGCTGGTTCCAACAGTCGGAAGAGATGTGCTTACACGGATGAGTTAGCTAAGCCTGGAGATCCAGAGGGGACCCAGGGGGTGGTTGGGGGAAAGAGGGACCGCTCCTGGGACCCGCGTTGCACTGGCTGAGGATAAAAGCGATGTCTCCGAAGCTCTGATATCTCTAAGTACGCCTGGGTTGACCTTGGCAAACTCCTGCTGGCTGTCACCCTGTCAACTTGTTATAAAGATGTTATAGATATGGAATAGTCACATTTTCTCATATCTGGTTGCTAGGAAGTGTTCACTGAGATGTGTTGTGTATGGATGGAGTGAGTCAGAGTAATGTGGTTTCTAATTATTTTGTCTCGAGAGTGATTTTCGCTGTATGATTAAATCGTTTCTCGATTCTAACTAAGCTCAACACACAAATGTGAACGAGCACATTGAATCTTGGTCGACATTCATTTCCCCTCCCTCTTTGCTTCTGTTTTGATCTGTGAATCTGAACATAATGTTTCCATCTGTTACACTTATTGTCAGCACATTATCTTCGCTTGAACACCTCTCTTTCTCTCTCATAGCCCTCTTCTCACCTCACTCTCCCAGTTCCTTTCTCTCTCCCTCAATCGTCCTCTACTGACCTCGCTCGCCCAGTCCCCCCCCCCCCCCCCCACCCTTTCTCTCTCCTCTCTCTGTCGCTCTCTCCCTGCATTTTCTCCGCCTCTTCGTCCTTTTGCCTGAGCGTCAAACAACGAGCGGGTAAATAAATCACTAAGCAGCTCCAGCTCAGATAGCGAGGCGATGGAGGATACTCCACCATTGCAGATGTGTACAAATGGAGAAGGACCATGACGCCAGAGACATTATACACAACTATATATTGACTACACCACCAGAAAAACATGGTACTTGTATGAAATATGAAGAAGAACAGAACAGGCCAGCAGTGCACTCGATTAGATGTATTATCAGTAGTCACAATGGACACATTTTGGCCATCCAGCCTTCGGCAGCAATCAGATACTCCATTATGTTTTCATATAAACCTTAATGTACTGTTTGTACACTATACTTAGGGGGGGGGGGGGTGTTGGTGGAGAGTGTTGCCCTTGTTCCACCTCCCTTTTACGCTCTCTGAATCACCCACTCTCCCCAAACGCATTCCTCATTTCCCAACAGGAATCGGGGAAGGAGGGAGAGAGACAGAGGGAGAGAGAGAGGGAGAGAGAGAGAGAGAGAGTGAAAAATCTAAAGACAGTCTCTCATACATAAAGTACACACAGAGGCACAATATAATGTATGCGTAGCCATATCTGTAGTACTGTATACATACAGAAAATATAAATGTATAAACGGTATCATTGCAGGAGGTCGGTAGTTCGAATCGACGACTTGGTGACAAATCTGTCAAGGTGCCCTTGAGCAAGGCACTTAAGCCTAATTGCTCCTGTGTGTTTCTCTCCATAAGAGCGTCTGCTAAATTAGTAAAATGTACAATTTATGGATCCACAGTTGTTTGTAAACAATTGGTTGAGGCTGGAAAACAGTGGAAAATGTTTAATGTGCAATTAAATTCCCTAACATAGAGACAGATTATTCAGAGCGCCCATTAGATAAATATATATTTTCCTAATTTAGTATAAGAACAACGAGGGAGAGAGAGAGAGGGAGAATAAAGCGAACCATCAGAGAGATATTATTTTACCAAATGACACTAATGAGAAATGCTAGAGAACAGAGGAACACAGAGAACAATAGATCAACCAACAGCCTGTTTGGAGGGTAAAAAAAGGAGCAGTGAAGAAATATTATCAGAACACGTTATTACTGTACACCAGCACAGTTTTATATGATTATGTTATACTGTTTTCATTTATGTTATAGTAAGTACTTTTATATGAAAAGGATCTAATTATGCAGTGATACAGTGTGTGTGGAGAGTGTCTCTGTGTGGATGTGTGTGGAGAGTGTCTCTGTGTGGATGTGTGTGGAGAGCGTCTCTGTGTGGATGTGTGTGGAGAGTGTCTCTGTGTGGATGTGTGTGGAGAGTGTCTCTGTGTGGATGTGTGTGGAGAGCGTCTCTGTGTGGATGTGTGTGGAGAGTGTCTCTGTGGGGATGTGTGTGGAGAGCGTCTCTGTGTGGATGTGTGTGGAGAGTGTCTCTGTGTGGATGTGTGTGGAGAGTGTCTCTGTGTGGATGTGTGTGGAGAGTGTCTCTGTGTGGATGTGTGTGGAGAGCGTCTCTGTGTGGATGTGTGTGGGGAGCGTCTCTGTGTGGATGTGTGTGGAGAGTGTCTCTGTGTGGATGTGTGTGGAGAGCGTCTCTGTGTGGATGTGTGTGGAGAGCGTCTCTGTGTGGATGTGTGTGGAGAGCGTCTCTGTGTGGATGTGTGTGGAGAGCGTCTCTGTGTGGATGTGTGTGGAGAGCGTCTCTGTGTGGATGTGTGTGGAGAGCGTCTCTGTGTGGAAGTGTGTGGAGAGCGTCTCTGTGTGGATGTGTGTGGAGAGCGTCTCTGTGTGGATGTGTGTGGAGAGTGTCTCTGTGTGGATGTGTGTGGAGAGTGTCTCTGTGTGGATGTGTGTGGAGAGTGTCTCTGTGTGGATGTGTGTGGAGAGCGTCTCTGTGTGGATGTGTGTGGAGAGTGTCTCTGTGTGGATGTGTGTGGAGAGTGTCTCTGTGTGGATGTGTGTGGAGAGTGTCTCTGTGTGGATGTGTGTGGAGAGCGTCTCTGTGAAGATGTGTGTGGAGAGCGTCTCTGTGTGGATGTGTGTGGAGAGCGTCTCTGTGTGGATGTGTGTGGAGAGCGTCTCTGTGTGGATGTGTGTGGAGAGCGTCTCTGTGAAGATGTGTGTGGAGAGCGTCTCTGTGTGGATGTGTGTGGAGAGCGTCTCTGTGTGGATGTGTGTGGAGAGTGTCTCTGTGTGGATGTGTGTGGAGAGCGTCTCTGTGTGGATGTGTGTGGAGAGCGTCTCTGTGTGGATGTGTGTGGAGAGCGTCTCTGTGTGGATGTGTGTGGAGAGCAGGCAGAAGTTACTGCATGACATTGAGGAGTTTGATGAGGTAGGTGAAGTAGTAAACTCGGTGTTGCTCTGTTAAATGGTTCATGGCGTCAACACATTGGTTTATTTATTCATACAGACAGACAGAAAATGGAGGCTCAATTAAGGCGCAAAAATTAACGGATTAACGCAGAAATGTGGAGCATTTTAATTAAATCTGTTTATTATTTATTTGTGTAGATATAGGGAGGGGATTAGGATGACGTAACTCCCTGCTGGTCTCTAATGCCATGGCACACAGACTCCGAATGGAGAAATTAACCAGATTAGAAGTTAGCGTGGCAAAAAAATATAAAATTCTACTCACTACCACAGCATCCAATACAAATACCATGAAGAAATTGTACCATTGCCACATATCCATCCATATCAAAATGGTAGTCACTGTCATCATAACCATGCTAAATCAAGCCCTGCGATGCGACAAGGGTATCAACACCATAGCTTTCCATTTCATTCTTAAAAGTTACGCTTGGCTTGGTTTTATGAGTTAGCACACAAATCATATTAGGGTTGCCACCGAGTCAATTCTTATATATTACTGCGTCTCCGTGAAGTTAGGTCGCCAGAAGGAACGGAGCTGAGGCCCCACGCTACGAGCGAGAGACGCCGCTAAATGGCAGCAAGACTGCGGAGGGATGACACACATCGTGTCATCGATGTCACGGCATCGCATCCCGCTGTCTTGTTCTGTATCATCTAACGAGCTTTGGCTTCAGCCGAGCCTTTTCTGCTATGCCAATATGGCTTGGAGTGAGAGACCGACAGAAAGAGAGAAAGAGACAGAGAGAGAGACAGAGAGAGGGAGAGAAAGAGACAGAGAGATAGAGAGAGAGAGACTGAGAGAGACTGAGAGAGAGAGACAGAGAGAGAGAGAGAAAGAGACAGAGAGAGAGAGATAGAGAGAGAGACTGAGAGAGACTGAGAGAGACTGAGAGAGAGAGAGAGAGAGAGAGAGAGAGAGAGAGAGAGAGAGAGAGAGAGAGAGAGAGAGAGAGAGAGAGAGAGAGAGAGAGAGAGAGAGAGAGAGAGAGATGCTCATTTAGGATGTGAGCAGGGGCGGTGATGTGAGGGAGAGACACCCTCTCATTCACTGCAGCCAAATGACAGGGCCAAGCACGCTGCAGTCTAGAAAGGGAGATTGAGGGAGAGAGAGAAGAGACTGAGAAACAGTAGTCGAAAGTGTTGAGTATGGTGGTGGCCAAAATCTGTCCTGCTGTACTAGGAACTAGATGGCAAAGCAGGGTGACAATGAGTCAAAAGAGAGCCTCTCTATCACTATTGCAAAAGCAAATGTGTCTATAGCATGATATACACTCATTAAACTTAGAATCCTGTTTAATTATGGTCTGACTCCCCTCCTATACGATATCACAACCCTATGAGCACAAGACGTTGAAGATACATATTTTTGGTAAGAGAGACATTGAAAATACATCTTTCCAGCGTCCTGTTCTCACTAAAAACACAGAGATTCATATTCACATACAAACATGAATCAGACCTTCATTAGACTTTCATGAAGGTCCAGAAAGACAACCCACTCCTTTACAATGATGTATGGCACATACCCCACACACATGCGTTATCATAAACAGAAACACAATGGTTAGATCATAGGAGAAAAGCATTTTTCAGCCCCCAAGGCAAACAAAACAGGAAGCCCTGTGGTATTGTAAACACCTACGTATACTGGGAAGCAGCTTTCTGAATTAGCTCATTTCAGTATTGGGTGAAAATTATGGAATTAATTCTCTGGAATGAGACTTGCATAGCAATTCACTGGGTTGATGGAGGCAAAGAAATTAGAAGGATAATTAAGGATCTAGAGAAATGAAAGAAAGAAAGAAAGAAAGAAAGAAAGAAAGAAAGAAAGAAAGAAAGAAAGAAAGAAAGAAAGAAAGAAAGAAAGAAAGAAAGAAAGAAAATCAGTCCATTAGTAAGTCTAGGCAGAGAAAACAGAGGGAGGAGGGGCAGTGAGAAAAAGGGCAGATTGGGAATCATAAAAACAGGAAAGTGCATTTATAAACACGTCTCTATAGTAACCAGCTGGTAATTTGGCTGGTGGGAGAGAAAGAGGGGGAGATGGAGGGTATACAGGAGCAGCATTTACCACCGCCACCAGAATCAGATCGGTTATTATAGTGAGAGAGGGAGAAGAGAGAGAGAGAGAGAGAGAGAGAGAGAGAGAGAGAGAGAGAGAGAGAGAGAGAGAGAGAGAGAGAGATAAGGTAGAGGGGAAGAAAATAAAGAATACAGTGATAGTGAGAAAGAGCAAGATACAGACAAAGAAGATAAAGAGAGCAAGATACAGACAAAGAAGATACAGAGAGCAAGATACAGACAAAGAAGATACAGAGAGCAAGATACAGACAAAGAAGATACAGAGAGCAAGATACAGTCAAAGAAGATACAGAGAGCAAGATACAGTCAAAGAAGATACAGAGAGCAAGATACAGACAAAGAAGATACAGAGAGCAAGATACAGACAAAGAAGATACAGAGAGCAAGATACAGACAAAGAAGATACAGAGAGCAAGATACAGACAAAGAAGATACAGAGAGCAAGATACAGACAAAGAAGATAAAGAGAGCAAGATACAGTCAAAGAAGATACAGAGAGCAAGATACAGTCAAAGAAGATACAGAGAGCAAGATACAGTCAAAGAAGATACAGAGAGCAAGATACAGTCAAAGAAGATAAAGAGAGCAAGATACAGACAAAGAAGCAGAACCAGGGGTGAATAAAAAAGATATAGAGGGGATCAAAAATGCAGATTTGCAGAAAAACCAGGGATGATCACACTCCTTTCCTGGAACTCCTTCCCTTGGGTTCCATCATTCTGGTGATGGTGCTGTAGTTTGGCCCTGCTGTGGGAGTGATTCCATCTCACTGTTTGCATCCAAAATGTCACCCTATAGTGCACTACTTTTGACCATAGCGCTATGCGGGCCCTAGTAAAAAAGTAGTGCACTATATAGGGAATAGGGTACTATTTGGGACGCAACCTCTCTTTACTGCACCGTTCTCAAAAGGGCTTTACCCTGGCTGTGTAAAATCACAAGCACTTACAGCCAATCTTTACTAGGAGGCAATAATGTTGTTAGGGAGAGACAAAAAGTGGTGAGATTGGGCATTTAAGATAGAGGTAATTTGAACTGTATCTCTATGTGCTCAACATACTACATCATTTTTCATTTTGTGTGTGCGTGTGTGTGTGTGTGTGTGTGTGTGTGTGTGTGTGTGTGTGTGTGTGTGTGTGTGTGTGTGTGTGTGTTGTTCCTGTTGCTATGGCTGTTGTCACAGCTGAGCTTCTTTCTCTCACTGGGGTGCAATGCTTTTTTGATGTGACATGCTGCATGAGAAGCACACGCTCTCTCCTTTACACACAATAAGAAACACACACACACACACACACACACACACACACACACACACACACACACACACACACACACACACACACACACACACACACACACACACACACATACACACACACACACACACACACACACACACACACACACACACACACACACACACACACACACACACACACACACACACACACACACACACACACACACACACACACACACACACACACACACACACACACACACACACACACACACACTAGGAGACAAAGAGCTCAGGAAGATGGAGGGGATGGCAGTATGGGCCTCTATGCACTCAGCACTAGCTGCCTGGTAATACCTACTAATCTGGTGATATACAGTGATATCTGTACAGGATATCTCAATATCTCAGCAGGGTAGAGACGTGTGGACATGAACAAAAAAAAACCATCAAATCGTCTACTAAGAATCTCGGAATCTCTTAGATGTTATAATAACTAAATAACTTAATCTATTACAATGGTTTCGGTTACCAAGACTCTGCCATCACCTTTGTTGCTAAGGAAGAGACAGACAACCCATTACATTTGAGAGATTGCAGCAAATGTTCTCATAAGACAAAAACTGTCCAGTTGTGCGAATTATTACACAATGCTGTTGTTTTCTCAGGTGCCTAAAACATTTACCTGATGTTACAAGAACATCTTGTTTTATGTTATTTCAAAGTTCCTAACACTTTTCTTTAGGTTGTGGTAACATCGTGGGGACATGACAAGAGATATGTTTCCAAAACACACAAAATCTGTCCAGTTGTGATGACATTGTTACAATGTATCAGGGGTACACAAAACATTCCCTCAATAAACCAATAGAGGTTTATTTAATGTGTTAGTGATATCTAACTGTTTAGGAAGTTATTTGTACAACAATCCATGTATAGAAACACATATGGCAATCTTCTTCACATACTGTAAAGTTGAGATGTTTTGACTTTTATTGTCCCTACAAACTTCATTTCAGAAATCATATTAAAGTATTGCCTGGCATATTGCGATGAGGTGTACATAGCCATAACTTGGATCATATTTTAAGAATTTTAGTACAAAGGGAAATCCACCAGAAACATTAGGATCCTTGTGGTGCAGCAGACTATGTAGCATGCAGGGCTCGAAGACGGCAGATCTCAGGTTCAAATCAACTTGATAACCATTATTTAAAGGGGAATGTGAATACTTCAGGAAGTACTTCTGAGCAAGGAGTATTCAATCCACTAATACTAAACATGTGCTTGTGAAATAGAAACATCCCGCCTCGCCTGAAAGGTTTCTCACAACTTTGACAGCTCTGTCATTCAGATTAGGACAGCAACATTAAGGTTAGAAATGGTATACAATCGCTTTTATGTTTGTAATTATAATACTGTACGTACAATTTAGAGTATCTTTTCAGATTGATAAGATGAGTCTGTGAAGTTACATTTTTCTAACAACCCGATGAGACACTCAGCCAAAACAAGGCAAGGTAGCTAGCTAGCCTACATGATTTAGCTATTCTCTTGTCTTGTCTTTTTGATGTAAATGTTTTCATTGATAACTGTACAAAATAAAATACTCATATTGACAATTTGAAGAGTATTTGCAATTAGGGTACGTCAAAACTGGCTAACGTTAGTGATTAGATATGAAGCTGGCTAGGCAGGCAGAAGAGAGGGCTGCTGCTAGATTGATATTTTATCAGTTAAATATATGCTTCCCATATAGTTAGTTCGATAACTACATTGCTAGATGTCTAGATATATTATGTGTATTTTAATGTGATGGCTATGATTCCTAAAAATAGTATGCCTGCTGGCTGTTGATTGCAAGAATGAATGTAGCCTAAGCCTGAAGCCTAACCCTTATGGTAATAGTTAGCTAGCTATAATCACTTTTGAAAGCTCAGGCTGGTAGTCGGCTTGGTAACAAAATCATCCTGGTCTAGCTAGCTGGTTTGTGACTTTTCTACCCACTGGCATAAACTATGTCTCTCTCTCTCTCTCTCTCTCTCTCTCTTTCTCGCAGACCCTGTGGTGGACTGTCAGCTCTCAGACCTTTGTGAGGAGGACACTATAGACCAGGCAGTCAATACCCACTGGGCACAGACGTCAATTCAACGTCTATTCCACATTGGTTCAACGTCATTTCATTGAAATGGCGTGGGAACAATGTTGATTCAACCAGTGTGTGCCCAGTGGGTAACTGCCCCTTTGGGTGGTGGACCATTCTTAATACACACGGGAAAGTGTTGAGTGTGGGAAACCCACCAGCATTGCAGTTCTTGACACAAACCGGTACTCCTGGCACCTACTAACATACCCCGTTCAAAGGCACTTAAATATTTTTTCATTCTCTGAATGGCACGCATACACAATCCATGTCTCAATTAACCCTTGGCCTACGATGGTCGCGCCCCTGAGAAAATATAATTAACACAATAAAAGATTTGCAGTCAAAATCCGTCTGTTAAAGTTAGAGATATGCGTCTCAATCTGCCGATACCGCCCTTCAACATCTGCGGTGAAAGGTCACAGAGCTAGAGAGGTGTTTTTCAGACCATGAGACATCCCGAAAATCAGTCTTCTCAAGAAAACATCTATAGCGTCCGAACGGTTTAGCCTACAAACTATTATTGAAAGCTGAGACTCTCACGCACACGATGATGTTCTCTGTTTTGCTCTAGCAGAGCATAGCAGAACATTGCAGCAATGTTTTCAGAACTATTTCCATTATCGTTGATGTATGTTTTTAGAACAATTCTGCTTGATTGTTTTGAATAGCATAGCCATCAACATTATCAGAACTGTAATGTTTCTTCAGAACCACTTCTATTGCTCCAACATTTTGTTGCGGCAGTATATTGTAAGAACATTACGAGAACATAATTATTACATTCCTTGGCAACCTGATAAGAACTTTCTGTGGTAGTTTTTACAGATGATGTGAACAACGTTTTAGTGAATTACATTTTTGCAATTTACAGGAGCAATTAGGGTTAAGTGCCTTGCTCAAGGGCACTTTGACCGATTTGTCACCTAGTCGGCTCGGAGATTCGAACCAACAACCTTTCGGTTACTGGACCTACACTACCTGCCGCCCAGTGAAAGTTAGGAGAACATTCCAAGGATATTTCACTTCACTTTGAAAAAAAAATATTTGGTGATAAAAAACATTCATCAAAAGTTTGTGTGACATTAACAACCTAAAGTTAGTTTAAACTCTAACTCGAACATAATGGGAATGTTAGATAATGTTCTGAGAATGTTCATTGGTTGTTAGGCCTATACAGGATATTTATTTAACCACCCTGTTGCAGGAGAAAAGCTGCTGCTCCGCCGCAGGAAATTAAAACTTGTAGTGTGTAATTTCCACTTTCAAATGTCAGACTTGATTTGTCCTAATGAAAAATGTATCAACCCAAACAAAAATGTACATTCATTAGAATCCATATAGTAATTCACATTTCCTGTTTCTGCAGGATTATTTTCCTGCTGTGAGAAAGTGGTCACGGATGACATCTTAATTTATGTTAGCGGAACGTTCCAGTAATGTTTTCTCAAAACCAATGTGGCCCTTTACACTCACAGCCCCTGTCATCCTATACACGTGTTGAAAATGGCAGATTTGGTGCCTCAGTTGGAACGCAGTGGCTGTACAGTAACATACTATGTAACGTCAGAGCTCAGGCTGTTTGCTTTACAACGTTATATGAATTTCAACCAATTATGTATATGAAGGTTCCCCAACTGGCAGTCCGCGGGTGATTTTATTTGGCCGCCCAAGTTTTCTGAGCAAAATAATAATAATAATAATAATAATAGTAATAATAATAATAATAACAATACATTTTTAGAAAATCAGTTCCAAGTGATTTCAATTGTGGATATACAGAGAGATATACTGAATAGTATCATATACAAATGTAAGCAAGGTTTGAAATTAGTTTTAGTGAAATATTACATCTGTTTTTGTCCAATAGAAACTCTTGTTTGCAACTGTTGGACTAATGATTACACCCTATATCAGCTAGATGCAGACAAGAGTCTGCATCTCGACCTGTGTGCACCTACGTTGTAAACTTTAATTCATAGGCTAGTTTGTAGCAAACTCATGATGGGTATAGAGAAAATTTAAGTATCATGTAGTCAGTGGCAATTTTAGCATGTAAATGTAGGATGCATGCCAACAAAGCCACTACACAACACTAAACAATACATTAATTGCACTATAATGGTGACAAACGCTGCCCACAAACTACATACATCTGTCCCAACTGCAGAGTCCCAACAGCAGTCCCAACACCTTACCACTGCTACACCTGGCTATCAGTGGAGCCTTGTCTGGCAGCTTTATTAACTCAACAATAACCTTTTTTTTTTTTTACATAGTGTTACAAACTGATATGTGACACGTATTAATGCCCCACCTGCCCTGAATGACGAGTCGCCACTGCATGTAGTAGCCTAAACCTATCGCTGTTACATTGAACTGGGTGAATGGAATATAAATGAGAATCAACCAATACAGTGGCAATTGAAAATATGTGAACCCTTTGGAAATACCTGGATTTAGACAAACACAGTCTGCTTAAACTAGTAACAAACATTTATACATTTTTATTTAACTAGGCAAGTCAGTTAAGAACAAATTCTTATTTACAATGACACCCTAGGAACAGTGGGTTAACTGCCTTGTTCTGGAGCAGAACGACAGATTTTGACCTTGTCAGCTCAGGGATTCAAACCAGCAACCTTTTTTGGTAACAGGCCCAACACTCTAACCACTTTGCTACCTGCCGCCCCGTGTAAACATTCACAGTGCAGGGTGGGAAAAGTATGTGAACCCTTGGATTTAATAACTGGTTGACCCTCCTTTGGCAGCAATAACCTCAACCAAATGTTTTCTGTAGTTGCGGATCAGACCTGCACAACGGTCAGGAGGAATTTTGGACCATTCCTCTTTACAAAACTGTTTCAGTTCAGCAATATTCTTGGGATGTCTGGTGTGAACTGCTCTCTTGAGGTCATGCCACAGCATCTCAATCTGGTTGAGGTCAGGGCCACTCCAGAAGGCGTATTTTCTTCTGTTGAAACCAATTTTTTGTTGATTTACTTCTGTGTTTTGTGTGGTTGTCCTGTTGCATCCACCAACTTCTGTTGAGCTTCAATTGGCGGACAGATAGCCTTACATTCTCCTGCAAAATGTCTTAATAAACTTGGGAATTAATTCATAAATGATAGCAAGCTGTCCAGGCCCTGAGGCAGCAAACCAGCCCCGAACCATGATGCTCCCTCCACCATACTTTACAGTTAGGATGAGGTTTTGATGTTGGTGTGCTTTGCCTTTTTCCTTCGCACATAGTGTTGTGTGTTCCTTCCAAACAACTCAACTTTAGTTTAATCTGTCCACAGAATATTTTTACAGTAGCACTGTGGAACATCCAGGTTCTCTTTTGCGAACTTAAGACGTGCAGCAATGTTTTTTTTGGACAGCAGTGCTTCTTCCGTGGTGTCCTCCCATGAACACCATTCTTGTTTAATGTTTTACGTATTGTAGAATCATCAACAGAGATGTTAGCATGTTCCAGAGATTTCTGTAAGGCTTTAGCTGACACTCTTAACCTCTTAAGGATCTGACCCCTTTTTTCAATTTTCGCCTAAAATGACATATCCAAATCTAACTGCCTGTAGCTCAGGACCTGAAGCAAGGATATACATATTCTTAATACCATTTGAAAGGAAACACTTTGAAGTTTGTGGTTAGCTGACTCCTGACTCCAATTAGCTTTTGGAGAAGTCATTAGCCTAGGGGTTCACACACTTTTTCCAACCTACACTGTGAATGTTTAAATTATGTATTCAATATAGACAAGAAAAATACAATAAGTTATTAGTTTAAGCATCTAAGTCTGTTGTTGTGACTTCGATGAAGACCAATGTATTCAGAAATGCTACTGTATGCTTTAATTGAAATAAGGCCATGCTCATGAAAAAGCTACTTTTGTATTTGTGTTGTTGTCCGAGTAAGGGGAACGCTGTAAACCAAAAGGAGTCGTTGTGTTCTGAAAGATGAGACGTGTAATAAATACCTCTTTGATGTCTTACACGCAAAACCACACATCCACAAATAATAATTTACAGTATCTACGTGTATGATCGCTACGTTTGACGTAGTTACAAGGGTGACGTGCGTCATACCTGACACAAGCCTTCAGTCTTGTGTCAGGTGAACAGTTTGGTCTGATCATTTCCCGCATCATCTCTAGTGTTCTCTTTCAATCGCTACCATGTTCATGCGTATGCTTTCTATAGTTCTTCTATCTATATAGGCCAATTTCCACAAGTGTAAAGGGTTAATTGAATGCATGATTGCTGAAGAATGTTTAGGGAACGTTATTGGAGCAATCATGTCATAAAGTCACAGTATAATTTTATGAGAGCATTGTGGGTATATCCCCTGCCTCCATCAACATCAGAAACATTCCCGTAACGTTTTCTCAGAACCTATTGCGCTCACATTTTCTTGTGGCAGTACGTTCTAAAAACATTGTATTACATTCTCTGGAAACCTAATGAGAACGTTGGGGAATGTCCTGTGGCGGTTGTAAACAGATGTTGTGCACAACATTTTAGTGAACGTTAGGAGAACATTCCAAGCATATTTCATTTAAAACATTTTCTGAAAAAAAATTTAACGGTCATTTTGTTATCAAAAGACATTCTTAAGTTATATAAAACCCTAACAACAACTGAATGAGAATCTTAGCTAATGTTCTGGGAATGTCCCCGGTCTTCTGGGAAGTCTATACAGGCAAGAACTTTACTCATCTCCCTCTGAAAGCTGGAGAGGGGGCATCCTGTTAATATCTCTCCTCCTCTCTTCTCCTACTCTCTCCCTCGATAAGAATCCACAATAAGACACCAGTAAACAAGGAGAAGCCCAGACTCACCAGTTTACAGTGTCACCAGAGTCCAGGGAATCCCTCACAGGGACTTAACAAAGTCAGCAATAAATAACAGTGCACAGTTGACTCAACCGACACAACACAAGACTTGAGAATTAATCACAAAACACTACGTAGTTGGGTCCCGTTGCCAGAGCCTCTGTTGTACGCAGTGGTGACTACAGTAGCATTAGTCTCAGGGTACTTCCCACATGGCACCCTATTTCCTACATAGTGCACTACATGCACACACACATAGCTTATTTGTGTACGGTACATACCAATACAAACAGGAAGTATTAAGACAGCAGCACAAATCCTAGAAACAGAGAAAAATAGATTCAATATACAGTGGGGAGAACAAGTATTTGATACACTGCCGATTTTGCAGGTTTTCCCACTTACAAAGCATGTAGAAGTCTGTAATTTTTATCATAGGTACTCTTCAACTGTGAGTGACGGAATCTAAAACAAAAATCCAGAAAATCACATTGTATGATTTTTAAGTAATTAATTTGCATTTTATTGCATGACATAAGTATTTGATACATCAGAAAAGCAGAACTTAATATTTGGTACAGAAACCTTTGTTTGCAATTACAGAGATCATACGTTTCCTGTAGTTCTTGACCAGGTTTGCACACACTGCAGCAGGGATTTTGGCCCACTCCTCCATCCAGATCCTTCAGGTTTCAGGGCTGTCGCTGGGCAATACGGACTTTCAGCTCCCTCCAAAGATTTTCTATTGGGTTCAGGTCTGGAGACTGGCTAGGCCACTCCAGGACCTTGAGATGCTTCTTACGGAGCCACTCCTTAGTTGCCCTGGCTGTGTGTTTCAGGTCATTGTCATGCTGGAAGACCCAGCCACGACCCATCTTCAATGCTCTTACTGAGGGAAGGAGGTTGTTGGCCAAGATCTCGCGATACATGGCCCCATCCATCCTCCCCTCAATACGGTGCAGTCATCCTGTCCCCTTTGCAGAAAAGCATCCCCAAAGAATGATGTTTCCACCTCCATGCTTCACGGTTGGGATGGTGTTCTTGGGGTTGTACTCATCCTTCTTCTTCCTCCAAACACGGCGAGTGGAGTTTAGACCAAAAAGCTCTATTTTTGTCTCATCAGACCACATGACATTCTCCCATTCCTCCTCTGGATCATCCAGATGGTCATTGGCAAACTTCAGACGGGCCTGGACATGCGCTGGCTTGAGCAGGGGGACCTTGCGTGCGCTGCAGTATTTTAATCCATGACGGCGTAGTGTGTTACTAATGGTTTTCTTTGAGACTGTGGTCCCAGCTCTCTTCAGGTCATTGACCAGGTCCTGCCGTGTAGTTCTGGGCTGATCCCTCACCTTCCTCATGATCATTGATGCCCCACGAGGTGAGATCTTGCATGGTGCCCCAGACCGAGGGAGATTGACCGTCATCTTGAACTTCTTCCATTTTCTAATAATTGCGCCAACAGTTGTTGCCTTCTCACCAAGCTGCTTGCCTATTGTCCTGTAGCCCATCCCAGCCTTGTGCAGGTCTACAATTTTATCCCTGATGTCCTTACACAGCTCTCTGGTCTTGGCCATTGTGGAGAGGTTGGAGTCTGTTTGATTGAGTGTGTGGACAGGTGTCTTTTATACAGGTAACGAGTTCAAACAGGTGCAGTTAATACAGGTAATGAGTGGAGAACAGGAGGGCTTCTTAAAGAAAAACTAACAGGTCTGTGAGAGACGGAATTCTTACTGGTTGGTAGGTGATCAAATACTTATGTCATGCAATAAAATGCAAATTCATTATTTAATCCCTGCTGCAGTGTGTGCAAACCTGGTCAAGAACTACAGCAAACGTATGATCTCTGTAATTGCAAACAAAGGTTTCTGTACCAAATATTAAGTTCTGCTTTTCTGATGTATCAAATACTTATGTCATGCAATAAAATGCAAATTAATTACTTAAAAATCATACAATGTGATTTTCTGGATATTTGTTTTAGATTCCGTCTCTCACAGTTGAAGTGTGCCTATGATAAAAATTACAGACCTCTACATGCTTTGTAAGTAGGAAAACCTGCAGAATCGGCAGTGTATCAAATACTTGTTCTCCCCACTGTACATACGCCAGTGCATTTAGTTACTTGCTTGGCACCTTAAACTAATGTGATCCATAAACAAAATTATTATTTTCTGGTTTATTATTGTTTGGGATTTGGGCAACCTACTGTATTTATATTAGCAGCAGCTACATCATACAACATTGTTACACCACTACATATCTACAACACTAAATGTATGATACCACCATACAACAATACAATGTACATGTGTGTAGAGTGTGTGTGTGCTAGTGGCCGTGTGCGTATGTGTGTGTCTGTACCTGTGTGTGTCTCTTCACAGTCCCCACTGTTTAATATCTTGATTCTACTGCTTACATCAGTTACCTGATGTGGAATAGAGTTCCATGTAGTCATGGTTCTTTGTAGTACTCTGCGCCTCCCATAGTCTGTTCTGGACTTGGGGACTGTGAAGAGACCCCTGGTGGCATGTCTTGTGGGGTATGCACGGGTGTCCGAGCTCGGTACATTCGTCTTGTCAACACAAAAACAATTAGTGATTTAAGTCAATCTCTCCTCCACTTTGACGTGCATGTCATTAATGTTAGATCTCCGTGTACATTTAAGGGCCAGCCGTGCTGCCCTGTTCTGAGCCAATTGTAATTTTCCTAAGTCCCAATGAAACTCCTCGGCCTCTTTCCCTCCTCCTCCGTAGCCTCTAGAGATGGAGGACGGCGGCGTCGTCATCAACTTGCGCACCCAGAACAACTATCACTGCCGCTGCCGTATGGTGGTGCGACTCCCTGTGGAGCCGTCGGGTTTGACTCCACTGTGGCGCGTGACCACACGACTGAACAGTAGTCCAGGTGAGATAAAACTAGGGCCTGCGTTATTTATCTACAACTATCTAATAATTCAGTGATAAACAATGTCGTCTTCTCTCCAATATCTGGGGCACTGTTTGAGAATCAGATTACGCTATGCAAATTCAGGATACTTTATCAGTGAGACAAAGCTCTGGAGCTTAGGTACACAGAAAGACAATCACTCAGGGAGCAAAGCATGCTGGGTCCAAAACATGGAGGATATAAATCAAAGACCATCCATTTTGATAATCAAAAGCAGGAAGAATCCAGGTAGCTAGAAGGTGCTGCAGTCCCAGCCCCCTCTCTGAGCTGCGGGGTGCGTCTCAAATGGCACTCTATTCCCTACATAGTGCACTACTTTTGACCCTATGGGCCCTGGTCAAATGTAGTGCACTAAATAGGAAATAGGGTGCCATTTGGGACTTACACCGGTCCCTAAATGCTGCATTACAGAGACAATGCTGGGTTCTGTTCATTTGGCCTCCTTACAGTGGCCCTTACAGTGCCAGGGCTGCCGGTGTTTGCCTATCTGTCTAGAAGGACAGAGTCCTATCACTGGTGCGTTTGGGATAATCCAGCTAATCCCAGCTCTCCCCGTGGGCGCCTCGAGGCTCTTGGCTCCCCTCCTTTGATCCGAGGCTGCAGTAAAAAGCTGCCCGTCTTGTCCACGGCTACGGGGGGGCTCTTCCCACTTCTGCCGGTTATTCTCGACACGTGGGTCCGAAGGGAAAATAGGAGCTTGGCAGTAGCTGCCTTTCTCTCTCCTGCTCTCTAATCCTCCTGGAGCAGATAGGAAGGTGGGAAGGGAACGGCATGGGTTGTTTTCCAAGGTGGTATATTGGATTCTGCTCGATGCCCATTTCACTCCCACAGAGCTTTGGTGTGATGAGTAATCAAGTCTAAACAGAGTGGAATTTTACTGGAACTCTTAGAGACAGCCTTCTTGACTGATTCCGTACAATCAACGATAAACAATACCATTTGAATTAGGGTTACAGAAGCTTAAAGCTTCTTCTTTGAAAAACTGCTGTTACTTAAGACAAAGTCTGTTTTTCCCCCATTTAAAGAGTAAGCCCAGTCCTTAAAGACTGAAAAGCATACTATATGTTATGCTATTGCAAATAAAGTAAAATCACTGAAATATCATATCAAAATGTAAGACATAGATATTGAGCATATTTTGTTGCCCAGCGTTCTGCCAGATCAATGTTTACAAATGTGGATCAGACTTAGCATTTTCAGGCCATTTTGACAACAGGATTTAACAGGAAGTGTTTATCATCATTCAAATCAAAGGGCAAATAAAAATGTGGTTAATCTTTTTGCATTGTACTGTTTTATTTAGCCTATTTATTCAAATAGAATTGCGTGTTTTTGTGTAAATGTGTGTGTAAAATTGGATGTGTAGATCTATTTTTATATCAGTGTGTGTATATTAGTGTGTGTGTGTGTGTGTGTGTGTGTGTGTGTGTGTGTGTGTGTGTGTGTGTGTGTGTGTGTGTGTGTGTGTGTGTGTGTGTCAATCAAGGAACACACTGTGAGGCTGTGATGAGTGTCACGATCTCATTTAACTTCCTGGTTTGCCTCCTGCTTTTCATAATTAATACAACAAAATCCTGTCAACATTACATCACGCTCCTGATAACTGCTCCCATTGTTTCTTGTTTTCTGTCCACTCTGAATTATCTAAATTCGCTAAGTACCTTGCTGTCAAACTTCCAAGGAAACAACTTGAAATGGGTTGGGTTTGACCATTCCCTGTCTAGCTCTTCCAAGCAAGCTGTCAAATCGCAATGACAACAGTAATGTCATGTCTAAAGAATATATTTATAAAAACAACATAGATTAGAAATTAGCTACAATATACAGTATGTAAATCAAGTACATGTTTTTCTGTTGTATTGTCCACCGCGATACCCATATACAGTGGGGAGAACAAGTATTTGATACACTGCCGATTTTGAAGGTTTTCCTACTTACAAAACATGTAGAGGTCTGTAATTTTTATCATAGGTACACTTCAACTGTGAGAGACGGAATCTAAAACAAAAATCCAGAAAATCACATTGTATGATTTTTAAATAATTAATTTGCATTTTATTGCATGACATAAGTATTTGATCACCTACCAACCAGTAAGAATTCCGGCTCTCACAGACCTGTTTTTCTTTAAGAAGCCCTCCTGTTCTCCACTCATTACCTGTATTAACTGCGCCTGTTTGAACTCGTTACCTGTATAAAAGACACCTGTCCACACACTCAATCAAACAGACTCCAACCTCTCCACAATGGCCAAGACCAGAGAGCTGTGTAAGGACATCAGGGATAAAATTGTAGACCTGCACAAGGCTGGGATGGGCTACAGGACAATAGGCAAGCATCTTGGTGAGAAGGCAACAACTGTTGGCGCAATTATTAGAAAATGGAAGAAGTTCAAGATGACGGTCAATCTCCCTCGGTCTGGGGCACCATGCAAGATCTCACCTCGTGGGGCATCAATGATCATGAGGAAGGTGAGGGATCAGCCCAGAACTACACGGCAGGACCTGGTCAATGACCTGAAGAGAGCTGGGACCACAGTCTCAAAGAAAACCATTAGTAACACACTACGCATCTCATGGTCCTGGAGTGGCCTAGCCAGTCTCCAGACCTGAACCCAATAGAAAATCTTTGGAGGGAGCTGAAAGTCTGTATTGCCCAGCGACAGCCCCGAAACCTGAAGGATCTGTATGGAGGAGTGGGCCAAAATCCCTGCTGCAGTGTGTGCAAACCTGGTCAAGAACTACAGGAAACGTATGATCTCTGTAATTGCAAACAAAGGTTTCTGTACCAAATATTAAGTTCTGCTTTTCTGATGTATCAAATACTTATGTCATGCAATAAAATGCAAATTAATTATTTAAAAATCATACAATGTGATTTTCTGGATTTTTGTTTTAGATTCCGTCTCTCACAGTTGAAGAGTACCTATGATAAAAATTACAGACTTCTACATGCTTTGTAAGTGGGAAAACCTGCAAAATCGGCAGTGTATCAAATACTTGTTCTCCCCACTGTATGGGTACATAAACCAAGAAGAAACACTGAAGTGCTGAAACTGTCATTATTCCACCATAATCCCCAAAGTGTTCCCTTTCAATTGCCAACCATAGTAAGTTATGCATGTGTCTCATACATGTCCATGTGGTAAATAACATAGAAAATCCCTTGAGTTAAAATCGGGTCATTAAGAGGTTTTAACATTTTGATAAAACGTCTTATTCCCTTTATGTGCCATTCATGAATGATGCTTTCATATTTTTCCAAAAACCTTCACACTTTTTTAGATAAAGAGGTACTCACAGTTTCACACTCTATAAAGCCACCCACATATGGGTACAGTTTCACACTGCATAAAGCCACCCACATATGGGTACAGTTTCACACTGCAGAAAGTCACCCATATATGGGTACAGTTTCACACTGCATAAAGCCACCCATATATGGGTACAGTTTCACACTGCAGAAAGCCAACCATATATGGGTACAGTTTCACACTGCAGAAAGCCACCCATATATGGGTACAGTTTCACACTGCATAAAGCCACCCATATATGGGTACAGTTTCACACTGCAGAAAGCCACCAATATATGGGTACAGTTTCACACTGCAGAAAGCCATCCATATATGGGTACAGTTTCACACTGCAGAAAGCCACCCATATATGGGTACAGTTTCACACTGCATAAAGCCACCCATATATGGGTACAGTTTCACATTATATAAAGCCATGGCCCTGTGAGGCAGAGGAGTGTACAGTTTAATGTCCTCAGTGAATAGGCCCTCTCAGAGTTGCATGTCCCCTTGATTGCCGGTGCTCAGTGAATTGCCTTGGGCACTTCTCTCCCTCGCTCTCCCCACCATATTCTCCTTCATCTCACTTTATGTTTTTTGTCTTCAGCTTCTTATTTCTCTCCTCCTCTCCTCCCTCTCTCTCTCCCACTTCTTTCTCCTCTCCTCTCCATTCCTCTAGTCCTTCCTGTCAGTGTCACCCTCTCCAGCTGCTGTGTTTGTTCAGGCCTTTCTGTGGGTAAGCAAAGCACGACTCCTGCTCCCCCCCCCGCTTCATGGCGCCCCGTGTGAGGAGTGTCTTTATCAGGATAAGGCCTTCATAATGAAAAGCATGGAGAGTGTCTCAGCCCGGAGGTTGTGTTCAAACGGTGCTGGGACAGATTAACGCAGCACGTAAGTGTTTGGTTGTGCCGTAATACTGTGTTTAAGAATCGTATTCCAATAAGGAAGCTCTAGGTAAGACTTGCTGTACTCCAAAACCAAACAAGCTTCTTAAGCCGAACATAAGCTAGGCCTACATCTAGTCAACAGATATAGCTAAATCAAAATCAAATCTGTAGACGTTCAGAGGAGTTCTGTGTTTGGTAGCCACACTGTGTTATTCAATAGTAATTATATATACTATATACTCATATTAATATTACACACATTAGTAGTGATTACAATATAGCAGACACTATGGGACTTAGTAATGTGAGTAAACTCCCCTCAGAGCTCTGTGAACTGATAGAAAAGATGGTATGGCAGAAAGAGGCACCTGGGTCCCAGAAATCAGGTGCAACCCTAATAAATATTGAGTCGTACGGCAACAGAATAACTGTCCACTTTAATTGCACATTTTCCCAGAGTAAATGTAGGCATAATTAAGACTCTGAGGAGCCTCTGAAACAATCTGTGCAGGTAAGAGGGGAATGTCCAAGAGGAGAGAGAGAATGAAGGGATGAGAAAGAGATCTTTTTTTATTCTGCACTCATTAGTTTAGTCATGGATGGTGTTCATTGTGGAACAATGACATAGTTTTCCATAATACTGACAGCCTCAAGCAGTCAGACCAACAGTTTTATTAAAGTTATTAATCTCTCTCTCTCTCTCTGTCTCTCTCTCTCTCTCTGTCTCTCTCTCTCTCTCTCTCTCTCTCTCTCTCTCTCTCTCTCTCTCTCTCTCTCTCTCTCTCTCTCTCTCTCTCTGTCTCTCTCTGTCTCTCTCTCTCTCTCTCTCTCTCTCTCTCTGTCTCTCTCTCTCTCTCTCTCTCTCTCTCTCTGTCTCTCTCTCAATTCAATTCAATTCAATTCAATTCACTTTATTGGCATGACGCAACAATGTACATATTGCCAAAGTATCATACATCAACATATATTTTTTTTTCTATATATTTATATATAGATATATTTTTTCTATTTTATATATATATATATACATACATATACACACGCACATACATATATATACACATATATACATACATACATACACACATATATATATATATATTTTTTTTAAATATAATTACATCAAAGAACAAATAACAACAGGAAAAAATAAAATAAATGCATTAAATATGTCAGGCACTGTCCCTCAACTTGTGGCAGGCAGCAACATAGCATGCTGCCAGCGCACAGCTGGTCAGGTCTTCCCCCAAAAGGATCGGCAGCCTTTCTATGTCAGAGAGGTCCTCAAAGCCCCGGACTACTTGTTCAAATTTGGGTAAGTGACTCTCTCTGATAGTTTTATATTTTTGACATTTGGTCAGGAAATGCAGCTCTGTCTCTGGTTCTGCTGTGGTGCAGTGGTTGCACAGCCTTTCCTCTACAGGGAGCCAGGTTTTCCTGTGTCTACCCTTCTCAATAGCAAGGCTGTGCTCGCTGAGCCTGTACTTTGTCAAGGTTTTCCTGAGGTTTTGATCAGTCACCATGGTCAGATAGTTTGCCATGGTGTACTGTCGATTTAGGGCCAAATAGCACTGCATTTTGCTTTGTGCTTGTGTTTGTGTTTTCCAATAGGTAATGTAGTTTTGTTTTAGATGTTTTGTAATTTGGTTAATTCTTATTGATTGGATTTTCTGGTCCTGAGGCTTCAGTGTGTTAGTGGAACAAGTTTGTGAACTCAGCCCCTGGACCAGTTGGATGAAGGGACTCTTATCTTTGCTCAACTCTTGGTATTGCAGGGCTTGGTAATGATATGAGAGGGGGTCACTGTGTTTTTGCTCTTTTTTGAGTTTTTAATATTAGTGGATATCGGCCTAATTCTGCCCTGCATGCATTGTTTGTAGTTTTCCTCTGGACATGTAGGAGAATCTTACAAAGTTCCGCGTGCAAGGTCTCAATGGGATGTTTGTCCCAGTGGGTAAAATCTTGTTTTGTAAGTGGACCCCACACCTCGCTGCCATAGAGTGCGATTGGTTCAATCACACATTTAATTAGTTTTTGCCAAATTGTAATAGGTATTTCAATTTGGATTTGTTTTTTAATGGCGTAGAATGCCCTGCGTGCTTTGTCTCTCAGTTCATTCACTGCATTATTTAGGTGTCCAGTCTAACTTATTTTTAAACCTAAATAGTTGTATTGTGTGCAATACTCTATATGTTTTGCACCAATTGAGAACTTTGGTTTTATTCCCTGGGATCTGGAATTTGTCTGGAAAATCATTATTTTGGTCTTTTTGGGGTTTACTGTCAGGGCCCAGGTCTGACAGTACTGCTCTAGCAGGTCCAAGCTCTGCTGTAGACCATGTGCTGTGGGTGAAAGCAGGCACAGGTCATCTGCAAAGAGCAGGCATCTAACTTCCGAATTGTGGAGACTAACACCAGGGGCTGAGGACTTCTCTAGAATATTGGCCAATTCATTGATGTAAATGTTAAATAGCACAGGGCTGAGATTGCAACCCTGGCGCAGGCCCCGCCCCTGGTTAAATGATTCAGTTTGTTTCTTGCCAATTTTTATGCTACACATGTTGCCTGTATACATAGATTTTATAATGTCATATGTTTTACCCCCTACACCACTTTCAATGACTTTGTAGAACAGTCCTGTATGCCAGATAGAATCAAATGCTTTTTGGAAGTCAATAAAGCAAGTATAGAGTTTTGTCTTATTTTTGTGGACGTGATTATCTATTAGGGTGTGTAGGGTGTAAATATGATCTGTTGTTCTATGTTTTGGTATAAATCCAATTTGGCTTTTACTCAGGATGTTGTGCTTATTAAGGAAGTTTAGGACTCTTACATTTATAATACTACAGAAAACCTTCCCCAGGTTACTGTTCACACAAATCCCTCTGTAATTGTTAGGGTCAGATTTGTCTCCGTTTTTAAAGATTGGTGTTATGAGTCCTTGGTTCCAGATGTCAGGGAAGTAACCTACACTCAGGATCAAGTTAAACAATTTTAATATAGCTAATTGATATTTTTCACTAGTGAATTTGAGCATCTCATTTAGGATCCCATCAGGTCCGCATGCTTTTTTTGATTTGAGGGCTTGAAGTTTTTTAAGGAGCTCCTGCTCAGTAATTGGGGAGTCAAAAGGATTTTGGTAGTCCTTTATAGATTTTTCCAGTTTGTTTAACTTTTCATAAATTTGGCACTGTTCAGTATTATCCTGAGTGTCAACAGTGTTGTAGAGTGCTTTAAAGTGATTTGTCCAAATGTCACCATTTTGTATGGCTAATTCCTGTTGTTTGGGTTTGTTTAGGTTTTTCCAATTTTGCCAGAAGTTGTTTTTATTTATGGACTCCTCAATTAGTGTCAATTGCTTTCTGTTGTACTGGGATTTCTTGATTCTGAGTGTACGTTTATATGATTTTAATGTCTCACAGTACTGAAGGCGTAGTTCTCTGTTGTTTGGGTCTCTGTGTTTTTGGTTCGATAGTGTTCTAAGTTTTTTCCTAATGTTTTTACAATCTGTATCAAACCATTTGTCTTCTGTATTTCTGTTTGGTTTGTTTGATCCTAGCTTTAATTGTGCTGTTTTTGCTGTTTGCCTAAATATATAATTGATGTTATTTACAGCTAGTTTGACACCTTCTTTACTGTGAGCATACATTGTATCCAGAAAGTTGTTTAGGGTTGATTGGATTTTTTGGTTACTGATTGCTTTCTGGTATTCCTCTGTGCTGTTTTGAGCCCATCTGTATGAATGTTTGATGTTGTACAGCTTATTGGGCTGTGAATTTGTGGTTGCTTCTATGTCTGATCTTTTGAGGAACAGGGTAATTTGGCTGTGATCAGACAGAGGTGTTAGTGGCTTAACAGTGAATGAGCTGAGAGAGAAAGGGTCCATATCTGTTATCATGTAGTCTACTGTGCTTTGGCCAAGAGGAGAGCAATAGGTGAATCTTCCTAAAGAGTCCCCCTGTAACCTACCATTGACAAAGTACAGACCCAGGCTTCGACAGAGCTGCAATAGGTCTTTTCCATTCTTGTTGACGATGCTGTCACTGTTGTTCCTGTAGGAAAGGTTAAAGGGATTAGAGACAGCTTGGCCTGTGATATAGCTGTCCCCTCGTGTGCTCATTTGGTCAGGTAGTGTTCCTGTGCGTGCATTTGTGTCCCCACAGATGAGCACATTTCCCTGGGCCTGGAAGTGGCTCGTCTCTTCCTCAAGGGTGGAGAATATTTCTTCTGAGAAATAGGGGGATTCTGAGGGGGGGATATATATTGCACACAGGAACAAGTTTTTTCCTGTCAGTGTAAGTTCTTTTTTTAGTCTAAGCCAAATGTGATATTTGCCAATTTTTTGGGGGTCAATTAGGTTTTGTAGTTGGGATTTGTACCATATAATCATTCCTCCAGAATCTCTGCCTCTATTGACAGAGATGTGTTTTTGGGATGGTAAAATTATTTCTCTGTAGCCTGTGGGACAGTGCGTGACTACATCTGCCTTACACCATGTCTCCTGCAGAATAATGATATCATCATCTTTTATGTTTTTGTTGAACTCCAGGGCCAGACTCTTCAGTCCTAAGGCTGTCGAGTTTAGGCCCTGGATGTTCCACATGCTAATTGTTAGTGGTCTCATTGCAAAAAGTATGAATATTAAGAATGACTATTACAAGAGAACAACTATATTTCTAAGACTAACTAGGTTACTAAGGGTGAGACAATACAGAACATTCCTCAGATGATATTGTTTCTCCAAAGTGTCATGTAGGTATTTCTATATGTACGTGTGAGTGTGTCTGTTCATATCCTCCACTGTGTAAGATAATGTATGTGTGAGTGAGTGTTTGGGTGAGTTTAAGTTATTGATTGTGTATGTTAATGTGTGTGTGCGGGAGTGAGTGTGGATGGGTCGGTGTGTGTGTGTTTGTGAATGGGTCAGTGTGAGTGTGTGTGTGTTTGTGAGTGTGTGTGTGGATGGGTCAGTGTGAGTGTCTATATCTGGTTAGTGTGAGTGACGATGGGTCAGTGTCAATGTGAGTGTGAGTCTGAGTGTGTGGTTGTGTCAGTGTGAGTGTGAGTGTGAGTGTGAGTGTGTGGTTGTGTCAGTGTGAGTGTTTTTACTGTAGTTTAGTGTAGATGTAGTGGAGGAGCTGTTTGATCTCACTCAGTCCCACAGAGTTATCTGGTCCGGTGAGAGCCTCCGAATAGCTGCGCCGGTTCTGTTGCGGTGCCACCTGAGAAGAAGGGGGGGCAAGACTGGGTCGTGGTGCTGACTCTGTTGTCTGGTAGTGGTGGTGCTCTGGTGTGGGGTAGTATATTGGCCCTGGTCCATTCTGGCGGCTTCGTTGGGGGGAGCGGTGATCTGGTGGTGGGTGGGTCTTGTAGGTTGTGCTGGGTCTCGGTTGGTGTCGAGGGTGCCTGTGGCTTGTTGGTGATGACGTAGTCTGGTAGGCGACTCTGCGTGGTGATGACATCTGGAAGGTGGTCCTGGGTGGTCCTCTGTCCTGTTGGGCACGCTGTGTTGGTCTGCCGAGTGCCACATCCTTCAAGGTCTTGGTGAGCAGTCCCACTGACTGTTTCCTCAGATGGGAGTGGTCGTACAGGTGCTCAGGGGTGATGGTCGGGTGTTGAGCAACGTGCACATTCGGGATCCTGGCACAACCTCTTGTGATGTCAGCGTTGACTCTCTGGATGGTATGGGGGTGGAAATCTTTGCGGGGCAGCAGAGTGGAGATGGTGATGCGGGAGTTAGGGAAAGACTCAGAGGCTCTCTCTGCCATTCTGCTGACCAGGCTGCCTACTCTCTCCTGATCATCTCTCATGTTGTTGGTGCCACTGTGGATGATAATGTGGCCTGGTGTTCCGAAGTCAGGCTTGGATATAATATTTAGTGCATCCTGCACTTTTGGGCACCAGAATTTGACCACCTTGTGGTTGGGGAATAATTTCTCCTCATCTATATATTTTCCGTTTGAATCAATGAGGATGGCCACCTCCGTGACTCTTACCATAGTGGTGGTTTCACATACAGGGGCTGGTTTATGCAGGACCTGTGTAATGGGGGGGGTATGTGAAGGGGTGTCAGGGGTGTCCGAGGAGCTTCTCTCTGCTGTTGTCGTCCTTGTGTGTGCCTCCTTGTGGACTGGGGATGTGGGTATGGGGGGGACGGTGCAGGGTAAGGAGGTGGTTGACGGGGGGTTAGTAGAAGAAGGTTTTGTAGTGTTGAGGGGCTGCAGCTGTTCTGTAGGGATTTTTGACTCTTCTTTCGGATGTAGTACCATTTTAATGACAGCTAGCTCTGATTCCATCTCCTTCTTTGCCTGCGCTAGTTCTCTTCGCATGGCCCCTTTCTCCTCCTCCAGCGCTGTGCTGAAGTTCTCTCTCAGCTCCTGGACTGATGTTTTTAGTTGAGTCCTCCACTGGTTCAGCTGGTCCTGTAGAGGCTCAGTGTAGTAAGGAAGTTGCTCTCTGAGCTCAGTAACCTCTAGTTCCAACTGAGACAGCTTCTCCCTTAGCAGCCGTATGGTGTTGCCATCATTATTCTGATGGTTGTGTACAGGTAGGGGGAGGGACAGATCTATGTCCTGGAGCTGGGGCAGAACTGCTGTTGGGGTATCCGTTGGAGCGGGGGATACTGGGGTGCTGTTCTTGTCCCTTTTTGCCGTGGCTAGGTTCCCTAGAACGGGAGAGTCCTGTAAAAAAGAACTGAGTGCCGCCTCACTTCCCTGGACCATTACTGTGCCATTTTGATATATATTTACGGTCAGGAGTCTATTTTCCTGTGACTTTTCACTATCCTCAAAAATTTGAATTTGCCTTCCCTTGCAGATCCCCTTTTTGGTTGTGTGAGGGAAGTGTCTGGTTATGGCTGCGTGCCAGGCAGTGGTGTGTTCACTGTAGAACAGTAAGTTGGTAACCGTCCCGTTGTGTGAGCAGTCAGCAAACAACGTATCTGGGTTTTCCCTCTGTATGTTTTGTTTAAACATAATTCTTCCCTTCTCTGATTTAAGATGGGGTGGGATTTCGAAAAAACGAGGGGAAAGTTTAACGTTCTCCGCTGCTTTCTTCACTGCTAGCGCTGCTTCGGAAGCCATGTTGCTATGGTTACCACCGATAAACAATAGGTGCCGCTAACGGTTGAGGTTTCAAATTTGAGTTAGCTAGCTTGATCGATTTATAAAGTTTGTTTTTACTCACGGTGTCGATTATTTTGATTTCCTTTTTGGGTCTTCAGTTGTCTGGGTTTATTAGTAGTATTTTTATGAAAAATGTTGATCCGTTTGTCTCACTCTTAGTAATCAAAAGTTTGAATGAATCACGAGCTGTTCTTCTGCATGTCTGTCAAGCTCACTCTCTCTCTCTCTCTCTCTCTCTCTCTCTCTGTCTCTCTCTGTCTCTCTCTCTCTCTCTCTCTCTCTCTCTCTCTCTCTCTCTCTCTCTCTCTCTCTCTCTCTCTCTCTCTCTCGCTCTCTCTCTGTCTCTCTGTCTCTGTCTCTCTCTGTCTCTCTCTCTCTCTCTGTCTCTCTCTCTCTCTCTCTCTCTCTCTCTCTCTGTCTCTCTCTGTCTCTCTCTCTCTCTCTCTGTCTCTCTCTCTCTCTCTCTCTCTCTCTCTTTCTCTATTTCTCTCTTTCTCTCTCTCTCTCCCTCTCTCTCTCTCTCTCTCTCTCTCTCTCTTTCTCTTTCTCTTTCTCTCTCTCTCTCTTCTCTCTCTCTCTCGTCCAATGTGATAATTCAATTTTGGAGGACAACCACAGGGGCACAGCAGACAGCAAGAGGGTACCCAGAGAGATATGGAGAAAACCATTACTCATTTGATGCCTCTCCCAGACTCCCACCAGTTGCAGACATTATTCAACGAGACTGTATTCTTTACATTATATCTCCGATACTGTTCATTGCGTTTAGGAGAAAAGACATTACTCCCATAATAAAGTAAAGGGAGATGGGACCAAAGGGAGAAAACACATTACAAAGCAAGTCAAGAGACCTTGGCTGTGTCCCAAATGGCACACCCTATTCCCTAAGGGTGGAGACGTGTGCTAAAAGAACATAGCGAATGAGTAAGTAGCTAAATAACGTGGCATATTCTACATAATTACAAAGTGCTGTAATTGACAATGGTATTGTCAGTAAGACTGATATTGAGATATACTGGAACATCAACAGTATACAACCAAGGCTAATGTACAGTATCTTAGACATACATACCACTCAGATAAAAAAAAAAAACGGTATTAAACAGTGAATGACTGTATTACATCATCTTTTTGATAATGGCATGCTGCCTAGGAAGGCCCTGCTTTCATTTAACTATTATGTGTCTCTGAACTATAAGTGGCTTATTATTTGGTGGCATCCCAAAAATGGCACCCTATTCCCTATGGCCATGGTCAAAAGAAAGTGCACTATGTAGGAAATAGTGGGCCATTTGGGACGTAGTCTTTAGCGTGAGTAATATTTGGCCAAGTCTTCTTCTTCTTCTTCTTCTTCTTCTTCTTCTTCTTCTTCTTCTTCTTCTTCTTCTTCTTCTTCTTCTTCTTTCTTCTTCTTTCTTCTTCTTCTTCTTCTTCTTCTTCTCCTCCTCTCAGATCTAAGAAGGCTCTGACGAGAGGGAGAGGAGGCCTGCGAAGTCTGTCAGGCAACTGTGAATGTTAGAACCTTTAAAGGAATGTGGGGAGAAGGAGAAAAGGGAAGGAGTGAGTGTGGCAATAAGAAGAAAGGATAAAGAAATAGTGTGAGAGAGATAGTTTAGGAGAAGGGGGTGTGAAGGAGAGAGAGGGAGAGAGGGAGGGAGACAAAGAGAGAAAGTACAGTTTTGCCTTATGAGAGCAGAGCGCAGTGACCGTGAAAGTGCTTAAATAAACACTGCAAGAGAGTAGGAGAGGGAGGGAGGGAGGGAGGGAGGGAGGGAGGGAGGGAGGGAGGGAGACACTAAGAGGAAGAAAGAGAGCAAAGAGAGTGAGAGAGAAAAAGAGAGAGCATGTCATCCTTACGGGGAGAAGGGAGAGAGGTCACTCAGAAGGAGGGGAGAAGGGAGAGAGGCCACTCAGAAGGAGGGGAGAAGGGAGAGAGGCCACTCAGAAGGAGGGGAGAAGGGAGAGAGGCCACTCAGAAGGAGGGGAGAAGGGAGAGAGGCCACTCAGAAGGAGGGGAGAAGAGAACGAGAGGGAGAGAGAAAGGGAGAGAGGGAGAGAGGGAGAGAGGGAGAGCCACATAGAGAGAGTAAGAAAGAACAGACCACTTGGAGTGAGATTGTAAGAGAGAGAGAGAGAGAGCGAGAGAACAAGTGATTCATACATTATACTGTACTTCAGCCTCATGCCCTGAGCACTGCATGGAGCCTAGGTCAGCCATGTTTCCATACTGTAAATGGGCTAGGCCTACTAACATAGACACACTCACAATCCACAAGAGAGACAGCTTTATCACTAGTCTGACTCTCCAGACTGAGGATAGGTTTCTATTCGCTTCCTCGCCTCACTTTTTTTTCTGTTTTCATTTAAAGATTTTGTTTAATTTGTATGGCCTTACCTACTACTGTACAGAATACCCAAACGTGGAGATAGCTTTATTAAACCAGCAACCTTGCAGACTACCGGATAGCCAGCTTTCTATGGATGGCAGGTAGCTTAGCGGTTAAGAGCGTTGGGCCAGTAACCGCAAGGTTGCTTGTTTGAATCCTTCAGCTGACTAGCTGAGTAATCGGTCTATGTGCCCTTGAGCAAGGAACTTAATCCCATGTTTCTCTGGATAAGAGTGTCTGCTAAAATCACAAGCACTTACAGCCAATCTAATGTTGTTAGGGAGAGACAAAAAGGGATGAGATTGGGCAATTAAGATAGAGGTAATTTGTATGTACTGTGTCTCTATATGCTCAACAAACAACACCATTTTGTGTGTGTGTGTGTGTGTGTGTGCGTGTGCGTGTGCGTGATATGTGGACTGCTGCTCTCGAGCGGTGCAGCCGTCTAAGGCACCGCGTCTCAGTGCTAGAGGCGTCACTAAAGACTCTGGTTCGATCATTGACTGTATCACAACCGGCCCGTGATCGGGAGTCCCATAGTGTGGCGCACAATTGGCCCAGCGTCGTCCGTGTTTGGGAGAGGCCGGGGGTAGGCCGTCATTGTAAATAAGAATTTGTTCTTAACTGACTTGCCTAGTTAAATAAAGGTTATATAAAAATAAAGATGTACTTATGCATGTCTCGGTTGGTGCACATCCCATTACAGACATTAATGGGTATACACAGTGTTCTATATGTAATTATATAGATTAATGTATATGACACTGCTGAGAAGGCACCATCTGTTATCTCTCACTTGGTGTGTTAGTGTGTATCGTCTGGGTCCAATTTCAATTTCACTTCTAGTCACAAAGTCTGCACTGTGTTACACTTACATCTGTGTGTGTTTGTGTGAGACGCTGTACGACCTTCCCGTGTGAGATGCATGTGGGCTGGGAGAGTGACAGGGTTGCATGAGGGATGGCAGATGACAGAAAGGTCACGCAGCAATGGGGTCACTGGAGCGCGTCACCGGGACGGAAAAGACATGGGAAAGGTGGCGAAGGGTACCGGTAGTGGGGGCGGCGATGTGTTCCTCTACCCTGGCCTAGCATTCACGTCTCTCTCTCTCTCTCTCTCTCTCTCTCTCTCTCTCTCTCTGATATCCTCTGTCTCCTCATACCTCCTACCCTGTCTCTGCCTCTCTCTTTCTCCCTCCCTCGCTCTATCGCTCCATTGGCTCGAGGCAATGCTGTCCGTTCCCCTCTCTCACTCTGTGATGGAGAGGTGGCCTGTGGAGTGAGAGGGCAATGAAGCGATGGAGGCCCTCGGCGGAAGGAGGGAAGGAGGGATGGAGGGATGGAGAGATTTACATACTCCTACTCCTCCCTCTGCCACCTGCCTTCTACGTTACGTGGAGGCAACATCTTCTCTCTCTCCATCACTGTTTCTCAAAACCCATTCATCCTTCCATACTCTCTTGGTCTACTACAGAAATACAGAAATCGTTCTGTACATTAATGAACACGTTGCTTACAGACAATCCATAACTGCTTATCCATAACTAAAACAAACTGGATAGGGCCACCGTTGTTCGACACTCCTCCACTTTCATTCACCACGGCTGCATTCCAAAATGGCACCCTATTCCCTACATAGTGCACTAATGTTACCAGAGCCCAATGCTGCACTAAATAAGTAATAGGGTGTCATTTGGGACGCCGGCCATTTCTCCAACATGCTTCATTATCTCCTCTCCCATCTTAATGAGCCATTTCTGGTATTGGACCAATTAGTCTCGGTAATGTAGTCAATTTAGCCATTTGCCTTTCCTCAGGGTTTTCACTGCTGGAAAACGCGTCGGCGGCCCTAGCAGCGTTAACGGCACCCCATCCGGCGGTTTGAGGAGCTAGGAGCTCAATATCATAATGGTGATTCAATGCGGCTCCAATGCTCCCACAGGCTACACACCGACCAGCAACCTGAGGTCAGGAGAAGTGTCACCTAGCCGTAATAGAAGCGGCTCTGTTGTGGAGTCACCGACCTCCTCTAACTCCTCTCCTCAAAATTAGCATTAAATTGCAGGTGTAGCAGGTACTGAGGGTGAGCAGGGTTATATCCCCGATGTGGAGTTATGGGATGCTTTAACTCTGTATCATCGTTACTGTCCACGCCATTAGTAAAGCCATATACAATGGCATTGATCCCTGCACCCCATTTACATTCTAATCACTGTGGCCTAATTTCGAATCTTTGCTGTCTTCCGCTGGGTCCCTCCATCGTGATGTAAGTGTATAGTTGTGGGCACGTTGCTTGACCCTTACTGTACCTCATTATATGGTGGCGTCTCTGTACGCTCAATCAGAATAACTCTAATCTAGTGCTATTAGCGTCTACCTAGAATTAAGTGACTTCTAATTGTATACATGGTGGCGCTGCCGGATTGTTTTTCTACTGTGCGCGCGATTCGCGTTTCAAAAGGCGACCCCGAGTCCTCACCCCACCGCTCTGTCTCTCTTCGAGTCCTCACCCCACCGCTCTGTCTCTCTTCGAGTCCTCACCCCTACCGCTCTGTCTCTCTTCGAGTCCTCACCCCACCGCTCTGTCTCTCTTCGAGTCCTCACCCCTACCGCTCTGTCTCTCTTCGAGTCCTCACCCCACCGCTCTGTCTCTCTTCGAGTCCTCACCCCACCGCTCTGTCTCTCTTCGAGTCCTCACCCCTACCGTTCTGTCTCTCTTCGAGTCCTCACCCCACCGCTCTGTCTCTCTTCGAGTCATCACCCCTACCGCTCTGTCTCTCTTCGAGTCCTCACCCCACCGCTCTCTCTCTCTTCGAGTCATCACCCCTACCGCTCTGTCTCTCTTCGAGTCCTCACCCCACCGCTCTGTCTCTCTTCGAGTCCTCACCCCGTTTCTGCCTCTCAGTAAGCTGTACACATACTGTTGCGCCAGAGTGTATTTTCCAACAACAACTGTGGCTTTGGAAAGGTCGAACACGGAGGATAGCGAGTGAGAGGTTTTTGTAGACAACACATACAGCAACTATTTTTGCAACACAAGATTTTCACATTTGTTCAAGTTTAAATGTCTTTCTTTGACATGACAACACAACATAGCACATCTGCAAAGGTTGTAGCGAACAACATGAAATGCCTAGCCCTGCGTCGTGCACCGTTTCCGTCCTATCGGGTCACGGTAACAAGTTGGATGGGTCTTCGTTGCTATAGGGACAACATCCCCCGGTCTTTGCGTCACTCTGCTGTGCATAAATGAGTCTCTTTATCAAAGTGTACAGCAGGACAATAAGGGGATAATTGAGATACAGTGCATTTGTCTCAGACTGACTGCAACAACATCTCATTGATCGCACTGCCTTGTTTATGTCACATCTGACTGAGCATGATCAATCCCGTCCTGGCACTTTGATTGATCACCAATATTCTGTCACATGTATTGACCGGGACGGTGGTTAGGATAACGCTGTTGTTCTTCAAACTGTAGGAGAGGAAAGAGGGCCAAAGTTGCTGAGCTGTTTTCAGCTGTTTTGATTTCCCTGGACCTTACACAAACACACGCCCGCCCGCCCGCACGCACGCACGCGTACACACACACACTTTCCTTTCTTTTCTCATTATCCCTTCTTTCTTTCCCATTCTTGGCTTATCACTTTTCCAAAGCCTCTCCCAGGTGTCATCTGTGAATTCTCTCTCCCTCCACAGTTCTGTATCTCTCCCTCCACAGTTCTGTCTCTCTCCCTCGACAGTTCTGTCTCTCTCCCTCAACAGTTCTGTCTCTCTCCCTCCACAGTTCTGTCTCTCTCCCTCGACAGTTCTGTCTCTCTCCCTCCACAGTTCTGTCTCTCTCCCTCCACAGTTCTGTCTCTCTCCCTCCACAGTTCTGTTTCTCTCCCTCGACAGTTCTGTCTCTCTCCCTTCACAGTTCTGTCTCTCTCCCTCCACAGTTCTGTCTCTCTCCCTCCACAGTTCTGTCTCTCTCCCTCCACAGTTATGACTCCATCCATCTCGGTCTCTCGCCTCCCTCTCTCCTCTCCCTCATCCATCTCTCCCATTTGCCCAGTCATATCCTTAGTGCTTTCTCTCCACGCCATACTGTGTCATGGCAACCGTTTCTCTCCTCTTCACTCTATCTCTGAAGACAATACACACAACACACCCAATACACATACACGTACAGGTGCACGCGCACCCACTCACCAAACATACACTCACACGTGCGCGCACTCACCAAACACACACACCCACCCAATATACAAGTACACACACCCCAAACACACACTCTCTCTTGCTCACGGACAAACACAAGTGCACACACAGACCTGTCCGGCCCCCTCTCCCTCTCTCTCCTCAGAGCGGGGCCAATTAAATACGTTTCTTCCCTGGCTCTACCAAGAAGCTCTCCAGGGCCACTAATTAAACACAAGTCCTCTCTCTCTCTCTCTCTCTCTCTCCCCCTCTCTCCCCCCCCCCCTCTCTCTCTCTCTCTCTCTCTCCCCCTCTCTCCCCCCAACTCTCTCTCTCTCCCCCTCTCTCCCCCTCTCCCCCCCTCTCCCCCTCTCCCCCCTCTCTCCCCCCCTCTCTCTCTCTCTCCCCCTCTCTCCCCCTCTCCCCCTCTCTCCCCCCTCTCTCCCCCTCTCCCCCCTCTCTCTCTCTCTCCCCCCCTCTCTCCCCCTCTCCCCCCCTGTCTCTCTCTCTCTCCCCCTCTCCCCCCTCTCTCCCCCTCTCCCCCCCTCTCCCCCTCTCCCCCCTCTCTCCCCCTCTCCCCCCCTCTCCCCCTCTCCCCCCCTCTCCCCCCTCTCTCCCCCTCTCCCCCCCTCTCCCCCTCTCCCCCCCTCTCTCCCTCTCCCCCTCTCCCCCCTCTCTCCCCCTCTCCCCCCCTCTCTCTCTCTCTCCCCCTCTCCCCCCTCTCTCCCCCTCTCCCCCCCTCTCTCCCCCTCTCCCCCTCTCTCCCCCTCTCTCCCCCTCTCTCCCCCTCTCCCCCCCTCTCCCCCTCTCCCCCCCTCTCCCCCTCTCCCCCCCTCTCTCCCCCTCTCTCCAACATTTATCAGGGCTGGGTGTTGGAATATACATTAGAGTGAGTCCATAGTCTGTACAAAGTGCTCCTATGGACACTTAACCATGCCGGGTTCTCGTTAACAAAGCTCCTAACGCTGCTCTGTCATCTAGCTCATTGCTAATGGGATAGTAGCCATAGAAACACCGTGTGAACTCGCTCAGGGCACAGCTGAAAAAGACGGAAATGTATTCAGGGCTAAGATAGGTACACTTATACCTGACCTAGCGATATGTGTTCCCTCAGGCTAAATGATGCCACTGAAAGCATATGTATCAACTACAAAACTGACACACTATCGTCATGCCGTTTTATCAATATTTAGTTAGTAAATTCACTCGATATGCCACTTTTTCCTGCCAGGAAAATAGTATCTACACAAAGAGTAGTTGTGTGGGAGGAAAGCAGATGCCGCAGGTCTTACTACAACTGATTGATAACAGATTTTTGTTTTCACGATCCAACCAAGATCACCCAACTCTCGCTCCATATTTCAATCCTGCATCCCTGAAGCAAAACTAATCCTAACTAAACTACTAGGATTTTTTCCCTTTTTCTCCCACTCCTCTTTCTCTCTTATGTTCTGTCGTTCCTGAAGTGGCACTAATCTCCCCCCCCCTCTTTTTCATATCTTCTTTCCTCCCTATCTTGTTTTTATGATCTGTCGTTACCAGAGCAAGACTAATCTCTCCCCTTCCATGGCAGCTCTGTCTCAGCTCCCTCCCCCACGTCCTCTATCTCTTTCTACCTTCATCTCTCATCTTTGTGCTCTCTCACCTAAAAAAATTTCACCTCTGACTGTAATGGTATTTACTTCCCTCTCTCCTCCCTCTACATCTCTCCTGTCCACTCTCCTCTCTCCGGTGAAGCTACATGGACAGGGATCAGTATGGGACTGTTTAAAGAAAGAAAGAAATAAACCAATGGAAGTAAAAAATATAAATATATATATATATACACACACACTGCCGGTCAAAAGTCTGGAGTTTGGCTGGTGTAGACCGTCATTGTAAATAAAAATTTGTTCTTAACTGACTTGCCTAGTTAAATAAAGGTAAAAACAAAACTACCTCATGAAGCTGGTTGAGATAATGCCAGTGCAAAGCTGTCATCAAGGCAAAGGGTGTCTATTTGAAGAATCTCAAATATAAAATAGATTTTGATTTGATTAACACTTATTTGGTTACTACATGATTCCATGTGTTATTTCCTGGTTTTGATGACATCACTATTATTCTACATTTTAGAAAAAAGTACAAACTTTTGACCGGTAATGTATATATATTGTCACATACTGTATAACAGGTAGGTGCAGTGATTGTTTTACAAGGTCAGCCATAGCAGTACGGTGCCCCTGGGGCAAATGAGGGTTTAGTGCCTTGCTCAAGGGCACATCAACTGATTTTTCACCTTGTCGGCTCAGGTATTCGAACCAGTGACCTTTCAGTTACTGGGCTAATGCTCTAACCGCTAGGCTGCCTGCCTCAAGTTATCCTCTCCTCACATGTTTTAAGGAAAGATGGAAAAGAAATAGACTTGATCCGACATTTAACCTCTTAAGGATCGGACCCCATTTTTTCAAGTTTTCGCCTAAAATGAAATATCCAAATCTAACTGCCTGTAGCTCAGGACCTGAAGCAAGGATATACATATTCTTGATATCATTTGAAAGGAAACACTTTGAGGTTTGTGGAAATGTGAAATTAACGTAGGAACAAAAACATGCATTCTTTTTGTTTTTTTGTCACATCATTTTTGAAATGCAAGAGAAAGGACATAATATTACTTAGGAGTCCAGAATCAATTTCGATTATTGGCCACTAGATGGCAGCAGTGTATGTGCAAAGTTTTAGACTGAGCCAATGAACCATTGCATTACTGTTCCAAATGTTGTATACATTTTCAAGTGCAAAACTGTGCACTCTCCTCAAACAATAGCATGATATTTGTTCACTGTAATAGCTACTGTAAATTGGACAGTGCAGTTAGATTAACAAGAATTCAAGCTTTCTGCCCATATAAGACATGTCTATGTCCTGGGAAATTGCATTGTTACCTACAACATCATGCTAATCACATGTTGGTTCAAGCGTCCCGAGGGCAGGACATGATCCTGTAGAGGTTTTTAATTTTTTTAATTTAACCTTAATTTAACTAGGCAAGTCAGTTAAGAACAAATTCTTATTTACAATGACAGCCTACCAGGGAACAGTGGGTTAACTGCCTTGTTCAGGGGCAGAACGACAAGATTTTTTACCTTGTCAGCTCGGGGATTCAATCCAGCAACCTTTCAGTTACAGGTCCAACACCCTGAGGAATATGTTAAACAGCATATGTAGGGGAGGAACGAAATGGAACAGTTCTGATGCCTTCAGGAGGGAGACAACGTCCGTTGGGAATTGAAAGGATATCCGTGAGATACAGAGTTTCTATAGGTTCAGTCTCGGCTGACAGTTCATTCATATAGTAGCAGCGTTCCCTCACACACATATGTTCCTACACCCTGTACATTCAGCTGTATCTGACAGGCCAGAGAGAGAGAAAGAGAGAGAGAGAGAGAGATAGCGAGAGCGAGAGGTTGCATCCTAAATTCCCTAAAGTAGTACACTATGTAGGGAATAGGGTGCCACTCGGGACGCGGCAAGAGAGAGCACGTAACTGTAGGGAGCCCTGACTTCCAGCACCACGATGGTTGTGGATATCTGCAAAGCCACATAATTACAGCCTTATCTGAGCATTTCTCAGGCCCTCAGCCACTGACAGCATATGAAAAGGCCCCAATTAAGCAATTATCTTTAAAGGTAGGAGCCTAATTCAGTCATTTGAGCTCCAAAGAAACCAAGGGGACAATGCCAGCCACCGTGGTTGAGAGCTAATTGAGAGAGTAGAGCTAAAAGCATTAAGGCAGCTGATAAAGCAGAAGGGTTGACGTCGTGTAATACTCCAATGGAAAAGGCTAGTGCAGTGCAGTGAATATTACACAGTCAACAGTGAATATTACACAGTCAACAGTGAATATGACACAGTCAACAGTGAATATGACACAGTCAACAGTGAATATGACACAGTCAACAGTGAATATGACACAGTCAACAGTGAATATTACACAGTCGACAGTGAATAATACACAGTCAACAGTGAATATGACACAGTCAACAGTGAATATTACACAGTCGACAGTGAATAATACACAGTCAACAGTGAATATGACACAGTCGACAGTGAATATTACACAGTCGACAGTGAATATTACACAGTCGACAGTGAATATGACACAGTCGACAGTGAATATTACACAGTCAACAGTGAATATTACACAGTCAACAGTGAATAATACACAGTCAACTGTGAATAATACACAGTCAACAGTGAATATTACACAGTCAACAGTGAATATTAGATAGGTACTTTATTGATCCCCCGGGGGGGAAATTTCATAAAATGGATTACTCAGTCAACAGTGAATATTACACAGTCAACAGTGAATGTGACACAGTCGACTGTGAATAATACACAGTCAACAGTGAATATTACACTTGGCAGTATTTCTCCTTCCCTGGTTTTCTAGTTCTTGTTTGTAAAAATATCTAGATACTGTATATCACAAGCTGTACAACTAGTCCGAATTTTCATCAGTCTTTTTTTGCCTTATTTCTCAACCGATAGCCCCTCGCTACTCTCCCCAGTTCGCTCTCCAGCAGAAGCTTTGACGAGACGCTAAACATTTTTTGCCACTCTCTCTCGCTCTCTCTTTCTCTCTCTCCTACTCTCCCCTGCTGTGAGAAGCCATTACGGCCATTTTGACTCTCTCTCTAATTGGTCCTCCCTCCTCCTGTGTATTGACTGTAATGGACCCCCCCCCCCCCTTCTTCCACACCACCTCCTCATGTGTGTCCCTGTTTAATCTGATGAAAAATCTATAGATTTGTAAATTAATCCACCTTTTATACCCCTCCCCCCATCTGAATACCACAATCCCTTTAGCGATTGTTCGGTTATTTATTTTTTATGTGTCCCTTTCAAAAATACAGGAGACAAGACCCGTTGACTGCAATTATGGTTAACGGCAGTGTACGGTTCTCTCTATGGCGCAGTCCATTTTGTTATCCATTCCGTCTAGACTATTACAGTCTGCAAGTCTATGTTGTAGTCTATAAGTGCAGTATACTGTATGGCACAGTCAGGAGGAACGCAAGAGCACATGCTATGTTGAAACACACTTGCTCTGCTCTTGGGTTATGTGAACCAGGCAGCATTTTAGTATTTACTGTGTTAAGTACTGTGTCAATAATGGTTCATCCCTGGCTCTCCGAGGGTGTCTCAGGGGGAGTATGCAAAAAGAAAAACACTTCTACTAAGCTAACATATGGAATTGTTTTAAGATGGTCATAAAATGGATCATTTAGATATTTGATTTGATTTTTTAGGCCCCCTGAAGGTATAAACAATTATTTGATACAATATTTAATTTGGCCTTTACTACTATTGCCTATAGAAACGCATTGAACAACACCTTCATAAATGGTCAAACAGTCAGTGAACACATTTTATCTTAAGGAATAAGGTTTTGAAGAATATGGAATATATTTAGGAAATACATTTAGTTTTTTGGACACATATTTAATCCTGTGGGGCACAAAACTTCTTCTATACTTCCCTTCATTATTTTAACCGGTACCAGGTTACCTTCAGACGAGTCCTGTGACCCTTGTGGTGGTTGTAGAGCAAAACGGAGAACACCATCGTGCTCCCAAGAGTCGCATCTTTCATATTATTTAAGCCAAACCGTTCAGACGCTACAGACATTTTCATGAGAAGATTTTTTTTCGGGATGTCTCCTGGTCTGACAAACAGCACTTTCCACCGCAGATGCGGAAGGCCAACATGCATACTAGGTAAACAAAACTGATATTTCTAGCTTAAAGAGTTTGATGGGGATTTTTGTTTTATTATAATATGTTGTTGGTCTGAAGAAGATTAAATCGAGAGGATACTTAAGAAGATCGGGCAGCGTAACAAATGGCACCCATATATAGTGAAATGGGCACTGGTCAAAAGTTGGGCACTATAACAGGGAATAGGGTGCCAATTGAGACTTAGCCTGGGCCTGTTTGATCAATAGAGCTGTCTCCAGGTCCAGACTGGGCTCAAGGCTCAAACCAAGGCCATGGAAATCAAGACCTTTTGAGTTCCTCCCTGACTGGATCAATCAATACTCAGTCCACAGACTCCATTCACACACCTTTCATCAACAAGTGCTGCTTTAATATGCTCATTTATACACTCAGATTGAATTGGCCCCAGATGGGCAGAGTGTTGTTCAACATAAAGAGCCGTCAAAAGCAGCCATAAAATATTACGTTTAAAGGACTCCGTAAGGAGGGCGGCAGGTATCCCTGCAGCTAGAGCATTGGGCCAGTAACCAAAAGGTCACTGGTTCAAATACCCAAGCCAACAAGGTGAAAAACCTGTTGATGTGTCCTTGAACAAGGCACTTAACCTTAATTTGCTCCAGGGGCTGACCCTGTAGGTACTGTAGGCACTCAATGTAAATAAGAAATTGTTCTTAACTGACTTGCCTAGTTAAATAAAGGTTAAATAAAAAATCCCACCAGGGATGGAAATCAAGACAAAGTGGTTGATCGTAAAAACAGATGTATCATCCCAAACACGTACAGGGCTGGTTTGAAATGGATAAGTCCTAGCTAGCAGTTTAATTTCATTTTTTAAAGTTTCCAATAAACTGGGACATCCACGTATTCTGTCTGATTTAGCTAAGTCATGAGAATGATGTGAATAGCCCAGAGAACCTGTGTTGTATGTCTGTGCATTTAGAAACAGGAAGCTTGATCCTACATACTGACAGAAAATACAGATTCCTTGGCTATAGAATGCAAATGTGTTTCTCTCTCAATCTCTATCAACACCAATAGGCCAACTGAAAAAACGTCTCTCACACCACCAGCCCTAAAGGCCCTAATTCAGTAAATAGACTCTGCACTGAAATCAAAACAGCTAACCTGTAGGTCTCCTGGACTAGACTGGTCTCAGAGCAGTGTCACTGGAGGTCTCTAATGGAGCTTTTTCACTGCAGGTCGTGTCGTGCCGGTTCCTATTTCATTTCCCTGATTCCTGGAACCAAGTGGGATATTCAGCCCTGTTTGATATCTGGTACTGAACTCGAACCAAGTAGGCCGGTGGGTGGGGTCACCGTGCCGCGTATGTGGTTAACACTCATTCACGAGTCACTAGTGCCATTTTTATAAGAGAAGTTAAATCTGACAACTACACTAACGAATAAGTCTAAAGCTAAAAACGAATAATGGAAGCAGCAAATTGGTCAGTTGGAGATGTCCAAGCACTTTTGAGCATCTACGCAGACTCCAGCATCCAGAGGCAACTGGATTCTTCCACCAGGAATTAAAAGATCTTAGAAATAATATTGGATACATTAGCTGAGACAGGAATCCATCGGTCAGTGAAACAGTGCTGGGAAAAATTAAGGAACTCAATCCTCTCCTCCCTTCTCAAGACCCCCTCTGAAGACCTCCCATTCTTCACTTACCTCATCAACTCATCCCTGACCACTGGCTGCTTCACCTCTGACTTCAAAATGGCCCGAGTCGCTCCTCTACTCAAGAAACCAACACTTGACTCCTCTGACGTCAAAAACTAAAGGCTGGTATCCCTTCTTTCTTTTCTTTCCAGAACACTTGAGCGTGCTGTCTCTGACTAACTCTCTCGCTAGCTCTCTGAGAACGATCTTCTTGACCCTAACCAGACAGGCTTCAAGACGGGTCACTCAGCCGAGACTCCTCTTCTCTGTGTCACGGAGGTTCTCCGCTCTGACAAATCTAAATCTCTCTCCTCTGTTCTCAACCTCCTATATCTACAGTATCTGCTGCCTTCGACACAGTGAACCATCAGATTCTCCTCTATCCTACTTGGCAGGCCGCTCCTACCAGGTGACGTGGGAAAAGATCTGTGTCTGCACCATGTACACTCACGACTGGTAACTACCAGGGCTCGGTTCTAGGCCCTCTCCTCTTCTCTCTACACAGCAAGTCACTCGGCTCCGTCATATCCTCACATTGTCTCTCCTATCATTGCTATGCGGATGACACTCAACTACTTTTCTCCTTCCCCCCTGCTGAAACCCGGGTGGCGACACATATATCTGCGTGCCTGGCAGATATCTCAGCTTGGATGTCGGTCCACCCCTAGACTAGGGGTTAGGGTTAAGTTTAGGAGTCAGGTTAAAGGGTTAAGGTTAGGGTTAGGGGAAGGGTTAGCTAACATGCTAAGTAGTTACAAGTAGCTAAAAAGTAGGAAGTAGTTGAAAAGTTGCTAATTAGCTAAAATGCTAATGTTGTCCCTGATGAGATTCGAACTCGCAATCTTTGAGTTGCTAGACGTTTTCTCTATACGCCTACCATTTCTGAGATACTGGACCCGGCACCAACGATCATACCACGCTCAAAGTCACTTAGGTCGCTCGTTTTGCCCACTCTATCAATCGAACAGTAACTGAGTTCCTTTGTGTGATCATTTTGTGTGTCCGTTAATAACATTCTGTCAGATATGACCCCTCTGTTGTATGGAGTTCCTCAGGGTTCAGTTTTAGGTCCTCTCTTGTTTTTATTATATATGAGTCCGTTTGGTGAAATAATCAGAAATTTTAAAAATGTGTCTTATCACTTTTATGCTGATGACATTCAGTTGTACTGCTCTTTTAATGATTCTGAGTTTGAAAAATTAACGGATTTATTGGAATGTCTATCATGCATTAAGTCTTGGTTATATAACAATTTTCTACAACTGAATACAAAAAAGACTGAAACTATGATCATTGCTCCAGAACAAAAAATATCGCAAATTAAACAACACCTCTGTTCCTTGGACTCCTCTGTCCAGACGAGCCTAAGAAACCTTGGTGTTCTGTTTGACCAATCGATGTCCCTGGATGGTCATTCTAGACAGCTGGTCAGAAACTGTTTTTATCAATTGAGAAATATCTCTAAATTAAGAACAATACTGCCCAAAACTAACATGGAGATGATCATTCATGCTTTTATTTCTTCACGGTTAGATTATTGTAATTCTCTTTTTACTTGTTTTAACAATTGTTCTCTGAGGCGTCTTCAACTGGTTCAAAATGCCGCAGCCAGGCTTTTAACAGGAACAAACAGAAGGGCACACATTACTCCTATTTTATTTACTCTCCACTGGCTACCGGTAAAATACAGAATTGATTTTAAAATTTTAATTTTAACTTTTAAAGCACTACATGGACAGACGCCTCAATACATCACTGACATGTTGACCCCTTACTCTTCGTCTCGTATTCTTCGCTCCTCAGGTCAGAATCTCCTGATGGTACCTAAAACCCGCCTTAAAACTAGGGGAGATCGTTCCTTCCAGGCGACTGCTCCAAAATTGTGGAATGCCCTGCCCTTGTCGTTGCGTGTGGCCGATTCTATTGTTTCTTTTAAAAAGCAGCTGAAGACACTACTATTTAGACAAGCTTTTAATTGATTGTGCTTTTATGTTTTATGTTTTTATGTTAGTATGATGTTTTTTAAATGGTATACTTGCTACTTGTAAAGCACTCTGTGATTCTTTCTGTGATGGGTGCTATATAAATAAAGTTTATTATTATTATTATTATTATTGATGCCTGCCTGTCTGCCTGCTTTATATAGCAAGCCACGATCACGTGACTCACTGTCTGTAGGAGCGAACCATTATCGTGAATAATCAGCCACCTAGCTAGAATGCGTAACATATCATACATTTAGCACATTTGTTACATATAATACAAATTGTAATTCGTAACATATCATACAAAATGGGTGATGGACACCCACAAATTAATACATAACATACAAAACGTAACATATAATATTGTGGCGAGATCAGCCAGAAGAAGATGGCAAGAGACAGAGATTGATTTTACCGGAGAGTTCCCGTGCCCCATACACCGCACGACTCCAGGAACGTCACCCTTTATTTTCTTACCTCCTTCAACTATGAACAATGAACACATCCTCCGGCCATGCAAGGCTCGGTCACGGTAGGCATTTTAACATTCCCCCCTACCCCCATAACCTGAACCCAGACAACTTAAAGAAACATAAACACATAACATTAGCTTAACTACTAAAACGTAAAGACATAACACAACCATTTTAAAACCAAAACATGAGCTACCCACAATCCCCTTGCTCCCTTCAGTTACCACACAACGTGTGGCTAGCGTATGCCGGCCAGATCGCTACATAGCCCCCACCAGAGGGGTCAGTCGCACCCGACGACCCAATCTCTAAACACAAAGTCCCTCAAATGTCCAGGACGCCTACACCGTGCAGTCTCGGCCAGGCATACACACCCTGTACCCACCCCCGACAGTCGGCCCAAAATCTCGCCGGGCCCCTGCCAATGGCTGTAGAGCTTGGGAGAAACACCCTTTTGGGGCATCGTAGGTCTGCTTCTGTCTCGCCCCGGAGTTGGCCTGGGCTGGAGCTCCCTGGTTCTCGTCACCCAAGTATGGGGGGTAGCGTGGTCACGGGCTGGGCCCCTCCTACGGGGGTACCGCCTGTAGCGGTTCCGGCCAGCGGCATACTTGCTCCCCTGGACCGAGACACCCGCTGGGCCGGTGACATTGGCTGCCTCTGCTCCCTTTGCCCCTTCAACCACATCAAACTCCACAGTTTCTCCATCACCAACACTGCGGAGGTATTTCCTTGGGTTGTTTTTCTTTATGGCGGTCTGGTGGACAAAGACGTCTTCTTTTGTGTCATTCCTGTTGATGAAACCGTAGCCATTTCGGACGTTGAACCATTTGACCGTCCCCAAGACCTTAGTTGGTTGTGTTTCGGCCTCCTCTCGTCTTTCTGTCGTCTTGGCGGAGGGAAGGGCAGCAGACACAGTGGTTGGGGCTGAAGCGGGCTGATGCTGGTTGGGCCCATGGGCAACGGACGGCCGTTTGGGCTGTCTGGTTGCTGCTCGACGACTGGCTCGCCTGTCTTTGGGCCAGTCCTTCTTCTCTTTACCAGACTGGAGCGCCACGGTCTCTGTGCCAAGAGTGATAGATGTCCCTGACACATTAACACGGGCGCCCCAGCGTCTCAGCAGGTCCAGGCCAATGATGCATGTGTCACGGATGTCGGCAAGCCAGAACCCGTGCTCCAGCTCCTGGTCTCCAACCTGGACTTTTACTGGCTTCTTCCCTCTCATGCCAACCTTTTCTCCCGTTACTGTGACCATCTGCGTGATGGTTGGCGACCAAGCCTTGGAAGGTGGCCCGGTGGTATCCGGAAGGACGCCAGGTCGCACCAAGGAAATGGTTGACCCCGTGTCTACAAGGTCGGCCGTCCAGTCGACATTGCAGGTATAGTCCCTTGGTGTGGCCGAGGCGTCCGACCACAGTGCATCGGCCCTGGAGGGGGGATGGAGACCGGAGTGGTGAACCCCTCGTTAGACCACTCCTCCGTCGTTTCCCCCAAACGGAGAAGCTCTGGCTTTTGGCGCTGGGCAGTCGCGGGCCGCGTGCCCAGGTTCGTCGCATCTGTAACACCGGTCTGTAGACCAGGGGGGGCGTCGCCTGGGTGGTGGAGTCTGGTGCTGGAATCGTCGTAGCGGAGGCCGAACCTGACAGACCTCTTCTGTCGTTTCCCCCTCGTCGTAGTCGGTCACCCGGACACATGGTTGGCGTGGTGTGACCCTCTGCTGGGTGGGCCATCTGGAGAGTACCCCTTCGGCTTGTTCGGCCTCGTGGAGTGCCTCGCCGAGAGTCTTAGGCCTGGCGAGGCAGACGTGTTGTCGCAGCTTTTCTGGTGCGAGCCCCCGCAGGAAAGCGTGGAGGGCCAGCTCCTCTTGTGCAGCTATTTGGAATTCGGGGTAGCCCTGTCGAGCGTGCAGCCGCACATCAGCAGCGAAGGTGCCCAGGTTCTCTTCTCCTTGGCGATGGCGGCTGGCCAGTTGTTCCCTGCTCTGGTCCGCGAAGAGTCTCTGCCCAAACCTCATTTCCAGCGCTCCGGTCAAGGCTTGGAGGTCCCGTTGTTCCGCTGGGGCTAGGTCGAGAAGCACCTGTACTGCGTTCCCCTCTAACGCTAGTGCCAGGTGAGTAGCGGCTTCCTCACTGCTCCAGCCGCTGTGTCGGACCGCCAGGTGGACTTGGGCGAGGTAGGGCTCTAGCTGCGTCGTCCCGTTGTACTTGGGCAGCTTGGCGGATGATCTTGGCACCCCTGCAGAACGTGGTAGGCTGGGCGTGCCGAGTAGGGGTTGTTGCAGCTCTGGACTGGTAGGTAGCCTGACGTTGCTGGTTGTAGCCACGGGTTGTGGGCGTGGTCTTGCAGTACCCTGCTGGGGTAGCCGTGGGACACTGGCACCGTCGGGGCATGCCATGTAGCCACCACCTCTGGCAGACTCCATCTTCTGCCGCAGTAGGCTCTTTAGGTGCCCCTGGGTCTGTGTGAGTGTCCTCTCCAGCTCATCAATCTCTCTCTCCATCCTCCTCTGCTCGCTAATCCCACTTCTGACACCAAATGTGGCGAGATCAGCCAGAAGAAGATGGCAAGAGACAGAGATTGATTTTACCGGAGAGTTCTCGTGCCCCATACACCGCACGACTCCAGGAACGTCAACCTTTATTTTCTTACCTCCTTCAACTATGAACAATGAACACATCCTCCGGCCATGCAAGGCTCGGTCACGGTATGCATTTTAACATTCCCCCCTACCCCCATAACCTGAACCCAGACAACTTAAAGAAACATAAACACATAACATTAGCTTAACTACTAAAACGTAAAGACATAACACAACCATTTTAAAACCAAAACATGAGCTACCAACAATCCCCTTGCTCCCTTCAGTTACCACACAACGTGTGGCTAGCGTATGCCGGCCAGATCGCTACATAATAAATGGATAATAATACAAAATGTTCTGAGACCAGGTTGCAGAACGGCATCTCGGGAACGCACAACTTGATGATCCTTGTAACGGATGGCCTATTGCAGCAGACGACCACACCGTGTTCCACTCCTATCAACAAAAAATGGGCACACGATCTCCAACACTGGACAATTTAGGAGTGGGGGAAAAAAAATGCCTGGAACATGACAGCGAGTTCAGCACCAGGCTGTTCGCAGCATAAATGTACCGCCGTCCGATCTGCAGCAAGTGCGTGATGTCATTGCGTCATAATGAACCAACATCCTTCTGGAACATTTCTATTTACAATGAAGAGGTGATTTTTCCATTGTGATAATGTTATTTTACTGCGCCTGTAGAGTTTCAGATTTTGATATTTGTCATAACATTATTTTTACTGCGCCTGTAGAGTTACAGATTTTGATATTTGTCATAACATTATTTTTACTGCGCCTGTAGAGTTACAGATTTTGATATTAGTCACAATAATGTTATTATACTGCACCTGTAGCGGGAGAATGAGAGGTGATACTCGCGACTTGCAAGCGCCGGGACTGAGCGTGATGACTCAATCACGATTTATTACATTGTTTGGATGGCTGACCATCTGTGGGCTATCACAGGGGTCAAACACACCTTATGTGCAAATCTCGAGAAAGAGACATACCCACAGAAATCCTGGGGTCACTGACTCCAGGAAAGGTGTGAAGACTGATTAAACTTGAATCAACTAAATGAATGTCACTGTGTGAATTAAATTTTCATTGTTTGGATTGTTTCAAGAGTTCATAAAGAGCTATGCATTTTGATATGTTTTATTGTACTGTAAGTGCTATGGATTTATTGTTACAGGGACACTTATTTTGTTCATTGGTTGGCGGATAGTTCAAAGTGGAGCGGCATAGGGGTGTGCTCCTATCATTTAAATTGAGTTGATTAGATTAGAATCTGGGTGTGTTGAATTTGGTTAAAAGTACAGTGTTCATACTTTGAGAACTTGCTACCAAGCTCCTATGTGTATCATGCACATAGTTTTTTCTTTTAGAGATTATTTTGAACTGAAGACACATTAAGTCTTAGCCTATTGGTGATAGTCATTTACTCTGAGTAGTCTGTAATGTATCATGTATGTCATGTACACTGTAATTGTTTGAGTGTTAATTATTTATTTAATGACTAATACATTCTCTTAGTTGAATTGAGTAAATCCATTCCTCAATATTTACAGAGTCATTACTTGATTGACTATATGCTTATAATTTAGTAGGTCTATTGGTAGTTGTTAATTATACTACTACACATGCTTGGGTACCAACTTGACATCTCGGATCTGCTTGCCTCAATAAAGTAATGCTAGAGTATTGGTCGCCAGGATTAGCTATTTGTATCTAGTCTCTTAATAACTGTGCAAGTTAGACACATGTTCATTATAGTCATACTGAACGGTGATGCAAGGTTCACTACCTTGACTAGATTCCTCCAGAGACACAAGGCCTGCTGCATTTATTTACAAAATATGGAGTCAGATTGATGAATGTAGTCTCTTCAGTAGTCCATCGTATCTGATGTTGACTTCCACTTCTGAGTTAACAGTGAATTCTTTGGTGACTGTAGAGTCCAATCCGAGATCCACAAACTTTATTCCAGGTTAGGCATTTGCAGTCTGTGTTGGCGGGAGCAGGCATTGTAGTAGCTCTCCTGAGCTGTTCTTACTGTCTCTTTGTGTCCCTCTCCTCCCACCTCTGTACACCGCTCTGGCAGACTCCTCCCACCTCTGTACACCGCTCTGGCAGACTCCTCCCACCTCTGTACACCGCTCTGGCAGACTCCTCCCACCTCTGTACACCGCTCTGGCAGAATCCTCCCACCTCTGTACACCGCTCTGGCAGAATCCTCCCACCTCTGTACACCGCTCTGGCAGACTCCTCCCACCTCTGTACACCACTCTGGCAGACTCCTCCCACCTCTGTACACCACTCTGGCAGACTCCTCCCACCTCTGTACACCGCTCTGGCAGACTCCTCCCACCTCTGTACACCGCTCTGGCAGACTCCTCCCACCTCTGTACACCGCTCTGGCAGACTCCTCCCACCTCTGTACACCGCTCTGGCAGAATCCTCCCACCTCTGTACACTGCTCTGGCAGACTCCTCCCACCTCTGTACACCGCTCTGGCAGACTCCTCCCACCTCTGTACACCGCTCTGGCAGACTCTTCCCACCTCTGTACACCGCTCTGGCAGACTCCTCCCACCTCTGTACACCGCTCTGGCAGACTCCTTCCGCCTCTGTACACCGCTCTGGCAGAGCTGTCGCCAGGTGGAACAGTCGGCCAGCAGCATCGACTAGTTCTGTGGGTTTGATGTTGCACTTATTCAGCTACGTTTTCAGCTGGTCCTTGTAGCGCTTCTTCTATCCCCCTCCAGACCACCGGCCAAGATGTAGCTGCTCATACAGGATCTTCCACGGTAAGTGCTCCTGAGAGATCCTAATGACATGCCCAAGCCAGCGTAGTTGGTGTTGGGTGACCATGACCTCCATACTCTTGCAGTTGGTCTTAGCAAGTATTTCTGTATGAGGCACACGGTCGCAAAAGGTGATTACCAGGATGCGCTGCAGGCATCCTATGTGGAATCGCTCAAGCTGCTTGTTGTGGCAGCTGTAAGTGACCCAGGCTTCACTGCTGTCAAGAAGTGTGGTGATGCAAACGGCTTGATAGACGGCGACTTTGGTGTGGAGGTGGAGATCCCTGTTTTGGAAGACCCTGCGTCTGAGTTTCCTGAAGGCAGCTGATGCTTGCTTGATCCAAGAGGATGCTGCCCAGGTATTTGAAGGACGGAACTACTGCCAGTGATTTGTATTCATTGGTGAAGACAGGCATGATGAGTGGAGGGCTGGATCTCCATTGGCAGACCACCTCTGTCTTGGTGGTATTGATAGACAGTCCCATCCTACTATAGACCCTCCCAGCCACTACAAGGACGGACTGAAGGTCTTCTGGAGTGTGGGCCACAAGAGCACAGTCATCAGCATACTGCAGCTCAAGAACCCACTCCGTCACAACCTTAGTGGTTGCTTGGAGCCTTCTGATGTTGAATAGGTTTCCACCACAACCCCGCTGCTGTCCTCAAGCTACTTATGGAGAACTGGGTGACACCTAGGAGGAAGATGTTAAAGAGCACACACCCCTGCCTCACACCGATGCTTACTCCAAAGGACACTGACTCCTGCCCTCCTATGGTCATCCGAGCCGTTATCCCATCATTGAACTGGCAAATAATGTTGAAAAATGTGTCTGGACAGCCAATTCTGAATGCCCCATAGTACTGCAGTTCTCTGCTCACAGTGTCGAAGGCTTTAGAGAGGTCGATAAAGGCCATGAAAAGGTCCTGTTGTTGTTCACTTCACTTCTCCTAGAGTTGCTGTGCGGTGAATATCATGTCGACCGACAAGCCCTGTGCGCTTTGCGCAAATTGTCCAGTAAGGTTGTGATGGTGTCAGAGTTCTCATCGAACCAGTCCTGATGTTTCCTACCTCTGTAGCCAATGGAGTGGGCCTCTGCCTGATAGAGCACTGAGCTAATAGAGCACTGAGCTGCACTCAGACGAGGCTCAGTCTCAATCAGCCTTTCAGCGAGAGAGCGACAGAACTCATCCCTTACTGCAGCTTTCTCAAGCCGGGTACAGTGCAGACGCCTCTTACTGGACTCCTGCAGGCGTTGGGGGGATGTATTCTCACCTGGAGTTTAGCCAGTATCATACTGTGATTTGTCCAGCATTCTGCACCCCTCATGGCTAATGTCAGCAGGACGTCATTAGTGTCAGAACGTCGATCAGGTGCCAGTGTTTGGAGCGTGGGGGTGTATACATGATGTTTTATATTTGTTCTTCTGATGGAACAAGGTGTCAGTGACGATGAGATTGTGCTCGGCACATAGAGTTCGGAGTCCCATGCCGTTTTCATTGACCTGGCCAACACCATGCCTACCCAGCACTCCGCTCCATATCCTGTTGTTCTGTCCCACCCTAGCGTTTTGATGTCACCCAGCAGAAAGATCTTGTCATTCCTGGGGATGCGGTGAAGGGACACATCTAGTGACTGGTAGAAGCAGTCCTTTGCCTCATTTTCAGATGGTAACGTTGGTGCGTATGTTGTCACACCGTGCTGATGTTGTCCACCCGGAGGGTAACCTTTCCAGAAGAAGGTGTAGCCTTCTCCCTACTCTTTCAGGGAACCTTCATCCAGGAACCTAGTCTCACTCAGGGCAGCAATGTCAGCGTTGTAGCGCCTTAGTTCTGCAGCAATCAAAGCTGTTCTCCAACGGGGTCTATCGCTATTATTGTCAGTGTCCAAAAAAGTTCTGATGTTCCATGTCGCTAGTTTCAGGGGGATTATCTTCTTTATAATTTCTCAACCGCTGAGTGGAACTCCCGATAGGTGCGGTAGCCTGTCCAGGATGGAGTGAGTGGGCAATTTATAGGCCACCTTTTCTAGGCCTCTCCCCAGCTGGGATGAGCCGTGTGGCTCCTAAAAAGGGCTGCTCAGTCACACAGGCGTCTGCCACTCAAGTCCCAGCTTCTGGCGACCATAATAGCTTTGTGCCGCTGGGGTGCAGGGGTCTGATTAAGGGCGCCCATGCATTCACTCCTGCCCTCGTCACCAGACACCCCAATGCCTCCAGACTGTAGTCCGGTTTCCAGTTGATGGTTTGCTTCACGAGGTCAGAAGTGGATACCTGCGCAAAGGAAGTTCTTTAAAGTGCCTCTGAGGGTGCACAATCCCCAAAAGCACTACTTCACTGTAGGAAGGTAAATTCCAGTGGCAAGTGGGGAAACCCAGGACGACCAGTATCTTCCACAGCTGCAGGAGGTTGCCAGATCCACAGTATTTAGACCCCTTGACTTTTTCCACATTTTGTTAGGTTACAGCCTTATTATGGATTAAATAGATGTGTTCCCTCATCAATCTACACACAACACCCCATAATGACGAAGTGAAAACAGGTTTAAAGAAATGTCTGCAAATGTATAAAAAAAAACCTACAGAAATACATTATTTACATAAGTATTCAGACCCTTTGCTATGAGACTCGAAATTGAGCTCAGGTGCATCCGGTTTCCATTGATCATCCTTGAGATGTTTGAATACAGTGTCTGAATACTTATGTAAATGTACATTTCTTTTATATATATATATATATATATATATATATATAAACATTTGCAAAAATATCCAAAAACCTGTTTTTGCATTGTCATTATGGGGTATTGTGTGTAGATTAGAGAATATAAAAAATATATACATTTTTGAGTAAGGCTGTAACGTAACAAAATGTGAAAAAAGTCAAGGAGTCTGAATACTTTCCGAAGGCACTGTATACTATTCTTAATACTTAGTTTGTACTTACTGTGCATCTAGTTCTGTGCTTTTCCAATCATGAAGATCAAACATTGTATTACTTTTAATATGGCGCTTGAAGGTTGAACACTATTGGTGCATGTGGTTTTTTAGTATTCAGAGAATGGTACAGTGGAAGAAAGACAGAAACATGACAGAGAAACAATGTTCACAGTGTGTAATTTATTTACTGTTGAATGTAGGATAACACAATCATTGTACACCTATAGGATGAGATGTACCCATTCTTGCCACTTGCAATTTAAAAGATCACAGATATATAACACAGCATTTTCATCCTCTAATTTAAAGCCTACTGTACATTAATCTGTCCATTGCTGCCCTCTAGAGGCTAGCTGTGTAAGAACATGCATATGATTCAACTTACTAAAGAGAAGATATTGGATTTATTTATGAAAGTTCTTGTCTATACTATGGCACAAAATATGTGTTGTAACTGCCCTGCAACAATAATTATACTGAAACGAAGGGCTATCCGAGAAAATTATGTTTGGTAACTAGAACTCATTACCATACTACTTATTTTCTGTTGTTATGTAAAGTGCTACCAATTTTTTTTTTATATGGCCAGATCAGCCATGGGCATGCACCATTTACCAACCTGTCCATCAAACAACAGTCTTAGCAGCATTGTCTGCTTTTGACCTTTTATGTAGCCTACTATGGACAACCCAGGACACAGTTTGAACTGTACAATACATTGACTTTTAGGAGTACCATAGGAATAGAAAAGAAAGCCGAAGAATAGAAGGATTGACCAATCGTGCAGACTTTTGAAATGTATTATCAGGAAGTGAGTTCCATAGACGGACTCAACATTACCATCCGTGTCCCTTCATTAACATATACCTTTACTTTGCAAATATGTTACCAGATCGCAGTGTTTTCGGAGCCAGTCCATGTAGACATTAAGACATTTGTTTGACTTTAAGGAAAAGAAAACACAAGTGATAAAAACCAAACATAGCATGTTTCTTTGGAATATGAGGCCAAGAAGTAAAAAACATCCCAACTTTTGCAACTTTTGGGGATTTTGGGGGATTTACAGCATTGTAGAATTATTATTTTTTGGTTTTAACATTGGACTCCAAAACAGCTTGATAATCTTCTGATTTCATGACGCCTTGCACACGTTCAAAGCCCCCAGTATCAGAGGCAGCAACCCTTTAATGCTTCAGTTGGTCTGATTCTAATTATGTTTCTAATCAGTCCCCCTATTGGAGTGTTACTGTCTAATCAGTCCCCTATTGGAGTGTTACTGTCTAATCAGTCCCCTATTGGAGTGTTACTGTCTAATCAGTCCCCTATTGGAGTGTTACTGTCTAATCAGTCCCCCTATTGGAGTGTTACTGTCTAATCAGTCCCCTATTGGAGTGTTACTGTCTAATCAGTACCCTATTGGAGTGTTACTGTCTAATCAGTCCCCTATTGGAGTGTTACTGTCTAATCAGTCCCCCCATTGGAGTGTTACTGTCTAATCAGTCCCCTATTGGAGTGTTACTGTCTAATCAGTCCCCTATTGGAGTGTTACTGTCTAATCAGTCCCCCTATTGGAGTGTTACTGTCTAATCAGTCCCCCTATTGGAGTGTTACTGTCTAATCAGTCCCCTATTGGAGTGTTACTGTCTAATCAGTCCCCTATTGGAGTGTTACTGTCTAATCAGTCCCCCTATTGGAGTGTTACTGTCTAATCAGTCCCCTATTGGAGTGTTACTGTCTAATCAGTCCCCTATTGGAGTGTTACTGTCTAATCAGTCCCCTATTGGAGTGTTACTGTCTAATCAGTCCCCTATTGGAGTGTCTCATCAGCCCATAGAACATTTCCCCCAGGATTCAGGCTTGTTTGGGTGTTTTTTTTGCTATGTTCAATCAGGGGTATTTTTGTGTCTCTTTCAGAGGTGGGGTCTTCCTATGTTTACCAAAGACCAAATGAAGAATTTAAAGAAAAGAACACCTTCCCTTCAATCAAACACGGGGGAGGTCTGTTCATTCTGTGGGGTTGCTTTGCTGCCTCTGATACAGGGGGCCAAACAGGCATTTAATACATGTGTACTTGCTAGTGGTAACTTTAATTAGCAAAATACATGAATGAAAAGTGAACAATAGTAGCGCGAAACAAAGGTTTGGCACCTAAACCAATGAATGTATGAGTTAAGCTCTTACTACACAGAAAAACATTAAGCATCACATATTTATCCAGTTTTCATTTCAACATTTTATAACTTGGTTTTTACTCAAGTTGCTCTCGTTCACCAGGTTAGTTCTACAGAACTCCTGAATCCTCCTCCAAAGGTCGACCTCTGCTGCTGCGTGGGACTTGGGCTCCCCTCCCCACACAACAGGCTTGCCGATAACACCATGAATACTGGACGGGCAGAAGGGCGTCTCCAAGTAGTGTCCTGCCTCAGGGTAAAATACTGACTCGCAATTATCCTTCCCGCGACACTTCAGGTGTTCTATTGCCTAATCTGCAAAATAACAAACTGTCCCAGTTTTGGTCATCCTCTGGAGCAACAACGAGGAAAACTTCCATTGGGCTCTCTCAATTGGGATGAGCGTTGCGTGATTCTCCTCTGCCACGGGGTCATTAATAACATATTTCACATTTAAGATCCCTGACTTGGTAGCAAATACTCTTTTGGTATCAAACATAAGGGGAGGTGTGACTGTGCCTTTTGTAGTGAAGAGGAATCATGACATTGGCATTGCAACCATTGGTCCATAAAGATAGTGTAAGTCTGGCAGGAAGTGACAATGGAAAGTCCAAGCTCCCCACTTCTGGACAATGATGATAAACTAAATCCAGAGCTTCGGAGATAAAAGGCAGCAAAAGAAGCACCGACTTTAAGACTTTCTGCTACTACTTCACATTACAGTAGATAACTTTTGCTATAGAATAGAGGAGTGATATTGAATTAATAACAAATCACTTATATGGCTATAAGAAGCTGTAAGCAATTAGAACACATCTTCACCTTTATTACCACTTTATTCCGCGCTGTAACGTAAAGCAACACCAAAACGTTTATATGGAAATTATTACCTGCGGCTGCTTTTTCAAGAAGTGAATCGCCTCCTCAAAATACTCCAGATGGATCTCGGTCACGTTTTTAGGAAGATCGTCAAAGCCAAATAATGACACTGTAAAGACCTTCTTGTTGGCAAGAAGAGACGCTCTAGTTTCAGATACGACCTCTTCCATATGTGTATACTGTAGGTCTAAAACAGCTGGATGTGAACCTATTCCTGTAAAGGCGGCAATATACTATTTTAAACAATGAAAATCAGCACATATCACATAGCAGACATCACCACCAACCAGGAAGTACAAATAAAACTCCATGAATCTTCCCCTCTTTGACAGGAATTCTTCTTACTCCCTCTGCAAGCAGACTTCTTTCATTAGTTACTTCTGCCAGTATCCCTGGACTATCCTTGGAATGTACACGGAAGTTGACAAAGCAAGGCGCTGATACAGCCTTCTTAACAAACTTAGTGTGTAAGGTGTTTGGTTTCAGAGACCTCAAAAGCCCCATAGGTTCTACTCCAGTGTAGTTGCCACCTAGTGATGAAGCTCCATTCCACTGCAGGTGGCCTCATAGGTAGTCGAGGAAGTTCTTTAAAAGCAATGCCTTCAGGTCTCAGATCCACCGGCTCGTCGAAAAAGCACTTGGCATTGGGAAGAATCCGTAAACACACTTTAGACATTTTATACTCTAGTTAGGAGTGGACGGAGATGCAGTTTAAGCTTCTTTATGTAGTATTTTCAAGTGAGGATACATTCAGTGAATAGTTGCTAGTTGCGGTTGTGGACAATTGCACAATTGAGTAACCAGCACAGATCAAATATTACCTAAACTGATAGGTTATATGACATGGAGTGAGGATTGCGTTGAGTACGGTATTTAATAATAATATATCTGATACAATGTATCAAGTCATTATCATTATCAACCACTGTGTATCACATCCGGCCATGATTGGGAGTCCCGTAGGGCGGCGCACAATTGGCCGTCATTGTAAATAAGAATTTGTTCTTAACTGACTTGCCTAGTTAAATAAAGGTTAATTAAATAAAAAATCATTACAGCATTATGCTCTGTCTCCTTTAAAACGTTTCCTCGCAAATTCATTTATTCACGGATCATTCTCGCCTCGAATAGGCTAACAGGAATTGCATTGTTATTATTATTATTATTTTTTATCCAAATAAGTGACCAACAATGTTTTTTCAGACTCATGGAGCTTTATAGGAATAGCTGAAATACTAGCACAGAGGCAAGTACATGTGCAGTATTGCGCAGGACAACAGTTAATATGTAGGCTACCAATAGACGTGCTGCGACCGACAACTGTCTTGTCATATATGCGCGCAGGAAAATAGATCATGGTGCAGGCAGCATATATAGTCAGCAAAAAAAGAAACGTCCCTTTTTCAGAACCCTGTCTTTCAAAGATAATTCGTAAAAATCCAAATAACTTCACAGATCTTCATTGTAAAGGGGTTAAACACTGTTTCCCATGCTTGTTCAATGAACCATAAACAATTAATGAACATGCACCTGTGGAACGGTCATTAAGACACTAACAGCTTACAGACGGTAGGCAATTAAGGTCACAGTTATGAAAACGTAGGACGCTAAAGAGGCCTTTCTACTGAAAAACACCAAAAGAAAGATGCCCAGGATCCCTGCTCATCTGCTTGAACGTGCCTTAGGCATGCTGCAACGAGGCATGAGGACTGCAGATGTGGCCAGGGCCATAAATTGCAATGTCTGTACTGAGACGCCTAAAACAGCACTACAGGGAGACTGGACGGACAGCTGATCGTCCTCGCAGTGGCAGACCATGTGTAACAACACCTGCACAGGATCGGTACTTCCGAACATCACACCTGCGGGACAGGTACAGGATGGCAACAACTGCCCGAGAACACTTTTACAAGTCTCAGTCACAAACGAAAGCTCCAATAAGCCCCTTATGAAAGATAAGTATAGAATGACGAGATGCTCATGTCTCTGCCATGGGAGTCGTCCCAAAGGCAGGTGCCAAGATTTTGGCGATAGTGAAACCTCTAGCTTCGTCTCTTCCGCTCTGCTTATGGTAAATGAGACGCTTGTAGAATCATGACTCTTTCAAATGTTCAGTTCATCGTGCGGAGGTAGGGGTTCCTGTGTACTCATTACTGACTCAAATTAACGAAACGAGTCGAAAAGATCCGAGTCGGTAAAAAGAGCCGAGTTTCCCAAGCGCTTGCTTGAAATTAGACCGTCCTTCGCCACTCGCGCTTCATAGGCAAATTACATTTACAGGGGTGGATCCCAAAATCAATGTGCAAAGTGCTCAAAACAAAGTTACTTGTGCAATACATTTGTATAGATAAAACAATAAGTAGCATATTGTTTTTAAACATGTACATCTTTTTTTTCCCTCTGACAAAACAAAAACTAATTCAAAAGGAGTGCAGCAGATTTCGAAACTCTTCCAGGCGAAACGTGTCTTCTTTGATTAGATTTAGGCGGTTGACATCCAATAAATATTGCATTAGGGTTTGGCCGGGGTAGGCCGTCATTGCAATTAAGAATTTGTTCTTAACTGACTTGCCTAGTTAAATAAAGGTTAAATAAAAAATGTGCACCTCTACAATTAACACACATTTCCTTTCCCCAATGCTATACATACATTTGCATTAATCAGAGAGGCAACATAGAGACCAAAGATAACCCTGAAGGAGCTGCAAAGCACCACAGCGGAGATTGGAGTATCTGTCCATAGGACCACTTTAAGACGTACACTCCACAGAGCTGGGCTTTACGGAAGAGTGGCCAGAAAAAAAAAGCATTGCTTGAAGAAAAAAATAAGCAAACACGCTTGGTGTTCGCCAAAAGGCATGTGGGAGACTCCCCAAACATATGGAAGAAGGTACTCTGGTCAGATGAGACTAAAATTGAGCTTTTTTGGCCATCAAGGAAAACGCTATGTCTGGCACAAACCCAACACCTCTCATCACCCCGAGAACTTGGCACATCTAGCCACTGGGATTTTTGCCCATTCTTCAAGGCAAAACTGCTCCAGCTCCTTCAAGTTGGATGGGTTCCGCTGGTGTACAGCAATCTTTAAGTCATACCACAGATTCTCAGTTGGATTGAGGTCTGGGCTTTGACTAGGCCATTCCAAGACATCTAAATGTTTCCCCTTAAACCACTCAAGTGTTGCTTTAGCAGTATGCTTAGGGTCATTGTCCTGCTGGAAGGTGAACCTCCGTCCCAGTCTCAAATCTGTGGAAGACAAACAGGTTTCCTTCATTCCTTCAATTCTGACCAGTTTCCAGTCCCTGCCGATGAAAAACATCCCCACAGCATGATGCTGCCACCACCATGCTGTGGGGATATTTTTCCATCGGCAGGGACTGGAAAAAGGTCTTGGAATGGCCTAGTCAAACAAACTGAGAATCTGTGGTATGACTTAAAGATTGCTGTACACCAGAGGAACCCATCCAACTTGAAGGAGCTGGAGCAGATTTGCCTTGAAGAATGGGCAAAAATCCCAGTGGCTAAATGTGCCAAGCTTATAGAGACATACCCCAAGAGACTTGCAACTGTAATTGCTGCAAAAGGTGGCTCTACAAAGTATTGACTTTGGGGGGTGAATAGTTATGCACGCTCAAGTTCTGTTTTTTTTGTCTTATTTCTTGTTTGTTTCACAATAAAACATATTTTGCATCTTCAAAGTGGTAGGCATGTTATGTAAATCAAATGATACACACCAAAAAAATCTATTTTAATTCCAGGTTGTAAGGCAACAACATAGGAAAAATGCCAAGGGGGGTGAATACCTTCGACAAGCTACTGTAACTGATATATCCTAACGTCACTTTGTCGGGCAAAGACTCAACATCAAAACTCAAAAGAACAGACAACTCTACTGTTTCTCCACCAAACGAAGAGCATCACAAACATCTTCCCCTTCAGTTGGTCCTCTTTCACATTTACCACTAACCCAGTAATCACTCCTTTCAATGACACCCTTTTCTTGAAAGCAAAACAATTCCTATATCTTGTCGCCAGTCGTTTGATGAAGAGCGCCTGCTTCCCTCTGACCAACAGAAACACTAACAATTATCACAAGACCACTTCTGGTTACCCTCACCGATTCCACACCACCTAACTCCGTTTCCTCCCACCCTGAAACCACAAATGGAACAGACAAAAAGGCAATGGTCCACTTTTTCACTCCTACCATCACAGACTCATCTTTATCCTGACCCTCGGTGCAAGGCTCGGGCTCCGAGAACTTCACCACGCCTACCATCTCTAATACTTCGCCCTCGTTCCCCCGTTGATGTGGATGTCGATTAAGGCAGGCCCCGCACCTCTCTGATTCAGAGGGGTTGGTTTAAATGCAGAAGACACATTTCAGTTGAATGCATTGAGTTGTACAATTGACTTACTTGATATCCCCCTTTCACTTCTCCTTTTCTTGGATCCGGTGTACAGTTCACTCTGCTTACACCTTCTATCATTCTTCTTCTTCAACAAACCATCTCCCTTTTTTCCTAATTCTCCCTCCATCTCTTCGACCTCCTCTGCCTCTATTTTCCCTCCATTCCTCCTCTGTAATGCATTCCGAAAGTATTCAGACCACTTTTCTTTTTCCACATTTGGAAAGCAAAACAGTTTAGACATTTTTGAAAACTTATCCAAAAAAAATGAAGACATATTACATTTACATAAGTATTCAGACCCTTTACTCAGTAGTTTGTTGAAGCACATTTGACATAAATTATAGCCTCAAGTCTTCTTGGGTATGAAGCTTGGCATACCTGTATTTGGAGAGTTTCTCCAATTCTACTCTGCAGATCCTCTCAAGCGCTGTCAGGTTGGATGGATCCTGACTAGTCTCCCAGTCCCTGCCACTGAAAAACATCCCCACAGCTCGATGCGGCCACCACTATCCTTCACCGTAGGAATGGTGCCAGGTTTCTTCCAGACGTTCAATCTTGGTTTCATCAGACCAGAGAATTTTGTTTCTCATGGTTTGAGAGTCCTTTAAGTGCCTTTTGGCAAGTTCCAAGCGGGCTGTCATGTGCCTTTTACTGAGGAGGGGCTTCCGTCTGGCCACTCTACCATAAAGGCCTGATTAGTGGAGTGCTGCAGAGTCTTTCTGGAAGGTTCTCCTGGAACTCTTTCAGAGTGACCATCGGGTTCTTGGTGGACTCCCATCAAGTTGTAGAAAAATCTCAAGGATGATCAATGGAAACAGGATGCCACTGAGCTCAATTTCGAGTCTCATAGCAAAGGGTCTTAATAGTTATGTAAATAAGGTATTTATATTTTTTATTTTTTATACATTTGTACAAATGTCTAAAAACTTGTTTTTGCTTCGTCAATATGGGGTATTGTGTGTAGATTGATGAGGATTTGTATGTATTTTATCAATTTTAGAATAAGGCTGTCACGTTAGCAAAGTTTGGGAAAAAGGGAAGGGTTCTGAATTCTTTCCGAATGAACTGTATGTCTCCTTAAAATACTTCTTCTCGCCCTCTCAAGGGACGCCATTCCATTCTCGCTCCAGCCCTCCACCTCCATCTGCGGCACAAGTCCACGCAGCAAACACTTAAAGATTGATCACCCCAAAAAATATCCCCCACCAAAGATACTGATAACTCCTTTTTGGTCTTCGATGCTGTTAACTTTCTCGGTGAAAGGCGACTATGGAGGAGGGGAGGACACTGACCGTGTCCAAACACCCATATCTGCGTCCTAAATAGTAGGCTGTTTGAGTATGCAAAATTGCGAACTGTATTTTTGAGTATGTAACATTTTAGAAAATGTAGTATACTTTAAATTCCCGGATGTCATACTTATTTTATCATTGAAAACAGCTGATCAACAATTAGATGTGGGAATGCGCTATTTAAATCAATAGGTGGTGGGCCGAAGCCGAAGAGTTAAGTTGATCGATCCCAGTCGAGGGAGGAGCTAATTTTTTGTATACGATAGTTAAACATTCTTATGGAATGTTCTAAATTCTAAAACATTTGTTGCCACCTTCAACTCCTGCACATTTTCTCATGAGAAGAATATTTCAACACACTGTCTGCTCGGGCAAATACATAGCCCTCGTGATGAAGGCAGCCAATGGCCTTCTTCTATCTGCATCGTAAACACAGCCTCTTGTGAAAACGCAAGCTGCTTGTCTGATGAAGAGGAACAGTTATAGCTAGCTCCCAAAGATTGAAATAAGATAAATATCTGTTTTCAAGCACACTTGAAATATGCAGCATGCAATACGAATTGTCTTGGTCATACGAAGAGATAACTCCGTTGACCATTTAGTCAAATTTATTGAAAGGTAGCCAATGTTACAGACTGACTAGCTTTCAAGTAACTAGCTGCAGGCTTAAATAAACATTCAATCATATACATTGCATATAAATCCAAATAAAAGCATGTAGATAAAAATATGTGTGATCATGTACGATTTCTAAACCAGATGGGTTCTCAAATAGCAGCTTCCCAATACCATGGTGGGCATGGATAATGTTGGATACATTGGAATATAAAACAGATTATTTCACTTATAAATCACTATATCACAATTCCAGTGGGTCAGAAGTTTACATACACTAAGTTGATTGTGCCTTTAAACAGCTTGGAAAATTCCAGAAAATTCATGTCACGGCTTTAGAAGCTTCTGATAGGCTAATTGACATAATTTGAGTCAATTGGAGGTATACCTGTGAATGTATTTCAAGGCCTACCTTCAAACGCTGTGCCTCTTTGCTTGACATCATGGGAAAATCAAAAGAAATCAGCCAAGACCTCAGAAGAAAAAAATAGTAGACCTCCATAAGTCTGGTTCATCCTTGGGAGCAATTTCTCCCAACACCTGAAGGTACCACGTTCATCTGTGCAAACAATAGTACGGAAGTATAAACACCATTGGACCACGCAGCCGTCATACCGCTCAGGAAGGAGACGTGTTCTGTCTCCTAGAGATTAATGTACTTTGTTGCGAAAAGTGCAAATCAATCCCAGAACAACAGCAAAGGACCTTGTGAAGATGCTGGAGGAAACAGGTACAAAAGTATCTATATTCACAGTAAAACCTATATCGACATAACCTGAAAGGCCGCTCAGCAAGGGAGAAGCCACTGCTCCAAAACCGCCATAAAAATGCCAGAATACGGTTTGCAACTGCACATGGGGACAAAGATCGTACTTTTTGGAGAAATGTCCTCTGGTCTGATGAATCAAAAATATAACTGTTTGGCCATAATGATCATCATTATGTTTGGAGGAAAAAGGGGGAGGCTTGCAAGCCGAAGAACACCATCCCAACCGTGACGCACGGGGGTGGCAGCATCATGTTGTGGGGGTGCTTTGCTGCAGGAGGGACTGGTGCACTTCACAAAATAGATGGCATCATGAGGAAGGAAAATTATGTGGATATATTGAAGCAACATCTCAAGACATCAGTCAGGAAGTTAAAGCTTGGTCGCAAATGGGTCTTCCAAATGGACAATGACCCCAAGCATACTTCCAAAGTTGTGGCAAAATGGCTTAAGGACAACAAAGTCAAGGTATTGGAGTGGCCATCACAAAGCCCTGACCTCAATCCTATAGAAAATGTGTGGGCAGAACTGAAAAAGCGTGTGTGAGCAAGGAGGCCTACAAACCTGACTCAGTTACAACAGTTCTGTCAGGAGGAATGTGCCAGAATTCACCCAACTTATTGTGGGAATCTTGTGGAAGGCTACCCGAAACGTTTGACCCAAGTTAAACAATTTAAAGGCAATGCTACCAAATACTAATTGAGTGTATGTAAACTTCTGACCCACTGGGAATGTGTTGAAAGAAATAAAAGCTGAAATAAATAATTCTCTATTATTCTGACATTTCACATTCTTAAAATAAAGTGGTGATCCTAACTGACCTAAGACAGGGAATTTTTACTATGATTAAATGTTAGGAATTGTGAAAAACTGAGTTTAAATGTATTTGGCTAATGTGTATGTAAACGTCCGACATAAACTGTAACTTTGGCCTTCCGGATAGCCTGGGTGCACTTATTTCTCATTTGCCTGAACGAGAGCCAGTCAGCTTGAATAAGCATGTGCCGGGCCTTTCACCAAATGCAATTCTTGAGGTGGAGTAACTCTGCAAGATCACGGTCGAACCAGGGGCTGAACCTGTTTTTAATTCTCATTTTCTTTATGGGGGCGTTTGTTAACAATGGCACTGAAAATATCAGAAAAGAAGGTCCAAGCGTCTTCGACAGAGGGGATCAAGCTGATTCTATTCCATTTTCTATTCCAGTTCATGAAGGAAGGCTTGCTCATTTAAGTTTTTTAGCAAGTGTCTATGAAAAAAATCAGGACAGGTCGTTTCACTGAGCAGCCATTACGAACACAGGCTGTAAAAAAACAGTGATCACTAAGGTCATTACAGAAAACACCAGACTGATACCTATCAGGATTATTTGTGAGGATAACATCAAGAAGAGTATTCTTTTCTGGGTGTTTGGAGTCAAGATCTGTCTTGCCAAAAAAGGTTGTAACCAGAAAGGTTAACATCAGTATTCAAAACAGTCTTCCTTAACCACGTCTCAGTAATGACCAACATCTGGATTGGAGCTGTGAACCCACACTTTCAATTGATCCATTTTAGGTAATAAGCTTCTAGTGTTAACGTGCAAAAAAAAAACAGGCTTTTACGAGAGCAGAAATCAGTGAAGCAGATATCAGAGCACAAGTCAGAATTGGGGCTAGCAACAGTAGATGGGCCAGGGTGTAAATGCACATTACCAGATATCATCAGCAGTAATACAATCAGGACATGGCAAAGATGATATTAGAAATCAAATATTAGACAAAATAGAAAAAACCGTGAAGCATGGAGGTGTGATGGTGCATTGATTTATTTTGAATTCAAGGCACACTTAACAAGCATGGCCATCATAGTTTACGCCATCCCATCTGGTTTGCGCTTAATGGGACTATCATTTGTTTTTCAACAGGACAATGACCCAACACACCTCCAGGCTGTGTAAGGGCTATTTTACCAAGAAGGAGAGTGATGGAGTGCTGCATCAGATGACCTGGCCTCCACAATCACCCGACCTCAACCCAATTGAGATGGTTTGGGATGAGTTGGACCGCAGTGAATGAAAAGCAGCCAACGTGCTCAGCCTGTGAGAACTCCAAGACTGTTGGAAAAGCATTCCAGGTGAAGCTGGTTGAGAGAATGTCAAGAGTGTCCAAAGCTGTCAAGGCAAAGAGTGGCTAATTTGAAGAATCTAAAATATATGTTAATTTGTTTAACCCCGTTTCGGTTACTACATGATTCAATGTGTTATTCTACAATGTAGAAAATAGTAAAAATAAAGAAAAGGCCTTGATCGAATAGTAGGTGTGTCCAAACTTTACTTGTACTGTATATTTTTTCCATAACCAGGTCATAATTAGTGAGAAGAATTTCAAATTAAAACATTTCTGGGGTACAAGGAATCATAAATACTAAGCAGCTGATTTGTCCAATCATAGACGTGGCAACGATGATCTTGGGCCCCATTTTGGCAGCTCTAAAACTCAGACAGTCAACAGTATTACTTATAATTGCAGGTTATGATTGATACTTTTTTTTTTTTACATTTTTCTTTTTTAAATAAAGATAGTTTTACAATGTCCAGAGTACTATCATCATTTGTACAGAGTAGGAGTGCATAGACTTGATGCAATATGTAGTATTCAAAACAAGTTGAATCAAGTGCCATAAAAGGTATTTGATCACACTGTAATTTTGGTAACATCCCTGCACATTTGCGTTTAAAAAAAAATGCTACACAATTACCATCTGGCTTAAAAATCAGATATGAGCATCATGTTAGTCAACTCACAGCAGGTATCGTGGGTTAAGGTTTAGAATAATAAAAATGTTGCCACAACCTCAGCTTTTCCTTTTCTTCCCAAGATGCACACCATGACGCATTAGTCCTAGTACAAAAGTTTGAATGATTACAGAAAAACACAGGATGAAAGGATTCCAAGCAGGTCCAGAGGAAATGTGAAAGGCTTTACAGTGAGTGAGGACAGTGGGTTGGAGCTCTTGACTCTGGCTCCACTGCAATGTATGATACACATGTGGAAAATAGTCTTCATTCATCCATCCATCCATCCATCCATCCATCCATCGAAGTGTTCATCCATCTCTAGCCATCCTCTTATCTTCTTCAATATGAGTATTCTCGCTCACTCTGAGATCAGGCGGCGGGCAGTGGACGACGGAAAAGCAAGATGTGGGGCTCTGGGAGGAAAGAGAAAAAAAATAAGTGAATGTGAAGTTCAGGAAGTGAATGGAAACACAAATGTCAGGCTGTATCCCAAATATCTCTCCTTCCTTACTGCCTTTACTGATTTGAAAGAAAATGGCTGGTATAAGAAACATGGTGGAAACTCGAACGCGTTGGCGTTTTGTAGGCACGTGTGGGAAATATATCGTACTCCTCCACCCCTTTTTAATGCCTTTCTGCCGACAAGTTCCCGCCGGCTTTCGGAACAATGCGAGTGAAGCCTGTGTCCAAGGGTAGTATTCTAGTTCCCATCTTAGGACCATGACATGTGAGGCTTGTATGAGCAAAAAACAGAGCAAGTAAATGAAACCGGATGCAATGTAGGACCGTGCCATGTGTGAGGCAAATCAGTGCACACGTGCTGAATACATTTTAGTGACCAGCCAGACAAGGTCATCGTGTAACAAGATGCAGACGTCACCACTAAGGCACACGGCACGCTCCAACCTCTCCATCTAACATCCGTCTTAGCATTGTCTGCTTTGGCCATGTAGGCCTTCATTCTTTGTGTGTTCGGTGAAGGGTGTGTCTACTGATGCACATAAGGCAAGCTCATCAAATAAGTTAGTGGGACACACACAACCATGTTCAATAGATGCCCTGGCTTGGTAAAAACACAGGTTACTTGGCTATCATGGCTGAAATGCTTAGACTCAATGTCTTGTGTTCAGGTAACAGACAAGAACAGATGTCTTTGGAGACAACCAGTATGAGTCAGACCTCATGATCTGCAGATGACAAGAGACCAGTAAGAGAGTAATAGCCTATAATACAAGTCATTCCAATAGAGGCTGAGCACCATCTTCTGTTACGAACACAGATCTTTGAGCTCGCACAATATGTGTACTGTATTCTAGGGATGGGCGATGTCCAACCTTTGTCCTATTTTGATTACGTACATAGCAAGAAGAGCACTGGGTTAGTCAGAGTTTATTCAATATAACAGAATAGATAAACTGTAATGACATTCACTCTCACAGGATGGGTTGCCAAAAATAACTAACTGAAAGTCACATATGACTGCATTGTGGCATGTTACTGTGCTTCTATGGCACCATGCCACTGCCTATTTCATTTGTCAAGACGGCTCATAATCCAGTGCCTTTATCAGTCAACACACCTACAGTGCCTATAGAAAGTTTACCCCCCCCTTTCAAAACAACCTTTTGTGGCCTTACAACTGGAAATTTAAATGCATTTTCCATTGATCTACCCATCCTACCCCACAACTTCCAAGTAAAAGAATGGATTTTTCCCCCCAAGAAAATCAAACCTTTAAAAACTGAAATAGCTTGGTTGGGTAAGTGTCCAACCCCCTTGTAACATTCATCATAAAGTAGCTTTCAGTTCCTGTAAGTTTCCTCTGTTATGAATCGCAAAGCAAACACTCAACCATGAGCACCAAGGAGCAGAAAGGCACAGATCAGGGGGTGGGTATAAAATACATTTTAAAAGGGCTTGAATATCAAGACGATTATTAGGAAGAGGAAAATGTATAGCACCACGAATACCCTGCTTAGATCAGTCCGTTCCTCCAAACTGGTTGACCGAGCAAGTAGGAGACTGATTAGAGGCTACAAATGGTAACTTTGAAAGAGCTACAGGATTTTATGGCCAGGACTGGTTAAAGTGTGCATGTGACAATATACCTCCACAAATCTGGCATGTATGGTAGGGTGGCAAGGAAGCCATTATTCAAGAAGGCACAAATGGTTTCTAGCATGCTTAACACTGACCTCTTACAAGGAGCACATGTGTGCCGAAGTTAAATTGTAGGTACACAAAAATGTATGAGCACAATGAAAAATGTGATACTAATACTAATATATATATATACACACACACACACACACACACACACACATATATACATACAGCGGGTGAAATAAGTATTGAACACGTCACAATTTTCCTCAGTAAATATATTTCCAAAGGTGCTATTGACATGACATTTTCACCAGATGTTGGTAACAACCCAAGTAATCCATACATACAAAGAAACCAAAACAAATACGTTCAGAAATTAAGTTGTGTAATAATGTGAAATGACACAGGGAAAAAGTATTGAACACATGAAGAAAGGGAGGTGCAAAAAGGCATGGAAAGCCAAGACAACAGCCGAAAACTATCAGTAAATAAAAAGCAATCCAGCCCCCTGTCAGTGCAAATTAATATCAGCTGGTTCAGTCCCAACTGATGGCCTACAAAAAGGTCTCATTGCCAAGGTGTCACACAAGACACATCTCATGATGGGTAAAAGCAAAGAGCTGTCTCAAGACCTTCGCAACCTAATTGTTGCAAAACATAATGATGGCATTGGTTATAGGCGCATTTCTAAGCTTCTGAATGTTCCAGTGAGCACTGTTGGGGCCATAATAAGGAAGTGGAAAGACAGTCATTACACCATAAATTTGCCTCGACCAGGTGCTCCTCGCAAGATTTCTGACAGAGGAGTGAAAAGAATAATCAGAAGAGTTGTCCAAGAGCCAAGGACCACTTGTGGAGAGCTTCGAAAAGACCTGCAATTAGCAGGTACTGTTGTCTCAAAGAAAACAGTAAGTAATGCACTCCACCGCCATGGCCTGTATGCACGCTCACCACGCAAGACTCCATTGCTGAAAAAAAAGCATGTTGAAGCTCGTTTAAAGTTTACTGCACAACATTTGGAAAAGCCAGTGAAATACTGGGAGAATATAGTGTGGTCAGATGAGAGCAAAATTGAACTATTTGGATGTCATAATACACACCATGTTTGGAGGAGGTGGGAACATCATGGTGTGGGGCTGCTTTTCAGCAAATGGTACTGGCAAACTTCACATAATTGAAGGAAGGATGAATGGGCAAATTTACCGAGACATTCTTGACAAAAATCTGCTGCCACATTTCAGCAAGACAATGATCCCAAACACACAGCCAAGGAAACTCTCAATTGGTTTCAAAGAAAGAAAATAAAGCTGCTAGAATGGCCCAGCCAATCACCTGACTTAAATCCCATTGAAAATCTATGGAAAGAACTGAAGATCAAGATTCATAGAAGAGGCCCACGGAACCTTCAAGATTTGAAGACTGTGTGGAAGAATGGGCCAAAATCCCACCAGAGCAATGCATGCGACTTGTTTCTCCATACAGGAGGCGTCTTGAAGCTGTCATTACCAACAAAGGCTTTTGTACAAAGCATTAAATAAATATCAGTAAGTGTGTTCAATACTTTTTCCCTGTGTCATTTCACATTATTACACATAACTTAATTTCTGAACGTATTTGTTTTGGTTTTGTATGTATGGATTACTTGGGTTGTTACCAACATCTGGTGAAAATGTCATGTCAATACCACCTTTAGAAATATATTTACTGAGAAAAATGGTGACGTGTTCAATACTTATTTCACCCGATAGATAGATATATATATATATATATATATACTGTTCATGACTAACTTGTCAAAGCGTTTATGATAGGCCTAGGAGGATATGATAGGCCTAGGAGGATGGGTTATTGGCCATTTGGATTTTCCAGGCCCACATGGATCATTTATTTCTTAAGCTCAAACTTGATTGAACTTGTCATTCAATGTTTCTCTAAGCTATTGATATGGTTTGTTCTCTCATTATCAGTCCTATGGAAATAACTGATGGCACTCTGTATACATTCATTGTTTGATCGGGAGAAAGCCATACATAAAACAATGAAGCGTAGCTTTCAGTCATATTCATAGCTTCTCAAAGGGAAAGAAGGGAATATAGGCAACGTTTTATTTATTTTTAAACAGCTAGACAAGACAGTTAAGGAGTATCCGTTATTAGCCGAATGTCATCCGACAGAGAAATAGGCCTAGGCTATAACACATTTATTTAAATAGGCTATAGCGAATAGAAATAGGAAAATTACTTGGAATGTGTGATGCCCTGCGCCAGTAAAGTTTAAAATATAGGCTAAACCCGTCACATCATGATGTCATCACCATAGAGATGGATGTCAAATCATCGTCACCATAGAGATGCTATTGTAATAAATCGCAGAACCCAACCGCATTCATTCGGTAGCAAACCATAGAAAAACAAGTTTCTTATTGGACAAATGCAGGTAGGTCCCTCTCCGTTTCGGACTATTTACTTTCAAGTCAATACACCCCATATCGCAGAGAATTCATTCGGCAACATGAGCTTCAAACATCTAAGCAGCAGCACACCCTAATCACTAGTGTAGCAGTAACGACCCAAAACCAAGATATGGGTACAAAAGTAATCCCCCAGTTAGAGATAATTCTCCCCAGTACACTAGGCTACAATTCAGTGTTGGTATAACTCAGTGTTATGCCGCTGTATTCACCACATAACACTGCCTACTGTACTGATATGAATCCCCGTAGGCACAACTGTAATCCCCCAGTACAGTCCAGTGTTGTATTCCTCCATAATAGCCAATATGCTGCTGTATTCACCAGCACTTTCTACTGTACTGAGCGTTCGTACTAACATTTATCAAATGTTTGTCACAGTGTACCTGGTTGATGGATCATGTAGTGTATCCAGCCTTGACTCTGCTGGACGCCCAGGTTCCTCCACTCAGTCTCTGACATCAGATGGGTCTTGGGCACACGCTTGGCAATGTCCTTGGGCAGCATCACATGCCTACAGACAGTGGTGAAATGGAATGGTACTTTACTCAGTCACACGGTGTCAACATCACATGGCTAGGAAGGAAGACTGCTGCCAGGCAAGACATAAGTATCGATATTAGCTCGCTAGACAAAAAAAACGTTTTAGAAGTACAGTCTTAACTTACCTATACTCGAATTTCTCATCGTCGTATTTGTCAGAGTAATATATCTGCTTCTGGGACATGATGCCAAACTGAAAAATATTTAATCTGAAAGTTTAGGGATTTTACAGCAGGGGCAAAGAATCCTGTCAGCTAATGTTCTATCCTGTGATTTGGACTATGACTTTTATTTTAGTATGATGGGGTTTTTCTCTCCACACACTTTTTTTTTTTTTTTTACTATTTGTAAAAATAGGTTGTAGTCTACCAATAAAGCTAAAAGAAGAAGTTATTGCCTTTGCTTGGGCTTTACATGACATAATTACAGGTTTGTCAGGTCTGATGTGATCAATGCACCTGGATTGCGCATCATAAACCAATGAATGTAACTACGTTACCTACCTAAAGTTAGATGGCTATGGAAGGCTACAAGTTGTCTACTACAGTAACGTTGAACTTTTTATTTTAAACTAACCCTAGTTAGCAAACTAAATCTAGGTCTAACTTCTTTTTTATTTAACCTTTATTTAAGTAGGCAAGTCAGTGAAGAACAAATTGTTATTTACAATGACGGCCTACCCCTAGCTAGTTTCAACAGATGTTGGATGACATTGTGTTTTATGAACTATGTTACCTAGGACACTCTGGGTGACATGCTGATGAACATGAGTAGGTAGGTATGATATAACTAGTTGTATCCAGGCTTCACAACCGGCTGTGGTTGGGAGTCCCATAGGGCGGCGCACATTTGGCTCAGATTCGTCCGAGTTTGGCTGATGTAGGCAGTCATTGTAAATAATAACGACTTGCTTACTTAAATAAAGATTAAATTAAAAATAAATAAACACTTGCCAAACTCGGACGACTCTGGGCCAAATGTGCGCCGCCCTATGGGACTCCCAACCACAGCCGGTTGTGAAGCCTGGATACAACTAGTTATATCATACATACCTACCTACTTACTTATGTTCATCAGCATGTCACCCAGAGTGTCCTAGGTAACATAGTTCATAAAACACAAAATGTCATCCAACAACTGTTGAAACTAGCTAGCTAAGTTAGCAGGCTAGTTAAATATCTAGTTAACAATAATGAATTAGCTAAAGTTAGCTAGCTAGCTACTACATTAGCTTTGACAAGTAAAATACAAATCACCTTTCTTCAGTTGGCTCGTTCCAAATTATTGTAGTCGTGATTTATTGATGAAAATCTAGAAATGTCACGACGGGCCTGTCTATTCTAGAATATGTCCACGTACATTCGCTAGCTAGCCTTCTGTTCTGATGTGGTCGGTGAACCTTTCTCACGTTTCGCTGCGAGTTTCCCTCTCTAATGTACATATCCTGCATTTCACCGTTCAAAAAGTCACCGCTGCGCCTAATTGGTCAATTCTCTCACAGAAATTATCATGTGACATACGCTGCGTTTAGATGAGGCACGCAAAAACCGCCATACCCTTCCGGTATGTGTTGCTATGGTGATTTTAGTCAACAATCAGTGCAAATCAACATCCGGTAGAACACAACAGTTTTTATTAAAAAATATCAACAAACGAAAAAGTAACAGTCACATGCAAATAAACATACTATTTACATTGCCTTTTTGTTTTTCATTTTAGTTAAAGTAGTGCCTTATTGTTTAAACTAATTTATAACGTGAAAAAGTTAGGTTTTGAATTAGATCATTTGCATTTGTGAATATGACATCTACCTAATATTATTAGCAGTTTAATTAAATATACTACATCTTTATCAATGTCAGAATTTCTGAAATAAATCATTATCAAAACTATTAAATTGTACAACATGTCCTGTTTTCTTTGTAACAAAGTTCTGTATGTCAATCCCAAAAAATCCTACTATAAAATCCTCTCCTTCTCCAATCCACAGAAATCACAATTACAGTCAATATTCAGCTTGAATCTTTTCAAAACATGTTTAACAGGATACATTCTGTGTAACATTTTAAATGAAACTTCCTTTACCTTGTTACTGATAGAATATTTGTTAGGAATTTTCCATGCTTTCCCCTATTGTACATCACCATAGATATTTGACCAAACAAATCTTGCTGAGGAAAATGTAGTACCACAAACATTTATCTTTGAGGATGTTAATATTGCCAATTAATACATTTTCATGTAAATGTATGTTACTTACTTCAACCACAGAGGAATTTAAAAGTAATAAATCAAAAACAATTGCATATTCTTTCGGGGTTATTGGAATTCTAAACTTATCAAGAAATTCCCCATATGAGAGTAAGTCAAGTGATAGAGACATAACCCGATCTGGATAACCCTTCAGCTTTGGACAATAAAACCCAACCACATAATGAAATATCTCTCAGATACCAGAGGTTACATTTCTTCTTTGTTTTCTCAATAATGGGGTTAAAGATTAATTCACTCCTTTGTTTTTCATCCTTGCATATGACAATTCCAAGACAAGTTACAATTCCCTTTCTTGATATGAAGAGCCATAATTTGAGTAACCAATAAAAATAAAAAATGACTAATTGGGTATCCCACGCCCAATATCAAATCTTTGGGATGCCCCGTGAGCTAATTTCACAGAGCTAGTACAACCACTATATAAAGTTTGGACTGCTTAAAAAAAAATAAAGAAAAGTCACCAAATCCCCCCCAAAAACATATTGCTTTGAACATAAACTCATGTTCTACAGTGTCAAAAGCTTTATAAAAATCAACAAACATAAGAAAACTATCATCAAGGATGAGGTCATTATAGTCAATCATATCTAAGATGTTATTACTAATGTGTCAACCATGCATTAAACCAGATTGTTCTTCATCAATTATATGATGTAAGCCTTGTTTCAACCTCCTAGCAAATACAAGGGCAAATTACTTTCCATCATTATCCAACAGGCTAACGGGCCTCCAGTTGTCTATATAAAGACTATCCTTATTAGGTTTGGGAATAAGAGTAATTACACCTTGCTTTAAGGAAGTCGGTAACTCCCCTTTTCCTGTTGATTCTTGGAACATGGCAAGAATGAAAGGAATCAATCGATCGTTGAACGTTCTATAGAACTCGCTTGTTAAACCATCATATCCAGGGGATCTATTGTCCTTAAGGCTTTTAATACAATCTTTTATCTCAATTTCAGATAACACATCACAGAAATCCCTGAAATCAGTATCTATCTTCTGAGCAATGTTTGCTACATTGTTTAAGAAATAATCCCTATTGGAAGTTGACTGGGTTGATGTAGACAGATTCTGATAAAACTGGGTAACACGCTAGGAGATTTCTTTTGGATTTTCATTGGGAGTATTATTGATCATTAACTTACATATGGAAGTCATTTCGTCTGCCCTTTTTTCTAAATTAAAGAAATATTTTGTATTTCTCTCCCTCTTCCATCCATTTGTCTCGATCTTACAAACGCTCCCCGGGCCTTTTCCTCTTAGATATAGTAACTGCATTTGCAGTGATAAATCCAGTTATTCCTGATTAGTTTGATCATTTTTAGTATAATCCATTATTCCCTTTATGATGTTATAGTCTTTCTCTTGGCACAAGCAATTTCTTTCCCCATTGATATAGCCAACACCCTTATATCAAATGTCATTAGTTCCCAGTAATTTCCAAACACATAAAACAGGCACGGTTCCAATATGTATCAATAATTCCTGCTACTTCCTTTTAAAAAACGTAATTCTCTAGTAAAGTCTTATTCAATTTCCAGTAACCTTAAAAAATCAATGGTTCAATTGAGCCTATCAATCTTGTCAGCCATATCTTCAGATATCAGCCAGAAATCAATACGGGATTGTATAGATAAATCCTTGGTACTCCATGTAAACAATCTTATCTGGGATCTTATGTCTCCAAATATCTAGAACACCTAACCTTAGACATATTCCTTATGTCACAATCAGAATTGCTATCCTTAGGAGGCCATCTATCTAGATTATCATGTAATACTGTATTAAAATCTCTACCCCATATTACTTTGGCAAACGGAAATGTAGACATAATTTTAATGTCTCTAAATAAAATACAGTTACTTATGTTGTTATTGGTAGCAGAAGTATTCACAACAATTAATTGAATGTGGTTGACATCAATAGCATAATCCATCTCCCTGCATTATCTGTTCCATGACTCAGTATATGACCCTTAAAGTTGCCTTTTAAAATAGCGACACCTGCTGACCGATTGGTACCAAATATCATTCCCCCATTGACACTTACAAAACGCAGTATCTATGGAACAGGCACGAGTTTCTTGAATGAAATAAAAGTAGGCACTCTTACCCTTACAATACAAAAATAAAGTTTTCCTTTTCAAAATATTACGGATTCCCCTGGCATTAATAGAAAACACAGAAATTGACATTTACTATCACAGTGACTATATGAAGAATATTAAACTTGTATACGTTCACATTAACTGGGTTCTCACAAAATGAAACGTTCTTGCTAGTTGCAAATAAAAACAGTCCTTTGCACCACACAGGTGGTAGACCTTAAGTTAATTTTTGTAATATATATATATATTGTATATATAACAAATAGCCATCAAGCTAACATTAAGTGTCAGTGCGAATTTTCCTGCCATAAAAAAAGTTTGGCTAGGATCCGTCTCTCCGCCACCTCCTCTAGAGTGTCAAGGCTCATCCCCAGGACAGAGCTAGCCTTCCTGATCAGCTTATTTACCCGAGAAGCATCACCAGCTTTGATGTTTGCTCCCCAGCACACCAATGCAAAAAAGATGGCACTGGCCACCACAGACTGGTAGAAGGTATGCAGTAGTTTACTGCACACGTTGAAGGACCTGAGCCTCCTCAGAAAGTAGAGTCGGCTCTGGCCCTTTTTGTACAGGGCCCCAGTGTTACCAGCCCATTCCAGCCTGTTGTCCATATGGACTCCCAGGAACTTGTATGACCCAACCATTTCCACATCCATCCCCTGTATAGGGACTGCAGTCAGTTGTGCCTTGGTTCTCCTGAAGTCCACCACCATCTCCTTTGTTATGCTGATGTTGAGCTGAAGGTGGTTCTGCTCACACCACAACACAAAGTCACTGATTGTGCTCCTGTACTCCTCCTGCCCACCCCTGATGCACCCTACAATAGCAGAGTCATCCGAGAACTTCTGTAGGTGGCATGTTTCAGTTATCTGAAGTCTGAGGTGTAGAGGGTGAACAGGAAGGGGGACATGGCCGTTCCCTGGGGGGCCCCTGTGTTGCTAACTGCCCGTTCTGACACACAGCTCTGTAGTCACACAAATTGTGGCCTTACCGGTCAGGTAGTCCGTGACCCAGGAGACTAAGGGTGCTTCCACTTTCATCCTCCTCATCTTCTCACCCAGTAGCAGGGGCTGAATGATATTGAAGGCACTGGAGAAGTAAAAAAACATAACCCTCACAGTGCAACCTGCGTTGTCCAGGTCTGAAGTCATTCAGGACAGTGGGGTGTGCCTTCTTGGGCACTGGGACGAGGCAGGATGTTTTCCACAGCACAGGGACCCTTTCTAGGCTCAGGCTAAGGTTGAAGAGACGCTGAAGTATTCCACACAGTTGGTCAGCACAGACCCTAAGCACCCTTGGGCTGATACCATCAGGGCCCGCCGCTTTCCACTGATGTAGTTTCTCCAGCTCTCTCTTCACTTGGTTGGTGGTGAAAGCCAGCCAAGGTGGGGGGGGTGGGGGGGAAGGAGGGTGTTGAGGATCAGTCCAGGGGGAGCAGGGGCGGAGGTGGGGTCACTGATTAGGGCCATAGCTTTCCTCGAGACTTGAGAAAGCAGCATTTGGAAAGTTTGGCATTTCCTTTTTTGTCAGCTCACAGCCAGTTATATACAGATAGCGCTCATAATTATTAACTTGAAAATGCCTTTCAAAACTCCTTTCCTTGTTGCACCAAATCAGGCAGTGCAGGAGTTAAATCTGTACAAGATTTAACTTTTCATTAAAAGTCTTGAATAGGGCGATGCTAACAATTTAGCAACCACATTGTCCTCGATTACTCTCTCTGCAGTTGCCATCGTTACATACACTCACTGCAAACAGCTAGCCAGCTAGCTAGGCTCAAACCTGAGAAAACAAGATAAGGCTCGCTATTGGCTCTGAATTAGTGACGTATACCTATGCCCTCTAGAGGTCCTTGAGGCATCATACAATTGTCCCACCTATTACAATAAAAGTTGTGATTGGTTGATTCTACTGTCATTCCAAAATGCTGCTCTAATTGAAGTCAATGTCAATGACGTTGGCTGGTGCCTTCTATTCAAAGCCTGGGGGCCTAGCTGTCAGGCTCTGGCCATAGAGAAGCAATAGGCTTCTCTATGTAGTTTTGGTCAGAGTCTGACAGTGTCGTTCTTTTCTGTTTCTGTGTGGGGTTTTGGGTTGGATCCCTAATTAGAGGCAGCTGCACTGCATTGTCTCTAATTAGGGATCCCATATATGTTGAGTCTGTCCTTCACTCTGGTGTGGGTCGTTGTCGTTATATGTCGCAAGTCACGGTGAAGTAAGTGTGCATTAGTTACGTCTGTTCATTTTCGTGTTTGTTTGGTCAACGTGACGTTTTGTGCTTAGTGTTTGTTTGAGTTCTTTAGTTCGTCAGTCGTGGTTTTGTTTATACATAGTAATTATGTCATTTCATTACATAGTATAAATAAAAGATGACAAACTATAATCACTGCGCTGCGTCTTGGTCTCGCTATGCACCCGATCGTGACAGAACGACCCACCAGTACGAGACCAAGCAGCGCAAATGGGGAGAGACGGAGAGCGAGATAGCCCCGCGTCGTTTCACCAACACCGAACTCCTCGGAGGGTTCGAGTCGGACTCGTCGGAGGAGGACGACAACGAGGACGTGCTTCGGTTCCCTCACCCGTGGGGGCTCCTGGAGGAGCCAACACCACTCCCCATGTGGACCATGGGTAGGCCCAGGTACCAATGGGGGGCTCAGAGCAAGGAGCAGGCGGAGGAGCTGGAGGAGCATTTTGGGGAGGTTCTGAGGGAATTGGTGGAGATAGAGGAAGAGGTCGAGAGGGAGATGGCGGAGTGGGCCAGTCCAGGTCCGGTCATCTACTCAACTCCCAGGCCGGAGCAGTCCGCTCCACCGGTACCCAGTCCGGGTCCGGTAATCTACTCCACCTCCCTGACAGAGCAATCCGCTCCACCGGTGCCCAGTCCGGGTCCGATCGTCGTCCCCTCTCCCAGGCCAGAGAAATCCGCTTCACCGATGTCCAGTCCGGGTCCGGACCTCTGCCCTACTCCCCGCACCCGGCCTCCAGCCGTCTGCTCCAGTGTGTGCGTCTAGCCAGGTGCGTCCCGTGCCAGCTCCACGCATCCGACCTCCGGTGCGCCTCGCCAGTCCGGTACGACCCGTGCCGGCTCCCCGCACCCAACCTCCAGCGAAGGTCCGCAGCCCGCAACCTCCAGCGAAGGTCCGCAGCCCACAGTACCCCCCCCCCCCAAGGCGCACAAAACAAGGGGGGGTACTGTCAGGCTGTGGCCATAGAGAAGCAATAGGCTTCTCTATGTAGTTTTGGTCAGAGTCTGACAGTGTCGTTCTTTTCTGTTTCTGTGTGGGGTTTTGGGTTGGATCCCTAATTAGAGGCAGCTGCACTGCATTGTCTCTAATTAGGGATCCCATATATGTTGAGTCTGTCCTTCACTCTGGTGTGGGTCGTTGTCGTTATATGTCGCAAGTCACGGTGAAGTAAGTGTGCATTAGTTACGTCTGTTCATTTTCGTGTTTGTTTGGTCAACGTGACGTTTTGTGCTTAGTGTTTGTTTGAGTTCTTTAGTTCGTCAGTCGTGGTTTTGTTTATACATAGTAATTATGTCATTTCATTACATAGTATAAATAAAAGATAACGAACTATAATCACTGCACTGCGTCTTGGTCTCGCTATGCACCCGATCGTGACACTAGCCAATGAGCGTTGAGCCCAGCTAGATTATTTCTACGAAGACAATTGTGTCAGGAAAATTCTGATTGGATATTATTTTCTCTTGGATATTAACCCTTCTTTTTCCAACACAAACTGAAGAAATTCAATAGGAAGATCATTACAATTAAGACAAAAAAAAGATTAAATCAATGAAAACAAAATTCCAAATTATAACATATAAAAATATATACAGATTTGTATCTATCCTTAGGCCCTCTCTGAGGGCGTAGAGGGCCCTGACGGTTCCCCACTGCTAATATATAAATGTTATCTAATGTTAGCAAGTTATTGATTTCATTAACCTTATTTCTAAGGCTACATATATTAATATGGGCTATTTTCAGCCCTTTCCTGTGTAGCATATCAGAGATAGACATAATACTGAAAAGAGCAAACAAAGCAAGAGAAACAAATATACATTCAGCAGTCCATTAATTGGTGTGTGTGTGTGCTGCGGGGTTGAAGCTATGAACCCATAGGCTTGGCTCTCTCATCCCTTCCAGGCTTCTGGGAGAGAGGGTGGGCAATGAGCCTGTCATAGCGGATGTAAGCAATGTCCCCTCGCGCTCTGGCAGCATTCATGGCTAGGATAAGTTCTTTCCTCTTCTGGCGCACAACTTCAGGATAGTCCTCATTGAGGAAGATATACGTTCCTCTCAAGTTCTTGGCTCTTTCCAGAACAGCTACCTTGTCCTTGAACCTCAGGAACTTGACCACTATCGGCCTGGGCCTGTCACCTGGGCCGGTGGTGGGTTTTCCAGTCCTGTGGGCGCGCTCCACCTCAATCTTCCTTTAGTCCATCTTCAATTTCTCAGAGGTCTTTTCCCTCACTTTGTCCTCAGACTCAGTGACTCAGTCCAGGTCTCATGTGGAGATACTGCAATTCCGTCCATAACCATGTTCTGCCACCTTGACTGTCCCTCGAGAGTCTGATTTATCCGTCGTTGTTATCATGGATTCACATTGTTGTCATCTTGCCGTTCTCCTGTTTAAACTCATCAAGCTGACCCTGGGAGAACTGCAAACTGTTCTTCAGGTCCTGGACTTCTCTGGTCAGGTCGTCCTTTACTTTATTATTTGAATCCATCAGTATTTGGACAAAACACTTGAAGCTATTTTCTTGTTGTTGTAACAAATGCTTGTAGAACTCTTTTTGTTTCTTTAAAAGATCCTTCACGTGTGATAGAGAGACACCACTGTCCTCAACGTTACTCCCGCCAGCTTTCGTCTTTGTCATGGTAGCTACCAAGTTAGGTTCCACTATTACTCCTCTCAGTTCCAGACAGGGCAGGTCACAGGGAAGATATAAAACAACAAACAGCAGGGATCTAGACAGCCACAAACCGGGACAATCCGGGCTGCGTTCAAGCCCTCAAGAAAACCCTGCTAGCTACAACAACAAATAGCTCCTCAGACCCGTCCTTGGTTGGCAGGATCACTGGACAGACACTAGCAGTCCCAGCAAATGATGCCAACTGCGTCGCGGGATCCAAACTAAAACGTTAGCTAGCTTCTAAGAACATTTTCCAGTACGCATTCAAAACAACAAACTTTTCAAATCCCCAAAACCGAGCTCTTCCTCGTTCCGCGTTCATTTCTGTATCAGAAATGGTGTAATGGAATTATAGTCAACCTAAAATATTGTCATATAATAATATATACAGTTTATACAGGTTTTATACAAAGTTTTGCCTCTAAACTCTGTCAACAGCCCATAAATGCCAGGGGTGCAACTTTCACTGGGGATGGGAGGGGGGGGGGACATGTCCCCTCCTCATTCTGAAATAGCATTTTTACCCCCCCCCAGTTTTATAATTGGAATGTTATACCTTTACTTCTAAGAGTGTACTTATTGAAAATGAAAAGGCGCAACGATCACTCACCAGAGTAACCTAACCTGTGTTCACCAGAGTAACCTAACCTGTGGTCACCAGGGTAACCTAACCTGTGGTCACCAGGGTAACCTAACCTGTGGTCACCATAGTAACCTAACCTATGTGTGCGTCGTACCTTTTCCTTTTCAATCATGATTCCGTTTTCCGATTGCACTTCGACTCACGTTGGTGTTTTGATGTCTTCACTATTATTCTACAATGTAGAAAATAATAAAGATAAAGAAAAACCCGGGTGTAGGTAAGTCCAAACTTTTGACTGGTACTGTATGGAATCATGTAGTAACCAAACAAGTGTTAAACATTCTCTCAACCAGCTTCATGAGGTAGTCACCTGGAATGCATTTCAATTAACAGCTGTGCCTTGTTAAAAGTTAATTTGTGGAATTTCTTGCCTTCTTAATGCATTTGAGCCAATCAGTTGTGTTTTGACAAGGTAGGTGTGGTATACAGAAGATAGCCCTATTAGTCCATTGATTGACTGCATTGTTTGAATGGAATGTTGGCATATTGGCAGTTAATACAAAAATAATATGGAATCACAGCCAGTCCGCTCATTAGGCAGGATTCTGAACTGTATACCACCCCTACCTAAACTGGCCAAGAAGCACCTCCAACAACACACATGGCATTTTGGCAACTTTGAAAAATATATATATTTATATGGGAGTTGTCCCTGTTGTCATAGAGATAGAGGACTCATCATGGCTAAACCCTGTTTTAATGTAGACATTGCAGTTCATTTAAAAGTAGTCAATATTTAAGGTTTTATTTAAAGGGGTCAAATGGTTTGGGGTGAAGATTGCAGGGTTACAATACATTACAATAGGCCTACCGGTGTCCAACAATGACAGAGACAAAACTGTACCGTTTATTTTAGAATCTGACGAAAGTGGGAAGCAATGGTGGAACAGTTGGGCAATCTCATGCAACAGGGCTGAAGTGGTATAGTCAGGCGGGAAGTCCCGACACATATAGCTCAGTACAGACGTGTCAATATACGGCTGGTTGAAGATGCCTGCCCTCCCGTATCTAACGTGCACATGCAAGCATCTTATCAACAGTGGAAGAAGGGGTCTGTATCCATTACCTGTCACCAAGTTCACCTGCGCGCGTCAATCATGCCGTTTTCGTTACACAACACTTGACTCTGGTTGGTTGTTCTGTTTAAGGGAGGTGACGCAAACGGCCATATTGACATCCCATTGGAAGAGACAGCGCAGCATCGGAGTGACGCAGCTTGGAATTCACACATTTCCGAAGTCCGCGACTTGGAACGCTGTCCGTAAAATACAATTACGAGGACTACCCGAGCTAAAACGGTGAAATTGAATTGAAACACGTAAGAATATGCTATTTACATGTATTTAATTACTTGGGGGGGACAAGTATTTGTGTGTGGTTAACGCGTGGCTGTACGCGGAAGAGAGTGCTTAAGTGTGGGAGGGATTACATGCAGCCCTCTTTGTTTACCATGGGGAAACTAAACAAAGTATGCTGCATGGTGTCTACAAACATTTGTTTCCAGTGAGTTTGGCGTCATGGCATCTACTTTTACTTCACATCTCACAGGAGCAAACAGATTATTCACACGACGGAAATGTAAGACTAGAGCTAAAAAGAGAACATGTCGTCCTGGTTTTATCAAATTAACCCTCAGTTCTGATTTAGTTAGCTAATGATGTTACCTTGTTTACAACTAGATGGGTCTCGCTTGTTTTAGAATAGACACTCTGTCGCGATTCGTTCACAATGTTTCCCACTTATCAATGTCTCCACTCAAATTGCAACAATTTATTTTGTATGTTAATCCTTTTAGGGTTTGTAGGCTATTGCGTATGCTAAAGATTACAATTATTGCAACTGAAGCTATAAGGTAGGCTACGCAGTATTTCTCAGTTATTCTCTTAATGTCAGAATCTTCACTGTACGCCAACAATTTGGTGTAATATGATCTCTGATAAAATGTTGGTTTGAAAAGCAGTTTTCCAATACACAATGATAGTTTTGATATGATACTTTTTTCTCTCTACTGATACTTTATTAGGCCTATATGAATTGAATTTGCTCAAATGCATGATGAGACCCCAGTGCAATATGTAGACACAGCAGACATTGTGAAACTACAATTAGTTCTTATTGGGTAATTCATAATTACGTGTTTGTTACATGAGTGCGTGAATCTGTCTTCTGCAGAATAACTTGTAGTTGCTGTGCTGAGCCTCAAGGGGGCAATGTCTGACAACAGCAGCACAGGCAGCAGCCGCAGCGGATCCTTGACCACCAGTTGGACCATGCTTTCCCCAGAGGTAAGATAGGTTGGTACAGGGTGTCTATGGTGTGCCAACCAGACCTGGATTTCAAATACTTACATACTTTTCAAATACTTTATATGGGCCTGTTTGAGCTTGCCAAGCAAAAGACCTAAAATGGCAAACCCCGCCCATCTGGCACTCCAGGCAGATCCAAACAAATGCTGAAAGTATTTAAAATCCAGGTCTGTTGCTAACACCATGCCAACTGTAATGACAAGAGAATAGGCTGATCACCTCAACACAGCATTGGATGTCAGATTAGTATTCAATGTGAGTTTTATATTATATTTCCACTAGTGTAAAAGATTAAATGAATGAATGGTGAGGTGAATAGATAAAGGTTCAGTTGAGAATGCTATGCCCTCTACATAATGAGATCATAATAACCTACTGACTTCTACATTTCAGGAAGCTGCTGAGAGCATGGGTCCAGTGGATGATGGGACTGAGAGTCTTTGTGAAGTCCCTAATCTCTCAGAGGACGTCTCAGGTACCTTAGCGCTATCTCACACCGATACTGTTACCCTATGCTTTCTGTGTGGAGTATTGTTTTAATGTATGGATGTTGCATAATGAAGTCGTGTGTGTGGATGGGATATGTTATTCAATTTGTTATGTTATTAAATGTGTTGTTAACATTTTTATGTTGATTCTGTTCCAGGGGCCACTGTGGAGTCTAAGCCAAGTGACCCAGAGACTGCAATAGAAACAGTGCTGTCAGAGGAGGGCCAACAGGTCTGGAATGTGAGTCCCTGATGAACACACTTCATTCTTAGGGTATCATTCTCACAGCATAATCTTTCATGATACAAAGTTCAAAATTCTGTTTGTTATGTTATATGGCATATGATGTCTATGGTTATAACTCATTATTACCAGTGACTATTAAGGTTTGTGCTTGGGCCTCCCGAGTGACACAGCGGTCTAAGATCCTGGTTCGATTCCAGGCTGTGTCGCAGCCGGCTGCGACCGGGAGACCCATGAGGCGGCGCACAATTGGCCCAGCGTCGTCCAGGTTAAGGGAGGGTTTGGCCAGCCGGGATGTCCTTGTCTCATCACGCTCTAGCGACTCCTGTGGCGGGCTGGGCGCATGGACAAGACTAACTACCAAATGGGGAGAAAAAGGGGTTAAAAAACAAACAAGGTTTGTGCTTTTATTCTGTCTGATTCCCAGGTTTTCCAGGAAATGGCTCTTGATACCTGTGAGGGCCCTGTCCCCTCCAGCCCGACCCTGTTAAGCCCATCCCTGACTAGCCATATGCCCCTTGACCCTGACCTGGAGATCCATTCTATGGTAACCAGCTCCCCCACTGACAATTATCAACTCGCTGCCATGCCCTTTGTCACTCATGTCGACCTGGTTGTGCCATTGGCTGCATCCTTCACAGAACCACCCCCCTCAGAGGTAGAGCCTGAGTTAAGCCCAGTGCCTGAGAGCTCTACCCTTGATACCCACACTGATACAGGCCCTGTACCTAAGAGTATTGCCCTAGAAACTAGTGCCAAACCTGACATAAGCATTCACACAGAGACTCACGCCCTAACCAGCCTCCCATCTGTCACTGATATTGGCCCTGCCCCAGAACCCCATGCTGCTACAGAAAGCCCAGCCCCTGATAGTCCTCCTCCAGATACCATTGGTTCAGAGGAGGCTGCAGAAGAGCCTGCACTGGAAACGGAGGAGACACAATTGCCTGAAAAAGTGAATGATCTACCACAGGAAAAAGGTATGTATGTGTACACTAGGTTGGAAATCAGGAAACATTTTCTGAGATATGACATACAATTAACACTAGAGCTGCTGGGTTTCTCAGCCTATAAGTACCCACTTGAGGACGCAGTCTGACGTCCCTTTACGCCTATGCATTATATTCACCTACTGTAATCAACCTAAATAAATTCCTTTGTAAAAAAAAATATACTAACTTGAATGTAGTCATGTCTTAACAATATTTCGTGTATTTTGAATAAAAATATGAATGCTTACAAATGCATAGTAATACATATGAATGCTTGTTTAGTTTTTTTGAAAATTATACAATAGAAGGAAAAATATAAATTCTCAAAGGCATTTGTGGCGAATGGTTTCCACGTAAAGAGTAACATGAATAATTTTTCATATTTTGGCTCTATACTCAAAGTTTGTATTTGAAATCCAATCCAGTCCCCCAAAAATATTTGCCATAAACACAACTTTTGCAACCAGAAATGTAAAAGAAAGCCAACATCAGATAAAGACCCCACATTGTCATCGCCATAGTCTATTTCAGGCTCCGTTCATCCAAATTCAAACGTCAGTGGCTGTTGAACTTTGGCGGTTCTAGTGTTAACACCCATGTTAAAGCACCCCAAAACAACAAACAGTTACAAAATGTGCGTTAGAATTACACACGACAAATCTACATTCGGAGCATTCAATACTTTTTTTTTTTTGTGCATGATTTTTTTTCTCTACTCAACATCAATCTTTCTGCTCTTATTCTCTGTCCTGGTAGAATCTCCCAGTAGCTTTGACTTTGGAAGAACTGACACGAGTGCTGAGGAAGGAGATGGTCTGAGGAGGAGAAATGTGGTGCCGAAAATGACATCGGACGAGGAAGAAGAAGATGATGAGGAGGTGGAGTTCAAACTGGCAGAGAGGAAAGGGGAGAAGAAGGGCTTCTCTATGAACACATGTATTGTGGGTGCACTGATCCTGCTCTGTCTAGGGTCCCTCTTCCTCTCCGGTGAGTTCAGCCTGAACCAGGTTTTGTTAGTTTCATTTTTTAAATGTCATTTCTTATGGAATGTACAGTTTGTAATACACACTGGCTCAACAATGGATTTCTTCATATTTTATTCTGTTACTAAGTGGGATTAAAATTTGTCTTTTTTTTTTGTCAACAATCTACACAAAATACTCACTCTGTAAAAGTGGAAGAAAAACAATATATATACATACATACATACATACATACATACATACATACATACATACATACATACATACATACATACATACATACATACATACATACATACATACATACATACAGCGGGTGAAATAAGTATTGAACACGTCACCATTTTTCTCAGTAAATATATTTCCAAAGGTGCTATTGACATGAAAGTTTCACCAGATGTTGGTAACAACCCAAGTAATCCATACATACAAAGAAACCAAAACAAATACGTTCAGAAATTAAGTTATGTGAAATGACACAGGGAAAAAGTATTGAACACATGAAGAAAGGGAGGTTCAAAAAGGCATGGAAAGCCAAGACAACAGCTAAAAACTATCAGTAATTAAAAAGCAATCCAGCCCCCTGTCAGTGCAAATTAATATCAGCTGGTTCAGTCCCAACTGATGGCCTACAAAAAGGTCTCATTGCCAAGGTGTCACACCTCATGATGGGTAAAAGCAAAGAGCTGTCTCAAGACATTCACAACCTAATTGTTGCAAAACATAATGATGGCATTGGTTATAGGCACATTTCTAAGCTTCTGAATGTTCCAGTGAGCACTGTTGGGGCCATAATACGGAAGTGGAAAGACAATCATTTCACCATAAATTTGCCTCGACCAGGTGCTCCTCGTAAATTTGCCCAGTCATCCTTCCTTCAATTATGTGAAGTTTGCCAGTACCATTTGCTGAAAAGCAGCCCCACACCATGATGTTCCCACCTCCAAACTTCACTGTTGGTATGGTGTTTTTAGGGTGATGTGCAGTGCCATTTCTCCTCCAAACATGATGTGTATTATGACATCCAAACAGTTCAATTTTGCTCTCATCTGACCACACTATATTCTCCCAGTATTTCACTGGCTTTTCCAAATGTTGTGCAGCAAACTTTAAACGAGCTTCAACATGCTTTTTTTTCAGCAATGGAGTCTTAAGTGGTGAGTGTGCATACAGGCCATGGTGGTGGGGTGCATTACTTAATGTTTTCTTTGAGACAACAGTACCTGCTAATTGCAGGTCTTTTTGAAGCTCTCCACAAGTGGTCCTTGGCTCTTGGACAACTTCTGATTATTCTTTTCACTCCTCTGTCAGAAATATTGCGAGGAGCACCTGGTCGAGGCAAATTTATGGTGAAATGATTCTTTCCACTTCCTGTGTGTGTGTGTGTGTGTGTGTGTGTGTGTGTATATGTATGTACAGTGGGGAGAACAAGTATTTGATACACTGCTGATTTTGCAGGTTTTCCCACACTTACAAAGCATGTAGAAGTCTGTAATTTTTATCATAGGTACTCTTCAACTGTGAGTGACGGAATCTAAAACAAAAATCCAGAAAATCACCTTGTATGATTTTTAAGTAATTAATTTGCATTTTATTGCATGACATAAGTATTTGATACATCAGAAAAGCAGAAACCTTCTTTTGCAATTACAGAGATCATACGTTTCCTGTAGTTCTTGACCAGGTTTGCACACACTGCAGCAGGGATTTTAGCCCACTCCTCCATACAGACCTTCTCCAGATCCTTCAGGTTTCGGGGCTGTCGCTGGGCAATACGGACTTTCAGCTCCCTCCAAAGATTTTCTATTGGGTTCAGGTCTGGAGACTGGCTAGGCCACTCCAGGACCTTGAGATGCTTCTTACGGAGCCACTCCTTAGTTGCCCTGGCTGTGTGTTTCGGGTCATTGTCATGCTGGAAGACTCAGCCACGACCCATCGTCAATGCTCTTACTGAGGGAAGGAGGTTGTTGGCCAAGATCTCGCAATACATGGCCCCATCCATCCTCCCCTCAATATGGTGCAGTCGTCCTGTCCCCTTTGCAGAAAAGCATCCCCAAAGAATGATGTTTCCACCTCCATGCTTCACGGTTGGGATGGTGTTCTTGGGGTTGTACTCATCCTTCTTCTTCCTCCAAACACTGCGAGTGGAGTTTAGACCAAAAAGCTCTATTTTTGTCTCATCAGACTTCTCCATTCCTCCTCTGGATCATCCAGATGGTCATTGGCAAACCTCACACGGGCCTGGACATGCGCTGGCTTGAGCAGGGGGACCTTGCGTGCGCTGCAGGATTTTAATCCATGACGGCGTAGTGTGTTACTAATGGTTCTTTGAGACTGTGGTCCCAGCTCTCTTCAGGTCATTGACCAGGTCCTGCCGTGTAGTTCTGGGCTGATCCCTCACCTTCCTCATGATCATTGATGCCCCACGAGGTGAGATCTTGCATGGTGCCCCAGACCGAGGGAGATTGACCGTCATCTTGAACTTCTTCCATTTTCTAATAATTGCGCCAACAGTTGTTGCCTTCTCACCAAGCTGCTTGCCTATTGTCCTGTAGCCCATCCCAGCCTTGTGCAGGTCTACAATTTTATCCCTGATGTCCTTACACAGCTCTCTGGTCTTGGCCATTGTGGAGAGGTTGGAGTCTGTTTGATTGAGTGTGTGGACAGGTGTCTTTTATACAGGTAACGAGTTCAAACAGGTGCAGTTAATACAGGTAATGAGTGGAGAACAGGAGGGCTTCTTAAAGAAAAACTAACAGGTCTGTGAGAGCTGGAATTCTTACTGGTTGGTAGGTGATCAAATACTTATGTCATGCAATAAAATGCAAATTAATTATTTAAAAATCATACAATGTGATTTTCTGGATTTTTGTTTTAGATTCCGTCTCTCACAGTTGAAGTGTACCTATGATAAAAATTACAGACCTCTACATGCTTTGTAAGTAGGAAAACCTGCAAAATCAGCAGTGTATCAAATACTTGTTCTCCCCACTGTGTGTGTGTGTGTGTATGTGTGATATATATATATATATTTATTTATTTTACGATTCATGAAAAATAAAACCCTAAAATTAGTTAAGTATTCAGGGCTAGATGGACACGTTTCAGAAGAAAGTTAATTGTTTCTGGCCATTTTAAGCTTGTAATCAAACCCACAAATGCTGATGCTCCAGATACTTAACTAGTCTATAGAAGGCCAGTTTTATTGCTTCTTTAATCAGCACAACAGTTTTCAGCTGTGCTAACATAATTGCAAAAGGGGTTTCTAATGGTCAATTAGCCTTTTAAAATGATAAACTTGGATTATCTAACACAACGTGCCATTGGAACACAGGAGTGAGGGTTTCTGATAATGGGCCTCTGTACGCCTTTGTAGATATTCCATAAAATAATCAGCCGTTTCCAGCTACAATAGTCATTTACAACATTAACAATGTCTACACTGTATTCCTGATCAATTTGATGTTATTTTAATAGACAAAAAAAATAGCTTTTCTTTCTAAAACAAGTACATTTCTAAGTCAAAACTGTAATTTAGCCACTCAAACATTCACTGTCTTCTTGGTAAGCAACTTTTGTAGATTTGGCTTAGTGTTGTAGGTAATTGTCCTGCTGAAAGGTGAATTGCTCTCCCAGTGTCTGGTGTAAAACAGACTAGCATACCCATACCATGATGCAGCCACCACCATGCTTTAAAATGGAGGCAGTTACTCAGTGACATGTTGTTGGATTTGCCCCAAACATAAGGCTTTGCATTTAGGCCAAAAAGTGTATTCCTTTGCTGTGTTTTTTTTTGTCCCTTGTTGCATTCATATTCTGTATATATTTTTTTTGTAATTTAGGTCATTATTGTGGAGTCACTACAATGTTGATTCATCCTAAGGTTTCTCCCATCACAGCCATTTGAAGCGTTTTAAATCACCAATGGCGTCATGGTGACATCCCTAAGCAGTATCCTTCCTCTACAGCAGCTCAGTTCAGAAGGATGACTGCATTTTTGATGTGTCTAGGTGGTTTTAATACATCATCCACAGCATAGTTATTAACTTGACCATGTTTAGATGTATTCAATGTCTTGATTTGTTATTGTTATCCATCATCCAGTTACTGCCCTTCTTTGAGGCTTTCAAGACCTTCCTGGTATTCCATGTCAACTCCTATATAACTTATGTGATTTGTTACGCCAATGGATGCTTCTGAACCAATTTAGGTTTGCCTAAACAAAGGGGGTCAATACTTATGCAACAACCACATTTTAGTTATTAATGGAGTATTTTACTTTTCACTTTGACATTGAATTTTGTGTAGATCAATTTGTAACTTTGTTTTTATTTTTTAAATTAAAAAAATTGTAATTGGGTGTAGTCTTTCTATAAGCTCTATCTAGGAATAATCTGCAGTCATTGCAGCGGAGAGTTCTGTTTCATCCTGCAGCGCAGAGGACTTAAGGTGTAACACAACTGTACAAAATGGGTTCATGATTTGAAAACTGAAATTAGACCAGTTGAGAGACCTGACAGATGACACTTCAAGATCATGAATGCAATACTGACTGCAATGCCATCAGTGTTCTTATATTGGAAATAAACGTATTTAGTCATGTGCTTGTGCTTTGTCGATACAAAGACTTTGAGACTGACTAAGATGTGCTGTTCCAATAGTTCTTCTCCCTGATCTGGATGACTGTAGAAAAGTAAGAACTGGCCCAAGCGCTAATCCTGTCTCACCCTTCGTGCACATGGCAGCTTGCCTATACTGTTCACACTTACAGTAAAGTATCCACTACTGGATTTTTGGGTGGCCAAGTTGAGGACATAACCCATAATGGGGAACATGTTTGGATGGTAATGCAAATGTTCAGAGACTGTGCCAATGCTCAAACAACTTCTCAACAATTGATCAAATATATGCAGGTGTCTCAATATACGTTATATACATTTGGAAAATGTTTGTTTGTTTTTTTTTGTTGTTTTTTTTGACAGATGACTCAGACGAGCTGAGTGGGGTAGAACAAAACCAGGTTGGTTCCTACTTCCTACCTTTCAACAATGTATTGGTACGGTAGTTAAAGGAACTGTATACATTTAGATATAAGAATGATATTAAAGGGGCAATCTGCTGTTCAAACAACAACAAAGCGACCGCGCTGCCACTGTTTTCGTAAACGGCTGAGGGATTGGGGCTGGAGAAATGTAACTTACATTCATACACAAAGCTATGGACTCAAGGACTGACCATCCATGAGATCCAGATGATAGTTTTATCCATATTTTAAGGCTATACAGTATTTAAAATTTACATTGGTGTATAACAAGCTTATATTTTAGGTTCTGATGGGGTATGTCAGTTCACCTAAGCTCATGAGGCATTTAAGTTATATTTTAAAAAAATCTATGGGTGTATCATTCATTTAAAAGTAAAAAAATGGATGTACCTATGGCAGATTGATCCTTTAAATCAGTAATTATAATCTTCCTTAAACGTTTACAATATATGCATCGTTCCAATCATTGCTTTACACTGTTTGCTCATTTATAACTTGTTGATTGTGTATAATGCTAAGCATATTTGTAAGATATGCTTAGTTACAATATTTGCTTTACAATGTTTACTTACACAGTACCAGTCAAAAGTTTGGACACCTACTCATTCAAGGGTTTTTCTTTATTTTTACTATTTTCTACATTGTAGAATAATAGTGATGACATCAACTATGAAATAACACATATGGAATCATGTAGTAACCAAAAAAGTGTTAAACAAAATTTGAGATTCTAGCCACCCTTTGCCTTGACAGCTTTGCACACCCTTGTCTTTCTCTCAACCAGCTTCATGAAGAATGCTTTTCCAACAGTCTTGAAGGAGTTCCCACATATGCTGAGCACTTGTTGGCTGCTTTTCCTTCACTCTGTGGTCCAACTAATCCCAAACCATCTCAATTACGTTGAGATTGGGTGATTGTTGAGGCCAGGTCATCTGATGCAGCACTCCATCACTCTCATTCTTGGTCAAATAGCCCTTACACAGCCTGGAGGTGTGTTTTTGGTCGTTGTCCTGTTGGAAAAACAAATGATAGTCACACTAGGCGCAAACCAGATAGGGTGGTGTATCGCTGCAGAATACTGTGGTAGCCATGCTGGTTAAGTGTGCCTTGAATTCTAAATAAATCACTGACAGCGTCACCAGCAAAGCACCCACACCATCACACCACCTCCATGGTTCATGGTGGGAACCACACATGCAGAGATCATCTGTTAACTTACTCTGCAGCTCACAAAGACATGACGGTTGGAACTAAAAATCTAAAAATGTGGACTCATCAGGCCAAAGGACAGATTTCAAATTTCCATTGCTCAGGTTTCTTCTTATTGGTGTCCTTTTTAGTAGTGGTTTCTTTCAAACGCATTAAGAAAGAAAGAAATCCAAAAATTAACTTTTAACAAGACACGCCTATTAATTGAAATGCATTCCAGGTGACTACCTCATGAAGCTGGTTGAGAGAATTCCAAGAGATTGCGAAGTTCTCATCAAGGGAAAGGGTGTCTACTTTGAAGAAACTCAAATATAAAATATATTTTGATTTGAACTTTTTTGGTTACTACATGATTCCATGTGTTATTTCAAAGTTTTGATGTCTTCACTATTATTCTACAATGTAGAAAACAGTAAAAATGAAGAAACCCTGGAATGAACGGGTGTGTCAACTTTTCATTGGTACTGTATATAATGCTGTGTTGATTGTCTGTGATTTTTATTCTTCTGGACAGGACTGGCTAAATGACCCTCAGAAGATGAAGGAGCTTTTGGATAAACTGACACAAGAAAATCAAAAAATCTCCCAGTTAGAAACACAGCTCCAGGTCAGCCCATGAACCATATCATTATTTAGGCTGAGGCTCTATCTTTTTTGGGATCTTCAGTCCACTGGACTTAAAGATCCAGAGCTTCTGTGTCAATAAAGCTATCTATCTATCTATCTATCTATCTATCTATCTATCTATCTATCTATCTATCTATCTATCTATCTATCTATCTATGTGTGGATCACATTCTGCACATGTGTATATTATCTACAGGCTAACGGTGCTAGTTTAATAAAAGTTAAAACTGAATTTATGTCTGCAATATCACAATGATCACAGTATTCTACATTTTCATAATTACTATTTATATTTGGTTCTGTTATGTCATTATGTGATCTAGCAGACAATTCAGTTTTGATCGAACTGTTATTAAACAAGCACTGTTTGCCTGAGTAGCCTGTTTTCTCTGTGTAAAGTAGAGAATATACACATGCAGAATGTGATCCGCACAAATCAAATCTTATTGGTCACATACACATACTGTATTCAGCAGATGTTATCCCTGCCTGGCCTGAAGGAGGAGCTGGAGTCGCTGAGGGTTAGAGTGACCGAACTGACCCGACTCACTACAGGTACAGTATTTTTCATAAATTGTTCATTAGTGTCTTTCTGTCACTGTTCATATTCATAATTTGTTTGATAATGTATACATAGTCAATATTTTTGGTAAATTGTAATAATAAGGCAGTCAATTAAGGAAGTAAATTGAAATTCCAATGACTTCTCAATAAGCTGAAAACTAGAAGCTATTTATTTGAAGTTGTTTCATTTTAATTTTTTGAATTTTTTAAAATCAATTAATTGACTGCCTTCAATTTGAATTTACCCTCACCCTGACTGTATGGTTCAGTGGAGGTTTTATTACTGTTGTGAAACTCTCCTTCAACATGCATGTAAGAATCATCTGGTTTGGTAGCAGAATGCTCTGTAACTCACCGATTTTTTTTCTGATATGTCTACCTCAGCCAACCAGGACACACCCCCACCCCCATCAAGCCCAACTCCACCCCCTACTGGCCAACCTGGGATTAGCAGCCAGAGTAGCACCACAGCAGGGTCCGAAAGGAGGAGTGACCCGAGAGAGGAGGCCAGGGTGAAGGACGAGCTTCAGAGGCAGAAGGTGCTGTTGGAGGAAAGCAGGAAGAGACTGGAGGGGATGAAGAAGGATGGGAACAAGAAGGATGAAGGGTACCAGAAGAGGGTGAGGGAGAGCCTGGCTGAGATCCAGAGGAGGCTCAGTGAGCAGGTGGAGAAGATGGGAGAGAGGAGTGAGGGCAAGAAAAAGCCATGGGAAAGCGGGAACAAGAAGGACGGGAAGAAAGGCAAGGACCACTGGAAAAAGGGAGAGAAGAAGGAGTGGAACGGAGAGAAGGAGTGGAAGACCAACAGAGAGAACTCTCATAAAGAGGCCTGGAGGAAATCCCAGGATGTGTGGGAGAGAGAAAAGAAAGAGCGCAGAATGGACAGGGCTGAAAGAAAGCAGGCGAGGCCCTGGCAGTCCAGGAAAGACTACAAGAAAGAGACCAATCATCACCATGAACAAGACCCCAACCATCAGCAGCAACATCAGCCCCACCAGTATGAACACACCAGCTTCTGGAAGCACCAGGAGGAGAAACTCGGACGCAACGTTCGCCCCCTGGCGGGCTGCAGCGGTGTTGAGGACTGCGCTAGCCAGGAAGGACTCTTTCCCGTGGAACTGTCTGAATTCGAGGAGTTGTTAGACGGCTACCTGAGCAAGCTGGAGAGGGCTACGTCGGACAGCAAGGCCGAGATCCAGAAGCTGGCCGGCATGTTTTTTCGAGACGGTGTGTTTGTTCATGACAAAGTTCTCTTCGGTGACTTCGCTGAAGATGTGGCGGACATTTTAGAGGACATGGTGGACATTTTGGAGGTTGATGGGCAGGATGATGAAGCCCTGGAGGAGGCGATGGAGGAGTTTGAACGAGAAGCTTTGTGGAAGTTTGCAGCCACTACCTAGATAGAAATAAACCAGAAGAAAATGGAACACCAAGATAGAGCAATGGTATTACATGGTGGTTTACAGCAGGTGTTTTAAGGCTTGATCTAACATCTCGTAAACATGTCCCTAGCTCTGCATTTATAATTAGCTGAAGTCATTCTTGTCTGTTGGGACTCAGTCATTTACCTTCCTATGTCAGTTCATGTCATGTCTTCATTGCCAAGTCCTACATTATGACAGTTGTGTCGTGTTGATTTGCCTATAGTGTTAGGCACTTGTAAAATGTAATGTCGCAGTTCAAGAGCAAAACAAGATTCACAGCAATGTAAACTCTATGCTCCCACAACAACTGATTGCTGATCAGTCTCTCCTCTGCTGTCATCGTTAGAATCAGATCTAGTTGAACCGGTTCTCTATCAGCTCTGTTCGCTTCTGTTTTATCAGCTCTGCAAACATACAGTGCTGTGTAGGCACTAGGCCCTTAGTGCTTGGTTTCTGGTTTTTACTAATTGTCTTACTGTTTGAGTATAACTGTCGGTGAAAGCAGAACATTCTTGAACATTTTAATGGAAGCAGAAGTTGTCCTGCCAAGTCGGGACGGAGGCCCAGAGCTGCTGCCTCCAATCGCTTTGACAAAAGCAGCAGTTCTTACTACATATTCACACTGAGACCATGATTGTGCTGTCCTAATGTGGTGTACTATGTTGTGCTGAGTTAGCAATAGACATATAGATAAAGGAGTGCAAAACAATATTGTCAATTTGACACAATATTTTGATCACAGTGGGATTTTCAATGAGCTTTTATTGGTTGCATTTTCCTTTTTTTTAAAGTTATTTTTATTACTGTGATGTAACCTGGGAAAAAAAAACATTAACACGATTTTGGGATGTGTCTATATGAGATCGGTTTAACTGAAGTTTTATCAAGCAATGTCATTTACATTTGAGTTCACGCCAGATTTCAAATTCAAACTAAGTACAGGGTTATGACATTAGTACATATTCAAAGTAATGGTTGGTACTTTACAAGAGTTTAACCTGTACACATTTCAGGAGGACTGTTTCCCTTGTTTTTGTGTTTATCTGTTGTCACTGTATCAATTACATTAGGCGTTCAGATTTTAATAGTTTATTTGTGTTTTTTAAAGAACGATAAGACTAGTCCCTGATTTTGCTTGTCCTAGCCTCAAGACATTTATAATTTAACATCAAACCAACACTAACTGTTCAAATGTCATATGTCCCAGACAGTATATAATGTGAAAGAAATTGCTTTTTATTTTGTAGAGATTTTGTTTCTGCCAGCTATGTGCCTTTATTTAGAAGTACATTTTCACACCTGGATTGACAGTAATTTGACAGGCAAACTATTTGTTAACTTGATTGGTTATGGTCTGGTTATTTTTTTTTTTATGAAGAGAAATGTATGTTACTCGATTTGTGAATTCAATTAGATATAGTAAGTCATCTTTTTAGATGTTTTTAGTTGAATTTAAGACTTGTAAATTTAATTGTTCAAGCTTTTTGACCAAAGATGTCTAGCAATGATGTGGATAAATACTTAAAATAATAAGTAACTTGAGAGATTTATAAACAAAAATTCAATTAAGTTTAACTCTCCAATTGCACACGTATTACATTTTCAAAGTATATAAAACTACATTTTTTAGGTATTCATTCAAGTGGAGGATATATTGTTTTATTGACATGTTCTTTTACAATGAACATATGCTTTTAGAATAATTTAAGAGTCAAGACAGTCCCAGTTTAGCATTTAATCGATACATGTACAGAAAGTCCTGAATCAGGTGATTAAGGTGAAAGAGTAGTCTCAGCAGCCATTTCTCTTAGTGGGTTTGTGATTGGACTTTTAAATTAAGATTACAATAAATAAATTATCTTTTAAGATATATATATATATATATATATTTTTATGTTGTATTTTTTTTTACAAATATATATTTTCCTCTGTCTAAAGGCCTGTTCACACTGGCAGTTTTGAAGCAACTCAAATCATATTTTTTTGGTTGGGGCATATTCTAATCTGTCTGTTCAGACTGCAGGAAAAATAACTGATTTGAATATGCAAAAAAAAAAAGTATTTGAGTTCCTTTAAACTGCCAGTGTGAACAGACAAAAGGCACATGAAAAGGGTGTGGAATCGGATATCGCAAGCCACATTTCAAACCACCTTTTGGAGGTAGTTTGTAATCAGATACAAATCTGATTCCTGGCCATGTGACTTGTCTGAACATTCAAATCTTATTAGTTTGCCCTCAAGTGGTTTTTAGACTGTTATTTTGCATATATTGTTGCTTGCTTGCTACTCTGACAGTTTGGCAGGAATATGGGTGGCTACTGACAGGAATATGGGTGGCTACTGACAGGAATATGGGTGGCCACTGACAGGAATATGGGTGGCTATTGCTTGTAAATGTTTACAAACAAATTAGTGCTAGAAAGCTGAACAGCTACCTAGCTAGTGACTGCTGTGTCTAGCCAAAAAGGACTTGTTTTGAAAGTTGGATCATCTTACCCTTTCAGGTTTGAAGTGTTTTTACACTATGATTTTGAACATTCAAAGCAACTAGGGAACGTCCATGGTAGACATTGTCACCTTAGTTTTCTACATAACTTCTGAGTGATAGGAAGCACGAGCACCACCACCAATCAGCCTACACCAATCAGCGCACCCCTGCCGTTACTATGACAACTAGCGTAGCCATATCAGCAAATGACTGCTGTCTGAACACACATACATCTGATTTGGACACTTGGAACTTGCTGTTTTGAACAATCAGTATTCCGAAACTAATTTGAAAAAAAATAACTGATTTGCGCATTAAGGCAATGTGAACAAGGCTTAAGTGTGTGTCAGGAGGAAAGGGTACAGAAATGTGTGTAATTAATAGTTTGTTGCGCCCACATTACTAGACAAAGGTATTCATGGCACAGACTTATCCCTTGTAAGTAATAATAAAACTGTGTAAGAACATCTAAGAAACATGCCCATGACGACACGCTCATGTCCACACGTAACACACACTCAAATGGCACGCTATTCGCTTTCTAGTCAAGTACTTTTGACCAGGGCCCTATACAGGAAATGGAGTGCCGTTGAGGACGTAACCTATGAGTCACTGAACCAGTGAGACTGGACTGATCCTGACAAGATGAACTGAATAGGAAATAGAACTGCCAGTAATGATGGATGTTTCCTGTCCCAACACTTTGAAGCTGCTATCGTTCTACCTCCCCGTCAAACACCTGGTCAGGCAGAGGCTCTAATACTGGCCCTCCACACTAGGCCTAGCTACATGGGGAACAGGATGGAGACAATAAGAGGAAAGGAAAGAGTGGAGAGACAAGACAAGATTCTCCATACCTGCTGTCTGCTGCAACCATACCACACCTCATCAGGTGGGACGATGTACGACTGGTTTTCCTTTTAATACTGTTTTGTCTTTCCTGTCTCTGAATCTGATTTCCTGTGGTTCTCTGGATTTTCATGATTTTAGTTGCCGGTTTTATTTCAGTCTCTTTCTACAATGGATTAAAAAAAACATTGTAATAATATCTATAGACTTTTTTTTAAGCAGATTTGTTTCTTTCTCTCATGTATTCGCAGTCAACTCCTCCATACCGAATCAATACAATCTGCCATCAACGTACTCGTCTCCCAGTACAAGACCTTTGCTGGGAATGATGGATCCTCAAACACCCTGAACATACGGGAGTTCAGCAGCCTGGTGGCGTCTCAACTACCTACTTTTGTCAAGGTAAATGGTCATAAGTAGTGCTCTACATCGGGAATAGGGTACCATTTGGGACGCAGTCTTAGTCCTCTTCAGCACACACTTAACACTTGGCATTTCGCAATGCATTATTTAGAGCAGTGAGTGAGTGGCTGAATGACAAGCATCAAATGCGTGAATGATAGCAGTGCCATTTCTATTGTTCTCAGATGACCTTGCATACCCAAACACAGACACGCACACACCCAAAGTAGTGCACTATATAGGGAATACGGTGCCATTTGGGACGCAGTCACTGATATTTGCTCTGGCATAAACCTTCCATTTTATTCAGTAAAATGACACTTTGCAACCAAAGTTTTGTCGAACTCAGACTCAGTGCCATATGATCTATAGTACTGTAATATTATTGACCACTAGATGGCAGAGTAGCCTTTCCATGCCGCTCATTGTTAACCCAGTCTGGGCCTGAATGGGTCACTGTCCCCTCTCCTCTCTGATTGCCTGCAGAATGCCAGCGATCCAAGGCGCGATCGAGCAGCTCATGGGCTCGTTGGATGAAAACAACGACCGGGAGCTGACATTTCTGGAATTCTGGCAGCTGATTGGAAAACTTGGCAACAAGCATGGGGGCTTTTAGCCAATAAAAACAATATGTGTGATTCCATTGGATGTGTAGCAATGTGCAATTAAATGATCCTGTATGTAGCTGTGTGGCAAGCTTTTGATCCGAATTGACATGCTCAATTCTTTAGTTGATCATTTTCTAAAGCAGGCAACTTTTAATAAAAGGATCCATTGTCTTAACTCTCCTTCTGCCTCTTTTGGTTCACTGACATCCATTACTCAGAGACGGACTGGTCATAGGGCAATAATGGCAAATTCCAGATGGGCTGGTCCATCTTTAGCTCAGTGGGCCTAACTAAATGTGGGGGTGGAGGCCTAGAGGGGTAAAAATTGTCCTGTGTGTTAGAAATTCCCAGGACGATTTCTGGTCCCAGTCCGGCCCTGTCCACCCCCCTTTTGTGCATCCTCTAATTTAGTGTGGGTGTATTACAACCTTTATTTAATAGAACTGGGATAGTAACACTACACTGCTCCCACAATTACATTAGTTACAGCGATCATGTTCCATAGGGGTTCTGTACAAATACTGCCTGTTCCTGTGCTTTATAGTTCAATTACACGTAAGTCGTGTTTGTTTTTAGTGAATAGTCAAACATTGCGCACTATATGGGGGAATTAGACGTTTCCATTACAATTTTGATACTGGGCATCAGACTGTGGACTTTGTATCCTAATTAAACACAACATTGTGCCAGTGTGGGCGTGACGGCTGACAAATGAATGTGTCTACACCGACAAAACAATGACAAACACTGATACAGCCTGGCACACTTCCTCGGGGCTAAAGATTGGGCAGGACTAGACTTCTAAGTGTGTGAGTGAGTGAGTGAGCACATGCGTATCACTGCAGTGTGGTGCATACAGTTGGATTTATCGAAAGTATGCATCAAAATGTATGCGTAGAAGGCTTGACAGAAATGGTAGCAGAAGGTGAATGTTGAACTTGTGTTGCACACATGTCTAGATGATGCTGCGTACCATTTTGCGGAATGACACTGTCTGTGCATAAGGCTAAACTTGTGTTAATTTCATCAAATTAAACTGGAAGTCAATTTTTGATATTAAGGGTTAAAAGCAACTCAACACTCGATCCCTCCGTCTCATCTTCCCGGCCTTCTATGAATCCGAATAACCCTCATACTCTAATTATTGGCGTGGAACAATACAAATCACACGACATAAACTAGCACCACATGCCAAAGATAATAGAATGGAGAGGAAATAAGTTCAATTTTTACCCCCTCGTAAACTTCCACATTCCCCACTTATTTTTTGCACTTTCAGGTTCACGCCCTTTGACTTGTTAGGGGAAGGGGGGGGTCTCAAAGCAGAGGAGAAAGACGGGAAAATAAACACCGAATTGGACACATTCGAACGGTTCGCTTGTCCTGTAGAAAGTATATGGTGAGTTATATATTTTGTTCATGCTTTATTGAGAAAGTTTTGCACTGTAAACTTGCTTAAAGCATAACGCTGGTGCCACGTTTTAGATACACCCTTGCAGGAGCTGTCTCGTGAAACGTTGACGCTCTAAGGGACGGTGCCAAGGAAGACGGTCTTATTTTTCATATAGCAAGTAGCAGATAACGTGTGATTTAAAAGGGCAAAAAAAACGATTTAAGTACATATCAATAGTGCATTATTTATCATAAACGCATAGCCATTCTTGATCAGTCAGCGTGTGCACTCTCAACCCAAAAATTTCCGATAAAGTGTGCCTCTAGCCTACCATGAGCCATATGAGCTTGTCAACTCAGTCAACATCTGTACTTCATATTACACTACACCTACTGTAATATGGTATCAAAGCAAGCACTTTGTAATGATACACAGTACATGACTGAATTAAACTGTAAAAATAAGTAAAATAAGTTTGGTTGCATATTGGTGCAAGCAGTTTGGCTGCTAGGTAAAGTGTTTACAAACAGCGTATTAATGAGTTTTATATGACTTGCGAACTTCTAGAGGCCTTAACATAAGCTTCCAAACTGTCAGTGACTACAGGGCAAAACAGACCAAAAGGACATGGCAAAATTATCAACCATTAAAGGTTTAAGACTTACTGCCACTACAATCAACCTGGTCTCAGAGCATTTCATATTATTCTGTACGTAAATCCGACAAACTCCATTTATGAAATCAAAACAAAACAAATCTTCTTGGTCACATACACGTGGTTAGCTGATGTTATTGCGGGTGTAGCGAAATGCTTGTGCTTCTAGCTCCGACAGTGCAGTAATATCTAACAAGTAATATCTAACAGTTTCACAACATATACCCAAATACACATAAATCTAAGTAAGGAATGGATTGAGAATATATGCATATATATCAGGGCGGCATTGGACTGAGATACAGTGGCATAGTAAGCTTTATAGTATTTACAGAGATTGGTGATGCAGAATGTAAACACGATTAAGTAACTAATATATTTATTTATTTAACCTTTATTTAACCTTTATTTAACTAGGCAAATCAGTTCAGAACAAATTCTTATTTTGTATTCTTATGACAGAATACCAATATGCAGAAGGTCTCCTGCAGGGATGGGGGCTGGGATTAAAAATATAAATAAATTATATAAAAATATAGGACAAAACACATATCACGACAAGAGAGACAACACAACACTACATAAAGAGAGACCTAAGACAACAACATATCATGGCAGCAACACATGACAACAACATGGTAGCAACACAACATGACAACAACATGGTAGCAACACAACATGGCAGCAACACAACATGGTAGCAGCACAAAACAGGGTACAAACATTATTGGGCACAGACAACAGCACAAAGGGCAAGAAGGTAGAGACAACAATACATCACGCAAAGCAGCCACAACTGTCAGTAAGAGTGTCCATGATTGAGTCTTTGAATGAAGAGATTGAGATAAAACTGTCCAGTTTGAGTGTTTGTTGCAGCTTGTTCCAGTCGCTAGCTTGCAGCGAACTGAAAAGATGTGACTGGCAGAACGGGTGTTGTATGTGGAGGATGAGGGCATCAGTAGATATCTCAGATAGGGGGGAGTGAGGGCTAAGAGGGTTTTATAAATAAGCATCAACAAGTGGGTCTTGCGACAGATATACAGAGATGATCAGTTTACAGAGGAGTATAGAGTGCAGTGATGTGTCCTATAAGGAGAATTGGTGGCAAATCTGATGGCCGAATGGTAAAGAACATCTAGCCACTCAAGAGCACCCTTACCTGCCGATCTATAAATTACGTCTCCGTAATCTAGCATGGGTAGGATGGTCATCTGAATCAGGGTTAGTTTGGCAGCTGGAGTGAAAGAGGAGCGATTACGATAGAGGAAACCAAGTCTAGATTTAACTTTAGCCTGCAGCTTTGATATGTGCTGAGAGAAGGACAGGGTACCGTCTAGCCATACTCCAATGTGCTTGTATGAGGTGACTACCTCAAGATCTAAATCCTCAGAGTTAGTAATCAGAGTTAGTCTTACCAAACCAAAACATGACCTTTGTTTTGGAGGTGTTCAGAACAAGGTTAAGGGCAGAGAAAGCTTGTTGGACACTAAGAAAGCTTTGTTGTAGAGCGTTTTACACAAAATCTGGGGAGGGGCCAACTGAGAATAAGACTATCATCTGCATATAAATGGATGAGAGAGCTTCCTACTGCCTGAGGTATGTTGTTTATGTAAATTGAGAAAAGCGTGGGGCCTAGGATCGAGCCTTGGGGTACACCCTTGATGACAGGGAGTGGCTGAGACAGCAGATGTTCTGACTTTATATACTGCACTCTTTGAGAGGTAGTTGGCAAACCAGGCCAAAGACCCCTCAGATACACCAATACTCCTTAGCCGGCCCACAAGAATGGAATGGTCAAGTCAAGCTTTGGCTAAGTCAATAAAAATAGCAGCACAACATTGCTTAGAATCAAGGGCAGTGGTGACATCATTTAGGACCTTTAAGGTTGCAGTGACACATCCATAACCTGAGTGGAAACCAGATTGCATACCAGAGAGAATACAATAGACATCACGAAAGCCAGTCAGTTGATTATTGACAAGTTTTTCCAACACTTTTGATAAACAGGCAAAATAGAAATAGTCCTATAACAGTTAGTATCAGCTTGATCTCCCCCTTTAAATAAAGGACTAACCATAGCTGCCTTCCAAGCAATGGGAACCTCCCCAGAGAGGACAGACAGATTAAAAAGGTCAGAGATAGGCTTGGCGATGATAGGGGAAGCAACCTTAAAGAAGAAAGAGTCTAAACCATCTGACCCAGATGTTTTTTTGGGGTCAAGTTTAAGGAGCTCCACTAGCACCTCGGACTCAGTGACCGCCTGCAGGGAGAACGCTTGTAGCGGGGCAGGGGGAAAAGAGGGAGGAGCATCGGGACTATTCACATTAGCTTTAACTTTAAGGTACATGGGCAGCTGTGAGGAAGAGGGTTTATTCTCCAGGTCTTTAACCGTTTTCCAGAACTTCTTGGGGTTAGACCCGAAGAATAGTATAGCGTACAGTTTAAACATATGAGATGAGTAGTGCAAGATACAGAAACATTATTAAAGTGACTAGTGTTTCACCCTTAAGTGGCCAGTGATTTATAATCTATGTCTATAGGCTGCAGTCTCTGATGTGCTAGAGACGGTTGTTTAGCAGTCAGTGGCAAAGTATAGAGTACAATACAGTATATACTGTACATATGAGATTGGTGATGCAATATGAACACACAATTTGAGTGACTAAGATACCGTAGATTAGTGTAGAGTGCAGTTTATACATAGAGATGAGTGATGCAGATACGGATACATTATTAAAGAGGCTAGTGCTCTATTCCTTAAAGTGGCCTGTGATTTCTAATCAGTGTCTATAGGCAGCAGCCTCTAATGTGCTAGTGATGGCTGTTTAGCAGTCTGATGGCCTTGAGATAGAAGCTGTGTTTCAGTCTCTCTGTCCCAGCTTTGATGCACCTGTACTGACCTCGCCTTCTGGATGATAGTGGGGTGAACAGGCAGTGGCTCGGGTGGTTAATGTCTTTGATGATCTTTTTGGCCTTCCTGTGGCAACGAGTGCTGTAGGTGTCCAGGAGGGCGCTGTAGTATTTAGTATGATATGTTATGTTTCGCATGGTATGTATATATTTGTGGATGTCCATCACCCATTTCATATGATATGTTACGAATTACAATTCATATTATATATTAAGAATTTACAAAACGTACAATAAATGTATGAAATGTTACGAATTCTAGCTAGATTGCGAGGTGGCTAACGTTAGCTAAAAGGGTTAGCTAAAAGGTTTAAGATTAGGGTCAGAGGAAGGGTTTTTTAACATGCTAAGTAGTTGAAAAGTAGCTAAAAAAGTATTAAGTAGTTAAAAAGTTGCTAATTAGCTCAAATGCTAACGTTGTCCGTGATGAGATTCAAACTCGCAACCTTTTGGTTGCTAGACGTTTGCGTTATACATCCACTCAACCACCCTACTTTCATTTTTGCCTTTAGTAACCACCTGTCTTATGTAACCATACCAAACGTAACATATCATACTAATTTGATTGTCCCGGATTTACATGTATTATGTTACATGTAGTTTATGAGACCGGGCTGTCCCAATCTGTCCCCTATAAAACATTTTATTGTTGTAAACTATAACCACATAGGTGTTAAATTGGTACAGCGTTCTCACTGTCACTCACTGGTGCAACAAATATAGCCTCTTACAAGGCACGCCTCAAAATATGTTAATGAGCCAGAAACAACAATACCATGGACCCCCTAGTGGTCAAAAGTACAGTGGGGTGGAATTACAGTACCATTCAAGCAATTATTTCACCACCCACAACATTTTCCCACAATGCACCATCATCTACAGTATGCTGCAGTAAAATGTTTCAGAGAATTTAACTTTTTATAATACATACAATTACAGTATAATTTACAGTTTTCTGTTACAGTGTATGTGTAAAGGTGACAATGTCGTCTGTCATAGCCTACGTACTACAACCTATTTCCCATAAGAACCTCCACAATGACAATAAATAAAACCTGTGTCATCAATCATAGCTCAAGACACTCTTCAACTGGCCCAGCGTTCTCATTTTTAGATTGGTGCACCGTTGATGTTCAAGCTGTTGGCACAACGTTTGGCATTTCTTAACACCTTTGTGTGTATGCCTGAGCATAACTGTTATAGACCAATATCCATCCTGCCCTGCCTTTCTAAAGTTTTCGAAAGCCAAGTTAACAAACAGATAACTGACCACTTCGAATCCCACCGTACCTTCTCTGCTATGCAATCTGGTTTCCGAGCTGGTCATGGGTGCACCTCAGCTACGCTCAAGGTACTGAACGATATCATTACCGCCATCGATAAAAGACAGTACTGTGCAGCCGTTTTCATCGACCTGGCCAAGGCTTTCGACTCTGTCAATCACCGCATTCTTATTGGCAGACTCAACAGCCTTGGTTTCTCAAGTGACTGCCTTGCCTGGTTCGCTAACTACTTTGCAGACAGAGTTCAGTGTGTCAAATCGGAGGGCCTATTGTCCGATCCTCTGGCAGTCTCTATGGGGGTGCCACAGGGTTCAATTCTTGGGCCAACCCTTTTCTCTATATACATCAACGATGTCGCTCTCGCTGCTGGTGACTCTCTGATCCATCTCTACGCAGACGACACCATTCTGTATACATCTGGCCCCTCTTTGGATACTGTGTTTACTAACCTTCAATCAAGCTTCAATGCCATACAACACTCCTTCCGTGGCCTCCAACTGCTCTTAAACGCTAGTAAAACTAAGTGCATGCTTTTCTATCGAACGCTGCCAGCACCCGCCCACCGGACTATCATCACTACTCTCGATGGATCCAAATTAGAATACGTGGACACCTACAAATACCTAGGCATCTGGTTAGACTATAAACTCAACTTCCAGACTCACATCAACCATCTCCAATCCAAAATTAAATCCAGAATTGGCTTCCTATTTCGCAACAAAGCCTCCTTCACTCATGCTGCCAAACATGCCCTTGTAAAACTGACTATCCTACCGATCCTTGATTTCGGCGATGTCATTTACAAACTAGCCTCCAACACTCTACTTAGCAAATTGGATGTAGTCTATCACAGTGCCATCCGTTTTGTCACCAAAGCCCCATACACTACCCACCACTGCGACCTGTATGCTCTCGTTGGCTGGCCTTCATTATATATTCGTCGCCAAACCCACTGGTTCCAGGTCATGTCTTTATTAGGTAAATCCGCCCTATCTCAGCTCCCTGATCACTATTGCAACACCCACCCGTAGCATGCGCTCCAGCAGGTATATCTCACTGGTCACCCCCAAAGCCAACACCTCCTTTGGTCGCCATTCCTTCCAGTTCGCTGCTGCCAATGACTGGAACGAATTGCAAAAATCATTGAAGCTAGAGGTTCCTATCTCCCTCAATAACTTTAAGCATCAGTTGTCAAAGCTGCTTATCGATCACTGCACCTGTATATAGCCCTTCTGTAAATAGCCCACACTACTACCTCATCCCCATATTTATTTTTGTTTATTTTCACTAATCTTGCACTCCAGTATCTCTATTTGCACATCATAATTTGCACATCCTTCATTCCTGTGTTAATGATGATAATTCTGTAATTTATTTCACCACTATAGTCTTATTTATTGTCCTACCTCCTAACCATACTGCATTTTTGCACTACATTTTGCACTCTGTATATAGATTTTTCTATTGTGTTTTTGACTGTTTGTTTAATGTGTAACTCTGTGTTGTTATTTGTCGCACTGCTTTGCTTTGTCTTGGCCAGGTCGCAGTTGCAAATGAGAACTTGTTCTCAACTGACCTACCTGGTTAAATAAAGGTGAAATAAAAAATAAAAAAATAAATGAAATCGGAATCGTTTTTTGTAAACCTTCGTGATAAAATAGATGAGCGGCACTGCAAGCCTGTTCGGTGCAGTATATAGCCACAACCTCTTGTTCCACTCTTAATATTTCATGCCACACGAACGGTACTATTGTCATTACTCAGAGCACGTACTGTATCACATTCGCCCATTTGGAAAGGCAACACTCAATCTACTTTGGGCTTTTTGCCTTTTGCGCCACATAATAGTCGGTGTGTGTCGGAACTGAGGCGGGATCAGAGCTGTCCTTGTGACGTTGGCTAAGTAATAGAAGCCCTGTGTTCATTAGTTTGGAGATGAGGTTGACTGTAACTGACCCTGACTGCGAGAAGGCATAGCCAGGTTGCAGCCAGGCCACCAATTAAATAATACATGTAAGAATTGGACAGAAATGGCAATGCAAGAATAGTGGCTGTGGGTTTGGTTGTAAAGAGTTTGAGCATTACCAGGGAATGGCGGGTCAATGTTTCTCCTTGGGCTTTTCGTTGGGGCCATGTTTAGGTTTTGCTTGTCAATTCATTGTGCAATTAAAAACAATCTGTAAAACTGTAAAACCTTTTTAATTTCAATAATCAGAAAGAAGAAAATAATTTATCCAAACTGCCTCAATTCTATAAAAACCCAGAGAGTACCTACTACACTCTCATTGGACTTATCAGTCACCTTTTTTCAATCACATAGATGGTAGGCCTATATATAACCACATAGTAACACATGTCTCTTCTGTAATTGGTATCACTCAATTCATGGTGTTACTGTTGCTTTAGCAACAGTAAAGAGTGTTAGAACCACAGGGCCAGACAGTAAGTCTTGGAGCTTGTCAGAGTGGACAATGAAAGTGTAGCTTTTAAGATGCTGCCCTCGCTCTCTCTCACAGAATAATTAGGCTAAAAGCCATGTTTCCTAATTGACTGTAGCCTGTGGATGTGGTGATTGCACTAGGAGAAGGAGGAGTTGGAGGAGAGGGCGGAAGAAGGTGATGAGAGGGAGCGCTGAAGTGTGACATGTTTCTTTAAGAAGGCAGATCAATTAATAATTGCAGCATACTGTAAATAATGGTGCATTGTGGAAAAATGTTGTGGGCGGGCAAATAATTCCTGTATTTTGCGAATGGTACTGTAATTCCACCCCACGGAATACAGTAGTCTACCATACCTTTTGACCACTAGGGGGCCCATGGTATTGTTGTTTCTGGCTCATGAACATATTTGGAGGCGTGCCTTGTAAGAGCCTATATTGCACCCGTGAGTGAGAATGCTGTACCAATAAACTCCCATGTGGTTACAGTGCCACAGACTGGAGTGGCAGCAACTGTTGAACATTAAATACCATGTCCTTTCGGTCTGTTTGTCCTTTAGGCGCTGCTATTTGGAAACCTTTGTTAAGCCCTCTAGAAGTGCAAGTGATATAAAACACCAAATATTCTGCACTATTAGGATCTAATGTGCTTGTACCAATCACTTGTATTTACAGTAAAATACAAACCCCTCCACTCAATAAATGTAATTAATCCATTTATTAATTCATTCCGATTGCGGTAGCATGTACTTTTTTACAGTATAATACAGTGATATTTACAGTATTGTACTGTGTATCATTACACAGGACTTGCTTTGATACCATATCTATATTACAGTAAGTGTACTGTAATATGAAATACTGATTTTTACTTGCCGCTGAGCTGCCTGTAAACTACTGTCAAATTCACAGTAACCTCTTTACAGTGAATGCTTTTTATTGGCAGATGTATGTGTGTGTGTGTGTGTGTGTGTGTGTGTGTGTGTGTGTGTGTACTTACATACATACAACCGAATTACTCAGAGGCACACACTAACACACATGCACGCATACACACAGACACACTAACATATTCACTATGTAAAATGTCTATCCCTCACAAAATCTTGAAATGTCTTTTGAAATCACATGAGAGTGCGTGCTGTGCATAAGGGTGTGAGGAGGCAACAGAGATAGAGAGAGATAAAGAGACAGAGCGAGACAGCAAGAATGAAAGGAGACAGAGAGAGAGAGAGAGAGAGAGAGAGAGAGAGAGAGAGAGAGAGAGAAATGTAGAGACAGGTAATGCAGACAGGTAATCCCTGAGGTAATCTGAAGCCCTGGCCCTGTGGTGGCTTCAGTAGATCAGATGACCTATCAAAGATCAGAACTTCCATTGTGCGTCGCCGCTTGTCTCAGTCAGCCTCTCTCTCACCCTCTTAGTTTATCGTACATCGCCTGTCTGTCGCCTCCCCTATCCTACCAAGGAGTTCCAGAATCAACACCTGAAATGACAAGCCTTTGACTATCTCAAAGGCTTTCCACTGTGGTGGCCTATCTTTGTCTCCTTAAATTAGATTGTCATGAAAATAATTACAGTGCATCGAGAAAGTATTCACACCCCTTCCCTTTTTCCACATTTTGTAACGTTACAGCCTTATTCTAAAATCGATTTAAATAAAATGTTTCCTCATCAATCACCCCATAATGGCATACCAAAAACGGGTTTTTAGAAATGTTTGCAATGTATTAAAATTAAAAAACAGACATTCAGACCCTTTGCTATGACACTCAATATTGAGTTCAGGTGCGTCCTGTTTCCATTGATCATCCTTGAGATGTTTCTACAGCTTGATTGGAGTCCACCTGTGTTAAATTCAATTGATTAGACATGATTTGGAAAGGCACACACCTGTCTATATAAGGTCCCACAATTGAAAGTGCATGTCAGAGCATAAACCATACTATGAGGTCGAAAGAATTGGAAAAAGTCAAGTGGTCTGAATACTTTCCGAATGCACTGTATGTCAAATGTGCATTGCCTGTGTAACTAAATTTCTGTTCTCTCTCTCACCTACTTACCTGCTTCCTCTCCCCCCCTTCCCCCAACCACCCTGTCAAAAACCCCTTACCACACCCTACCCCTCTATCTCGGGGCAGAAAGAGATAGCAGTCATGGAGTCGGCCATTCAGACGATAGTGGGTGTCTTCCTGAAGTCAGCCAAGGGGAAGGAGAGTTTGGGAGGGAATGACTTCCAGAAACTGGTGAAGAGCCAGCTCCACAACATCATGATGGTCAGTCAGACAGCAGCCTCCACACTCACCGGGGCTGATGTCACTCAAATGAAGTTATAAACCAGCTATAAACACTACACCTTTTTGAACTCTGACTGAGCTATAGTTGTTAAGATTAAGATCACTTTATTCGCCAATTGTACGTCTGCTTTATCCCAACCCCTCTGAAAGACACACATACAGTGGGGTCCGAAATTGTCACCTTTGATAAAGATGAGTAGTAATGAGCATAAAATAAATAATTCAAATGCTGAGCTACGGTATATTGTATGCTTAAAAAACAAAATCGGGAGAGAGAGATTTTGTTTTTGCAATTAATAAAATGTTCTCAAAAAAGGTGGGGGTCAAAATGATTGACACCTCTAAAGATTCTTTTAAATAAAGTAGTCAAATGTTTAGTGTTTCGTCCCATATTCCAATGACTATATCAAGCTTGTGACTCTTCATGCAACCAATAAAATGTTATATATATTGGCAATACATCCATCCCAGCTCTGCAGATTTAGCTGCGAAAAGACAGAATCATTAAATCATTTGTTTTGGTACTGTCCATGTTTTTGGTCGCAGGTTCAGAAATGGAGAATTGCAACATTTACCTGGCGCTAACTCTGCAAATAGCACTGCTGGGTGATTTAAAAAGTCATGGTCAATCGATCAATAATATAATAACACTCTTAGCAAAAAATGTTTTATGTAGAACCTATGAGAATAGAAAGGTTCAGAACTTTTGTGAAACATCACAGTTGAAAAATATGGCAAATATAAATAGAAAAATGGATGGTGTTCAGAGAGAGATGGGAGGGGCTGAGGGGAGCTGAAGGGTGGGACTAAAAACAAACAAAGCTAACTATTGTAAAATACACTGTGTCCGTACAATTTATATAGTAAGTATAAGCTGGAAGTATCAATCAAATGGATTTATAAAGCCTTTTTTACATCTGCAGATGTCAGTGCTATACAGAAACCCAGCCTAAAACCACAAAAGTCAAGCAATGCAGATAGGTAATTTATTGATCCCAGAGGGGAAATGTAGAAGCACGGTGGCTAGGAAAAACTCCCTAGGAAGGCAGTAACCTAGGAAGAAACCTAGAGAGGAACCAGGCTAAGAGGGGTGGCCAGTCCCCTTCTGGCTGTGCCGGGTAGAGTTTCTAACAGTACATGGCCATTAAGGCCAGATTTTTCTCTCAAGATGTTCAAACGCTCACAGTGGTTGTAGAGGTTGCAACAGGTCAGTACATCAGAAGTAAATGTCACTTGGCTTTTCATAGCCAGGCATTTAGAGGTTGAAATAGCAGGTGCTGTAGAGAGAGAGAGTTGAAAACAGCAGGTCTGGGACAAGGTACGCTCTCTCTCTCCCTCCCTCTCTCTCCCTCTCTCTCTCTCTCTCTCTCTCTCTCTCTCCTGAATCCAAAATAGTTGACCTACATGATTCGTGTAGATCCGATGAGAAATGTTTTGGGGAGTGGGGGGGATTTGGACCACTACTGTCTGTAAGCGAACAAGTGATGCGCGTTTGGAGCAATACTGGCTGTATCCAAGGCTAAGTCAATCTTTCGCATAACAGAATGCAGCACGCGACTGAAGAGAGAAGTTACAACCAATTTGCCAGTTACAGCTTTCTCTCTGGAAAGAGCGTGCACTCTGGACAGCAGAGAGTAGAAAGGCAGTTTTACGATTACAGCAGCGTCCCCTGAACGATAACGAAGAGGTCGGTGAGAAGCCTGACCACGGAGACAGGGGTGAGAAGGTGATGAAGAGTATTTGACAAGCTGTAACCGAAAAAACTACAGGAATTTGGAAAGTTTGTGGTGAGGGAGAAAGTGTGGTGGAACAAGTATTATTATCGTTAAGTATCTTGCTAGCTAGCTGGAACTAATTCTCCATTAGCTAGCCAGAGAAATGTTGAGCAACATTAGCCAACTTAACAGATCAAATAATTGAGTTTAGGGTGTGAAAATTAGCTGGCTAATAAAGTCAGACAGCTAACGTTACAACATCAGATGAGCTAACGTTAGTAACTTAACCAATTCTCTATAGAAGTGTAATTAAACTGTCAGGGAGCATGTTTCGAACCCTCAACCTTCTAACCTGAAGTCCAGCGCGCTATCGACTGTGCCCGAAAAGCATGCTCAAGTGGCAGAGTCGATATCCGCGCTTATAAACCCAGGGTCGATACAGTATTAACTGGTAACGTTATACGACTCCTTGCCTTTCCTCGCGTTAGTTGCTTACTGGACCCTGGCAATCTGTGTGAAATGTTAACTAGCTAACGAACTAACTACTATCTGTGAACTAATGTTTTCCCTCTACAGTATGTGGTTAATTTTTATAATGAGAGAATTAGGTGAAAATGAGGCGTTGCTTGTTAAACAAGTGGATTCAGGGATCAGGTGTAGCTGGAGCTGGGCCTGGCTTAAACTGGAGCTGGGCCTGGCTTAAACTGGATGCCACTGTAGAGGTGAAAGGAACACCACACTTTCCCTCTTTCTCTCTTTTTCAAGACAGTGATTAAAAGGGGTATGCCAGGTGTACTCTGCCTGAAAGAGATCAATTATGCCAAGGGTATCCTGCTCTGCTGGCACATTGTAGAACAGATGTCCACAGGCAGAAAGTGTACAATGTAATAATGTGCAGTGTAGCCCAAAGATATTGTGTTTGTTGTGTTGAACTTGACAGTAACACGTGTGTGAGTGAGGGGGGATTATTACATGTTTTACTCAGTGAACGTTATTATTCACATGTAGCCTTGTTCACTTGATCAATGTCTACTATAGTGGCCAATATAATAGAGCATAAATAGAATGCAGGTTTGTTTCATTCTATTTATTTTCCCTCCAAGTGCAATATTTTCCCTCCAAGTGCAATATTTAGATGTGTGATGTCACAAGTGTTCTATTATAAAGGCTGTCATGTGACTAACTGCAATATTATAAGACTTGTGTCATTTGCAGTAAAGTCTATGCAACAAATAACATTGGATTGCTTTCTTAGCTGTGAGTTAAGTTCACATGAACCACTTTATTTTAAACACAGAGACTAATCATGTAGATCATATTCTTTGTTGTTTAATTAGTTAAAACCTGATTTTTTGCATGTTTCGGCCCTCACCAGTTTGCATCCCTGAAGGTCTGGTGAACAGGTCAGGGTTCCATAGCCACAGGCAGAAGAGTTGAAACTGGAGCGACCAGATGGACTGGAGACATCAAGGATTCAGTCAGTAGAAGCCTAAGTGTTGTTGTCCTTTAATTAACTCCAATTAGTGGGGTTACGGGAACATAATCAAGGAATATATATATATATTACCAGTCAAAGGTTTGGCACCTACTCATTCAAGTATTTTTCTTTATTTTTACAATTTTCTTAATTGTAAAATAATAGTGAAGACATCAAAACTATGAAACAACACATATGGAATCATGTAGTAACCAAAAGTGTTAAACAACTCAAAATATATTTTAGATTCTTCAAATAGCCACCATTTGCCTTGATGACATCTTTGCACACTCTTGGCATTCTCTCAACCAGCTTCACCTGGAATGCTTTTCCAACAGTCTTAAAGGAGTTCCCACATATGCTGAGCACTTTGTTGGCTGCTTTTCATTCACTCTGCGGTCCACCTCATCCATAACCATCTCAATTGGGTTGAGGTCGGGGGTTTGTGGAGGCCATGTCATCGGATGCAGCACTCCATCACTCTCCTTCTTGGTCAAATAGCCCTTACACAGCCTGGAGGTGTGTTTTGGGTCATTGTCCTGTTGAAAAACAAATGATAGTCCCACTAAGCTCAAACCAGATGGGATGGCGTATCCCTGCAGAATGCTGTGGTAGCCATGCTGGTTAAGTGTGCCTTGAATTCTAAATAAATCACAGACAGTGATATATTGTATATTTCTTCAGGATTTTGGAAAGTCTCCCCGCGGCTCCATTTTCATATCAGGTGACCCCACATGGGGTCGCAATCCCTAGTTTGTGAACCGCTGATGTAGTCATTGCGTCCTGGGAATACGGGACCAAATACGCAACTTTTGGCCACTTTATTTATAAGAATCTTTAAGGGTGTCAATCATTTTGACCCCTACCTTTTTGAAAAAAAAAAAAAAGATGACTTGTTTAACAAAATCTTTTTCTCTGAGCAATTGTATTAGCATAAAATAATCGAATTTCCCCAGAAATTTGAGCATACAATTTATCTCAGTATTATTTGTTTTATATAGTCATTATTGCTCATATTTATCAAGGGTGTCAATCAATTCACACCCCACTGTACATATACAGGTTGGAGAAGGGGACTGCCAAATTGGGGGCCCGACAGCAGTTGTTGTGGGGGATTAAGTGCCTTGCTCAAGGGCACACCAGCAGGCTCATAACCGCTAGGCTACCTGCTGCACTAGTAAGATAATGAAGGCAAGTGTTTGGAATGGGAGACCCTACAGACTAACATATAAAATAGGGTGGCTTGCACTAACATGAATAAACTCTTAAACTGGGTTAAATCAAGGTCTAATAAACATGCTGCACGAAACAGTAAAACAGTACTGCACCTTGTGATGTAAGGGGTCAGTTACTACAGAGGTCACCTCTGAGTCATGTCTGCCCGTCTCTGTGTCTACTCTGTACGTAGGACGCGGACAGCTCCGAGGCGGTGAAGAAAATGCGACAGGGCCTGGATGCCAATCAGGACGGTAAAGTCAACTTCGAGGAGTACATGAACCTGGTGGGTTACCTGGCAACCTCCCTGAGTGTGCAATGCACCGCCTCGGAGACGCCAGCCGAGAGCGCGGCCACCGCACCGGAGATCGAGAGCACTCCAGCGGCAGAGGTAGAGGGAGAGAAGGCAGAAGCAGAGGCACAGCCAGAGGAGGCACTGGCAGAGCCAGAGGTAGCCAACGCTGTAGAGGAAGAGAAGGTCAAAGAGAAAGAAACGGTGGAAGAGGCGGAAAAGATGGAGGAGCCAGCACCGGCAGCAGCCGAGGAGGAAAAGATGGAGTCCTCATAGGAGTTTACCACCGGTCCTGTCCGGACATTACAATACACACCAAACTGATATACACCACACTACCCTAATACACACTACAGTACATTATACAACCCACCCTTCAAACAGGGGTGCTGTAATGATTCCATACAACATTACAGTATAGGTTGGAACTCCACAATAACGCATTTATTTTCATACGCACATACTGTACATACACCCAGTATTTGGTACTAAAATACACTAGTACACACTGCAACATACTATAAACCCCAATCCATACTTTCTTGATATACAGTATATATATACTTACTAACATACATTACTAACATACATTACACTATAATTACTTACATTACAGCAGTACATGCCATTATATGTTGATATACTTCCCACTATATATAGCACACTATACCTTATATGGATACCTAATAAATTCTGCCATTCATTGACGTGACATTTCGACACACCCTCTGAAATGTTGACACACTTCCACACATGGAGAATTCAATGATCTTGACATACACTGACACACATGCCACTATGTGTGTCATTGTATGATGCAATTCCAAATGTAGTTCTCTCTCCCTTTGCCTATCTACAGTGACGTAATACAACACTAGACTACAGTACATTCCACAACGTACAGTCAAGTCAGGCCATCTCAACTCTGAGAAGGTTTCTTGGCTTAATGGCTTTGCATGACGCAAGTAAGCACTGATGCATTGTTGCATGACATTTTCTACGCAGCAAATTCTCTAGTGTTAAAAAAAAAACACTGACAATGTTACATTTAACACTGGTCCAGTGTCTATATGGGTCAACACTTTTCAGTGTTGAATTAACACACAGCTTAGTGTAAAGCCGTATTTGCATATTTCCCAGAGTGCCTTGCCTTTCATCTGAAGTGTAGAGTTACCACCCATGACTGTATTTGTTAGTGACAGGAACATGGTTGTTGCATTCATATGTTTTCAGTTTTGTGGCCTTCACCAAGTGAGATCCAAAGGGAATATGTAATTAAAATGTAATTATTTAACACAATACAACACATATTTCACAAGGCCTTAGTTTTACCCTAATACAGTAACCAGAAATTCATAGTTCACAGGTCACATCAGGCCTTCAAGCCACATTATACTTGCTTGGGGATATCCAACATTTGGGATTTTTATTCACTCGCAACCTTCATTTATATCGACTGCCAGGTTGAGAAGATTAAGATATGACACTACATAACCAACTGAACTGGAACAACCATTTCAGTAACAGGTGCGAGAGTCCAAGTAACAGATTGGATTACATGCAAAATAACATAGATATGGAAACAATTCTAAAACTACCTGCAATAGAGCATGCTGGGAAATATGATAATGGTGGGCTTGGTTTTGGTTTAACACTGGTTATTAAAACCAACAACGGGATTCTTTTACACCAATGAGTGTTGATTTAACACATACAGAGTGAATTTGTAACTACTCTCTCTCTCTGTTATCTTCCCTTACAAATCTGTAATTTCAATGAATCTCTGGCATGTCATGACAATAAACAAATTGTGTTGCTTACTTAGTTCAGACTAGTCTATCTCTGTCTTTCCTTGGTCTATCTCTGGAAGATCCAGGCATGGCAGCATCTGGAGTTTATGGACTCCTCTCCGCTACTAGCTAGTCAATAGCCATGGATTCTGAGCTGGAAGATCATGTGTGGTGCGTCCTAATAATGGCCTTCTGGTAAATAATTAAGAGGCCCAGGATGGAATTAACACCAGGGGACCCTTTCTGCCCGAAATAGCCCTCAAGCAGCAGGCCACTAACCCGGGAAGGCCCCTAGGGGCCCTTGAGATGGGGATCAAGCCGTTTCTCCATGCAACCCAATCCACCGGGACCAGAACCAGAAGGAAAGGAAAACGCAACAGACCCAAGTGTTAAGAAAATGGGTTCTTATAGCCTGTTGGAGATGTTGAAAGTCACAACAGAAACTTGGCCCTTGTTTAGGTATTGTACAGGTATTGTTTTGACACTCTTATAACAAAAAAAGTTGCTATCTATAACCTGAAAGGGTTCTTCAGCTGTCCCTGTAGAAGAACCCTTTGAAGAACCCCTTTTGGGTCCCATGTAGTTTCCACTGAGGGCCTAAAGGGTTTGACCTGGAACCAAAAAGGACACTCCTATGGGGCCAGCTGAAGAACCCTTTTGGAACCCTTTTTTCAAGCATATTTGTGTTGTTGTTTTCCAGCTGGTTCCATTTGCTGGGTCACCTCGTCACACCCCTGTTCTCTGTGTTGAGAAGCCCTGTTTGACCTGCAACTCTTTCCCAGTGCTTAAAACCATTGACTTAGCCATGGCTTAAAACCATTGACTTAGCCATGTCTTAAAGCCATTGACTTAACCATGGTGGCCACATCCTTGGACAAAAACCAACACAAGAGAATACTTGATTACTGATATCTATCTGTGACTCATCTGAAGATCCTGAGTTCCAACGAAACTGTCAGACCTGGGTTCAAATACTATTTGAAATCTTTTAAATACTTCCAGTGTTTTCTCCAGCCTGCCGGGAGTGCCTGATGGGCAGGGCTAGCAGTTTTTTGACTATTCTATTGGTCCATTAAGCCAGGCAACCTCGGCAACTGATTTAGAGTATTTGAGCCTAGGTCTGGAGGAAACTCCTTTAACCTTTAACCCAGTAGTGTTACAAAGCATGTGACTATTATTTACTACATTATATTTTGTTAATATTACTACCTTTTGTTGATAAAAGAGTTACTATTGTTTGATATTATAACTATTATTACTCCAGCTGTTCTAATGGCTTGTATTGTATGACTTGCAGGTAATTTGATACTCTTTTAGCATGTATGTTCTGATTTGGACCACTAATACGTTTTGGAAGCCTTAAAATAACTGTCCAGTGAAAATCTCACTTCTAAAAACTCACACCCAAATAATGTTGTTCACTCATCCTGTTCTTGATTTGTGGCCCAAGCATAAATTAGTATTTGTGGCCAAAGCATATATTTCCTCATTTATCGTGAGTCACATTGGCTCAATGGCTGATCTGGCCAATTAGCTTCAGCTGCCTGACTAAACTAACCAGAAGGGAATGGTAGAAAGCTGGCTGTTTTTGCATTACTTTTTAGGAATATTTTTAACAATCAGTAATATACGATATAACACAGAAATGCTGCTTTTTAACGTACTTTATTACCCTTTCTGTGAAGGAAAGGTTGCTGGATCGAATCCCCGAGCTGACAAGGTAAAAATCTGTCGTTCTGCCCCTGAACAAGGCAGTTAACCCAGGCTGTCATTGAAAATAAGAATTTGTTCTTAACTGACTTGCCTAGTAAAATAAAGGTTAAAAAAAACACAGGTTATTTACACACTAGTAATTATTTGTCAGATGTACACAGACAATTAGTTAATTGTAGTTTAATGATTTGTAAATTGTTGCATCATAAATAATGCAACCATCAGAAAAAGCTCATGTTGCATCATGCATGCAACCACATAGTCCCACCGACTGGGACATGGAGATATACAGAGCCTTCAGAAAGTATTCACACCCCTTGACTTATTCTACATTTTGATGTGTTACAGCCTGAATTCAAAAATCTATTTAATTATTTTTCCCCCCTTACCCATCTACACACAATACCCCATAATGACAAAGTGAAAACATGTTTTTAGAACTGTTTGCAAATTTATTGAAAATGAAATACAGAAATGTAATTTATAGAAGAGTCTGTACATCACCTTTGGCAGCGATTATATCTGTGAGTCTTTCTGGGTGAGTCTCTAAGAGCTTTGCACACCTGGATTATTATTTTTTTTATTCTTCAAGCTCTGTCAAATTGGTTGTTGATCATTGCTAAACAGCCATTTTCAAGTCTTGCCATAGATTTTCAAGCTGATTTAAGTCCAAACTGTAACTAGGCCACTCAGGAACATTCAATGTCATCTTGGTAAGCAACTCCAGTGTAGTTTTGGCCTTGTGTTTTAGGTTATTGTCCTGCTGAAAGGTGACATTGTCTCCCAGTGTCTGTTGGAAAGCAGACTGAAGCAGGTTTTCCTTTAGGATTTCGCCTGAGCTTAGCTTTATTCCATTTATTTTTATCCTGAAGAACTCCCTAGTCCTTGATAATTAATGCGTAAAAACGTAATTGCACTTTGACATTATGTGGTATTGTGTGTAGACCAGTGACACAACATCTCAAATGAATCCCATTTTAAATTCAGGCTGTAACAACAACATGTGGAAAAAGTCAAGGGGTGTGAATACTTTCTGAAGACACTGTATAAATACATAGTTTGTTTATTGTGACAGGTTGACCTTCGACCCCTTCAGTGAGGATATAAAATATACTAGTGAGTACGACATGTATTGAGGTCAAAATGTCACACTTTGACACTTGAAAATAGTCTTCCCTTTACTTATCCAAGCATTTTACTACGGTCTTGCACTCTCCTCTTACTGTGCTGCATTGCTTGCATGATTCATTTAAACTTAGGAAAGCAAAGGCTCCTCTGGCATGCTTTACTCATCAGAGCATGCTATTTTTTCAACAGTTAAAGAGCATATTTTGTGCTGTAATATTCTATGCTGAGGTAACCAATGTATTTTACAGCGACACACAACGACATTACTTTACGGTTGTCCGATCTCGACTATGTGACAAATAGTGGAGGCTGCTGAGGGGAGGACAGCTCATAATAATGTCTGGACAGAGCGATTGTATTTGATACCATTCCACGTATTCTGTTCCAGCCATTGCCACGAGCCCGTGGCAATGGGTGCCACCAACCTCCTGTGGTGAAAAACCATGCCACTCGCTAACACCCTCTGCAGTTAGCGTCATGCTAACGTCTCCTGGTAGTGCTACAGTGTGAGCACAGGCAAAGCCGCGGAAGTAGGGGTGCTGAGGGTGCTACAACATCCCCTTTTTTAAATTATTATTATTTTACATTTGTTTTACTGAGCCTTTACTAGTATTAGTGTACCAATATAAACCTCTGTAGTGCAGGCAACAACAACAAAAATCTGCATCTCTGATTTGGCAAAAAAGTTAGAATCAAGAACAGTATCTTGCAGGATTCAATAGTTGGAATTGTAAGAGTTGTTGCCCTGTCCCTTTCTCTGTGATGTCATTCTAATGGAATCCAGAAAGATCAAAACCCTGTCCTCAAACATTTACAACAAAACCCTGTCCTCAAACATTTACATCAAAACCCTGTCCTCAAACATTTACATCAAAACCCTGTCCTCAAGCATTTACATCAAAACCCTGTCCTCAAACATTTACATCAAAACCCTGTCCTCAAACATTTACAACAAAACCCTGTCCTCAAACATTTACAACAAAACCCTGTCCTCAAACATTTACATCAAAACCCTGTCCTCAAACATTTACATCAAAACCCTGTCCTCAAACATTTACATCAAACCCCTGTCCTCAAACATTTACATCAAAACCCTGTCCTCAAACATTTACATCAAAACCCTGTCCTCAAACATTTACATCAAAACCCTGTCCTCAAACATTTACATCAAAACCCTGTCCTCAAACATTTACAACAAAACCCTGTCCTCAAACATTTACATCAAAACCCTGTCCTCAAACATTTACATCAAAACCCTGTCCTCAAACATTTACATCAAAACCCTGTCCTCAAACATTTACAACAAAACCCTGTCCTCAAACATTTACATCAAAACTATGTCCTCAAACATTTACATCAAAACCCTGTCCTCAAACATTTACATCAAAACCCTGTCCTCAAACATTTACATCAAAACCCTGTCCTCAAACATTTACATCAAAACCCTGTCCTCAAACATTTACATCAAAACCCTGTCCTCAAACATTTACAACAAAACCCCGTCCTCAAACATTTACATCAAAAGGTGCAAAGTTTTGGGCAAAGACACAAAACATCCACATCAAATTAAATATTTTTCTTGATCAAATAACATGAAAACAGCCACTTTTAGTGTAGCATTAATTGACCATCCTTACTAACCACTTCATGTACATTACTGTATTGTACACAGGCTGGTTTGTACCTGTAGACTTTCCATCGCCATGAAGAAAAACATCATGTGATCATGTGGCTCAGTTGGTAGAGCATGGCGTTTGCAATGCTAGGGTTGGGGCTTTGATTTCCACTGGGTCCACTATGAAAAAGTTAGATAATGTATGCACTCACTACTGAAAGTTGCCCTGCATAAGAGTGTCTATTAAAATGTAAAAAGGAATGAATATACCATTTCAGTTTTCACATAGAAATCTGTTGCATTTGCAAAGTATTTCAAGAAACTGGAAAACACATATCAAGCAAGTAGTTTTATATTCCACAACTATTGTTAGATTAACTGTTTTGTACAGATGATTATCAGACTATAGTTACACATGCTGGTAAACACTCAAATACATTTAGTTTCATTTCTTGCACAAAAGTAGGGCACTGGGCCTTTACTAGTTCTGTATTAGTGGACCAAAAGGCTATAGACTTCTTCATCGCAAACACATTTTTCTTGTAATCGTTTGCAGCACCTCCACCCCCAAACTACTTCCCATGGCTATGTGCATAGGCCTCATCTACTGGCACTTTGTACTGTATTCATGAGCTAGCTGTGTACCCACTGTCTAAACACCGCTATGCACACCTGTGTTAGAATTGTGTCCACTCAAGGATGATGAAACTGACACTCTGTACCTAAATGCAAACAGACTATAGCTAATTGATAGAATGTGACTTATCATACTGTGCCCTACTGCTGTGTATTCTAAGAACTCTGCCACTTTATAGGCTACATCAGTAGACTATGTACCAGGGTTGGGTTCTATTCTAACAAAATCCACACCGAAAGTAAACAGCAATTTTGCAGCAATTAAAATCGAATTGACCCCGAATCTGATTTGTACAGGGTGCACAGATGCACATTTTATTTTCTGTTTCCAGGAGGTTCTCTTTTCCAGTGGTATACCTTTCTAGATAAACAGAAGTAGAGTGTTTACAGGTAGACCCTGCCACCACAACACAATATGCTGTTGCACACAAGTTCTCTACAGAGCCACTGCCATGCTCACCAAAAGCCATAGTAATGAACCACTATGCCAATGTTACACCTTCACACCCAATGCTGTATCATTTCCACTAAGCTACGTTAATAGTATTTATGTAACCATTGTGTAACGGCCCATAATAAAATAAAATACTTTGACGCTAACATGCAAGCCTGCCGTCTGATCTGTTCTCCTGATGCTACTGTTGTGTGCTGAGGTTAAGCACCCTGTCTGTGTGTGTGAGGACCTGAGAAGAGAGGGAGGGAGGGGAGGGGAGGGGGGGGAGGAAAGAGAGATAGAGAAATAGACGGTGGTACGTAGGTGGGAGAGGGGAGGAGGAGGGGACAGGTGATATTTAAGCCGCTGTCCGACTCTCTCCTCATCCGTCTTTCCTTGGTTCTCTCTCTCTCTCTCTCTCTCTCTCTCATCGCTCTCTCCCTCTTCACCAAAGTCAAAGGCCCTCCGTCAGCACTCCATCAGGTAAGATGGATAGGTTCGAGGAAAGTTGTGCCCTTCTCCTTTCTCCTTCTCTGTAACTGATAAACGTTTTCTGGGATCAGCTTAACAATGTTTTTATATGTGCTTCGTGAATAGTGGAACACTGGTATTTTTCACGGTAAGATACCCAGGACTGCGGTCACCTTGGTATCCAGAGCAATAAGACTTACGGAGCAATAAGTTAATCTCATCACCTCAAACTACAATTGGTTTGCTTGTTGTAAAGGAGGTTTAAAAAGTTTTAGTTGGATGGACCAAAACTTGTGCTCAGGCTCTATCTAATGCTCAGACAGTAAGTTAACTTTTTATATTTGAAACATCTTTAATTTTATGGTAAAATAGTCAACTGTCTATATGGGGAATTGTTAAGAGGGTGAAAATAAATGTACTTTCAGAGGAATGTGTTGGAGAAGCAATTTTCTGCAATAATTCCGGGGTTCAATTATATATTTCTGTCTACAGTTTGGTCGCCATGGTTTCCCATTGTCTTCTTAAGTGATAATGCCAGAGAAGACGGTTTTTGGAGGATATATTAGCACGGGTGTTGTTAGGCCCGAGTCGAAGGGCCGGCAAACTGTGCCAATATATCCTCCAAACACCAGCTTCGAGGGCATTATCACTTTTATACAACGGGTTACCAACATATTCAAATAATGATTGACATGTTTTCATTAAAAACGCTATTTTGCTGAATTTATTCATACTATTTCATCCTTCCACAAGATATAGTCGCGAAACAAATCTAGGGTTGCTACCCAAGCTGGTCGTTCGTTCTATTGGTTTGGTTGCCAGAGACGCGACCCAGTCGTTCAGTCTTTTTGTTCTGTATGGACGCGACCCAGTCGTTCATTCTAAATGTTATCCCTTGCTTAATAGCTAGCCAACTACGGCTAACTTACAGTCACGTCAAACAGTGCAGACAGAATAACAACAGTAGCTGCATTTGTTTAAGCTGTTTTTTAGTGACAATTATTTGGATACATCCATAACAATGAGCTAATGAGGCATGATTTCGCCTGGCATAGAAAATTAGCTTTCTCTTTAGGACACTGTTCTCCAGAGGAGCTAGCCAACAACACAGCTAACACAATAACTTCAAACTGAAGTTGGAAAGACTGCAAACTAGCTGCACTTCGTTTCGTTAGATCTTTTTTCAATTTACATTTCTTTGTATATATCCATAAAAATTATGCCAGCTGATTCATGATTTCGTCTGGCTGAGAAACGCTGCCTGCCTCTCCCTCTCGTCCCGACTCCTGACCCAACACGTTCATTACTATGGGACAGCTGGAGATCTTATTTGAATATTGAAACAATGTTGTAAATGTCGGAGAGACAGACAGCAAGGATTATACAAATCTCCGCTGTTGAAAACTAAATGTTGAGATAACTAAAAGAAATGTGAGATAATGTCTAGATGCTTTTTATAGTGGAGATCAAGTTTATAAATTGCCTGGCTGGGCTGATGAGACAGTGGATTGGTAGTCAGATGGAACAGAGTAACGTCATAGATTTAGCCGGTGGTAACTTATGGAATAGATACCGGCTGGAATGCCCTTTTAACCAATCAGCATTCAGGATTAGACCCACTAATAATGTATTACTGTCTAAAGTTTTGAGCACTTCTGTATTATTGATCACTCAGTGAACATCTGCAAAGGAATATATTTTTCAGATTGGATAGAGCCAGATTGTAGTGTGTGTGTGTGTGTGTGTCTGTGTGTGTGTCCGCGTGCATTACCCCGGGTTACCGGATCACCTGACCTGAGCTCCTGATTGTGATTGCCAGGTGGTTTATTTGCATTTGAACAGTTTTGCGTTTTACTTGCGGTTTCCTTCGGTCAGTGTTACATGATCGATATGATTGTGAAACCCTGAGACCTCAATCTCAAGTTACCTCAGTGATGTTATCTTTACTTAATAAGCAACTTAAGTCTGTCAACTGGGAAAGAAAAAACAATATACAAAAACAGTATAATGTCGAAAGAAGTGACGAAATTCTTGGTGTGTTCATGCTAACCATGTGGAAGGCTGTTCACCCTAACTACTATGTGAGTCAGTGTCAATCACCTATCTGTGTCTGTGTGTGTGCACAGTCCAATTAAGGTTACAAAACACTGTCCAGTGGCCACTGTATGTCGAGAAGGAATAGCTCATTTGCATATAGTAACCTAGGCCTAGAATTGGGAAACCTCATCTAATTTTCTGATATTCTTCAGTCCGGCATGTATGTTTCACTCTGTCTTGGTGGAGGCTTCACACCCATGTTCGTCATGTGACCGCAGATGCGGCTGGGATGGAGCGTGCAACCGGTCATAGTTTCTGACCTATGCCCTCTGCCCTTCCCTCCAGTATGTCCAAGGAACCCTCTTCCAACCTGGAGAATGCCATGCAGATGTTGATCAAAACCTTCCACAAGTACTCTGGGAAGGAGGGAGACAAGTACACTCTGAGCCGGGGAGAGCTGAGAGAGCTGTTAACAGAGGAGCTGGGGAGTTACTTAGGGGTAAGGGGAGTGTATACACAGAGAGAGCGACAGACACACACAAGCAAACATACATACACACATACACACATGGAAACCCACACAAATTCACAAACACTCACAGGCAGAAATAATACATGTATTGACAAGAATACGCACACAGATGCATGCATACACACAAGAGTTCACATTCTTTAACCTCCCATACCCTCCGTCCCCTCCCGTCCCCTCCTCCCCCTCTTCTAATCCAGAATGCCCGGGATGGAGAAGGGGTTGAGAAGGTGATGAACGACCTTGACGCCAACAGCGACGGCGAGGTGGACTTCACAGAGTTCATCATCCTGATGGGAGCCCTGACGGTGGCTTGCAACGACTTCTTCATTGAATACAAGCCCGAGAAACTAGTCCACATACCCTTTGAGAAAAAGGAGGCAACAACAGAGAAGAAGAGTGAATGATAGATGGGAGGAGGGGGGAGAAACTGGGAGGAGGAAAGGGGGATATGGATGGGAAGGGGCAATGAATTGTGGAGCAACAGTGAAAGGGTACAATTGATGGTTGTATGGCCTTCTTATGCAATTTCTAAACAAAGCAAATAAAATGTGTGAAACGAGGCTGAGGGAACATAATTGTGTTTAAGTAAGTAAGGTTTCTCTGATGGAAGAGCATTGTGTTCCCTCTGCAACTATCCAAATACTTTTCATACCATAGTGAAGTCACAGATCCGGAGTCAGTTACACTGTGTCCTCAAATGCATGAGTGGCACTGTATACAGCAGTGGTCGGTAACAGGTGCCCCGCAGGCCAAAACTGTCATGCAAGTGATTTTATTTGCCCCCCCCCAAAGTTTTTGGTGAAAGATAAATATTTTTTATATGTGATCATGTTTCAAAGTTATTTTCAAATGCACTCTCTTTTTGGGGCTTAGCTGTGGTCAATTTGCAGTGTACAGATTATTATAGTTTGTTCCAGCCCCCCCGACCATCCTCTCCGACAAAAAACGTTGAATGTAGTTGCCTACCCCAGGTATACAGGGTAGTATGTGTGAGTTCAGTTGTGTTCCCTATACAGTCTCAAAATCCAAATAAAATGTTTAAATGCTTTGGTTGCACATTCAGGATGGATTGAAAATATGAATTATTTCAGTGGATGTTATTATAACACACTAGCACCAATGGAGTCAGAACAGGACCTAAAGCACAACAGGGTGATACTCGGAGTCTCATGAACACAAAGGTGATATATCATAGATATATATATTATAGATATAACCTATTCAATCTATATTTAACATATTTATTATGTAGTCAGTGTTGAACATTTGAATATAATTTACCTTTTTCTTTGCACATATTTTGTCATCTGTTTTTTGGTCTTCCAGACATTAAACATTTAACAAGCTATCAATCAACAATGCTTGGTCTTTTCTGTGTCAGAAACTGTGAACCTACACACCAATTAAGTGTGAAATGGTTGATGGATTTGGGTTAACTACAAATCAGATGTAAGCGTTCATCAACACAGGGCTGCAGAGTGTAAATAGACAGCGTAGAATACAAGGAAGCACGGAGTGATATGTGTAAGATGATCCACAGGATGGAGAGTGGGTCAGCACTGCATTATATACAGTAGGGTAGACCGGGGTTTGATGTCACACTTTTACCTGCAAACAGTGGTTGTGCTGCTCCTGGCTCATCCTCAGGTGAGGTCCACTGTTCATTAGGTGTTTCGGCGCTGCTCACTACTTCTTTTGAAGGGTGCGGACGTTTACGTTGATCAGGCCCGATCTCAGCCAGGTTGGCTGAACCACTTGCTCCTCCCTCTTCAGCCACAGCCAATGTGATGCCCTCTCTGCTTCCTGCCCAGCTAGTATTTATAGTTCTAGGCTACCTGCCGCCCCATTACTTTGTACTCTGCTACCTTTAAGAAACTAAAGAAGAATATTAATAATCCCTTTGTTAAAAACACCAAGTACAGCAATTCCCTGTATTATCCAGTTTTACACCAATTTGGGGCAATGACAATTCACACCTGGTAAAAATGAGTTGGGTTTTAAAGAATGGGCAAGAAAAGGTATCGTTAACGTAATGGACTTAAAAAAGCGCTCACGTCGTTTGAAGAACTAAAGGAAAGATTTAAATGACCACAAAAGCATTTTTTCAAATACTTACAATTGAGAAGCTTTATTTTTCCCAAGCTAAAACAATCTGCTCTACAACATCCTTTGATCACTTTAGAAACGCACTCAGTTAATATGTGTTATGGGAGAGGTCAAATTACATCATTATATAGTGAAAATGGTTGCTTCAGTGGACACAAGATATGCAGAAAGATTGTCAGAATCTGGTCATAGGGGCGCCTTTGGCTTCTCTATGTAGCTATGATCAGAGCCTGACAGATCTAGTATTTATAGTTCTATGTGGGTTTTGTGTTGGTCCCCAATTAGAGGCAGCTGCTTGGCATTGTCTCTAATTGGGGGCCATATTTAAGCTATAGGGTTTCACCTGTTGGTGTGGATCATTAATATAGTCTCTTTGGGTTTAGTACGGTGTAGAGACGACCTTTTGTTACGTTCGTGTATCACGTTATTATTTTATGCACATTTATTTAAATAAATATCATGTCGCATTACTGTGTCTTGGTCTGACACTCACCACGTTCGTGACAAAGATATTTCAGCAGAGGACTGGGGTATGATATGCTCTAGAGCTCAGATACAGACAATAAACACCTGCCTGAGATTGTTACAATACAAATGGATAATGAGAATATACTGTACAGTTGAAGTCGAAAGTTTACATACACCTTAGCCAAATACATTTAAACTCAGTTTTTCACAATTCCTGACATTTAATCCTAGTTAAAATTCCCTGTCTTAGGTCAGTTAGGATCACCACTTTATTTTAAGAATGTGAAATGTCAGAATAATAGTAGAGAATTATTTATATCAGCTTTTATTTCTTTCATCAAATTCCCAGTGGGTCAGAAGTTCACATACACTCAATTAGTATTTGGTAGCATTGCCTTTAAATTGTTTAACTTTGGTCAAACGTTTCAGGTAGCCTTCCTCAAGCTTCCCACAATTAGTTGGGTGAATTTTGGCCCATTCCTTGTGACAGAACTGGTGTAACTGAGTCAGGTTTGTAGGCCTCCTTGCTCTCACACACTTTTTCAGTCCATAGGTTTATGGTCAGTGCAAATATTTCTGGAGAAGTGCAAATGTGATCTGTAAGATGGTTCCATGACCATGATGTTTATAAAACATGATATTTGTGAGCAGTATGACGGTGAGTGGACATTCCCCCTTTCTCTTTATATTGGATCTTTATCCAGCTCCTGTGAAAAGTTTGGATGTGCATAAAACCCTCCATAGTTGCATTGTCTGTATTATACGCACACTGGGAGCAATTATGGTGCCTGTAACTGTATTTAGATAGCCTATTTAAAACCTCTTAGATGTAAAGTCCCCTGTTCGAGGGACTTGCGTGGTTCTGGTACTGGTTCCAACTGACATTTTAGCTTATAATTCGATCTGTGGACACCGTAGCCTTGGTTCCCACAGACACAGTAGATTATTTTCTGGGTCTGTGTGAAGTAGGATGTGAAATCTGAAACTACTTGAAGCTGGGATGTCCCTCCTACCATTTCATTAATTCTTCCGACTTTCCATCAACTCCTGGCTGAACCCTACATCACAGCCACTGACAAAGCACATGCCTGCAATCCTTACACCATAGATTGGTTTCAAACAAAAAACACGTTCTGTTTGTCATAGACGGACAAGATTCATATGAAAAGGAAGGCGAGTTCCTAAGGACTTCAGGAAGCCGTTCACATTGATGAGGGCAGATGTTTGATCAAGAGAGACCTTTCAAAAATAAGCACATTTTCTCTAACACTAAACATACAGATATGTATTTTACAGTTATAAAAGGAAGGTGAAATCTTAGTTAGTCTTTTTATAAGTTGATTATACTATATTTAGAAAGCATATAAGTAATTTCAAGCCTTATTCATACAGTTTTGTTGAATAGGAAATACGTCATAAAATATTTCATATTTTCATTTGCACTGTATACTTGAGCTTCTGTCCTCAAAAGTGATTACAACTCAGCAATTATTATTTTTTAAATTACCAGAAAGGTGAGATTTCTTGGAGTATGCCACATTACTAGTTATTGTTAATGGCCCTCCCATGATAAATAATTACTTTTGGGGATTACGGAGATTACATTTTCAATTACATTTATATTGGTCAATTTAACTGTTTAATTTTTATTAGAATTTGATTTGAATTATAAACTGTCTTTTTAGGCCTTATCAATAGCCTAGTGGATTGAATCTTGTTTATTGACTACATTTGCCATGTCAATGTCCAGGCTGTAATATACAGTAAGCCTGCAGTGCGAATGCTATAGTTAAGCTACATGGCCAATATTCCACAGCTAAGGGCTGTTCTTTTGCACAATGCAACGTGGAGTGCCTGGACCCAGCCCTTAGCAGTGGTATATTGTCCATAATATGTTCGTAAATTCAGAGCGCTTCGTGTTCAGAGCGCACACTGGCCGCTCTGGCCAATGAGTAGGGTTGATCCGAACGTTCTGACCTCACAACTGCAGTCAAGCACCCAAGCTAACTGGCTAACATTGGCTAGCTACTTCCAGACACATAATGAGAGAACATCTCACTCTGACCATTTTACTCGCCCAAGCAAAGCTGGTTGGCAATACATTTTTTTTAAAGCCACGTTAGACAGGATTACCTAGACATACTGACCAGCTCAAATAGACAGAAGCGTGCTATATAGCAGACCAATCCAAACTCATCTCTTGGCATGTCCAGCCCACTCTTTATCTTAGCCAATCATGGCTAGCGGGAAGGTTGCTGTCTTTTTCTCTGGCTAAACCAACTAGGCTTGTAATTTAACAATTTTATTTGTATTTACAGACGGCATACAAGTTTGTTATTAAGGCACATGAAAGTTAACATGTTCGAGAAGGCATTTCTGAAAAAAAACGTCTCCTGTGAAGTAGTGACCCGCAACATACGCCTAGTTTCCTGAAACGGGTCACATATATCACAAAACCGAGGTGCCTTATTGCTATTAAAAACAAATTACCAACGTAATTAAAGCAGTAAAAATAAAGGTTATGTCATACCTGTGATATATGGTCTGACATACCACGGCTATCAGCCAATCAGCATTCAGGGCTCGAACCGTCCAGCACCGTAGATCAGCACAGTCGTGCTAAAAAATTTGTTTTGCACAACCTCAATTGTACAATTAAGCAATAAGGCACAATGAGGAGTGGTATATGGCCAATATACCACAGTTAAGGGCTGTTCTTAGGCACGACGCAACGCTGAGTTATCTGGATATGTGTGGAACAAAAGTTCAACATTCACCTTTTGCTACTATTTCTGTCAAGCCATCTACACATACAATTTGATGCATACAGGGCCTTCAGAAAGTATTCAAACCCCTTTATTTTTTCCACATGCTGTGTTACAGCCTGAATTTAAAATGGATTAATTTGAGATTTTGTGTCACTGGCCTTCACACAATACCCCATAATGTCAAAGTGGAATTATGTTTTAGACATTTTTAGAAAAAGTATAAAAAATTAAATGCTGAATGTCTTGAGTCAATAAGTATTCAAGCCCATTGTTATGGCATGACAAAAATCACATAATACGTTGCATGGACTCGCTCTGTGTGCAATAATAGTGTTTAACATAATTTATTTTATGACTATCTCATCTCCATCATACATACAATTATCTGTAAGGTCCCTTAGTCGAACAGTGAATTTCAAACACAGATTCAACCACAAAGACCAGGGAGGTTTTCCAATGCCTCGCGAAAAAGAGCATCTATTGGTAGATGGGTAAAAAAAAAAGATACAGGCATCCTAACTCAGTTGCCGGAGAGGAAGGAAACCGCTCAGGGATTTCACCATGAGGCCAATGGTGACTTTAAAACAGTTACAGAGTTTAATGGCTGTGATTGGAGAAAACTGAGGATGGATCAACAACATTGTAGTTACTCCACAATACTAACCTAAATGACAGAGTGATAAGAAGGAAGTCTTTACAGAATAAAAACATTCCAAAACATGCTAAAGTAAAAGTGCACAAAATATGTCAAAGAACTGAACTTTATGTCCTGAATAGATAGTGTTATGTTTGGGGCAAATCCAACACAACAAATCGCTGAGAATGAAAATTAACGGAATAGCGCTAAGCACAGGCAAAATCCTAAAGGAACACCTGCTTCAGTCTGCTTTGCACCAGACACTGGGAGACAATGTCACCTTTCAGCAGGACAATAACCTAAAACACAAGGCCAAATATATACTGGTGTTGCTTACCAAGATGACATTGAATGTTCCTGAGTGGCCTAGATACAGTTTTGATTTAAATCGGCTTGAAAATCTATGGCAAGAGTTGAAAATGATCAACAACCAACTTGACAGAGCTTGAAGAATTTAAAAAATAATAATGTGCAAATATTGTACAATTCAGGTGTAGGACACATTTCTTAATCTACAAGTGATAAGTTGAGTAATATCGTAAAACTTCAATTAAAAGCTGTCTAAATAGCCGTCTGTCCCTTTTTAATAGCCGGGCATCGGCACACAGTTTAGCAAGTAAATGCTTGTTTCAAATAAATGCTGGGTCTAAATGAATTGTCTATGAGTGAACTTCAGTGAGCAAAATAATATACAGATCACTGGGCACAGACGTCAATTCAATGTCAATTTCACGTTGGTTAAATGTCATTTAATTGAGATGACGTGTAAACAACTTGGATTCAACCAGTGTGTGCCCAGTGAGAGGAGAGCAGAAGTGTGGTTTGACAACTACGGTGGATACAAGAGCAACAAGTGAGAGAATGGTCATTGCAAGTCTGATCTGTGATGGATTTGTTATTATAATATTTATACTGGTAACAATAAACAGTGTGGTAGTCTTTCACAATGTTATTGAGCAAAAGCTGTGTACATTAAGGAAATAGAAGCCTGTCTCTAATAGAAGCCTGTCTCTAATAAGTGCCGGTTGTGTTCAGTAATTGAAGAAAATAAATACCTGGGCAATTAATTGTTTTACGGTACATCTCCTGGTCACACAGGGCGATTGCCTAGCTATTTACAAACCGAAACAACTGAACCAGCACTTCATACAAAATACTTGTGTCAAATACACATTTGACCTTGGCCAGGACCTTTTACTCAGCCTTTGAGACACACTTGGCTGGGCCAGCCTGGGTAAGGTAAGGAGTAGTGGGACACAGAGCCTGGTCGTGTCACTGGGGAAGCAGACGGCACAGGCAGATAAGGAGGATAGAGACTCTTTGGTTACCGGCTGGCCAGGTCAAGCGACAACAAGATGACAAACTGCCCCGTCCATCAGAGTCACAGTCAGACGGTCCTGTCTGTCACGCAAGCCTGAGGAGCCAGAGGGGCTGAGATAGCATGAGGGAAAAATGGTATCAAACACAAAGAAAATAGATATTCTGTATCCTGTATATTCATCCAACTGTATCCCAACTACCGCTCTAGACTAGGACCACATCCTACTGTATATCTAGTGCTTATTTTGTTATATCACTCAAGTAGAATTTAAAAAGACACACCTTGTTCACGTATAAGATCTAGATAGAACATGTTGATGTCTCTTAAGGCCTCTTGAGTTGTGCACTATCGTGGTGTGCCAAATTTAGGAACATAACTGCTTTGGTTGCCATAAGATGCTTTGCAATATGGCTCTTGCGATGCCATGATAGTGGGTTCGATTCCTGGGACCACCCATATGTAAAGTTATGCACGCATAACTGTAAATCGCTTTGGATCAAAGCGTCTTCGAAATGGCATGTATTATATTATAAGAATGCAGACAACTGAGGTACAAATACTCTACTGTATACAAAAACATTGTGCTTTGTGTTTCTTTCAGGAAACCTCAGGTCCCAGGGCTTGCATTGACAAGCGGACTTGAAACTCTAACCATCTCAATGTTCAAGTTAACCTGACTCGGGACCAACACATATGGAATGTCCTCTCAATACGACAAGGTGATCCTGTTGATAGATCATCAGATATCATGGAGTGATAAAGGTAAGGGAGAGGGGGAGAAACAGACAGTCAAGGACGGAGGGAAGGAGAGCGGTATGGTGTAGGTTCCCCTTCCTTCCTTCTCATTAAGTATCTCTGATACCACTGGGTGTAATGATGCTACTCTTACAATTAGGCATTTTTTTGTGATGCGTTTACCTCAAGTGTACACACAGTGGCCTGGGTACCCCTGCTCTTAACATCCACCTTAACCTTTTGTCCCAGGCACCAACCCTACACCCAATCCTCACTCAGCTGAGATCACACTACACCCAATCTATCCCCAGACTATTTCCCTTTACACTCTGAACTACACATTAAATAAATGGCAATAGAAGCTGCTTGCACTCTGCAGCCCATCTGATACTGACAAGGTTATACATTTTTCAACGACATAGACAGCAGCAGTGATGTGGCGAGGGTATAGAAAGGCCTACAGAGAGTTGGTGTGGGAAATACAGTAAGTGGGCAACATCTAAATCACGTACATTTGGATCGATAGACGTGTCTATAGAGTTGACTGTACTGACCTTGATCATCCCATAGCGCGCCCCCTTGTGGCTCCATATATTACTACCACAACATCTTAATCCGACACAGTATGACTTTCTTCACATCTTATCCGGGGAAATAAAGAAAAAGAAGCACTCTGTGTCTGCGTAGATCTGATTTGATTTATTAACGGGACAAACAGGCATTAGTTTCGGCGTAGTTCGCATTCAACAGAGCCTTGAGTAGGAAAAGGTGGGAGGAACCTACCGTCTATAAACCCCTACAGGGGAATGTCACACTAGCCACGTCAATTAAACATGTCAATCAGAGCTGTCAATAATAGCAACTAGACATTGGCTATTTAAACAAGTGTATAATAATCATTCGAGATTCTTACATGTACGTTCCACTTGAATAATAATAAAAGAAAGATATGACTAATGTCCACAGGATATAGGTAAACAACCATGGACTATCTAAGGACATTTTATTTAAAATCGGTAACATCAACTAATTCTTGCTTCAATAGCAGGTATCTACCTACACACTAAAATACAAAGTAGGATTGACAATTGAATGGTATCAGTATATTTTTTCATAACGATTACACACGTGTCATTATCTAGGGTTGCATAATATCTAACCTCATCCCCAGGCTCGAATTGCAGAGAGCCGGCTGGTGAGCGAGATAACTTAGTATCAAATCAAAGCAGAAATGCATTGCCATTTGTAAGCACCAGGGGGTGCAATGTGTAAGGCACAGATCAAACATCAAATTATCTTTCGCCAAATATCTCACCAATTTACATTGGAAATTAACATGGGGTCTATTGGCACATTTTCTGTTATATTCCACAGCGCTGTGCATCTAAATCATGTCTTTTGTTTCTTGGTTTGTTTCAGTCGGTAGTTTACACTTAGAAAAACTCCATCAGCTTTCCAACAACATCTTAACTTGTTGTTGATGCTCAGTGCTACGGTCACTGACTGTAGGCAAATTGTCCATGGTCAGAGTTTTACAGTGACAGACCACAAAAATCGAACTAGTCATATCAGTGCTCAATCAACAATTCTATTAATGATGCAGAGATCATATGAGGTGAAAACCATCATACATGTGGGTACTTGAATGCCAGGATTAGGAGCCTGTGGTTTAATGTAATAATCAAGGGATATTGAATCCCATTGGGGGACGCTAGCCTAACCCATGGCACATTACATTATGAATCACTAAATGGTTCACAGTGCAGGTGGTACACATAGTCACACAACTGTCACTGTTCACTGTACAGTAGATAAGACGAGGAAAATTGGGTGACAGGAGGATGTCTCTTCTTTATATAAAAAATAAGGCTAAGAGCTTAACTGAAATGTTTGCTGTGAGCGTAGACATTAAGTAGTCTTTGTACAGTGTTGTATAGCGTTGGGCCAGTAACTGAATGGTTGCTGGATCGAATCCCCGAGCTGACAAGGTAAAAATCTGTTCTGCTCCTGAGCAAGGCAGTTAACCCACTGTTCCCCGGGAGCCGATGAGGTGGATGTCGATTAAGGCTTCCCTCCGCACCTCTCTGATTCAGAGAGGTTGGGTTAAATGCGGAAGACACATTTCAGTTGAATGCATTCAGTTGTACAACTGACTAGTATCCCTCTTTCCCAATATTAGTCTTTGTCCTATACAGTACAGTAGTTGTGGTTCTCCACAGCGTTGTGTACAGTTGGTACAGTGAGCCAGCACATCCACCAGAGGGTGAGAGAGTCACGTTACTGTTTATATTCTCGCAAAGCACTAGCTTTATCGCTTTGCAGTTTAAACCATTTCATGACAAATTATGATTGATTGATACTGTATTCTTTAAATTGAGAGCAGAAACTCTGACTAGATTCTAACTGGCATTGGGCTCAGACTCATTTGATCATTCATTTCTGCCCCGTTTGATTTCATTTTTGAAGGCATGGGTTGAGTTTCTCCCAAGTTCACATGCAAAACAGTAGCCTAGGCGTTTTGCATTTAGCAGCATGTGAAAAGTGAGGGAACAATTGTACAGTAAGAGCAGTATCTCCTGGACCCAGGTCTTTGAGCTTGTCTGTCTTCTGTTTATCCAGGAGAAAAATGGGAGCAAAATAGTATGAAAGAGAGAGGGACTGAAGAGTGAATGATAATAGCTCAAGAGATATACGTATTGAGGCTGTTGGGGGGGCTGGCATTAGATGTTCGTTGAGGATGGATTTCATGCCGATACAGAGCCATGGGGTTGTCGGGGTACACCCGAGTGTGGTGGGGGTGGAGTCAGTAAGGGCGTGGCACGGGGTGCAGCAGGGTCATGTGCTCGGCCCCGTTGAAAGGCAGCCGCTGAGTGCCGTAGTGGTGCACCACCTCTGGAATGCTGGGAAACACACAGCTACTCTGGTCCAGCGTGTAGCCGTTCTCCTTAGTCTGGGCTACGATGATGTGAACACAGCCCTGGCTCGTCCTGAGAGAGAGAGAGTAAAAAAAGGTAGACAAGTAAAAAGGGTTGACTACTTAATTGAAATCTCAAATTCAAACACTGGCTTGCTATTCCATACAATTCATAATATGTAGCCTTAGATTAGCATAAAGGGATCCAATGCATCAACGGCAAGGCAATGTACAATTTGTGATGATTTTTGAGTATGGTATCAGCTTTGAAGAGAATGAGAAGATGTACTAGTGACTAGTATACTCACTTGAGAGCAATGGAGTATTTGCTGGTTCCTGATTCGCTGTTCCTCACCAGGAAACTGGCTTCTTTGCAGGACTGGAGCTGAGACTCTGCCTCCTGGCGTGTTACACAGCCATGGTACCAGCTAGGGGAACCGAGGGACAGAGGGAAGGGAAGTCACGGGTCAGAAATGAGAGGAGCTGGAGGAGAGTCTACAAAGGCCTAACAAAATAGTAGATGAGTCCTGTATTGAAGTGGTTCAAAGCCATCGATCACGTGACCCCATTCATTCCTATGTAAAGGCTCAATAGTGCATTGAAGCCAAATGAAATTGGTTACGATGGCGTCTCAGGGAAAGATAACATGCACAGTTTGACCTACTCCAGGAAGTGTTGTTGCAGGCTAGCTCAGTGCTGCCTCTTCTAATTGAGTAACTCAATTACAGAACTGCAGAACCGGGGTTCTGCAGGCTGACATTACCAACTAAATGATCCTTATAACTTATTCTTTGTGCAATTTTAAAACAGTCAGTTCTATTACATACATCTGGTGTATTTTGAAAAAATTATTGGTACCATGATTGTCTTCGTCATTTTTCCATTCACTATATTTGGGGAATACTGTTTTTAGGCCTTGAACTACCGTGGCTTCAATCAGAGGGGGTTCTCCCCGGGATGTGCCCAGGGCCGGAGCGTGCGTATAGGCAGACTAGGCACCGGTCCTGGATGTGCCACCACTTGTTTCAATGAAACCATACACAAACTTAATCATGTGACCAAATATTTAAGAAAAGGTCATAATTTCATGGAGTCTGTGAAGGAAGAAACCACATGAAAAAAATTGGTACGCAAGTTAGTGTGATGGCTTGGTTGTGGTAAGGCCTCTTACTCCCACCTAGGGGAGGAGAGAGGCACACAACCAGGTCATCACACCCTAACTAGGGTGATTATCATCCCCAATCAGAGACAGCTGTATAGCGTTGTCTCTGATTGGGGATAGTATTTATACTCCACACACAGCCACCTGTGTGTGGATCATTGTTCGTTTTGTGTTTGTCTGCACTGCCAGCAGCCCACAACGTAAGTCACTGTGTTTTGTTTGTAGTTTCATTTTGTTTATTCTCTCCTTTTGTATTTTCGTGCCTCGTGAATCCAACTCTGAAAATAAAAAGGATGACACTTCACCAGCGCTCTGTCTATCGTCCCGTATATCCGACGCACCGTGACAGAATGATCCACCACCCTGGGACGCAACGGGGGATAACTTTAGGAGATATCCTCCTCGGTATGGGAAAAATTACAGAGGAGGAACACTCGTATTATCGCTCGGTGGAGGAAGGCTGGGGTCCGGAGCAGCCGAGGCGCCGGAGACGGAGGACACGTCACCGGGCTAGGGTTGAGGACCAGCCTGGAGCCCAGAAAACCCCTCAAACGGATTTTGGGGGGGGGGCTATGGGGGTGGTCGGGGATCGAGGAAGAGGAGCCCCGACCACTGCACTCGTGGGGGTTCCAGGAGGAGCCCCTACAGCCGTGGGAACGGGAGTACAGAGAGGAGTCGGAGGAAGACGACGACGATGTGCTTCTGTTCCCTCACTCGTGGGGGTTCCCGGAAGAGCCCTCACAGGATGGGGATTGGCGGTGGAGTAGGCACGACAGGGACAGTCGTGCTCCAGCGCCAGTTCCCAGTCCGGTGCCTCCAGCGCCGGTCCAGAGTCGGAGGAAGAGGAGACCGACTCAGCGCACCACACCATCGGTGCGCAACACTAGCCCGGTGCGACCCGTACCAGCTAAACGCACCCAGCCAACGGTGCGTTTCCCCAGCCCGGTACGGCCCGCGCCTGCTCCGCGCACCAGCCAAACGGTGCGTTTCCCCAGCCCGGCGCAACCCGTGCCAGCTAAACGCACTAGCCAAACGGTGCGTTTCCCCAGCCCGGCGCGACCCGTGCCAGCGCCTCGCATCAGACCACTGGTGCGTTTCCCCAGTCCTGTACGCCCCGTGCTACAACGACTACAGCCAGCCCAACTACAGGGCTGGAAACCATCTCTGCGTCGGTGCCCAGGGTGGGCACGACGTTCAGTCCCGCTGTGGAGCAGGAGCTCCATAGCGTGTCGGTGCCCAGTCTGGGGCCGACAGCCAGCCCAACTACAGGGCTGGAAACCCTCTCTGCGTCGGTGCCCAGGGTGGGCACGACGTTCAGCCCCGCTGTGGAGCAGGAGCTCCATAGCGCATCGGTGCCCAGTCTGGGGCCGACAGCCAGCCCCACCAGAGGGCTGGAAACCATCTCTGCGTCGGTGCCCAGGGTGGGCACGACGTTCAGCCCCGCTGTGGAGCAGGAGCTCCATAGCGCGTCGGTGCCCAGTGTGGGGCCGACAGCCAGCCCAACCAGAGGGCTGGAAACCATCTCTGCGTCGGTGCCCAGGGTGGGCACGACGTTCAGCCCCGCTGTGGAGCAGGAGCTCCATAGCGCGTCGGTGCCCAGTGTGGGGCCGACAGCCAGCCCAACCAGAGGGCTGGAAACCATCTCTGCGTCGGTGCCCAGGGTGGGCACGACGTTCAGTCCCGCTGTGGAGCAGGAGCTCCATAGCGTGTCGGTGCCCAGTCTGGGGCCGACAGCCAGACCAGCTGCAGGGCTGAAGACCACCTCTGCGTCGGTGCCCAGGGTGGGCACGGCATCCAGCCTGAGGTCTCCGGAGAAGGTCAGCAGCCCGAGGCCTCCTGTGACGATCAGTAGCCCGAGGCCTCCTGTAAAGGTCAGCAGCCCGAGGCCTCCTGTAAAGGTCAGCAGCCCGAGACATCCGGAGAAGGTCAGCAGCCCGAGACCTCCGGAGAAGGTCAGCAGCCCGAGGCCTCCGGAGAAGGTCAGCAGCCCGAGGCCTCCAGAGAAGGTCAGCAGCCCGAGGCCTCCAGAGAAGGTCAGCAGCCCGAGGCCTCCAGAGAAGGTCAGCAGCCCGAGGCCTCCAGTGAAGGTCAGCAGCCCGAGGCCTCCAGTGAAGGTCAGCAGCCCGAGGCCTCCAGTGAAGGTCAGCAGCCCGAGGCCTCCAGTGAAGGTCAGCAGCCCGAGGCCTCCAGTGAAGGTCAGCAGCCCGAGGCCTCCAGTGAAGGTCAGCGCCACGCCACCTCCAGCGAAGGTCAGCGCCACGCCACATCCAGCGAAGGTCAGCGCCACGCCACCTCCAGCGAAGGTCAGCGCCACGCCACCTCCAGCGAAGGTCAGCGCCACGCCACCTCCAGCGAAGGTCAGCGCCACGCCACCTCCAGCGAAGGTCAGCGCCACGCCACCTCCAGCGAAGGTCAGCGCCACGCCACCTCCAGCGAAGGTCAGCGCCACGCCACCTCCAGCGAAGGTCAGCGTTCCGCCACCTCCAGCGAAGGTCAGCGTTCCGGAGCCTCCAGCCACAGCTCAAGGCCTGGAGCCTCCTCCACCGGTGCCCAGTCCGGGGCCGGTCATCGACATCGCTCCAGTGAAGGAGCAGTCCGCTTCACCGGTTCCCAGTCCGGGGCCGGACGTCTACGTCGCTCCAGTAATGAAGCAGTCCATTCCACCGGTGCCCAGTCCGGGGCCGGCCGTCTGTGTCGCTCCAGTGCCGGAGCAGTCCGCTCCACCGGTGCCCAGTCCGGGGCCGGTCGTCTACGTCGATCCAGTGACGGAGCAGTCCGCTCCACCGGTGCCCAGTCCGGGGCCGGTCGTCGGCGTCGCTCCAGTGCCGGAGCAGTCCGCTCCACCGGTGCGCAGTCCGGGGCCGGTCGTCTACGTCGCTCCAGGGAAGGAGCAGTCCGCTCCTCCGGTGCCCAGTCCGGGGCCGGTTGTCAGCCCCTCTCCAGGGTCGAGGGCTCCCACACCAGGGTCCAGACAGGACTTGGTGGAAGGCGGGAGTACTGAGGGGGGAACCATCGCGCCGGGGTCCGGACCGGACCGGGCGTGCAACGGAGAGGTAGGAGAGAGGCTACTCTCACAGCCTGTGCCACGCCCGGAACCGGAACCGGAGCCCCCACCAGCAACCACCTCAGTACCCCGCCATGTCCCCCCTAGAGTTTTGGACAAATTTTTTTTCAGGAGAGGGGGGATGTTTGTTGTGTGTGCGATCGGGAGTCCGCACCTTGGGGGGGGGTACTGTGATGGCTTGGTTGTGGTAAGGCCTCTTACTCCCACCTAGGGGAGGAGAGAGGCACACAACCAGGTCATCACACCCTAACTAGGGTGATTATCATCCCCAATCAGAGACAGCTGTATAGCGTTGTCTCTGATTGGGGATAGTATTTATACTCCACACACAGCCACCTGTGTGTGGATCATTGTTCGTTTTGTGTTTGTCTGCACTGCCAGCAGCCCACAACGTAAGTCACTGTGTTTTGTTTGTAGTTTCATTTTGTTTATTCTCTCCTTTTGTATTTTCGTGCCTCGTGAATCCAACTCTGAAAATAAAAAGGATGACACTTCACCAGCGCTCTGTCTATCGTCCCGTATATCCGACGCACCGTGACAGTTAGGTAAAAAAAAAGTCTAATGATTTTGTGTTATAGGTTTCATAATGCTTGTATTTAAACCAAAGTAGATCGTTTTAAGATTGTTTTATACATTACTTGGGGTCTCTAAAATCTACAATATGAGGTCCTAAACATAGCATTAAAGGGCATCCTTGTAGCTGTGTGGGCTAATATAGTCAAAATGTCGAGGTAAGTTGAGCCAATGGATGATTACATTTTGTCCGATTTATTTTTTGCAATGTGTCAAAATGTATATTGTTACAGAGCAGACATCATCATGGCCCTGTGTATACAAACTTAAAACAAGCAGGAGTCCCTTGAGTTTCTTGAGAGCAGCCCAAGGAAGTGAGAGAAGGGAAGAAGTCAATTAGAGCAGAAGCAAGGGATGAACATATAGACTGTAGCAAGGGATGAACACACAGACTGTAGCAAGGGATGAACACACAGACTGTAGCAAGGGATGAACACATAGACTGTAGCAAGGGATGAACATATAGACTGTAGCAAGGGATGAACACATAGACTGTAGCAAGGGATGAACATATAGACTGTAGCAAGGGATGAACATATAGACTGTAGCAAGGGATGAACACAGACTGTAGCAAGGGATGAACATACAGACTGTAGCAAGGGATGAACACACAGACTGTAGCAAGGGATGAACACACAGACTGTAGCAAGGGATGAACACACAGACTGTAGCAAGGGATGAACACACAGACTGTAGCAAGGGATGAACACAGACTGTAGCAAGGGATGAACATATAGACTGTAGCAAGGGATGAACACATAGACTGTAGCAAGGGATGAACAATATAGACTGTAGCAAGGGATGAACATATAGACTGTAGCAAGGGATGAACACAGACTGTAGCAAGGGATGAACATACAGACTGTAGCAAGGGATGAACAAACAGACTGTAGCAAGGGATGAACACATAGACTGTAGCAAGGGATGAACACATAGACTGTAGCAAGGGATGAACACACAGACTGTAGCAAGGGATGAACACACAGACTGTAGCAAGGGATGAACACACATACTGTAGCAAGGGATGAACACACAGACTGTAGCAAGGGATGAACACACAGACTGTAGCAAGGGATGAACACACAGACTGTAGCAAGGGATGAACACACAGACTGTAGCAAGGGATGAACACATAGACTGTAGCAAGGGATGAACACAGACTGTAGCAAGGGATGAACACAGACTGTAACAAGGGATGAACACACAGACTGTAGCAAGGGATGAACACACAGACTGTAGCAAGGGATGAACACACAGACTGTAGCAAGGGATGAACACACAGACTGTAGCAAGGGATGAACACACAGACTGTAGCAAGGGATGAACACACAGACTGTAGCAAGGGATGAACACACAGACTGTAGCAAGGGATGAACACACAGACTGTAGCAAGGGATGAACACACAGACTGTAGCAAGGGATGAACACACAGACTGTAGCAAGGGATGAACATATAGACTGTAGCAAGGGATGAACACACATACTGTAGCAAGGGATGAACACACAGACTGTAGCAAGGGATGAACACACAGACTGTAGCAAGGGATGAACACACAGACTGTAGCAAGGGATGAACACACAGACTGTAGCCAGGGATGAACGCATAGACTGTCCCCTATGCTCAACTTACCCTGTCCCATACCCGGGGTAGGTTGTGCCAAGATAATACTTTTTTTTGGACAAGCTATGTTTTCAAAACTATTATGTTTACATGAATTCAGATTATTTCTAGGGATACACAACATATATGTAGATATATTTGTTGGAAATAACACTATATTTCACTTGACATAGTGATGCTGAATGTAAAATGACTCAATTTACCCCACTCTCCCCTACCGGTATATGGAGAGAGCGACAGGTACACTTCTACATATCTAATGTACTGTTATGTGCTGCAGAAAAGCAACAGTCTATTGCATCTGTTCCTGCCGTTGACCTAAAAACCTTGTCTCCTCTCCTAACCTCTGTTTCTCCAGGGGCATGCTGGGCAGGGAGGAGAGGGAGGACAAGAAGGTGGGAGAGGACTTCAGGATCTTCTGGCTCCAGCTTTTTTGTCGCAGATGCTGCTGCTGGGGTTGCCGTGAAAGGGTGAGGGGGGAGGGGTCCTCTTTGGTTGGCGAGGGGCGCTCAGGGCTGTCGAACTGGGCTGGGGACGAGGAGGAGTCAGAGCAGAGGGAGAAAATATATGAAGGGGGTGGTCAACTTCTGTGTAGCAAGTACTGTATGTTGATATTGATCTGTTGTGGCGTGTGTGCTGGTTTAGAATGTCTAATTACATTATAGACCTTAGAGCTTGAGTGGTCAGGCACTTAATCGATGCATCTTTGCATCAGCAGATGGTTGTGATAGGGGTTGCATAGCTGCCTAGCCAGTGGTTGAGTGCTAGAAATGTGTATGATTGTGCAGTAGGTCTTGTCTCTAGACTATAGTACCAGGCAGAGCCTTGACAATCTCTTCCTTCTTCCACTCCCAAGACAGCTGGTACTCAGCAGGGGGCCGGGGGTCTAACTCTGGCCTGGTGACCGGGGTCTTCACACTCCCTCCGTCGCCCTCCACACCACCCTCGTAGGTCATGTCGTAGATCTGGGGGGGCACGGGTCGCCCCTCCTCCCCCTCAACCCCCTCCAGCAGGACACACATCTTCAGCAGATCCTTGGAACCCCTCCGTCTGATCTCTGTTAAAAAAAGAAAAAGCAGTGACACTTTTTAGAAAGGAAACACACCAGAGTGCCTCTGACCAGAACATTGGACACCATTCTCTGTTCATTTTCAAATAATTCTACATGTTGAATCAGTTCCAAGAGCCACCGTTCGCCGGCACCCAGCTTTTAGCCATTTGTCGTCACGGTGTGTCCGACCCAACATTTCAGGCAACGGCTATAGTTACCACACCTGATCCTAGGACAGTATATTTGCCTCACACATCAGTATCTGATAAATGGCGGTTAACTGATCCTAGAACAGAACTACCAATTATGGTCAGTGCAACAATGTGGAATAGAGAAAACATGATGTGTTTATAAAAGGTAATAAATAATCATGTAATATTGGGTAAATGGGCTTTGAACTGCTGCGCAATTGAATTATCCATTGTCATAGCAAGCAGCTGGTATACTGTATGTGCTGAGCTTGGACTGTCCCAAAATACAATTTAATACTGTATGTCACAATGCACTGGGGACATCTGTTCCTGCACCGCATCGATATGAGAATGTATTTAAGTATGACACGCTACTAAAATGAAGTTATCTGCGGTCTGACATATTCCCCCAGGGCACTAGAAATGGGCTTTCCCAACTTAGCCATGTAGTAAGATATACATTGGTAAAGCCTTGATGATTAGTGTGTAACAGGCCATTTTCAGTGTCACAGCAGGGTATTGTACCATTTTGGGTAAAACAATGACGTGACGGAATCAAAGGAGGTCAAGAGAGCAGGTGATTGGTCGACTGACCAGTTGTCTTCCTGGATGCTGGGAGGTTTGATTCCGTCACTTCATTGTTTTACCCTGTGTCACAGCAGAGCCTGCCCATATAGGGGGCAATGCAGGGGCTCTGTCTGAGGGCCAACTTCCTACCAGGAAACCGAGACAGGAAAAAGGAAGCAGAGACAGGAAACTGCGCCCATTGTCCTAGCACAACACAGTTGCCGTAGCAACCTCCATAGGGTACAGTGCTAGGCGATTGAGTTGACGTTTTTCCAGTGTTTCTAATCACTCTTTTCTGGCTAGACTGAAAATGGCAGTTCAATCATTCACCCATGAAAAACACACATACATAGAATTCTACCAATGATGCCTGGCACACACATACCTGCACAAACAGACTAAGAAGTTTATCCCACATAGGCCTAAGAGTAAAAACATGCATACGAACAACGATAGAACAAAGGCACAAAACCTGCTCTTTCCTGGCCACTAATATCAGATCAGATTACCACAGGCCAATCCCTCATGCTCAAAACTGGGACCTGATCCAAAACCAATGCTTGTTATCCACATTTTAGTAGGCTAAAAAAAAATACGGAATAGTCTCACCTGTGATCATCTGCTGCGCGTCGTAAGGCTCCATGTATCCGTCATTCTCACCCTCTCTCTCCACGTCTCTCTGCTCCCGAGTCTTGTGGGCGTCAAAGGGATCTGCGTAGTCCTCAAGAATGATCAACTGAAACAAAAGGAGCACAGCAAAATGATTACTCATGATAACTACTAAAAAACTCTGGCTTCCCAGACAGATTATCCATTGAGTATGCATTTTAGTCCCAGACTAGTCTTAATCTGTGCCCACAAAGTAGAAGTATGATTCACTAGAGGGAAAGAAAGAGGTGACATCATGGAGTTTTTGGTGACATTATCCTATACATGACCGAAATTGCCCTGCTTCCCAAAGAGATCAAAAATAGATACAGTATATCATCAGTGATTCAAAGCAGTACCCTATCAGGCCCATCTATTGTCAATGTTCAAAGAGAGGACAGCGGAGTCATGTTGCGTCTTCTTTGTGCCAGAAACATTATGCTGACAACAACACCTACAGTATCTGTTAAATACCACCAGGTCAAAAGGAATTCATTCACACTTGACTGCTCTGTTCTGTCTTTTTTATTATATAAGGCCTTTCAAGTTTATCTCACTGCTAGATACTAGATACCAGGTCAGTGTCTGTACACAGGGTCGTTTCGGTGTAATAAATGTTCTTGTTCAGTCATCTCTAACCTCATCCCCAGGCTCAATTGCTACTGGTGAACAAGATAAAGTAATCTCTAATTATGTTGCCTTGCAAGCAGGAAGATGGTAAATGACAATGACTGATACAGATGTAGGATCTTAATTTGAGCCAATTTTCTAAAGCAGGAAAATAATCCTGTAGCAACAGGAAATGTGAATTATTATGTGGATTATAATTAATGGGACAAGAAATTAGGGAATTAAAACATTTTACGTTAGGGCAAATCAAGTCTGAAATGTTCAAGTGGAAATTAGAAACTTTAGAAGCCTTTTTAAAATGTGAATCTGATTCAACTGATGATGGCTTTAGCACTTTTAACTCCAACAGCACATACAAAAACAATCTCTGTCTCTCGCTCGCTCACACACACACACTTCCTGTGACCTGACCACAATATGGTCTGTAGGATAAGCAAAGTTATATATAGGCTACAACTGATCAGGCCCTGAGTTGCTCAGAAAATACCTCAGTCAGACCCATGTCAGGTTAGGTCGTTTTTGGGCCATAGTATACTTTTTTGGGGCCAGGCCTCATAGGTGAAAACACAAAGGTCTGTGTCTTTATGCCAAACACCGGGATAAAGTCTTATAATGGAAATGCTGCAAAACTGTGGCTTCCTCTGAGGCCCCTGAGAGATATTCAAACAAAGACAGGCAGATTGACAACAGAATGAGAACCCCAGCGACTGAGGCAAACAGGAGTCAGGGAGAGAATTAACCCTGAAAACAATGAGAACCCCAGCGACTGAGGCAAACAGGAGTCAGGGAGAGAATTAACCCTGAAAACAATGAGAACCCCAGCGACTGAGGCAAACAGTAGTCAGGGAGAGAATTAACCCTGAAAACAATACATTCTCTATTTCTCCTCCCTCTTCTATCTGTCCTTTTTTTCACACCATCTCGCTACCATCATTTTCTCTCTTTTCTATTTTCAAAGCCAGAGGGGACCTGAATTAGCACACAATACTTTTTACAACATGATAGCCTTCACCTGGGGCTTGAAAGAGAGAAAAGAGAAGGGTGAGGTGGAGGTGGAGGGTGAGAGAGGGGGGACACTGCGCCAGGTACAGAGGGGATGGGAGGGGTAACTTTCAATAGGGGTGAGAATATGACCTTTGAAATGTCTCTATTCCTTTGGAACTTTTCTTTTGTGAGTGTAACGTTTACTGTTCATTTTTTATTGTTTATTTCAATTTTTTGTTTATAATCTATTTCACTTGTGAACATATGTTTTCTATGTCAATAAAGCTCTTTGAATTTAATTGAATTGAGAAGGAGATGTAAAGGAAGGGGCAGAGAAGCAGACAAGGAGGAGTGGATACAATGAGATTCAGAGACAAAGGAGGAGGGAGGAAAACTGAAACAATGATATCAACTTTCACAGCTTCGACCGTTTCTTTGCTTTTAACAGTATTAACAGTATTAATGACACCACATGTTATTTAACAGTATTAACAGTATTAATGACACCACATGTTATTTAACAGTATTAACAGTATTAATGACACCACATGTTATTTAACAGTATTAACAGTATTAATGACACCACATGTTATTTAACAGTATTAACAGTATTAATGACACCACATGTTATTTAACAGTATTAACAGTATTAATGACACCACATGTTATTTAACAGTATTAACAGTATTAATGACACCACATGTTATTTAACAGTATTAACAGTATTAATGACACCACATGTTATTTAACAGTATTAACAGTATTAATGACACCACATGTTATTTAACAGTATTAACAGTATTAATGACACCACATGTTATTTAACAGTATCAACAGTATTAATGACACCACATGTTATTTAACAGTATTAACAGTATTAATGACACCACATGTTATTTAACAGTATTAACAGTATTAATGACACCACATGTTATTTAACAGTATCAACAGTATTAATGACACCACATGTTATTTAACAGTATCAACAGTATTAATGACACCACATGTTATTTAACAGTATTAACAGTATTAATGACACCACATGCTATACCCCCATAATAAAATGACTGATATATAGGCCTATACCCCCATAATAAAATGACTGCTATATAGGCCTAAACCCCTATAAAAAAACATATTGCAAGCTAAACAAACAAACAAACAAATAAACACTAATTATCAAATGTATTATTAGCATCACACTGGGGCCGAGCTCCCTGCCATCCAGGACCTCTATACCAGGCGGTGTCAGAGGAAGGCCCTAAACATTGTCAAAGACTCCAGCCACCCAAGACTGTTCTCTCTGCTACCACACCAATTCTGGAACCAACAGGACCCTGAAGAGCTTCTACCCCCAAGCCATACGACTGCTAAATAGTTAGTTAAAATATAGCTATCTGTATTGACCCTTTTTGCACTAATTATTTTGACTCATCACATATGCTGCTGTTACTGTTTATTATCTATCCTGTTGCCTAGTCACTTTATCCCTACCTACATGTATATGTACATATCTGCCTCATTTACCTGGTACTCCTGCACATCTACTCTGTACTGGTACTCTGTGCATTCAGCCAAGTTATCGTTACTCATTGTGTATTTATTCATTGTGTTATTATTTTTATTTTTTTCTCTCTGCATTGTTGGAAGGGCCTCTTAAGTAAGTATTTCTCTGTTAGTCTACACCTGTTGTTTATGGAGCATGTGACAAATAACATTTGATTTGATTTGATTGCCTCTATAAATCCAGCCTGGTCTCATAGCCTAGGTGTAACATAGTAAGTGTAAATCACAGTTTGGTATGGGGGTGGATGGTCGGGGTGGATGGGTGACCATATAACACAAACATCTAGGAATCCAAAGATGTTCAAATCTCATCATGGACTTTAGCTTTTTATCTACTTTATAACTACTTAGCATGTTAGCTAGCCTTTCTTTAACCCTGACCTTAACCCTTTAACCTGACTAATTATCTTAACCTTTTTATTTCACCTTTATTTAACCTTAACCCTAACCACCTAGCTAACATTAGCCACAACAAATTGGAATTCGTAACATATCATATGTTTTGCAAATACGTAACATATTGTACGAATTGCAATTAGTTATATATTAAAGGAAATGTATGATGGACATTAATTAATACAGTGCCTTCAGAAAGTATTCACACCCCTTGACTTATTCCACATTTTGTTGTGTTACATCGTGAATTCTAAATGGATTAAATCTTTTTTTTCTCAACCATCTACACACAATACCCCAAAACGACAAAGTGAAAAATTATTTATTGAAAGTGAAATACAGAAATATCTGATTTACATAAGTAATCACACCCCTGAGTCAATACTTTGTAGAAGCACCTTTGGCACCGATTACAGATGTCTTTTTGGGTAAGTCTTCTAAGAGTTTTGCATTATGTATTGTACAATATTTATTATTATTTTTAAACAGATTTTCCGTTCATTTTTATCCCCCAAATAACCTCAGGACAAAAAGTTATTCACCAATTTCTTTTTGCAGTATTACTTTAGTGCCTTATTATACAGAATATTTGTTTTCTGTACAGCCTTCCTTCTTTCCCTTAGTTATGTATGTTAGTATTGCGGAGTAACTACAATGTTGTCGATCCATCCTCAGTTTTCTCACATCACAACAACTAAGTATCCTTCCTCTCCGGCAATTGAGTTAGGAAGGACGCCTGTATCTTCGTAGTGGCTGAGTGTATGGATACACCATCCAAATCCTAATTAATAACCATGCTCAAAGGGATATTCAGCATCTGCTTCTTTTTTTTTACCAAGCGGTGCTCTTCTTTGCGAGGCATTAAAAAACCTCCCTGGTCTTTGTGGTTGAATCTTTCCTTGAAATTCACTATACTACCCGATTGAGGGACCTTACAGATTGTTGTATGTGTGTACAGAAATGGGGTAGTTATTCAAAAATCATGTTAACCACTATTATTGAACACGGAATAAGTCCATGCAAATTATTATACAATTTGTTAAGCACATGTTTACTCCTGAACATAGTTAGGCTTGCCATAACAAAGGTGTTGAATACTTATTAACTCGAGACATTTCAGCTTTTAATTTTTTATTAATTTCTAAAAAATAAATTCCACTTTGACACTATGAGGTATTGTGTGTAGATCAGTGGCACAACATCTCAATTTAATACATTTTTAATTCAGGCTGTAACACAACAAAAATGTGGAAAAGGTAAAGGGTGAATACTTTCTGAAGGCATTGTACATACCATACGAAACGTAACATATCATTGACATTGACAGTGTTAAGTCTACCGCTAAATCCAGCATCACATCCTGTTGAAAATAGAAATAGCCTAAAATTTTAGTTCTTCGACATTTCTTACCGTCTCTGTTTTGCACAGTGGCTGTGATTTCTCTGGTTCGAGTACCACTGGGTTGCTGTTGAAGTTCAGGCTCTTGTCCTGCTTATCCACTTTGATCAGACGACCGATGTAGGCATTCGCAGAACTGGAACTTTTCACAGGCCGGTGCTCATCAAACACTGGCGACTCCGCTTTGGAATTTTTACGACTTTTACCTATAAGGCTATCCCAAACTTTTCCATCCTTTATCGAACTTGTGCCATTCCTTCCCAATTCTATTGAAGAATTTTTCCTACTTCTTCCTGACAGTAGAGCACCAACGCCTCCCCCACCGCCACTACTATCCATTCCGGAGTTTTTGGAGCTGGGTGCTTTGCTTCCAATGCCAGCTACCAGTCCAACTTTACCCCTGGATTGGGAGCCTGATTCTGAAGCGGAGCGGATCCGATCAGTACCGTTCTTCAAATTGATGGGGAATTCTTTGAACCACTTTGCCATGGTCTCTGTATGAAGCCAATACACTCTTTGGTCCAACACCGTTATGCGCCATGCACTGTGCCAGCCCCAAAGACGCACCTTTAGAAATCACAGTAGGATATTCTGACACAAAAGACTTCCGTTGCACAAGGCTGTATATTGAGATTTTCTGTATGTAGTCCAAAACCTTCACTGGCTTATCTTTTACTTTTTAAAACAGAGGATATTGTTATAATAGTCAAATGGTCTAATTCTCGGCTATAACAAATTCCAAATGAAATATACTATTATTTTGTATTTGATAATCTAATGAAACATTGATTAGGGTAACTTAATAGGCATGTTCAATTTCGTTTTCTAATAAAGACCACAAGGTAAAAAACTAAATGAAATAAATAACAAATAGCCTACACGTGATAGCCTATTGGAAGATTTCTCCCTACTTTCTCCCATTTATGAATTTATTTAAGTCAGGTCCTATCCCTCTTCCATTCAGCTGCATGTAGAGTTATTCCCTTTGGATGAAGAGAAGTCTTTGTAGTGGGAAAACTCTAAAGAATCTAAAGTTTTTCTTGGTTCTTATTAGTGATCCCATTCCCAGAGTGTCCAATCTTGTGGCTGTCTATTCTTACAATGTAGCCCACTGACTGTGGCCAGAAGTTGAGAGGGGTGGGAAAGAGAGGTGGGGGAACACAGACTAGCCTACAGTGGGAGGTGATTATTTCTAGTGGGGTCTACTATCCTGGCTGCCTATGTCATGGATGCAAGACAGGGAAACTATTAATCTCTTTTTTGTCCATGATGTTTATAGCCTGGACCAGAGGATAGGCTAGGCTACTTTCTCCTCCCCAACAACCTTGTTTTGCAGTGTTATGGCTTCAGTAGAGAAACCTGGACTTAGGGGTAGATGATATGTTACAAATTTCAGTTTGTATGATATGCTACAAATTGCAATTTGTACAATATGTTACGATTTGCAATTGATACAATATGTTACCAAATTTCTCAACTTCTGATATGTTACAAATTCCAATTAATGTGGCTAATGTTAGCTAGGTGGCTAACACTAACATTAGCTAGGCTAGCGGTTAAGGTTAGGCGTTATGTTTTTTTATTTTATTTAACTAGGCAAGTAAGTTAAGAACAAATTCTTATTTACAATGATGGCCTACCTACAGTGTCAGCCCCTGGAGCAAATTAGGGTTAAGTGTCTTGCTCAAAGACACATCGACAGGTTTTTTACCTTGTCGGCTCGGGTATTCAAACCAGAGACCTTTTGGTTACTGGCCCAGCGCTCTAACTGCTAGGCTACCTGTCTCCCTAAATAGTTTATGCATAGAGTTTGATGCATACATTCGATAAATCTAACTTATGCATCTATGTTAAATGGTTAAGTTTTTTTTTAAATGTAACCTTTATTTAACTAGTCAAGTCAGTTAAGTTAAGAACACAGTCTTATTTACAATGATGGCCTACCTACAGGGTCAGCTAACATGCTATGTAGTTGAAAAATGGCTAAAAAGTAGTAAGTAGTTTCAAAGTTGCTAATTAGCTAAAATTGCTAAAGTTGTCCGTGATGAGATCCGAACACAAAACCTTTAATTGTTCATGTGATAGGCTATAACAAAATAAAGGCATTGATGTATGCGTTATACACCCACCCATCAACCCTAAAGTAACCTTCTGACTTATGTAACCATACCAAACATCACATATCGTACTAATTTGAGTGTCCCAGATTGACGTTTACTATGTTACGTCTGGTTTATGAGACCAGGCTGACTAGGGCCTATAATCCTCAGTTAAAAACAGACTCAGTCAGTTATCATGAATAGGCCTATATATGACATTATTATGCAGTTTTATGGTTTATACACAGTAGCATATGAAAAAGCTACATAGCAGCATTGCACCTATGTCATGCAATGCTGCTATGTAGCTTTTTCATAGATTTTCAGCAAAATTCGAATCCAAATTTTAACCCCAAAAACACAATCTATCAAAACAGAGAAATAATTATGAACACTTAAAATGGTGTGAACAAAATATATATATTGTAATGAAACAGGCAGGGAGCAGGTCTCGAACCCTCAACCTTCTAGCCCGAAGTCCAGCGCGCCATCGACTGTGTCCCAAAAGCATGCAGTGTCGATATCCGCGCTTATAAACCCAGGCCCGTCACAATATGTTTCATTTAATGTATGGACAGTAGAGTATACTTTAAGTTGCATGGGCCATTTGGATACCTAGCGTTTGGGTTTGGCTTCGAACACTTTAAAAAAATATATTAATATAACATATTTTGTTATTTCACCTTTATTTAACCATACAGGATATGGAAAAAGTTCTCATTTACAACTGCTACCTGGCCAAGACAAAGCAAAGCATTGTGACAACAACACAGAATTACACATGGGATAAACAAACGTACAGTCAATAACACAATAGAAAATCAATGTACAGTGTGTGCAAATGTAGTAAGATTAGGAAGGTAGGGCAATAAATAGGCCATAGTGGCGAAATAATTACAAATGAGCATTAACACTGGAATGATAGATGTGCAGATGATGATGTGCAAATAGAGATACTGGAGTGCAAATGAGCAAAAATAATAAATATGGGGATGAGGTAGTAGGGTAGGCTATTTACAGATGTGCTGTATACAGGTGCAGCGATCGGAAAGCTGCTCTGACAGCTGATGCTTAAAGGTATTGAGGGAGATGGTAGTCTCCACTTTCAGTGATTTCTGCTTTTCGTTCAAGTCAGAGGGAGCAGAGAACTGGAAGTAATGGCTACACATCCACTGTGTCTTGCAAAGCACAGTCGGTGTGTTCTAAGCGTTAGGGCAGGGACGCCCCAAGGATCCCAGATAGCATAATACAACTGAACGTCTATGTGTGTCCATCCCTGCCTCAGCGTTGAAAGTGGCCTTTCTAGACTGTTCCATAACCTGAAATCAGAGGGGTGCTAATAAAGAAAGTAACAAATCAATTATATATCGTGTGCTATTTATTTAAACAGTACAGCAGTACAACTAAAACCTACATCTATGAAGAAGTGTGACAACGTTTATTGTTCATCTAGATGCAGAAAGTTACTTTAATTAAGAAGGCTAGTTTTAGGACAACCCTACTTCCCCTCAGAGTTGTAATGTTCCCGGATGCGCGTCTCTCCTGCCTGGCCCTCTTTGTCCGGCGGCGACAGTAGGCGGTGATTAATATGGTAAAATGTGCGTTTCTGTGTGAATTATTTGTTTTAACCTCTAACACAACAGAAATAACACACCGTGTGAGGACTGGTATGTCGGCAATGACACACTGGAAAGGTTCATATTAACGACTACAGAGCAAGCAACGGAGAAAGGGTATAGTTTGCTTCCCAACAATGCTAACTAACTAGCTAGCTAGCTAACGTTAATCAACATTTTATTAACTTGAGACCGGTTATTTTGTGCCGCTTACTATCACAGAGGCGACATTTGTAATTTAACCAAATTGAATGTAGATGATTCATTGTTATAACTCGCAATCTACATGTAATCTATAAGAAACGTAGCTAGTTAACGACCAACGTTAACCAAATGTGATAGCTAACGTATCGTTGCTATCCAGCTAGCTAGTTAAATTGCTAACGTTACACATCTGTAAGTGATCATTTTTAGAAGGAGGAGGGGTTCCGTTTCATTCAGCCCGGATCTTCATCTTGTTCAAGTTGGCTGCTGAAACTTAACCCTGGCTTTTTGAGCAAGTGTGTTGTCCAGCAAACCCCGTGACAGTCAAAGCGTGGGGGAAACAAGATATCCAGCTGTAAAACGAGTTGTAAAATCGCAAGGGAAGACACGGCATTACTTACATCTATCTGTACAAACCGACCTCGAACCCAAAGACTGTTTATGACTCCACTTGCTAGTATCGATCGGGTCCAAATTCTCAAGACTATTCGTCATTTTACATTTTTTCTTACATGATATGAACGGTGACATTGCACCGCACCGACAGTCATATTAATGGCTGCTGAATCGGGGAGACTCCTGGCGGGACAAGGCCAAGGAAAGCGAGGCAAAGGTAGGCATATGATCATTCATTTATCCATCCACCCATCCATCCATCCATCCCGTCTGTCTCAGACCAGAACCAACCATTAGTTACCACTAATGGACTGTAGTTAGTTGTTCTGCCACACAGTTTCTGTCCTGCTGCTGGTAAACGTTTATTTTATTTAACCTTTATTTAACTCGGCAAGTCATTTAAGAGCAAATTCTTATTTACAGTGACGGCCAACAGATAACTTGGTATTAACTTAATTTCTAGGTTCTCATGATGTGTCCATTATTTTCCTCTCCGTGTCTCATAATCAACCAAACCTGCCTCTGTCTCTTTCTGCTTGGCTGTTCAACACTGGAATCAAATACAATTGTATTGCTAGCGGTTGAAGCGAAATGATTATGTTTCTATAAATCTATACATATTTACACTGGATGAATTGACACGAGATACTAAGAATGTTATGTACAGCAGTATATTCTGCATATTAGAGTGAGCTATGTCAACAATCCAGTATATAAATAAGTATGCGGTCAGTATGAACAGTGTAACTACAATGCAATGTACAGTAGTAGTGTTAGAATGAGCCATGTCGAGAATACAGTGTTTAAATACACAGTGAAACAGGAAGTGTCCAGTGGTTTAATGTCTCTATAACATGGGACAGCAGCGTTGGCTGTGTGTGCGTGTTTGTGAGTACGAGGTGTGTGTTTTGTGTTGGTGTTTATCACCTGGTAGACGGCTAGTTGATGGCTGTTAAACAGTCTGGTGGAAGCTGTTTTTATTCTCTCTGTCTTTGCTCTGATGCACCTGTACTGTCTCTATCTGTCCGAAGGTAGACAAGGGAATAGTCCTTGGCTTGGGTGACTGTGGTCCTCACCTCAACACACACTGTCCTCATGCCAGTCAGTCAGGAATGTTGTCTCTTTCCGCTCCTTGTTTCTGCACTTTAATTTGTAGATCTTAAAACGCAAGACTGTACATTTGTATCTATTGCAGTGACAACATGGTTAATCTTCACACAATTTACTCCAAACCCACCCTCACAAAAAAGCATTTCTTAGGGAATGAGGGTTACAGGTGTTGGTAGAAAAATAGACAATGAGTATGTTCATCTGTAAAGCGGAAAGATACTGCTAGAATGTCCCTCTTATCTCTCCTCTTCTCCTCGTTGTGTTCCCCTCTAGGTGGACAGATGAAGAGTCCAGAGAAGAAGAAGAGGAAATCGAATGCTCAGGTAACGGCTGCCTTGGCGACTCTGCTCTGAAGACATTCCTCCGTAATTTAAACATGTTTGAATGGTGGCCTCGTCTGGGAGAAGGTTTTACTCTTGGCGTTCACTTTTTCTAGTGCTGGTATTATGATGGTTACACATTTTAGCTTGATCTAAACTCGTCAAGATAACACGTAGTTGAGGTCTTGTTACACCGATCAGTGGTTTTCACTAGTTGACTATTCAACCATTCTATATAACCTGTAGTTTATTTGCTCTTACCAAACTTACCTCGTTCAATCTCAATAATCCATTCTCTCGTGTCTCTACTCACCGTGTGTTTCAGGGGCCTGGTGGCGCGTTCTCCCACCTCTCTGAGTTTGCGCCCCCTCCCACCCCCATGGTGGACCACCTGGTTGCCTCCAACCCCTTTGACGATGACTTTGGCCCCCCGTCACTGCCGTCCCGACCTGCTGGGGCTGGAGGTCCAGGGGGGGGTCCCTTCCTCCCCAGCCCCGGGGCAGTTGGAGGAGGAGGGCCATATGGGGGTGGGGGCAGGATAGGCCCTGGGGGCATGGGCTTCATAGGGGGCCCCGGAGGACCCGTAGGAGGCCCTGGAGGTCCAGGACGGAGACCGCCCTTCGGCCCAGGACCACCCAACGCAGGACCGCACCACCAGCTAGGCTTTGGGGGGATGCCTGGCTTCGGGGGTGGAGGTGGCGGAGGAGGTTTCCCGGGTCCCGGGGGTCCGTCGCAATTTAACATGCCCCCCAATTTCAGTCCGCCCATGCACCCTGGACCGGCGTTCAACCCCATGCTGTCCCCTGGTGGTATGGGGGGTCCTGGAGGTGGGGGTCCACCGCACCCTCGGTTTGGGATGCCCCCGCAGCAACAGCACGGACAGGGTGGGCACCCCTTCAACAGCCCCCCTTTGACCGGTGGCGGAGGCCCCAGGGGACCCCCCCATGGTCCCATGAACCCAATGGGGGGCATGCCTGGAGGGATGAACATGATGGGGGGCATGGGAGGTGGCCCAGGAGGAAACATGGGAGGGATGCCAGGTCTACCCCCTCAAGGACAGTTCCCTCCTTCACAAGATGGGCCCTACCCGGGTCCCAGCCCCCCAGGTCCAGGAAACGAGGAGGGGAAGAACTTTGGCGGAGGTGGGCCCCAGTCTGGGCTTCCTCAGCAGCAGCAGCCTAACTTAAACTCCTCTGGTCCCCCGGGTCCCAACAACACCCCCCCCGGGCCTCCCAACTCTGGCCCTGCCCAACCTGGAGGAGGCTTCCCTGGCCACCCTGACCAGCATCCCAACCCCAACACACCTGGCCAGCCCCCCTCAGCACCGCCCCAGCCCAACCCTAACTCCTCCCCCACTGGCCCCCTCAACGGATCCCAGCCTCAGCAGCTGCCGCCCAATCAGCTGCAGAGGCCCAACTCTGCCAATACCCCCTCTTCCAATAACCCGTCCCAGCAGCAGTCGACTCTGCCCAGTTCTGCCCCTGGCTCCACCCCTTACAACCAGCAGAACAATGCTCCTGGTGGAGGCCCCATGCCCAACGCTCCCCCCAACTCTGCCCAGAACAACATGACCAACAACAGTGGGGGCACCACCCCCGGCAGCAACCCTAACCCCCCTTCCAACTCCACCTCCACCCCCAACACCCAGTCTCCGCTGCCCCCCGGCCCCGCCAACACCTCCACAGGCCCAGGCGCCGGTCCAGGAAAGCTGGGGGGCCCGGGCATGGTGTTCCCTTGCGGCTTCTGCCTGTCGGAGGTGCACGACGACCAGGATGCCATCTTGTGTGAGGCTTTGTGCCAGCGCTGGTTCCACCGTGACTGCACGGGTCTGACTGAGCCGGCCTACGGGCTGCTGACCCGGGAGAGCTCTGCCGTCTGGGCCTGCGACTTCTGCCTTAAAACCAAGGAGATCCAGGCTGTGTACGTCCGCCAGGGCCTGGGCCAGCTGGTGGCTGCCAACGAAGGCTGAGTAACGGGAGGCGGTGGAGGAGAGACTGGGAGGGGTGCAGGGGAAGAGACATTGACTGCTCTGATCTCTCTTACCCAACCTTATCTGATAAGCCGTTTACAATGCCCAAATCGCTCTTTTACATACATAAACACACTTACTGGCCAGTTTATTAGGTACACCACCCAGTTCACGAAAATGGATCGCTCCTACAGACAGTAAGTCACATGGCCGTGACTTGCTATATCAAGCAGGCAGACAGACATCCAGTTACTGTTGGATTGAACGTTAGAATGGGCAACACTGGTGACCTAAGCAAGAGACTTTGTTTGTCGGTGGCAGGCGAAACAGACGCCCTCCTGGGCTTTTCACGCACAACGGTGTCTAGGGTTTACAGAGAATGGTGCGACAAACAAAACATCCACAATGGTGCAAGCTGTCAGGCTTGGCCACACCGGGTTCTTATCAGCTAAAAACAAAAAGAAGCGGCTTCAGTGGGCACGCGTTCGCCAACACTAGACAATAGAGCAGTGGAACATTACATGGAACATTCAGGCTGTTCTGGGAGCAAGGTTGTGTCCGACCCGGTACTAGAGGTGTGTACTTAATAAACTAACTAGTGAGTACATGAAGCACTTTTAGTGACTCTTTTGGACTGAACAACTGATTTCCCCCTACATAAAGAATGCCCACTCTACATTTCACCCCCCCAACATCCGGCCTGCCGACAAGCAAAGCACTGACACCAACACACTACCTCATACTTTGACTGACCAACACAGACCCCTCACACTGACTGACTGACCCCTGGTGGGAGTTTGGTCACCTTACACACACACACACACACACATACACATACCTGCTTCTGACCTAGAGCAGATTAATCCAAAGGAGACCCAGGCCACTCCTCTTCAATATACTAGCCTGTTGTCCCTCCTACACCTCCAGAGAGAGAATGAATGGTGCCACAGAAATGTGTAGATATACAGCCTGAACATTTGCCTAAAACACGCCTCTGTCCATCTTGGAATGCAGGAGAATCAACCAATGAACAAAAAAAAAAAGTAATTATATGTCTTGGTTATGTCAATGGACTTTTTGTTTTATACATTGAATCAACCATTTTTATATATCTTCTTCGCTGGACACAGAAGTTGTGATATCGATGCTGTTGGCATAGCTACAAGTAGTGACATCATGGTCATATCCAATGTGTGTACTAGTCTTTTGGGATTGCATGTGAACAAATGCAGTAACTTTGTCCAATCTGTTTTTATTTGTAATTTGGTCTCTGCTAGAGGCCTCGAAGTAGACCAAATAACAGAGTGAAAAATATCAATTTTCATATTATTGTCATGTCAGGTGTTTAATTTTCCTTCATCTTAAAAAAAGAAATCTGTCCAAGTTGCCTTTATCTCACCCATTCACTTTTTTTGTACTGATATCTGTGCTGTGTAATAATGTACTCTACTCAGGCGCCCTCTGGTGGGAACCTGAGGGACTGACAAGCAGCCCACACAGGGTGGGGAAGGTACTGAACTCTGAAGAAGTAAAGAGAATTGTTTTTGTACTCACCGTTGTCATATTTTTATTTGTGGCTTTGTTATATTAATCACGGGGATACGCTAAATCTGCTAAAACAGATATGCTGCTACCATAGTCTAGTTACTTCAAATTGTCTTAACGGCTGTACCAGGGTTGTCATTTCCCTTTCAAATCCGTAAATTCAGGAAGTAAACTGATATTTTCCTAGATTTTTCAGTATGAGAAAAAGTTTGGAATTGGAATTTCAGTTTATTTCCTAAATGTAGTAGTCTCCCTAGGCCAGGGATCATCAATTACATTCAGCTTCAGTCTTATTTGTTTTTCTTCTTGCGGATGGATGGTCGGGGCCAGAACAAAATTACAAATAATTTGCAAATTAACCGAAAGAAGCCCAAACATAACATTTGACTAAAACATAATTTCAAACTTGACTTACATTTGTTTACGATCACATGTCTCTTATGCGTGGGAATACTTTGGAACAGAGTTCCAAAATGTAAAATGAATGTTTTCCTTAGTCTTATGTTCAACAATTAAACAAAAATGCTTTTTGCTCAGAGAACTTGTTCTGCTCCGTAGAAATGCATTGTTGAGTTCATCAAGACTTTCCACTGATACGCAACAATCCAACAGAACTTGTTTTTTTGGTCACAGGCGCACAGCAAGCTATGAATAAATGCCATCTTGTTAAAGAGAAGTTGTTTATTACCATGGCATTATGCAGGTAGTCTGTCTATGGGCCAGGATAAACTGCACTCCAACCATTATATTACCATTCATGACCAAAAACTAAATGGATCCTTAGTTGCATTAAAATGCAAAACTCACCTCAACCCATTAGACAAACAATAACATTTTCCAGGAAAGTAGGCCTGCAAATCAATATCTTATGTGGTCACAGAGGAACTGCAACCGTATCATTTTGTAGTGTAAACATGCATGTTAGTTTACTGCCAGACTTACCCTGTAGTATTCAACTGTGATACTATTGAATTACATGATTCATTGTGATCAATCTCTAGACAATTTGAGAATAACCCTAAACCCTACTTTAGTCTAGTGCAAATACACTGGCTTAATGTACTGTTGGATCCTATAGCAAATGGAGCGCAGACAGGCGTTAAATAACCGTAATTGATAGACCCTTGATTGGCAGCACTGTCCCGCCAATATCGAAAAGACCGTACGTTCAATAGGTACCGCATTCGCGGGTATACTGCACCAATCGGCTTGTTTTGAGGGCGGGACGATAGTTATCTGACGTAGCCTACTGGCAACAGGTTGCTTTAGTGGTGGTGGTAGTATTAGTAGTTGCAGGTGCAGGGGGTGTATTTGTCTGTCTACAGTGTATTGTGAAACATCATTCTAGGCTACATCACGGCGAGTGACCACGCGCGCGTCTCGATAATAAAAGGATACTTGAGACGGCGCTTCTGATATCTCGCCTGGACTTTCCTCCATTCTAGCAGGTAGGCTACAATAATGTGTAACAACGCGCCTGCATACAGCTACGCTACTCGTTTCCCCCTGTATGGGTGCGTTAGAGACTTCAACGATAGGCTACACGTCATAGATTAATAGCCGTCGACGTCTAACGCACCGATACCGGGGTAGCCTACTTGTTATTTGCTTAGGCTACTGTCTGTGTGTTATTGGCGTCTGTCGGGATCAGTAAAGTAACGCCAAAGGGAATTGTTGAATCGTTCCTATTAAATAGCCTCTGCATTTCTCTGAGAAGCGTTTGTGAGATCGAGCGTTCATTTCGGATAAGGACTGAGAGAAGGTGCACCTGTGGCTTTGTGGTGCGTTGGCAGCAGTCGGACTTACACTCCGCTTTTCCTGGCCACAACTACAGCGTGGTGATATAAATCGTATTATAAACTGGCTGGTTCGAGCCCTGAATGCTGATTAGTTGACAGCCACGGTATATTGCCCATATACAACACCTCCTCGGGTCCTATTGCTTAATTATCGCGCTGTAATTGTATGGATATTGACACGTAGCCTATAAGCCGCGTATAGGCGTCGGGTTATAGCAGCCTACCGTGAACATTTTCTAGATCGAGTAGTGAACACAGAATATCTCATAGTGTAGGTTTCTATATAGAGTAGGTCGCGAGTGTTTTCATGTTACATTATGCAGGCTGATATATCTAGCCATGTTCATGTCTCTTCACTGTGCCACACAAATAACCCTTGTTTCTTTCACACCGATACTGGGTGGGTGGGTGTGACGCAATGAATTCGATGAGGTCAGATGACCGTGGCACTGTTCTTTAGGCTCTCAATACTGCTTCGTTTATTTGTTTTAGGCTTATCATATAAACGTATTTGTTTAATATTTAAAAGCAACTGTCCGCTGAATAATAGGCTACCCATTGATGTTATCAGGAAATGTGAGAATTTATTTGTTTTCCCAATTAGCCTATTTTGCATGTTATTCCTGTCATAGATAAAGATTTTGAACATATGAAAAATAATTCAGGTCAAATTGTGTTAGGTCTACTCGGTATGTTTTCAATTACTCCTCTGAAGTTGACCTTTTTGGTGTAGCCTATATTATGATAATATACAGTGCATTTGGAAAGTATCAGACCCCCTTGACTTTTTCCACATTTTGTTTGGTTACAGCCTTATTCTAAAATGAATTAAAAAATAAATGTCCTCAGTAATCTACACACAACATCCTATAATGGTAAAGCGAAAACATTATTATTTATTTATTTTTAAACACAAAAGAACCCAGGTCTTATTTACATAAGTATTCAGATCTTTTGCTTTGAGACTCGAAATTGAGCTCAGGTGCTTCCTGTTTCCATTGATCATCCTTGAGATGTTTCTACAACTTGATTAGTCCCACAGTTGACAGTACATGTCAGACCAAAAACCAAGCCATGAGGTCAAAGGAATTGTCCTTAGAACTCAGAGACAGTATTGTGTTGAGCCATAGATCTGAGGAAGGGTACCAAAACATTTCTGCAGCATTGAAGGTCCCCGAGAGCACAGTGGCCTCCATTATTCTTAAATGGAAGAAGTTGGAACCACCAAGACTCTACCTAGAACTTGCTGCCCGGGCAAACGGAGCAATCAGGGGTGAAGAGCCTTGGTCAGGTAGATGACCAAGAACCTGATGGTCACTGACAGAGCTCGAGAGTTCCTCTGTGGAGATAGGAGAACCTTACAGAAAGACAACCCTCTCTGCAGCACTCCACCAATCCGGCCTTTATGGTTATGGCCAGATGGCAGCCGCTCTTCAGTAAAAGGCACATGACATCCTGCTTGGAGTTTGCCTAAAGACTCCCAGACCATGAGAAACAAGATTCTCTGGTCTGATGAAACCAAGATTGAACTCTTTGGCCTGAATGCCAAGTGTCACGTCTGGATGAAACCTGGCACCTTCCCTACTGTGAAGCATGGTGGTGGCAGCATCATGCTGTGGGGATGTTTTTCAGCGGCAGGTACTGGGAGACAAGCCAGGATCGAGGGGAAAATGAACAGAGAGATCCTTGATGAAAACCTGCTCCAGAGCACTCAGGATCTTTGGGCGAAGGTTCACCTTCCAACTTGACAACTACCCTAAGCACACAGCCAAGACAACGCAGGAGTCTCTGAATGTCCTTGAGTGGTCCAGCCAGAGCCCGGACTTCAACCTGAACGAACAGCTCTGGAGAGATCTGAAAAAAGCTGTGCAGCAACGCTCCCCATCCAACCTCATAGAGCTTGAGAGGATCTGTAGAGAAGAATGGGTGTGTAATACAGGTGTGCCAAGCTTGTAGAATCATACCCAAGAACACTCAAGACTGTAAACAATGCCAAAGGTGCTTCAACAAAGTACAGAGTAAATGTGATATTTCCGTTTTTTATTTCATAAATTGGCAAACATTTCTAAACCTGTTTTTGCTTTGTCGTTATAGGGTATTGTGTGTAGATTTGAGGGGAAAAAAGGATTTTAATCAATTTTAGAATAAGGCTGTAAACTAACCAATGTGGAAAAAGTCAAGGTACTGTATATAGTTGAAGTCGGAAGTTTACATACACCTTAGCCAAATATAGTTTTTCACAATTCCTGACATTTAACCCTAGTAAAAATTCCCTGTCTTAGGTCAGTTAGGATCACCACTTTTTTATTTTATGCCGGTGAAATGTCAATAATAGTAGAGTGATTTATTTCAGCTTTTATTTCTTTCATCAAATTCCCACTCAATTAGTATTTGGCAGCATTGCCTTTAAATTGTTTAACTTGGGTCAAATGTTTTCGGTAGCCTTCCACAAGCTTCCCACAATAAGTTGGCTGAATTTTGGCCCATTCCTCCTGACAGAACAGGTATAACTGAGTCAGGTTTGTAGGGCTCGCACACGCTTTTTCAGTTCTGCCCACACATTTTCTATAGGGTTGAGGTCAGGGCTTTGTGATGGCCACTCCAATACCTTGACTTTGTTGTCCTTAAGCCATTTTGCCACAACTTTGGAAGTATGTTTGGGGTCATTGTCCATTTGGAAGACCCATTTGCGACCAAGCTTTAACTTCCTGACTGATGTCTTGAGATGTTGCTTCAATATATCCACATAATTTTCTTTCCTCATGATGCGATCTATTTTGTGAAGTGCACCAGTCCCTCCTGCAGCAAAGCACCCCGACAACATGATTCTGCCACCCCTGTGCTTCACGGTTGGGATGGTGTTCTTCGGCTTGCAAGACTCCCCCTTTTTCCTCCAAACATAATGATTCATTATGGCCAAACAGTTATATTTGTGTTTAATCAAACCAGAGGACAAAAAGTATGATCTTTGTCCCCATTTGCAGTTGCAAACCGTAGTTTTTTATTTTTATTTTTTTATGGCGGTTTTGGAGCAGTGGCTTCTTCCTTGCTGAGTGGCCTTTCAGGTTATGTCGATATAGGACTCGTTTTACTGTGGATATAGATACTTTTGTACCTGTTTCCTCCAGCATCTTCACAAGGTCCTTTGCTTTTGTTCTGAGATTGATTTGCACTTTTCACACCAAAGTACGTTCATCTCTAGGAGACAGAACGCGTCTCCTTCCTGAGCGGTATGACTGCTGCGTGGTCCCATGGTGTTTTATACTTGCGTACTATTGTTTGTACAGATGAACGTGGTACCTTCAGGCGTTTGGAAATATCTCCCAAGGATGAACCAGACTTGTGGAGGTCTACAAAAAATGTTTTTGTTTTTTTCCCCATGATGTCGAGCAAAGAGGCACTGAGTTTGAAGGTAGCCCTTGAAATACATCCACACCTCCAATTGACTCAAATGATGTAAATTAGCCTATCTGAAGATTCTAAAGCCATGACATCATTTTCTGGAATTTTCCAAGCTGTTTAAAGGCATAGTCAACTTAGTGTATGTAAACTTCTGACCCACTGGAATTGTCATTATAGTGAATTATAAGTGAAATAATCTTTCTGTAAACAATTGTTGGAAGAATTGCTTGTGTCATGCACAAAGTAGATGTCCTAACCGACTTGCCAAAACTATAGTTTGTTAACATGAAATCTGTGGAGTGGTTGGAAAATGAGTTTTAATGACTTCAATTTAAGTGTATGTAAACTTCTGACTTCAACTGTATGCACTCAACAAAAATATAAACGCAACATGTTTCATGAGCTGAAATAAAAGATTGCGCGGCTCTCGACCTTCGCCTCTCCCGTGTCCGTACGGCGATGCAGCGATGGGATAAGTATAACTTCCAATCAAGAAAAAGGGGTAAAAAATGTAATAAAAATATACAGATACAACAATGCAAATAGTCCACGTAGCCATTTGATTGGCTGTTCAGGAGTCTTATGGCTTGGGGGTAGAAGCTGTTGAGAAGCCTTATGGTCCTAGACTTGGCGCTCCGGTACCGCTTGCCGTGCGCTAGCAGAGAGAACAGTCTATAACTAAGGTGGCTGGAGTCTTTGACAATTCTTAGGGCCTTCCTCTGACAACTCCTGGTATAGAGGTCCTGGATGGCAGGAATCTTGGCCCCAGTACACACTACCCTCTGTAGTGCCTTGCGGTCGGAGCAACCAGTCAGGATGCTCTCGGTGTTGCAGCTGTAGAACTTTGAGGATTTGAGGACCCATGCCAAATCTTTTCAGTCTCCTGTGGGGAATGTCTTGGTGTGTTTGGACCATGATAGTTTGTTGGTGATGTGGACACCAAGGAACCTGAAACTCTCAACCTGCTCCACTACAGCCCCTTCAATGAGAATGGGGGTGTGCTCGGTCCTCTTTTTCCTGTAGTTCACAATCATCTCCTTTGTCTTGATCACGTTGAGGGAGCGGTAATCCTGGCACCACATGGCCTGGTCTCTGACCTCCTCCCTATAGGTTGTCTGTGATCAGGCCTACCATTGTTTTTTCGTCAGCAAACATAATGGTGTTTGAGTCGTGCCTGGCCATGCAGTGATGGGTTAACGGGGAGTACAGGAGGGGAGTCAGCACGCACCCTTGAGTGGCCTCCGTGTTGAGGATCAGTGTGGCAGATGTCTCTACCTACCCTTACCACCTGGGGGCGGCCCGTCAGGAAGTCTAGGATCCAGTTGCAGAGGGAGGTGTTTAGTCCCAGGATCCTTAGCTTAGTGATGAGCTTTGAGGGCACTATGGTGCTGAGCTTTAGTCAATGAATAGCATTCTCACGTAGGTGTTCCTTTTGTCCAGGTGGGAAAGGGCAGTGTGGAGTGCAATAGAGATTGTATCATCTGTTGGAGCGGTATGCAAATTGGATTGAGTCTAGGGTTTCTGGGATGATGGTGTTGATGTGCGCAATGACCAGCCTTTCAATGCACTTCATGGCTACAGACGTCAGACGGTGGTCTGCTTGAAACATGTTGGTATTATAGACTCAGTCAGGGACATGTTGAGTGAAGGGGACAATGTCTGAAGACACTTGTCAGTTTGTCAGCGCATGCTAGGAGTACACGTCCTAGTAATCCGTCTGGCCCTGCGGCCTTGTGAATGTGGACTGGCTTAAAAGTCTTACTCACATCGGCTACGGAGAGCGTGATCAGTCATCCGGAGCAGCTGTGCTCTCAATCATGCTTCAGTGTTGCTTACCTTGAAGCGAGCATAGAAGTAATTTAGCTTGTCTGGTTGGCTTGTTTCACTGGGCAGCTCGCGGCTGCGCTTCCCTTTGTAGTCTGTAATAGTTTGGTAAGACCTGCCACATCCGACGAGCGTCGGAGCCGGTGTAGTACAATTCAATCTTAGTCCTGTATTGACTTTGTCTGTTTGTTGGAGGGCATAGCGGGATTTGTTATAATCGTCCGGGTTAAAGTCCTGCTCCTTTTAAAGCGGCAGCTCTACTCTTTACCTCAGTGCGGATGTTGCCTGTAATCCATGGCTTCTGGTTGGAGTCTGTACGTATGGTCACTGTGGGGTAGACGTCATCGATGCACTTATTGATGAAGCCAGTGACTGATGTGGTGTACTCCTCAATGCCATCGGAAGAATCCCAGAACATATTCCAGTCTGTGCTATAGAACAGTCCTGTAGCTTAGCAACTGCGTCATCTGACCACTTCTTTATTAACCGAGTCACTGGTGCTTCCTGCTTTAGTTTTTGCTTATAAGCAGGAATCAGGAGGATCTAATTTTGTTTTGTTTGCTTATGGCCTCATTGAGTGGGTCTTAGTGCCAGCATCAGTTAGTGGTGGTAAATGTAGATAAACTCCCTTGGTAAATAGTGTGGTCAACAACTTATCATGAGATACTCAGGCGACCAAAACCTCAAGACTTTATCCACCCTTGTCTTACCGGAGTCAGCCGTTCTATCCTACCGGTGTAGCGTATATCCCGCCAGCTGGATGATATCCATGTCACGACTCTGTGAAACAACACTAGATATTCGTTTATAATGTCTATTTTTAGTCTTTCGCTTTCCAATGATTGTACGTTGGCTAATAGGACTGATCCTACAGAGAGTCAGATTACTCACTTGCCCTGACCGACGTCCACGATATCTCTGCCTCTTCTTCATGCGAATGACGGGGATTTGGGCGTTGTCGGGTGTCTGGAGAAAATCATTTGCGTGCGACTCGTTTTAAAGAAAACATCTTTGTCCAATACGAGGTGAGTAATCGCTGTCCTGATATCCAGAAGCTTTTTTCGGTCATAAGACGTTGGCAGAAACATTATGTACAGAATAAGTTACAAATAATGTGAAAATACACACCACATAGCTCAATCGGTTAGGGGGCTGTACAACGGCAGCCATCTCCTCCGGCTGCATTATTATATCCAACACATCACAGAGTACCACTTTTTTTTTTTCTTTTTTTTTTTTCTTATTTTCAAGCATGGTGTCGACTGCATCATGTTATGAGTATGCTTGTCATCGACAATGACAAAGGAGTATTTTATGATCAAAAGAAACGGAATACAGATAAACGCAAGGCCAAATATACACTAGTTACAGTTTTGACTTAAATTGGCTTCAATCTATGCCAAGACTTAAATGGCTGTATAGCAATGATCGACAACCAACTTGAGAGCTTGTGCAAATATTGTACTATCCAGGTGTCCTTTGAATAAAAAACTAATTCTCACGTTTCCCTTCAGCCTCTAGGGTTGTTTAGATTTTAATTCATTTTAGTACTTTTTAAAATTATTATTATAGTAATTCAAACACCCATATGGATGGAATTGTTGAGGTGTTCATTTTACCTCAAGTGGGGCTTCTTTTTCACCCTTGTGTGTCACACACGTGTGTGTTTGTGTGTGTGTGTATATGGCAAAACGCATGGGGTAGTGAGAGGTGTGGATTTTTTTTATTTAACCTTTTATTTAAGTAGGCAAGTCAGTTAAGAACAAATTCTTATTTACGATGACTGCCTACACCGGCCAAACTTAGACGACACTGGACCAGTTGTGTGCCGCCCTGTGGGACTCCCAATCACAGCCTGTTGTAATGCAGTCTGGATGGACAGAGAGAGGGAATGATGATGATGGCTGGCTGGTAAACAGTCCTGTTCTGTGACATTCCTCTCTCTGTTGACATAGTAATGCGTTGTGACAAGTGGCCTTGTCTGAGAGAGTTGGATAGAGGGAGACCAAAGGAGCTAAACCCTGGGTTGTAACGGCATAGCCTTCCAATACATTCACCAAACGTTGCCATCCGGGTGTATGTCTGCCATTTTGAAAGTCCTGTAGTTTCTCTAATTGCGAAGTACACAGTTGATTGATCTGTGTTTTGACAAGGTGTCTCCCTTGTAATAACATTTGCCAGTTATCTACATTAAGTGACATGTTTTCTATCTTTGTTCTATAACACACTATATATATATATATATATATATATATATACACAAAAGTATGTGGACACCCCTTCAAATTAGTGGATTCGGCTATTTCAGTCACGCCCGTTGCTGACCGGTGTTTAAAATCGAGCACAACGCCATGCAATCTCCATAGACAAACATTGGCGGTAGAATGGCCTTACTGAAGAGCTCCGTGTCATTCAGTGTGGCACTGTCATAGGATGCCACATTTTCCAACAAGTTAGGCAAATGTCTGCCCTGCTAGAGCTGCTCTAGTCAGGTGTAAGTACTGTTATTGTGAAGTGGAAATGTCTAGGAGCCAGAACGGCTCAGCCGCGAAGTGGTAGGCCACACAAGCTCACAGAACGGGACCGTCTTGTGCTGAAGCGTGTAGTGCGTAAAAATCGTCTTTCCTCGGTTGCAACACTCATTACTGAGGCTGTTTTTATAGAAGCAAGAGGGGGGACCAACTCCATATTAATACCCATGATTTTGGAATGAGATGGCGGTTCGCCTTACTAACCCCTTCCGATGAACTCTCAGCTTAAACCCTCAAACTCCCTATTCATACATTAGATGCCCCAATTCTCATAATCCGCTTCTTAAACCATTGGAAACTCACGCGGAACGTTTAGTATGTGGAATCCTGAGAATGCTTGGAAGACAAAGGCTCTTTGACTTGCTAACCTAATGACTAATGGTCAAGGCACGGACTGTTAGTGTAACCCAATAGCTAATTACATCTGGTTATTGATTCATTGCCCCCAGGTTACCAATTAAACAGAACGGCCCTCCCTCATGTGCAGTGGGATAAACTCAAGCAGTTTGGGAACATCTGGAGCATGAAACTAGCAAGAAAATGTAAGGAAAGAGAAAGCGGAGTGAGGCAACTACTGTGTTGAGACTGAGGGGTGGGCACACTGTGCAGGTGTGCCCTTTGCAAACACACTCTTGTCTGAGTGGGTCTATGAAGTCTGTGGAGCCAAGGGGAGATTGCTCTGTGGTAGGGGAGAGGGGCTCATTCCTAGCATAGCTGCTGGTGGATCATGCTTCAAGGGGTTGGGACAATAGGAGGAGTATCCTATCCACCTTTCCCCCACCCTGCTCTCAGAGTGAGCCCGTTTTGGGGGGAGAGGTTGACGTTTAACCCTTGTTTTGATCGGCTATATGTAACTGAAAGCTACGTTGATGGGCTACGTGTAGCTGAAAGCTACGTCGTAAAGCTTGTACAAATGCATTCTAACCATAGCATGATACCTGCCATAAGCATTCACAACAGTTTAACAGCTAATGCATACTCCAGTCCAATATCTAATACTAATCTAAATTATTGTGTGATTGATAAATTGACTTATTAAATACACTGAACAAAAATAATAAACGCAACAATTTCAACGATTTTACTGAGTTACAGTTCATATAAGGAAATAGATCAATTTTAAATAAATGTTGATTTACATGACTGGGAATAGAGATATGCATCTGTTGGTCACAGATACCTTTAAAAAATAGTTAGGGGTGGATCGGAAAACCAGTCAGTATCTGGTGTGACCACCATTTGCCTCATGCAGCGAGACACATCTCCTTCGCATAGTTGATCAGGCTGTTGGTTGTGGCCTGTGGAATGTTGTCCCACTCCTATTCAATGGCTGTGCGAAGTTGCTGGATATTGGCTGGAACTGGAACATGCTGTTGTACACGTCAATCCAGAGCATCCCAAAGGTGCTCACTGGGTGATATGTCTGAGTGTGCAGGCCATGGAAGAACTGGGACATTTTCAGATCCTTGCGACATGGGGCCGTGCATTATCATGCTGAAACATGAGGTGATGGCAGTGGATAAATCATTCAAATTGCCATCGATGAAATGCAATTGTGTTCGTTATCCGTAGCTTATGCCTGGCCATACCATAACCCCAAAGCCACCATGCTGCACTCTGTTCACAACGTTGACATCAGCTCGCCTACACAACACCTTTTCACACTGTCTGCCATCTTCCCGCTACATGCCCGCTACAGTTGAAACCAGGATTCTCCAGTACACCAGTTGTTATCGAAGGTGAACATTTGCCCACTGAAGTCAGTTGCGATGCTGAACTGCAGTCAGGTCAAGACCCTGGTGAGAATGACGAGCACGAAGACAGTTTGTGCAGAAATTCTTCGGTTGTGTAAACCCACAGTTTCATCAGCTGTCCGGGTGGCTCGTCTCAGACGATCTCACAGGTGAAGAAGCTGGCTGTTTTGGTCCTGGGCTGGCGTGATTACAAGTGGTCTGCGGTTGTGAGGCCGGTTGGACGTACTGCCAAATTCCCTAAAACAATGTTTGAGGTGGGTTCTGGTAGAGAAATTAACATTCAATTATTTGGAAACAGCTCTGGTGGACGTTCCTGCAGTCAGCATGACAATTGCACGCTCCCTCAATTTGAGACATAATCTGTGTTATTGCGTCGTTACAAAACTGCACATTTTAGTGTTTTTTATTGTCCCCAGCACAAGGTGCACCTGTGTAATGATCATGCTGTTTAATCCGGTTCTTTATATGCCACACTTGTGAGGTGGATGGATTATCTTTGCAAAGAGAAATGCTCACTAAAAGGGATGTAAAAACACATTTTGTGCACAACATTTGAGAGATGAGTTTATTGTGGGTATGGAAAATTTCAGGGATCTTTTATTTCAGCTCGTGAAACATGGGACCAACACTTTACATGTTGTGTGTTATATTTTTGTTCAGTATAACATATATTTTTCATATTTAGTGCTACTGATATAAATGAAAGCACTTTCCAAGTTAGATGGAACAATGGTATGTTTACCCAATTTTTTGGGGGTTGGGTGTTTATTTTATTAGGATCCGATCTGTTGCAGAAACATGACATAATACAGAACATTTAATAGACAAGAACAGCTCAAGGACAGAACTACATCAATATATATATATTTTTTAAAGGCACACAGCCCACATCAATACATACACACAAACTATCTAGGTCAGATAGTGGAGAGGCGTTGTGCCGTGAGGTGTTGCTCTATCAGTTTTTTTTAAAACCAGGTTCATAGTTCATTTGAGCAATATGAGATGGATTTCCATGCGATAATGGCTCTATGTATGCTTTCTTGAAATGTATTCTGGATTTGGGGACTGTGAAAAGACTCCTAATGGTCTCGTGAGGTAAGTGCTGTGTGTAAATTGACTGCAAACAATTTTGGGATTTTCAACGCATGAATGTTTCTTATAAAAATAAGTGAGTCAGTCTCTCCTGAACTCTTAGCCAAGAGAGACTGGCATGCCTTCTTATTACAATGAACAATTACTCTGTTCTGGACCAGCTGCAGCTTAACTAGGTATTTCCTTGCAGCACTCGACCACACGACTGGACAATTATCAAGACAAGACTAGAGCCGGCAGGACTTGCTTTTTGGAGTGTGGTGCCAAAAAAGCAGAGCATCTCTTTATTACGGACAGACCTCTCCCCATCTTTACAACCATTGAATCTACAGTTGAAGTCGGAAGTTTACATACACCTTAGCCAAATACATTTAAACTCAGTTTTTCACAATTCGCACACGCTTTTTCAGTTCTGCCCACAAACGTTCTATAGGATTGAGGTCAGGGCTTTGATGGCCACTCCAATACCTTGACTTTGTCCTTTTGGAAGATCCATTTGCAACCAAGCTTTAACTTCCTGACTGATGTTTTGAGATGTTGCTTCAATATATCTACATCATTTTCCGTTCTCATGATGCCATCTATTTTGTCAAGTGCACCAGTCCCTCCTGCAGTAAAGCATCCCCACAACATGATGCTGCCACCCCCGTGCTTCACGGTTGGGATGGTGTTCTTCGGCTTGCAAGCCTCTCCCTTTTTTCCTCCAAACATAACGATGGTCATTATGGCCAAACCGTTCTATTTTTATTTAATCAAACCAGAGGACATTTTTCCAAAAAGTACCATCTTTGTCCCCATGTGCAGTTGTAAACCATAGTCTGACTTTTTTATGGCGGTTTTGGAGCAGTGGCTTCTTCCTTGCTGAGTGGCCGTTCAGGTTATGTCGATATAGGACTCGTTTTACTGTGGATATAGATACTTTTGTACCTGTTTCCTCCAGCATCTTCACAAGGTCCTTTGCTTTTGTTCTAGGATTGATTTGCATTTTTCATACAAAAGTACGTTAATCTCTAGGAGACAGAACGCGTCTCCTTCCTGAGCGGTATGACAGCTGCGTGGTCCCATGGTGTTTTATACTTGCGTACTATTGTTTGTACAGATAAACGTGGTACCTTCAGGCGTTTGGAAATTGCTCCCAAGGATGAACCAGACTTGTGGAGATCTACAATTTTGCTGATTTGGTTGAACAATTAGTTTTAATGACTTCAACCGAAGTGTATGTAAACTTCCGACTTCAACTGTATATGTTTTGACCATGGCAGTTTACAATCGAAGGTAACGCCAAGTAATTTAGGCTCCTCAGCCACACCATTCATTACCAGATTCAGCTGAGGTCTAGAACTTAGGGAATGATTTGTACCAAATACAATGCTCTTAGTTTTAATGTTCAGGACCAGTTTATTACTGGCCACTCATTCCAAAACTGACTGCAACTCTCTGTTAAGGGTGTTTATGTGACTTCATTCGCTGTGGTTGCTGATGTGTATATGGTTGAATCATCAGCATACATGGACACAGATGCTTTGTTTTAATGCCAGTGGCAGGTCATTGGTAAAAATAGAAAAGAGTCAAGAGCTGCCTTGCGGTACTCCACACTTTACATGTTTGACATTAGAGAAGCTTCCATTAAAGAAAACCCTTTGAGTTCGATTAGATAGCTCTGAATCCACGATATTGCAGAGGTTGAAAAGCCATAACACAAGTTTTTCTAGTAGTTACACTGTAGCTGTGTTTGAATACTCATACTAACCATACTATGTAGTATGCTTATTGGTCATAGTATGGATATAGCTAGTATACCAAAAGTTCTCTGTTGTGCAAAATTCGCTAAAATACGAAGTACACAAGCAGTGGACATTGTCTGTGCTTTTAGGGCCCTAAATGCAATTATTCAGAAAATGGGGGGTGGCTTCACAAATTAATTGCATTAACTAATTATGACAAATATTACAATGTTGAGCAATGCAATAAAGTAATTACTTTTCAAATAAGTTGTTACACGTTAGGTTAGCTACACTATCCTTACGAACCACATAGCATAGCATTACAGCAGTATGTACCGGAATGCTAGCTAGCTACCTACCTAACGTAACGTTAGTTGACGACTAATACATCACTTGCCAGTATATTAACTATATGCTAACTACCCAACGTTTGACTTTATTATTCTTGTCATTCTTAGCTTAGTTAAGTGTTTTTTTTTTTTGTGCGTTCTCAATGGACATTGTTAATTCTCTCTGGCTATCTATTCTGATTTCAGAGCGCTCTCCTGACTGTGCCAGAGCGCAGAATAACTGATGAATTTACGAATGCTGAACACCCCAGTTGAATATAACCGGTGTCAACAAAAAAAAAAGAGAATTTACTAACACACCCAAAGTATTATGTCTAGCTAGTAAGTTGTTATGCTAACAAGCTAGCAAGAGGCTGTATAGCAATAGCCTCAACTAGTAGGCTCAACTGAAAGGATACCATTCGTTTACAGTATACTAACATTAACTAGTATTATACAGTGTTAGTATGGGCATTCGAACACAACTTGTGTGCTGTGTTGCCACTCCCATTAACGCACTGACACATGTACAGTAGATGTGCCCGCACCCGCAGCTTTTCATACCTCTCCTTCTGCCTTTTTTTGTTTTCTGTCCGATTCCCACCCACTCCCGCAAGAACTGGTCCCGAAACCAACCGCAGTCCTGCAATTGTTATTTTAGGTGTAGGTGATGCCACTCGCTTGCCAGCCACGGTCCCAGCTATTTTGCGGCCTTTTGGCAATATCAAAATGCACAAAAATAACCGTTTTGAAGAGGAAAAAGAGCAGTTCCCAAACAGAGGGTCCTGATATGAAAATGGAGTCACGGGAGAATAAAAAAAAAAATAAGTGTATTATAATATCGTCTTTGTATCTCAATCATTGTAATGTGGTTAACCTCAATCATTGTAATGTGGTTAACCTTAATCTAAATAAGAAATTATTCAAATCTAAAAGATACATTTTTTAACAAAACAGCGCCCTTAGATCAAGGGAGAAGGCCTCATTTGATCATTGCACTTGAATAATTCCCACAGTGAATGGCTTGGCATGCTACGCTATAAAACCTCACTATTGCAGAAACTGTGATTACCGGCTGCAGTTGTTTTAGTGAAAACAATGTGTCCAGAGGCACAAATTCACATCAATACACAGTTGTCACACAACTGTTAAAACGAAGAATGTATGCTATCGCTAGCCAGATGAAACGCTAAATGAGGCCTCTGTTCTCTAGTTATGAATGTCTCCCTCTGCCATATGGGTGCATTATATGATACACAAAGAGCAACTGTGTGAAGCTGGATTCAGTGCTCTCATCTGCATTAAAACCACACATATGGATCCAGGTTGGATGTGACAGCGGAGATGAGGTGCGCTCTGTTGACCACGCCCCCTGACTTTGACAATCTCCAACGCGACATGCGTCAAGCACACCCATGTCATTAGTGGTGGTGAGACAAGAGACATTGTCCGACTAATTTGCAATTGGCTGTCATAGCCCCACATGAAAAGTATGTGAAATAATAGAAAAAGATTTTAACAGTGACTGCCATAGACTCAAATAAAAAAAAGTTAACATTGGTTGTTAAATTCTGTTTGGAGTCATGAGAAATGTTCAGATATCAAAATGGGGTCGTGGACCTAATCAGTTTGGGAACCCCTGCCAGAGTTGGAGAGAGAGCAGACGCTTATATCCTACCTTTTTTTAGGAGAGGCGATTTTCAGATGGAGGCAAATATGAGTGATCAATATTTATTTATAGGCAATGGATTAAACTATAGCCAAAACGTATTTAGAAAGCAAATCTACTGGGAAAGATAACTGCGCATGCTTCTCCGTTCATGAATAGGCAATAGCCTACTACTCTATTTAATTGAGCCGGCAGCATGAAAAAGTCTGACCGCGCCACAATGACCTCTGTCGGACCTGCAGGACCTCTAAACCCCACTCTCTTCATACAGCCATTCTCTATTTCTCACACATCACACACACACACACACACAGCAAGGATTTACCGAAGCCGCCACCAGCACAAATAAATGCTCAGTGGTCCAGTGGCATAATGGTCTCGAAATGAATACAGTACATCCTGTGAGAAGCTATTGTACAGAGTAGGGCATATGATAGGGTTTCCTGAAGATATCTCAAACTATACCAGTTGCAGCATACTTTTCCTCCTTAAGCAACAGTGGGTCATACAGTATCCAAGTCAGGATAGGAACCAAGTATATGGTTCCTATCCAAACCTCATATGCAAACCTCATCAATGGCAGGCAGCACAGTGACTTAAGAGGAAACTAAACAGCCCCAGGCAAATTCTAGACTAGCAAAGAAACAGTGAGACTTGTTCAACAAGAGATGTGAACTTGTTCATGTGTACAGCATGTCTTTATTGTTATTTTCATTGGGAGAGAATGTAAGAGGATGATTAACCGTGTGGTGTGAGTCAGTTTCAGTGTATGTATTGTGCCAGTAACCGGCTCATTCTCAGGTGTAGAACCTGAAACACAATAGCTTTGATAGAAGTGGATGAAGGGAACAAATATTATTTTGACTTCTGTACAACTGTCGACTGAAGCTGACTGTCGATTGCAACACATGATTGCTGTGTGTGTGTGTGTGTGGACTGTATGAACTCATTATAATTTCACCCTCTGTCCAATTCTCCTCTAGCCCAACCAGGAAGTCAAAATGGCCACCCTCTCTACAGACAGGAAGCCTCCGCTGGACTACGGCGTCCAGATCCGCTTCATCAAGGACCTCCATGATACTGGCGGGGGCTACCCCGAGAAGACTAGAGGAGGCAGCGGCGCCATGCCCCCCTCCAACAAGTACGGGGTGGCGGTGCGGGTACAGGGCATCTCCGGCCAGCCCTACGTGGTGCTGAAGGATGGGGAGAAGGGAGACTCGTATGGGGTGCAGCTGAAGAGCCAGCAGGCCCAGTCACAGAACCCCAACTCAGGCCTCTCCTCACCCTACAACAGCCTGCCCCAGAGGAAGAAAGGGGGGGACGTCCAGAGCCCTTACACCCCTACTGGACAGAGACTCAGCTCTCCGGTCTCTCCAGAGGACGAGGGCAGGGAGCACTTTGGGAGTCCTTTCAAGAGACCTCCTGGAGACGGGCAGGCTGGGAGCCAGAGAGAGGGCGAGGGTGGGCCTCGGATGGAAGGACAGGTGGAGGAAGAGGAGAAGGTGAGGGTAAAGATCAAGGAAGAACCCGGTCCTACAGCAGCAGAACCCTACAGACTGGATATGGAGAGGGGTTGGGTCAACGGGGAGGAATTTAATGAGGCAGGGCTCAAACCTGTTAGTCCCAGAGGGGCCAGGCAGAATGGGGTGGGGCTCGGTGGGTCGCTGGGCAGAAATGGTCTTTATTCGTCCTTCCCAGAACCCCCTCCTCCAGTGTCGTTCAACGAGGAGCCTGTTCCTGCCATCGACAAGACCTCCCTGGCGCCTATCAACAAGCTGATCAGCAAGTTCAACATCGGCACTCCTACTGGACAGACTAGGGGGCGCTCCGGAACAAGGCTGCGGCTCAAGTTTGACGAACGCAGACGCTCCAGAAGTCTGGATGCTTGCAAAGAAGTTCGTCCTGCGGTTTCCCCTCCTTCGCCAACACCCAATACCGCTTCCTCTCTCTTATCCTCCACCTCCTCCTCCACGTCATCCACACCTCCGTACAGTAGCCTAGGAATGAGCCCTGCCTCAGTTGCCAAGGTGACAGCCCTCCCTGGCCCCAAGCCGAGCTTCATCAAGTCACCTGGGAAGTTAGTTGTCAAGGATACCCCTCCTGCCATCCCACTAAAGAAGACAGTAAGTGACAACGTTTAGATGTGTGTGTGTGTGTGTGAGCAGTGTAATGTATCTGTTCTGACCCTCAATGTCTTTTACCATTGAAGGGGATGCCGGCGCCTCTGAAAGGTCAGAGTGTAGAGGTCATCAGTGGAGAGGAACCACAAACCAAACAAGCCATCTACACCATGAAAGAGGGGTAAAGAAAGTTACAAACATATGACCTAGAAGGCTGTTGCTTCCGAGTCCCTGCTGTTCCATTGTGATAGACGTTATCGTTGTAGTGCTAAACGCCAAGAGAAATCCTACACTCAAGCTTGAATTGGTCAATGTTTATTTTTGTACTCTCTTTGTAGTTTACGCCTGTACCAAAATGTCTTATATAAGTAATTATAATGTCTACCACTGGTGACCTCTTGCATTCATAGGTATCCTACTGTATCCTTATCTTACTAAAGCATAACTTCTACCTTCTGCATTAGGACCAGTGAGAGTGATGTATCCATCGAACGTAAAGGCAACCTTGTCTACGAGACGACCAGTAGTGCTAAGGTAAGAATTAAAGTTTTAAGGAAATGATGGCCTCCATAGTGGCACTGCATCGCTGTGCTTGAGGCGGGTTCGATCCCAGGCTGTGTCACAGCCGGCCGTGACCGGGAGACCCATGAGGCGGCGAACAATGGGTCCAGCGTCGTCCGGTTTAGAGGAGGGTTTGGCCGGCCGGGATTTCCTTGTCCCATTGCGCTCTAGTGACTCCTGGTGGTGGGCCGGGTGCCTGCAAGCTGATGCCGAGCGCCAGTTGGACAGTGTTTCCTCTGACACATTGGTGTGGCTGGCTTCCGGTTTAAGCGAGCAGTGTGTCAAGAAGCAGTGCGGCTTGGCAGGGTCGTGTTTTGGAGGACGCATGGCTCTCGACCTTCATCTCTCCTGAGTCCGTAGGGGAGTTGCATATATATATACGACTGTCTGAGTGGGGAGGGGAATACTAGCTGTTATTGGCAGAGAGGTTTGGAACTCTCTTATTGGTCTTTTATTGAATTTACCTCCTGGTGATGTCACCAGTCAGGCCAAACTCCATCCCACAGCTGAAATGTATTTTCCAACAGCTCTCCTACTAAAATACTATTATCATAATTTTCACAGTATTATTCCAACCTTGTGGAAATGTAAATCACATAGGAATATCACATTTTTTTACTGCACTGGGCCTTTAACACCATCTGCTCAAAAATTTGATCTATGTACATAAACAACACTGCATGACTCAAGAAGGTCTAAATGCATATCCCCATGAAACTGATTGAGATCAAGTGGTTGGTATGCAGATGCTGCATGGACATTTTCACCTGTAAAACTTGAATTATCATTCATGATTGACAGTGAGAAATGTGAAGGGAGGGTGACCACTGCTGTAAGAAAAGGGATACGGGCGGGACAGGGTGGTTATCTACGGATCCGCAGTCTTGGCCTAGTATTAGTTTGCAGACTTTCATTTTATGTGTGCACATGTATGACCACGTGTGTGTGTGTGTATGTATGTATACAGTGCCTTGCAAAAGGATTCATCCCCCTTGGTGTTTTTCCTACTTTGTTGCATTACAACCTGTAATTTAAATTTATTTTTATTTATATTTCATGTAATAGACAAACACAAAATAGTCCAATTTGGTGAGGTGAAATGAAAAAAAATTGTTTCTAAAAACATTTAGTGGTGCGTCCATATGTATTCACCCCCTTTGCTATGAAGCCCCTAAAATAAGATCTGGTGCAACCAATTACCTTCAGAAGTCACATAATTAGTTAAATAAATACTTTTTTAAAGATTCACCTGTGTGCAATCTGTCACATGATCTCAGTGTATATACACACCTGTTCTGAAAGGCCCCAGAGTCTACAACACCACTAAGCAAGGGGCACCACCAAGCAAGCGGCACAATGAAGACCAAGGAGCTTTCCAAACGGGTCAGGGACTAAGTTGTGGAGAAGTACAGATCAGGGTTGGGTTATATAAAAATATCAGAAGCTTGCAACATCCCACGGAGCACCATTTTTAAATCCATTGTTAAAAAAATTTAAGAATATGGCATCACAACAATCCTGCCAAGAGCGGGCCGCCCACCAAAACTCACGGACCAGGCAAGGAGGGCATTAATCAGAGAGGCAACAAAGAGACCAAAGATAACCCTGAAGGAGCTGCAAAGCTCCACAGCGGAGATTGGAGTATCTGTCCATAGGACCACTAAGCCGTACACTCCACAGAGCTGGGCTTTACGGAAGAGTGGGCAGAAAAAAGCCATTGCTTAATGAAAAAAATAAGTAAACATGTTTGGTGTTCGCCAAAAGGCATGTGGGAGACTCCCCAAACATATATGGAAGAAGGTACTCTGGTCAGATGAGACTAAAATTGAGCTTTTTGACCATGAAACACTGTCTGGCACAAACCCAACACCTCATCACCCCGAGAACACATCCCATTTTTTCATCGGCAGGGACTGGGAAACTGGTCAGATTTGAAGGAACGATGGATGCTGCTAAATACAGGGAAATTCTTGAGAAACCTGTTTGTCTTCCAGAGATTTAAGACTGGGATGGAGGTTCACCTTCCAGCAGGACAATGACCCTAAGCATACTGCTAAAGCAACACTTGAGTGGTTTAAGGGGAAACATTTAAATGTCTTGGAATGGCCTATTCAAAGCCCAGACCTCAATCCAACTGAGAATCTGTGGTATGACTTAAAGATTGCTGTACACCAATGGAACCCATCCAACTTGAAGGAGCTGGAGCCGTTTTGCCTTGAAGAATGGGCAAAAATCCTAGTGGCTAGATGTGCCAAGCTTATAGAGACATACCCCAAGAGACTTGCAATTGTAATTGCTGCAAAAGGTGGCTCTACAAAGTATTTACTTTGGGGGTGAATAGTTATGCACGCTCAAGTTTTTCTTTTTCTTTTTTGTCTCATTTAAAAAATATTTTGCATCTTCATAGTGGTGTAAATCAAATGAAACAAACCCCCCAAAAATTCCAGATTGTAAAGCAACAAAACAGGAAAAATGCCAAGGAGGGTGAATACTTTCGCAAGCCACTGTATGAGCTGTCATTTATATCTCATTATATAACCCTGTGGGATTGTATCTACTAACCATGTAAATTATCTGTATCTTGACAACGGAGCACCTGCAGAGAGAAGCTGATTTTAGGATGGGGCCAGTCAGTGTTTTAAGAGCTCAGTCATTGGATCTATCAATAATTGAGTTTGTGGAACCTGGCACCAGCAGGAGATTGGTCTGTGGGGCCCAGTGTTACAGTGGTATCCATGATGCTGCTGTGATGGGCAGCCATCTTAACTCATCACCACAAGTGGTGGCTCTTGAGGAGACATTTTGGCCTGTAATGTTTGAGCGGGTGGTAAATGGACTGACACAGTTATAGGACTGCTCTAATAATGAGATGACATTTTCTAACACCACTGTTCCCAAAGGCTTGTTCCGGTTCAAGACTAGAGCTGTGTTCGAATATCCATACTAACATACTGTATAACACTTAATGAATATATATATATATATATATATATATATATATATATATAGTTAATTTTAGTATACTTTAAACGAACGGTGTCCTTTCATTTGAGTGTTCTAGCGCGTCGCCTGTCTACTGGAAGTTGATGCTGTTGCTATGCAACTTCTTGCTAGCTTGTTAGCATAACAAATACTAGCTAGACATCTTACGACTTCATTAACAATCATTACTATATTACATTGCGCAACATTTTTTCTTAACATTAGTCATCATTTAAAGCAGTGAATTTGTAGCCGCTCTCGTCGGAATTCGACTACATGTTTTCCTAAATCTTCTTCAAATTTGAATGTTTTTAAACCACGCCCATTTTCTGAATAATTGCATTATGGGCCCTAAAAGCACGGAAATAGTGTCCACTGTTTTTTGTATACTTCGTATTTTGGTGAAGGTAGTACAACTACCTTCACCTCTGATTCAGAGGGTTTGGTTAAATGCAGGAGACACATTTCAGTTGAATGCGTTGTTCAACTGTTTAGGTATCCCCCTTTCCCCATTATATCCATACTATGACCAATAAGCATACTACATACTCAATAATAATGCATTTTACTATGAGTCTTCGAGCACAGCTTAGGTCTAAATACTACACCAGTATATACACTTTATATACAAAAGTATGTGGACACCACTTCAAATTAGTGGATATTTCAGCCACACCCGTTGCTGACGGTGTATAAAATCGAGCACACACCTATGCAATCTCCATAGGAAAACATTGGCAGTAGAATGGCCTTACTGAAGAGCTCAGTGGTGCCTTCATAGGATGCAACCTTTGCAACACTCACTACAGAGTTCCAAACTGCCTCCGGAAGCAAAGTCAGCACTAGAACTGATCGTCAGGACCTTAATTAAATGGGTTTCCATGGCTGAGTAGCCGCACCCAAGCCTAAGATCAACATCTGAAAGCCAAGCGTCGGCTGGAGTGGTGTAAAGCTCGCCGCCATTGGACTCAGGTTCTCTGGAGTGATGAATCAGGTTTCACCATCTGGCAGTCCAATGGACAAATCTGGCTTTGTCGGATGCCAGGAGAACGCTACCTGCCCCAATGCATAGTGCCAACTGTAAAGTTCGGTGGAGGAGGAATAAGGGTTTGGGGTTGTTTCTCCATGGTTTGGTTTAGTTCCCTTAGTTACAGTGAAGGGAAATCTTAACACTACAGCATACAATGACATTCTAGACAATTATGTGCTTCCAACTTTGTGAGGAAGGCCCTTTTCTGTTTCAGCATGTCAATGTCCCTTTGCAAAAAACAAGGTCCATACAGAAATGGTGTAGAAGAACTTGACTGGCCTGCAGAGCCCTGACCTCAACCCCATCGAACCCCTTTGGGATGAATTCGAACACCGACTGCGAGCCAGGCCTAATTGCCCAAAATCAGTGCCCTAATCTCATTAATGCTCTTGTGGCTGAATGGAAGCAAGTCCCTACAGCAATGTTCCAACATCTAGTGGAAAGCCTTCCCAGAAGAGTGGAGGCTGTTATAGCGGCAAAGTGGGGACCAACGCCATATTAATGCCAATGATTTTGGAATGAGATGTTCGACAAGCTGGTGTCCACATACTTTTGGTAATTTAGTGTATCAACATTACTTAATAGCTCAAATCAAATCTTATTGGTCACCTACACGTGTTTAGCAGATGTTAATGCGGGTGTAATGAAATACTTAATAGCTTGGATACAATTAGTAATAGTTTAATTCTGCTTAAGCATATAGTGTAAGCAGCCGGAGATTTGACTATCCTAGTACAAATATAGTATAACGTTCTCTTGACTCCACTAGATTTGATTCAGTTGGTTCAACTCGGTGTTAAGTGCTCTCTGAACATCAGATTGTTTTGACTGGCTCTAGGGCAGTGTTAAATGGTATACTGGTTTCAGTGTGAAATAGCAGACATAGTTTCTCTGCTGCCTGTGTGTTGGTTTACCTGAAGTAGGTGTGTGTGTGTGCGTCCCTGCGGCCAGAGGGAACACCTGTTATCTATTTTTATGATTTTGTTATTAATTAAGAATATCAGAAGGCTATTGAAGATTTGCGTATTATTCATTTATACAGATGGCTATTCAGATTTCCTTTAAGGACATAACTGGCCTTTCCATTGTCTAAATTATACTAGTTCCAGTTCATAATCAATTCAACTCTCCATCGCCCCTCTTTACAAACAGATGTAACCAAAACAAAGTGATTTGCCAGTTGCTCTTAGGAGAGCGAAAGCTCTGCAGCACAGACTCGATAATCTATCACTGATAATGCGTGAATAGGAATGTTAGTTCCTCAGGGCAAAACTTTACCCTCCATCCGTATTGTCACTACGCTTACATCCAAAATGTGACCCTATTCTCTACATAACGCACTACTGTGGGCCCTGGTAAAAAGTAGTTCACTATAGAAGTTATAGGGTGCTATTTTGGGACGTAGAGACAGTGTACACATAGTGACTGTACTCTAATTAATTTATTCAAGGATTTAAAAACTGTTGGCTATTATACTATTTCAGATAGTTTGTCTCGCTGATGGATGTTTACTACACTGAGCAATGCGAGAAATTATTGTCATTTCTTTCAAATAAGTTGGTTGACACCAGTGGAGGCTGCTGAAGGGAGGACGGCTCATAATAATGTCTGGAACGGCGCTAATGAAATGGCATTTAACCCCTAGAAACCATGTTTTATGCCGTTCCGCTCCAGCCATTTACCAGAAGCACGGGCTGCCCCCATTAATGTGCCACCAACCTCCTGTGAATGACACCCCCTAGCACTATTTGATGGTGCATATTGTAGATACTGCACTTTGGCGATAGCCTCTGCCAATCTGTATCAATTTATTTGTTTCCAACAATGTAGTGTTGAATGCAGGTGAATTGTAGATTGATGGAGTACACTGCTGTAGTGTGTGTGTGTGTGTGTGTGTGTGTGTGTGTGTGTGTGTGTGTGTGTGTGTGTACACACAGAGTTGAAGTTTACATACACCTTAGCCAAATACATTTCAAGTTTTTCACAATTCCTGACATTTAAAATTCCCGGTCAGTTAGGACCACCACTTTATTTTAAGAATGTGAAATGTCAGAATAATAGTAGAGAATTATTTATTTAAGCTTTTATTTCTTTCATCACATTCCCAGTGGGTCAGAAGTTCACATACACTCAATTAGTATTTGGTAGCATTGCCTTTACATTGTTTAACTTGGGTCAAACGTTTCAGGTAGCCTTCCTCAAGCTTCCCACAATAAGTTGGGTGAATTTTGGCCCATTCCTCCTGACAGAACTGTTGTAACTGAGTCAGGTTTGTAGGCCTCCCTGCTCGCACACGCTTTTTCAGTTCTGCCCACAAATGTTCTATAGGATTGAGGTCAGGGCTTTGTGATGGCTACTCCAATACCTTGACTTTGTTGTCCTTAAGCCATTTTGCCACAACTTTGGAAGTATGCTTGGGGTCATTGTCCATTTGGAAGACCCATTTGCGACCAAGCTTTAACTTCCTGACTGATGTCTTGATGTTGCTTCAATATATCCACCTCTTTTTCGTTTTGCTGTGGATATAGATACTTTTGTACCTCTTTCCTCCAGCATCTTCACACGGTCCTTTGCTGTTGTTCTGGGATTGATTTGCACTTTTTGCAACAAAGTACGTTAATCTCTAGGAGACAATGTGTCTCCTTCATGAGCGGTATGACAGCTGCGTGGTCCCATGGTGTTTATACTTCCATACTATTGTTTGTACAGATTAACTTGGTACCTTTCAGGTGTTTGTAAATTGCTCCCAAGGATGAACCAGACTTGTGGAGGTCTACAATTGTTTTTGAGGTCTTGGCTGATTTTCTTTTGATTTTCCCATAATGTTGAGCAAAGTGGCACTGAGTTTGAAGGTAGGCCTTGAAATACATCCACAGGTACACCTCCAATTGACTCAAATGATTTCTATCAGAAGCTTCTAAAGCCATGACATCATTTTCTGGAATTTTCCAAGCTGTTTAAAGGCACAGTCAACTTAGTGTATGTAAACTTCTGACCCACTGGAATTGTGAAATAATCTGTAAACAATTGTTGGAATAATTACTTGTGTCATGCACAAAGATGTCCTAACAGACTTGCCAAAACTATAGTTTAACATTAAATCTGTGGAGTGGTTGAAAAATGTGTTTTATTGACTTCAACCTAAGTGTATGTAAACTTCTGACTTCAACTGTATGGTATGTAGATAGATACTTTTGATCCTCGTGGGGAAATTACTTTGTCAAGCAGCTACGAAAAACACAGGGCAGGTGCAAAATGCCAGAACGAAATACACAAAAGACCGATACAATTAGAATGACTGACTTCAACCCATGTATCATGTACAGTGGGGAGAACAAGTATTTGATACACTGCTGATTTTGCAGGTTTTCCCACTTAAAAAGCATGTAGAAGTCTGTAATTTTTATCATAGGTACTCTTCAACTGTGAGTGACGGAATCTAAAACAAGAATCCAGAAAATCACATTGTATGATTTTTAAGTAATTAATTAGCATTTTATTGCATGACATAAGTATTTGATACATCAGAAAAGCAGAACTTAATATTTGGTACAGAAACCTTTTGTTTGCAATTACAGAGATCATACGTTTCCTGTAGTTCTTGACCAGGTTTGCACACACTGCAGCAGGGATTTTGGCCCACTCCTCCATACAGACCTTCTCCAGATCCTTCAGGTTTCGGGGCTGTCGCTGGGTAATACGGACTTTCAGCTCCCTCCAAAGATTTTCTATTGGGTTCAGGTCTGGAGACTGGCTAGGCCACTCCAGGACCTTGAGATGCTTCTTACGGAGCCACTCCTTAGTTGCCCTGGCTGTGTGTTTCGGGTCGTTGTCATGCTGGAAGACCCAGCCACGACCCATCTTCAATGCTCTTACTGAGGGAAGGGGGTTGTTGGTCAAGATCTCGCGATACATGGCCCCATCCATCCTCCCCTCAATACGGTGCAGTCCCCTTTGCAGAAAAGCATCCCCAAAGAATGATGTTTCCACCTCCGGGCCTGGACATGCGCTGGCTTGAGCAGGGGGACCTTGCGTGTGCTGCAGGATTTTAATCCATGACGGCATAGTGTGTTACTAATGGTTTTCTTTGAGACTGTGGTCCCAGCTCTCTTCAGGTCATTGACCAGGTCCTGCCGTGTGGTTCTGGGCTGATCCATCACCTTCCTCATGATCATTGATGCCCCACGAGGTGAGATCTTGCATGGTGCCCCAGACCGAGGGAGATTGACCGTCATCTTTAACTTCTTCCATTTTCTAATAATTGCTCCAACAGTTGTTGCCTTCTCACCAAGCTGCTTGCCTATTGTCCTGTAGCCCATCCCAGCCTTGTGCAGGTCTACAATTTTATCCCTGATGTCCTTACACAGCTCTCTGGTCTTGGCCATTGTGGAGAGGTTGGAGTCTGTTTGATTGAGTGTGTGGACAGGTGTCTTTTATACAGTTAACGAGGTCAAACAGGTGCAGGTAATGAGTGGAGAACAGGAGGGCTTCTTAAAGAAAAACTAACAGGTCTGTGAGAGCCGGAATTCTTACTGGTTGGTAGGTGATCAAATACTTATGTCATGCAATAAAATGCAAATTAATTATTTAAAAATCATACAATGTGATTTTCTGGATTTTTGTTTTAGATTCTGTCTCTCACAGTTGAAGTGTACCTATGATAAAAATTACAGACCTCTACATGCTTTGTAAGTAGGAAAACCTGCAAAATCGGCAGTGTATCAAATACTTGTTCTCCCCACTGTATGTAAACTTCTGACTGTGTGTGTGTGTGTGTGTATAGTAGGTACAGTTGTATGTATATTGACTTGTCTCCTCTGTCAGGGTCCTCCTAAACCAGGGGCTCATGGGAATCTGAGAAAGGAGTTGGAGCAGCGTCTGAATGAGAACCTCCAGCTTCAGGAACAACTGGACCGCAACAAAACCGAACTACAGCTGGCCCAAGAAGAGTAAGCTAGGCCTCACACACCTTGGGCCAGTTTCTCAGTCACATTAGGCCTAGTACTGGACTAAAAATCACTTTAAATAGACAAAGCTTAATCTGTGTATGGGATTAAGACACCCAAAAAGTGATATCACCATACGTATTTATTCAACAATTTGTTATCACAGAATATAGAGAAGTTATGGGTTGCACCTTTAAGCCTCCCATTAAAGGGTCCTTAACCCCCTGCCTCTTTTTAATTGTTCGATGTATGGATTGATTGTCTAATTGACTTGACACATGAATGACTTAATTGATTGGTGTCTTCCCTATCAGGTTGACCCAGCTGCGGATGGCCAGAGAGGGGTCAGAGTCTCGGGTGCGTAAACAGGAAGACCAGCTGGCTGAGCTTCAGGAGGTGCTGAGGGGAATGCCAGAGAACACGCCACAGACCGACTCCATGTCACTGCAGACGGTACGACAAGGATGATGATGATGGCTTGCATTTATGTAGTGCTTTACATTGTAGGGGGGCATTTTAAGAAATCCCAGGTGATGAACGGCAGCCATTCAGCGCTATTTACACAAACTCCACACTCTCTTCCCCTTTCTCTCCCTCGTAGGATGTGATGTTGTTGCAGGCGGACCTGGCGGAGGCGGCAATGTTGCGGCAGCGTCAGGAGGAGGCGCTGCGTCAGAGGGAGAGGGAGCTGATGGCCCTGAAGGGGGCGCTGAAGGAGGAGGTGGGGAGCCACGACCAGGAGATGGAGACCCTCAGGGAGCAGTATAGCAAGGACATGGAGGCCCTGAAGACCACCATGGAACAGGTGTCACAGGTAGATACGTCTGTCTGTGTAGGAGGAGTTTCATTCCAAAATGCCATATATCCATTTTCAGAAATGTTGGTAAATTAGCTTTTATTGTTTAAAGAAATTATGAAAGAGTAGTTTTTTTTTTCTCACCATAATCATGGCATGGGTTTGTTCAATGTATTTGTATCTATCACTTGATATATCCACCTCACTCTCAGAGAATTACGTAATACGCTAAGTTTTACACAATCAAATATAACGAACAACACTTTTTTTATGAACCGTATGAAGTGTACGTTCAATACAGTAATATGAGATCCGTATGTAAAACATTTACTTTTGAAATTTTTGTCATTAGCCGATGCTCTTAGCCGGAGCAATTTACATTAATTGCATTCATCTTAAGATCGCTAGGCAACCACATATCACAGTGAAATATACAGCATAGAAACATTCCATTCCAGCTAAACAATGTGTGTATATATAGTGTTTTGCTAAAAAAAATTATATATAAAATCTAAGAACCGTAATAAGTCAAGGTATTAGTGGCATCACAAAGCCCTGACCTCAACCCTATAGAAAATGTGTGGGCAGAACTGAAATGGTGTGTGCGAGCAAGGAGGCCTACAAACCTGACTCAGTTACACCAGTTCTGCCAGGAGGAATGGGCCAAAATTCACCCAACTTATTGTGGGATGCTTGAGGAAGGCTACCCGAAATGTTTGACCCAATTTAAACAATTTAAAGACAATGCTACCAAATACTAATTGAGTGTATTTAAACTTCAGACCCACTGGGAATGTGATGAAAGAAATAAAAGCTGAAATAAATAATTCTCTCTGCTATTATTCTGACATTTCACATTCTTAAAATAAAGTGTTGATCCTAACTGACCTAAGACAGGGAATTTTTACTAGGATTAAATGTCAGGAATTGTGAAAAACTGAGTTTAATTGCATTTGGCTAAGGTGTATGTAAACTTCTGACTTCAACTGTATGTATGTATGATCTCTCCATGCTGTGTGTTAGTCCCAGCAGCAGATTGAGGAGGAGAGGCAGCGGGTGAATGATTCCATGCTCTGCCTGGAGGAGGAGCTAGAGAGCTGCAGGGACCAGGGAGGCCAGTGGAGGGAGCAGCTGGAAACTACGACAGAGGAACTTCACAGCACCAAGCAGGAGTGAGTGCCTCAATATAATAATTATTTCATTGGCTGTAGTATATCAATGGTGCGTCATACACATGTCTCATTGAGAACTTCATAATTAGTTGACAAGTTGAATCAGGTGTGCTTCTCCAGGGTTGGGAAACACTGTTCGAAGGCAAACTTACACTTTATAATTGCTAAAGGGTAGTGATGGTGGGGGGAAATGTATACACTTATGTATCGTGATATTATTTTGGACAGAATTTTGCTGTACCTGCTCCAAAACACTTATTTTGAATCCTATAGCTTGTTCTCCATCTTCTTTTTAAGTAGTGAGCCCACATGTTTTCAGCGCTTTTATTTCCATGACTGATCAAAACAAATTTGTTCATGCGCTCTCTCGTCTCTCTGCACCAGACAATACAGTATAGTGAGCAATATGTTTGTAACATAAAATCGTAGTATCGAATTGCAGTACATATAGAATCGTGAGAATCGCAATACATATCGTATCGGCACCTACAGTAAGTATCGTGATAATATCGTATCGTCAGGTCCCTAGTAATTCCCAGCCCTACCAAAGGGAGAACGTTTTGCCCCCAAGTATTTGATTTTTGATAGGAGTCTCTGTTTCAGAACACCTGAGTTTGCTTTGTCACACTTGCCTAAGATGTTTGCTGATGTTCACACCTTTTAAAAAAAAAATATTTTGGATTGCATTTGAATGTTTATGGGGTTTTTTTTTGTCGTAACTGTGTCCTTAAATGTTGTTCTATTACCTCTAATACATGCACTTTTTTATTTTATTTAAATTGTTTTTTTCCTCACTTTTTTTTACGGGGCAGGAACGGGCAACAGAGCGACACTCCAGCGTGAGCGAGGAACTCAAACTCACTCTGTTTGGTTTGAGTAGAATAGTTTAGTCTCATGGGGCCAAATCTTTAACTTGAGTTCTGATCATCAAATAACTAATATCTCTAGTTTTGATGTGACTAATGATCTGCCCAATACTAACTACAATCAACTTAGCAATTATTTATTCACCAATTTCTATAACTTCTCAAATGAATCTCAAAAGCTATTTTAATTAATCAAGCTATTTTGACAAATTATTAATATAAGTAATCATATCAACTGTTTATAAACAGAAATATGATCTAAACTATTGAAATGAACAATGATTACATTTCCAATGTATCAAGATTTGCTCTGATATTTCCAGATTCCTTGCAATATGTTTTGTCTTAGACAGCAACAGGTTTGTGATGGTGTGTAGATTTTGTTGTACATTAGCTGTAGTATAAACATGATTATCGTACATGCTATCTGTTTAATAACTATTGGCTGTGTTTGTGTAGGCTAATGAGAGCACGTTTGGAAAAGGAAGAGTTTGAGGGGGAGCTGAAGGAGCTTCAGGATTCACTGATGTCCATGAAGAAGCAGATGCCAGGCTTTGATGAGGCAGACTCTTACGTAGAGGTAAACTTCATGGTCACAATGTCACATAGATAAAGCATACACACTTTCTTAGTGTCTTCAAAGTCTTCACACTCCTTGACTTTTTCCACATTTTGTTGTGTTACAGCTGGAATTTAAAATTGATTAAAACATTTTTTTAATTGTCACTGTTCTACACACACTACCCCATAATGTCAGTGGAATTATGTTTTAGGGGAATGTTTTTGTATTTTTATAAAAAATTTAAAGCTGAAATGTCTTTAGTCAATAAGTATTCAACCCCATTGTTATGGCAAGCCTAAATACAGTACAAGTCCGAAGTTTACATACACGTCATTAAAACACATTTTTCAAACACTCCACAGATTTCATGTTAACCAACTATAGTTTTGGCAAGTCTGTTAGGACATCTACTTTGTGCATGACACAAGTAATTCTTCCACCAAGTTTTTACAGACGTAGTTCTTCCAACAATTTTTTACAGACAGGTTTATTTCACTTATAATTCAATAAATTACAATTCCAGTGGGTCAGAAGTTTACAAACACTAAGTTGACTATGCCTTTAAACAGCTTCCAGAAAATGATGCCATGGCTTTAGATAGGCTAATTGAGTCATTTGGAGGTATACCTGTGGATGTATTTCAAGGCCTACCTTCAAACTCAGTGCCTCTTTGCGCGACATCATTGGAAAATCAAAAGAAATCAGCCAAGACCTCAGGAAAAAAAATGGTAGACCTCCACAATTCTAGTTCATCCTTGGGAGCAATTTACAAACACCTGAAAGGTACCAAGTTCATCTGTACAAACAATAGTATGTAAGTATAAACACCATGGGACCACGCAGCCGTCATTCCGCTCAGGAAGGAGATGTGTTCTGTCTCCTAGAGATTAACGTACTTTGGTGCGAAAAGTGCAAATCAATCCCAGAACAACAGCAAAGGACCTTGTGAAGATGCTGGCGGAAACGGGTACAAAAGTATCTATATCCACAGTAAAACGAGTCCTATATCGGACACAACCTGAAAGGCCGCTCAGCAAGGAAGAAGCCACTGCTCCAAAATCACCATTAAAAAAAGCCAGACTACAGTTTGCAACTGCACATGGGGACAAAGATCATACTTTTTGGATAAATGTCCTTCGGTCTGATCCGGTCCAAGAACACCATCCCAACCGTGAAGCACGGGGGTGGCAGCATCATGTTGTGGGGGTGCTTTGCTGCAGGAGGGACTGGTGCACTTCACAAAATAGATGGCATCATGAGGAAAGAAAATTATGTGGATATATTGAAGCAACATATCAAGACATCAGTCAGGAAGTTAAAGCTTGGTCGCAAATGGGTCTTCCAAATGGACAATGACCCCAAGCATTCTTCCAAAGTTGTGGCAAAATGGCCTAAGGACAACAAAGTCAAGGTATTGGAGAGGCCATCACAAAGCCCTGACCTCAACCCTATAGAACATTTGTGGGCAGAATTGAAAAAGCGTGTGCGAGCAAGGAGGCCTACAAACCTGACTCAGTTACACCAGTTCTGTCAGGAGGAATGGGCCAAAATTCACCCAACTTATTGTGGGAAGCTTGTGGAAGGCTACCCCGAAACATTTACAAATGCTAATTGAGTGTATTTCAACTTCAGACCCACTGGGAATGTGATGAAAGAAATAAAAGCTGAAATAAATAATTCTCTCTCCTATTATTCTGACATTTCACATTCTTAAAATAAAGTGGTGATCCTAACTGACCTAAGACAGGGAATTTTTACTAGGATTAAATGTCAGGAATTGTGAAAAACTGAGGTTAAATGTATTTGGCTAAGGTGTATGTAAACTTCCGACTTCAACTGTACGTTCAGGAGTAAAAATGTGCTTAGCAAGTCACATAATAACTTGCACGCAATCTGTGGGCAATAATGGTGTTTAACATGATTTTGAATGACTACTTAATCTCTGTACCCACACATACAATTATCTGTAAGGTCGCTCAGTCGAGTGGTGAATTTATAGTTTTTTTAATTTGAATCTCATTGGAGAAACATAATCTGTGTGGAGCTGGAAATAGAAAGGGCTTGTTGTATAGTTCAGTGGGATAGGAGGGAAATAATGTGCGTGTGTGAGATGATCTTTGTGTTCATGAGGTGAAGTTTTGTTCAGGAGTTATTGTCTTTGTCTATAAATCCTGCATACTGGTATTTAATGCACGTTGCGTCACAAATATTTTCTTGAGGACTGGTGCCTGCTAGACTGAAAGTTCTACTCAAAGGATTCTCATTTAATCAAGTGTATTATAGCATCTTGGAAACACTGACATTTCAAAAAGAGGTAAATAATTATTAAATTAGATTCAAATTAAACACAGATTCAACCACAAAGACCAGGGAGGTTGCCTTAAAGGGCACCTATTGGTAGATGGGTAAAAAAAAAGCAGACATTCAATATAGCTTTTGGTAGAGTTATTAATTACACTTTGAATGGTGTATCAATACACCCAGTCACTACAAAGATACAGGTGTCCTTCCTAACTGTTGCTGTGGAAACTGCTTACGGATTTCACCATGAGGCCAATGGTGACTTTAAAATAGTTTGAGTTAATGGCTTTGATAGGAGAACTGAGGATGGATCAACATTGTAGTTACTCCACAATACTAACCTAAATCAGAGTGAAAAGAAGGAAGCCTGTACAGAATAAAAATATTCCAAAACATGCTTCCTGTTTGCAACAAGGCACTAAAGTTATACTGTGAAAAATGTGGCAAAGTAATTCCCTTTCTGTCCTGAATTCAAAGTGTTATGTTTGGGGCAAATCTAATACAACACATTAGTACCACACTCTATATTTTCAAGCATAGTGGTGGCTGCATCATGTTATGGACCGGGCAGTATTTCGGGATAAAAAAGAAACCGAATGGAGCTAAGCACAGACAAATTCGTAGAGGAAAACCTGGTTCAGTCTGCTTTCCAACAGACACTGGGAGATTAATTCACCTTTCAGCAGGACAATAACCTCTAATATAAGGACAAATCTACACTGGAGATGCTTACCAAGAACACAGTGAATATTTCAGTGGCCGAGTTAGTTTTTACTTAAATCTACAAGACCTGAAAATGGTTGTCTAGCAATGATCAACAACAAATTTGACAGAACTTGAAGACTTATGAAAGGAATGATGGTCAAATGTTGCACAATCCAGGTGTGGAAAGCTCTTCTATACCCAGAAAGACACACCGCTGTAATTGCTACCAAAGGTGCTTCTACAAACTATTGACTCTGGGGTGTGAGTAATACATTTCTGTATTTTCATTTTCCATAAATTTGCAGAACTTTCTAACCATGTTTTCACTGTCATTATAGGGTATTGTGTGTGTGGATGGAGGGACACTTTAATCCATTTTCAATTCAGGCTGTAACACAACAAAATGTGGAATAAGTCAAGGGGTATGAATACTTTCTGAAGGCACTGTACACAATTTAAATACACCCACATTCTCACTCATTCTCTCGTACACACACACTCGCACAAATGGCAGTTGCACACATTCTGTTCTTAATCTCGATTTTTTGCTTTTTCCCAAGGACCTTCAGCGTTGTCATGGCGATATCAAGCAGGCTCGCACGGAGCTCGACAGACAAAAGGTTGAGCTAAACGAGAAGGAGGAGGAGCTTCAAGCCCTAATCAGGGCTAGCCAAGTGCGGGAGTCTGAACTGAGGTCAGAGATTGACAGGCTGAAGGACCAATCACGGCAGGAGAAAGATGCGCTCGAGATGGCACTTGAGAAGGCAAAGCAGGTGAGGTGTCATCAACTGGGATGGATCATGGATGGATCATGGATGTGAGGTTTAACTCTTACCTCTCTCGCACGCTCTGTAGCCATCAGGTGGGTCCTCACCATTGGATCAGGGGAGTCTGGAGCTTCAGGAAGCCAACACAAGGCTGAGAGAAAGATTGACTCGCATGGTAAAATACACATACAAAAACCACAACATGCATGCATAGCTATGGAAAAACACACAGAAGTAACACTCGTTAAACGTACGCTACACCTCTAGGCAAGTGAGAGACTTGTATATCTTAGACAAAGACACATACTGTAATTGCTACACAGTAATGCATGGATCTGTTCTGATCTGTTATTACGTATCTGTTATTAATTTCGCAATACTTAAGGTATACCTAAATACACATAATCCTAAATACAATTCACAGACGAGGCTTCACTCTAGCGTGCCCCAAAGCTCGGAGGCTGAGCAGGCCCTGGAAGATGAGAACCGCTCCCTGAGGTCCCAGCTGGAGGAAGCCAGGCGTGGAGCCTCTCGGCTGGGCAAGGACAGGGACGAGCTGGGCCAACGGCTGGAGGAGAGGGACCTGGAGAGAGACGCGCTGCGCAGGGGCAAGAGTGACCTGGAGGAGCAGAAGAGACTGCTAGACCGGGCCCTGGAGAAGATCAGCAAGGAGGTGTGTGTGTGTCTTCTACTGACTTGGTATGGATTTTGGATTACTTTCCAAATGAATTCATAAAAATCACCCCATCCTTTTTTTTTTTCTCGTCCGTCCCCTTCCAACCCACCCCTTCTCCTCTCCCCGTCAGATGGAGGTGATGCTGGGGGACTCCCGTCAGTCGGTGCAGGCCCTGCAGAGCCAGCTGGATGAGTACAGGGAGCGCTCCAGGAGAGACCTACAGGATGCCCAGCGGCAGGGCAAAGACCGACTGGCTGAACTTCAGAGGGCCCAGGTCAACCTGAAGACACTGCAGGAAGAGGTGAGAGATTTATTTTCTTATTTAACTAGGCAAGTCAGTTAAGAACAAATTCTTATTTACAATGACTGCCTACCGGTGAACAGTGGGCTAACTGCCTTGTTCAGGGGCAGAACTACAGATTTTTACTTTGTCAGCTCGGTGATTCGATCCAGCAACCTTTCGGTTACTGGCCCAACGCCCTAACCACTAGTGTGAAGTGAGAGATACACTTGATGAGGCGATCCTTACATGGCTTTCAATATATTGGGATTATTATGTCCCCTTTACAAATATCGAACCACTGACTCCACCCCACTGTTCCGTGATCCAGGTGTCTCGTTTGAAGAAGGAGCTGGTGGTGTGTGGTGAGGAGAGGGACAGCTCCCAGCTGGAGAGAGACCTGCTCTGCAGCCGCCTCAAACATCTGGAGAGCGAACTGGACTCTGAGAGGAGCTCTCAGATGGACCGTAACAGGGAGCTCAGAGGCCTGGAGGTGAGGGGTCAAAGGTCATGACCTTTAAATGTAAATGATTTTGTGGTGAATTATAGTTGTGGAAATACTGTATGTCGGAGAAATGGAGGTTAGAGGGTCAAGGGTTCTTCTGAGAAATTTGGTTATTGTGTATATGAAAGTCTTCTAGCCTTGGGATATCAGGATGGAGCATATGATGTTGAGAGGAGAGCTTGAAAAGACATGGTCAAACTAATTTGTTTACAACATGGATGGATGTGTGTCAGGACAAAGCGAAAACGATGGAAATTGAATTGGATGAGGAGAAGAACAGTGTGGAGCTTCTCAATGATCGTGTTGCACGCAGTCGAGAACAGGTACTGTACTTCAATACACACACACACACTTGAATACACACAAGCAGGGACTGATTTACGTAGACTAACTCTCTCTCATAATTTTGCTTATTCTCTCCTTCACCTCCTTTCTCTCTCAGATTGACCAACTGCGTGGAGACCTGATGAAGGAGCGCTCAACCGTACACGACCTAGAGATGGACAAGAGTGTCCTAGAGAGACAGGTACAGACTTCACTTTCATATCCAACCTTTATTTAACAGAAAATTCTATGAGTATGTAATCACCCATAAAAGCGTTTTTTCTCATGTTGATATGCCGACTCTCTCTCGTCAGGTGAAGGAGTTGAGGTCCCGTGTGGCAGACATGGAGACACAGTCCCGTCCCTCCGCTGGAATCACTTTGTTAGAGGGCAAAGTACAGGAGCTGGAGGAGAGGCTACACAGTGAAGAGAGGTGTGTGTGTCTGTATAGATATCTAAGTATAGTAACTGCTCAAGTACTCTGGACACTACCTGAAGTACTAACATGCCAAGCATCATAGTATTGATTAGCAGTAGTCCTGGCTTTGTGGATACTGTAGTTGATCTGAATAGTATGAATATTGTGTGTAATGATATACAGCGGGTGAAATAAGTATTGAACACGTCACCATTTTTCTCAGTAAATATATTTCCAAAGGTGCTATTGACATGAAATGTTCACCAGATGTTGGTAACAACCCAAGTAATCCATACATACTAAGAAATCAAAACAAATAAGTTCAGAAATTAAGTTGTGTAATAATGTGAAATGACACAGGGAAAAAGTATTGAACACATGAAGAAAGGGAGGTGCAAAAAGGCATGGAAAGCCAAGACAACAGCTGAAAACTATCAGTAATTAAAAAGCAATCCAGCCCCCTGTCAGTGCAAATTAATATCTGGTTCAGTCCCAACTGATGGCCTACAAAAAGGTCTCATTGCCAAGGTGTCACACAAGACACATCTCATGATGGGTAAAAGCAAAGAGCTGTCTCAAGACCTTCGCAACCTAATTGTTACAAAACATAATGATGGCATTGGTTATAGGCGCATTTCTAAGCTTCTGAATGTTCCAGTGAGCACTGTTGGGGCTCACTGGAAAGTGGAAAGAAAATCATTTCACCATAAATTTGCCTCGACCAGGTGCTCCTCGCAAGATTTCTGACAGAGGAGTGAAAAGAATAATCAGAAGAGTTGTCCAAGAGCCAAGGACCACTTGTGGAGAGCTTCAAAAAGACCTGCAATTAGCAGGTACTGTTGTCTCAAAGAAAACAGTAAGTAATGCACTCCACCGCCATGGCCTGTATGCACGCTCACCACGCAAGACTCCATTGCTGAAAAAAAAGCATGTTGAAGCTCGTTTAAAGTTTGCTGCACAACATTTGGAAAAGCCAGTTAAATACTGGGAGAATATAGTGTGGTCAGAGGAGAGCAAAATTGAACTGTTTGGATGTCATAATACACACCATGTTTGGAGGAGAAATGGCACTAAAAACACCATACCAACAGTGAAGTTTGGAGGTGGGAACATCATGGTGTGGGGCTGCTTTTCAGCAAATGGTACTGGCAAACTTCACATAATTGAAGGAAGGATGAATGGGCAAATGTACAGAGACGTTCTTGACAAAAATCTGCTGCCATCTACCAGGATGATGAAGATGAAACGAGGGTGGACATTTCAGCAAGACAATGATCCCAAACACACAGCCAAGGAAACTCTCAATTGGTTTCAAAGAAAGAAAATAAAGCTGCTAGAATGGCCCAGCCAATCACCTGACTTAAATCCCATTGAAAATCTATGGAAAGAACTGAAGATCAAGATTCATAGAAGAGGCCCATGGAACCTTCAAGATTTGAAGACTGTTTGTGTGGAAGAATGGGCCAAAATCACACCAGAGCAATGCATGCGACTAGTTTCTCCATACAGGAGGCGTCTTGAAACTGTCATTACCAACAAAGGCTTTTGTACAAAGTATTAAATAAATATCAGTAAGTGTGTTCAATACTTTTTCCCTGTCATTTCACATTATTACACAATTTAATTTCTGAACTTATTTGTTTTGGTTTCTTTATGTATGGATTACTCGGGTTGTTACCAACATCTGGTGAAAATTCCATGTCAATAGCACCTTTGGAAATATATTTACTGAGAAACATGGTGACGTGTTCAATACTTATTTCACCCGCTGTACGTTTCCATGCTCAGAGAGAAGCTGAGTATCCAGTCCTCCCAGAGGAGAGTAGAGAGGAAGCTGAAGGACATAATCGTCACTCTGGATCAGGAGAGGAACCAGCACGCTGAGCAACGAGACCAGGTACATGTTAATGGATACTGGTGGTCTTCTGTAGCTCAGTTGGTAGAGCAGAGTGCTTGCAACGCCAGGATTGTGGGTTCGATTCCTGGGACCCCAGTATGTAAAATGTATATACTCACGACTGTAAGTCACTTTGGATAAAAGTATCTGCTAAATGGCTTATTATGTAATACCATGGCATTGTTGAATACTAATTTCTGATTGGCTTGAAGGGCATACTTGAGCGTGCATTATTTCCCTGTAATGCACAGTATATTTGCATGGTCGAATTCAATGGCTATAGTTTTTACATGTTCTACTGTTTGAGATTATTTTGAAATCTAGCGCGTCCCGGAGCACACCTTCCACGTCGTTCATTATTTTCCAGAGAACGCATAGCCCCTCGTTGATTATCCCTTATGTCGATCAGTAATGTCAAACCTCCGGGCATTGACAACTTAGATGGAAAGCTACTGAGGATGGTAGCTGACTCTATAGCCACTCCTCTCTGTCATATCTTTAATCTGAGCCTAGAGGAAAGCCTTTGTCCTCAGGCCTGGAGGGAAGCCAAAGTAATTTCGCTAACCAAGAGTGGTAAATTGGCCTTTACTGGTTCTAACAGCAGGCCTATAAGCTTGCTATCAGCTCTTAGCAAACTGTTTTGAAAAAATTGTTGGACCAAAACAAGAGCTATCTATCTAATGGTAGAACTCAAAGGGTTGTCTTTAATGGAAGTTTCTCTAATGTCAAACATGTAAAGTGTGGTGTACCACAGGGAAGCTCTAGGCCCTCTACTCTTTTCTATTTTTACCAATGACCTAGCATTTAACAAAGCATGTGTCCATGTATGCTGATTATTCAACCGTTTACACATCAGCAACCACAGCTAATGAAGTCACTGAAACCTTTAACAAAGAGTTGCAGTCAGTTTTGGAATGAGTGGCCAGTAATAAACTGGTCCTGAACATCTCTAAAACTAAGAGCATTGTATTTGGTACAAATCATTCCTTAAGTTCTAGACCTCAGCTGAATCTGGTAATGAATGGTGTGGCTGTTGAACAAGTTGAGGAGCCTAAATGACTTGTTACCTTAGTTTGTAAACTGTTATGGTGAAAACATATGGTGAGAGGTCTGTCTGTCTAATAAAAATATGCTCTGTTTTTTGGACACCACACTCCAAAAAGCAAGTTCTGCAGGCTCCAGTGCTGCAAGGAAAGACCTAGTTAAGCTGCAGCTGGCCCAAAACAGAGCGGCACGTCTTGCTCTTCATTGTAACCAGAGGGCTGATATAAATACTATGCATGCCAGTCTCTCTTGGCTAAGAGTTAAGTAGAGACTGACTGCATCACTTAATGTGCTGAAAATCCCAAATTGTTTGCATAGTCAACTTAGACACAGACTAACCCCACCAGACATGCCACCAGGGGTCTTGTCACAGTCCCCAAATCCAGAATAAATTGAAAAAAGCGTACAGTATTATATAGAGCCATTATTGCATGGAACTCCGTTCCGTCTCATATCGCTAAAATAAAATCTGGTTTCAAAAAACAGATTAAGCAACACCTCACGGCACAACGCCTCTCCCCTATTTGACCTAGATAGTTTGTGCGTATGTATTGCTATGTAGCCTACGTGTGCCTTTAAAAAAATGATTATCTAGTGCTGTTCTTTTCGATTAATGTTCTGTATTATGTCATGTTTTGTGTGGAACCCAGGAAGAGGAGCTGTGGCTTTTGCAACAGCTAATGGGGATCCAAATAAAACGACAAATACCAAAAATGTACTATGTACAGTATGTATACTGTAACATGAAAGTTGATCTAATGACAGCGAACTAGGTGGTTTTTTTTTTTTGGTGGAATTTCCTATTGTTTCCTCACACTCAAACTACACACTTCACTACCATAAATACAAGCAAGCACACGTTATCTTCAGGACATTGCCTTTTCTATGCCTTTTAATAGCTGACTTGCTGTGTCCTGCTGACCTTTTTACCTTTCATTGCTCCTGTGTGACTCCTGTGTTATCCTAACCCTCTGTCCCCAGCTGTCCCTGCGTGTGAAGGCCCTGAAGCGTCAGCTGGACGAGAGCGAGGGTGAGGTGGAACGACTGGAGGGGGTCCGCAGGAAGGCTCTTAGGGACCTAGAGGAGCAGCAGGAGCTGCAGGAGGCACTGCAGGCCAAAGTCACAGCACTTGAGTCTGAGAAGTGAGTTCTCTGATAAATATCTATCTATACAGTACTAGTCAGGTTTGGACACCTACTCATTCAAGAGTTTCTTTATTTTTACTATTTTCTACATTGTAGAATAATAGTGAAGACATCAAAACTATGAAATGAAACATAAGGAATCATGTATTAACCAAAAAAGTGTTAAACAGATTCATCAAAGTAGCCACCCTTTGCCTTGATGACGGCTTTGCACACTCTCTGCGTTCTCTGAACCAGCTTCACCTGGAATGCTTTTCCAACAGTCTTGAAGGAGTTCCCACATATGCTGAGCACTTGTTGGCTGCTTTTCCTTCACTCTGCAGTCTAACTCATCCCAAACCATCTCAATTGGGTTGAAATAAATAAATAAATCATTGCTGTCATCGAAGGCTAAGGGTAGTACATACTAGCGGTATATACCAAATGTGTTTTCTAGTATCCTACGCCCTTTATATGGCTGTTCTGTACAGCGTTGCATCTTGTCATACCAGTTATACCAGATATGGTTATGTATTATAAACCACACTCCTGTAAATGGACACCATCACCAGTGTTGTCAAACCCCTCAGTACCAGCAGGTGGCGCTTCAATATCACTCAGCCCACTGCTCAAACCTGCTCAAACCTGCTCAAATGTAGAAATGCCTATTTCTTCTTTTAGTCCTCGATTGAAATGCATTAGCAGACATTGTATTGGTTCAGGGAACAACAACAAAACACTCAAATACCAGTACGTTCAGTAGGAACTGTGTGCCTTTTTAGTAACAACTACAGCCAATGAGGTGATGACGACCGTGTCTTGTTTCCTCTCTCAGGCGGAAGGTGTATCAGACGCGTCGACCCGTCCTGGGCTCCTCCAACCTCAGCTCTGAGGACGAGGACAGTTTTTACGACAACAGCATCACCTCCTTCCTCACTGAGGGACAATTGCATACCACCAACTGCTAGGGAGAGGTTGTTTTTTTTTTCATATAGAAAATGAATAGATTGAGATCTAGCTGGTTAGAGGGAGGTAGTCAGGACTCTACATGAAGTAGCGAACATGCCAAGCACTATGAAATTGACTTGCAGTTATTATTCTGATTTTAGGAGTACTAGATTGTTGCGTTAAAGGAGATTGGTTGCCAGTGCAATCAACTGTCATCCTGGCACCATAATTTCTTATTTTCTTCAGTCGGTTAAAAATATTAAATATGAGATCTTTTGTAGTTTGACTAAGCCAAGGGTCCAAAGAAAGTAGTGCACTGTATAGGGAATAGGGTGCCATTTGGGACACACTCGTACACTTGGAATCACAGGGTTTTGCTGTGCCTCAACTTGACTTTGATGTCTGTTAGGAATACTTGCTTGCGTGTTTTACAGCACCTTTACACTGAGTATTGTGGTGGGATATTAACACAGCAGAAATTAGTGTTTCAGTGGAGTACATAGTTTAAATTCTTGGCAAGCTTTTTCACTTACACACACACACACTCCCTTCTGATACATGCTACTCTCAAACCAAAAGGTGGCAAACATATTTGTCACTTATGTTTAACGCTTGAGTTATTTACTGTTGTATTTACTGTTAAGTTGTACTTTACTGTACAGTGGCTTCAAGTGGTAGATGCAGGTGCGCATTCACCTTACTTTGGTTTTGGTGTTTTTTGTGGTTATTTTTACTTTTGACTGTACTGTGACAAAGGGCTGTACACTTTCATACTATTCCTGCTGTATACATCAGATGTATATCTTATTTCCATTACATCTCACTTGTTCTTAATAAGCTTTCTCTATCCTGTTCCTTATTGTATTTGTTAAGTATTTATCTTGCTGGTTGGTGCAAATGTTTTCACTCGAATGCCTTAAAATGTATTACTGTAATTGTTGTGGTTATTATTTTCTACTGATTGCTGTAGTTGCTTCTATTGTTTGTCTCCTTAAAGATGCAGCTGCAAATTATTTCACTTGTTGTCTGTGTGTGAATCTGCTTTCCTACCAACAGAGGAATCATGTGACTGGAAGACATGATTCTTATAACTGCCTGACTGCCTTTTTAGGGAATGTACAATTAACTTTTCTCACTTAAGTATATTTGCTGAGATTTAACTTTGAATGTGGTAGTTTTCAGATATCTTTCAGGGGCAACTTTGCCCAGGTTGTTTTTACTGTTTATTGTAACATTTGATAAGTGGTAGAAATCTGCTTGAGTTTTACCAGCATTTTTGACACTTTTTGGTATTTTGAATAAATGTTGGACCTTGGGTACATATATAGTGTGGATGTGACCAGAAGTTATTTTTCCATAAAGTTTAACCAATTTAATAGAATGAATCAGAGTTCCTAAGCTCTCCATGACCATGAAACTGTCACCAGTTTCCCTTTAAGTGATAATGCCCGAGAAGCCGATGTATTGGAACAGGTGTTAGGCCCGAGACGAAAGGTGTGTTCGTACATTTAATCTAGAGTGCCAGAGTGCGCTCTGGGTTTTGGTAAATTCGGAGCGTTGTCAGATATGTCGAGGAGTAAGGTTGATCCAAGCATCCTTACCTCAACAGCAGTCATGCAACCTGGCTAACGTTGGCTAGCTTGCTAACTGCTTCTATACACAAATGAGAGAACACCTCACTCTGACCATTTTACTCGCCCTAGGAGAGCTGGTTAGGCTGTTTTCATGTTATCCAGAGCGTTGGCGACTAACTGCTGCTGGCAACAATTTAATTACGCTTATTTTGCCAATGTTTGCTGACACCAGCCATATTCAACGGTTGTTGAGCATTCGTACATTCGTCAGTTATTCTGCGCTCTGGCACTCAGACGAGAGTGCGCTGAAATCGGAGTAGACCGAGTGAATTTTACGAACTCAAAGTCAAGGGCCGAAAAACCGTGCCAATATATTTTCCAAACACAGGCTTCGAGGTCATTACCACTTTTATTACACTTTTCTACAACGGGTTACCAACATATTAAAATGATTGACATATTTTCATTAACGCCATTTAGATTAATCGGCTCCCAAGTGGCGCAGTGGTCTAAGACACTGCATCTCAGTGCTAGAGGCGTCACTACAGACAACCTGGTTCAAATCCAGACCGTATCACTACCGGCCGTGATTGAGAGTCCATTGATACACACCGAAAGCAGCGACTCCACAGATCATGAGGATATCTTATGTGTCTGCCTGTGACCTACTGTTACAGTCAAAATGATTATTTTGCACGACGTTTTCACCTAACAGCAAACCTCTTACAAGGTAAGCTTCCATTTGGTCTGTGTTTGAGCTATAACTACATGGAGGTATCACAATCCTTTAGATTGGTATAAATAAATCTAGCCTATTGCCAATGTTATCTGATGACGTATGACTAATTTGCAACATCGAATGTCCACCGAGTGACTATCTTTGCACATCAACAATATGATGCCTGCTTACGCGCTGTAGGCATCCTTATCCCCTGTATGTCCCCCGACACCACCAAAATGTTGCAGAGAGGTTGGTGTTGTAGAACTTTTGTTTTTATAGTGAACAATAACTTTTAGGCACATCCAGTGTGCAAAAACAGTGCAATTACCACATTCGGACACTTTTTGGAGAGGTAGAAAGGACACTTGAATGGATACACCATAACACCACCATAATGTTTTAGTGAGATTGATATGGTAGAATTTACTAAAACATCTGCCCATTTATAGTTGGGTCTATCAATCCCTTTTTTTTCCTGATATTGTTCACATTTTGGAAGCCATCGGATGCTTTAATATAAAAAATGTATTTTGTGTGTGATTGATCTTGTGTATTGTGAACTATGTAACTCCTATCTTCTGTTTTCCTCATAATCTCCCAGATGTCGTCTTTCCAAATATACCAAGTGTTTGCATGTCAGAATCATGTAATTACACATGAATAGCAGTTACATTTGGGTATGTCTATGTAGGCGGAAATTGAATTTAAGAGGTTTCATTTAAGAGGTTAACTTAACTTTTTTTATATATGTACAATCCACATAAATGGATGTCTTTGTAATTATATAGGGATTTACATTGACTTCTGTTGAGTCTTGACTTGCATGAATTTAACTGGATGTAGAGGAGGTTAGACTGAGCACAGCACACTTGTAGTATAGATCTGAGCGCGCAAGAATGGCATTATGGGACATGGTGATGAACTGCCTAAGGTTGATCATTATAAGATCGTAACTCAGGCATTTGTCAGAAACTACATAGATGCACCCCCAGAATCAGGGGCGCCGTATGGGGGGGAAAAGTTAGGATGATTCTAAGGGCCTGTGACTGACAGGGGCCCTAAAATATTATTCCAGCATTAGGTAAAAACATTTTGGAGCCCAATGTTATATATTTTCATGGGGCCCAAAATCCCTGGAGGCTCCCCTGCCCAGAATTACATGCCACTGACAGGACCCGTGTGCACAGCTCACAGGAGCGGAGAGAAAATCAAATAGACAAACATACAAACACATACATTACACACACGAAAGTGTAGCTGACTAAACACCACTAGTTGAGTGGCGGACTGCACCTCTGACTACATTGACTCGCTGGCAGTCTATTCTTTAATGCTTTCCTTGTACCTATGTTTGTCCTGTGTACGTTTTTCATTGGGTGCATACTTCATTTTTTATAAAAGTAGCGCTTTATGTGACATCTGTCAAACTGCGCCCCGTAGTCTGTTTCCCAGTGGGTTAGGATGTTACGACTTCAAGCGTGCGCTACCACTCGATGTCAGTTTGATTTGGAATAGTTCTTGATTAAATAAAGAATACATCTATGCGTCCCCTCCCTTAAAAAAAAAACAAGTCACATTTGCAGTTTCACATGTGAAATAGTACTTTAAATTTTGAAAATTTAACGTGAGGAGAATAACACGTGAATTGCAGAACACGTGAAAAATGTGCACCGATCGGTGTCGCCTCGTTAGTCAGTATTTGTTACACCTGTGCTGGCTTGTCCATCTCGTTAGTCAGAAGCAGTGGCGACCCATCATTCAGGGCAGGTGGGGCAGAGATCCACATTTTTAGCAAAAAATGTAAATATATATACAGCGGGTGAATTAAGTATTGAACACGTCACCATTTTTCTCAGTAAATATATTTCCAAAGGTGCTATTGACATGAAAGTTTCACCAGATGTTGGTAACAACCCAAGTAATCCATACATACAAAGAAACCAAATAAATAAGTTCAGAAATTAAGTTATGTGTAATAATGTGAAATGACACAGGGAAAAAGTATTGAACACATGAAGAAAGGGAGGTGCAAAAAGGCATGGAAAGCCAAGACAACAGCTGAAAACTATCAGTAATTAAAAAGCAATCCAGCCCCCTGTCAGTGCAAATTAATATCAGCTGGTTCAGTACCAACTGATGGTCTACAAAAAGGTCTCATTGCCAAGGTGTCACACAAGACACATCTCATGATGGGTAAAAGCAAAGAGCTGTCTCAAGACATTCACAACCTAATTGTTGCAAAACATAATGATGGCATTGGTTATAGGCGCATTTCTAAGCTTCTGAATGTTCCAGTGAGCACTGTTGGGGCCATAATACGGAAGTGGAAAGACAATCATTTTTGCTTTCATTGTCTGCTTATATGCCTCCTTTATTTATCATACGGTTCTGACTTGGTGTACAGGGAGAATACTGTAAGAACGGCCCATGTTCTGAATTCTGTCGCTGTATATTTCAAAAGTGCTGAACAAATAGTTATATTGACTTCGTCTGTCCTAGCTTGCTCATTAATGTCTTATTCGAAATTACGGATTGCCTCTTATCCGCTTGTCGTCCCCTTATGCCATAGTCTGTACATATCAATTGTCAGTAGAAACCACATTTGTTTAAGCAAGTCAGCCATATCAGCTATGTTTTTTTTAAGGCAGTAAATGAGGCTGAATGAACTGTTTCACTGACAGACAAGGCGCCGCTGATAGCCAGGTGTATCAGTGGTAAGGTGTTGGGACTGCTGTTGGGAATCCTTCTTTTCGCTAGCCCCCCTCCATAGTTTTCCTATGGAGAGGCATGCTGGTATATTTCGCCAAATATCTTGCAATGTGTATATGCAGACGTAAGCACAGTTGACACCATCGAGGTGCGGATGTTTACTTTCTACACACGTTTTTTTTCAGTTTCATCCTAAGAACAGATTGTATTGGTACTGTAATACGAAAAGGTATACATGTTTTGGTGCCATTTAGGTGAAATGGAATTCTAAATCAAATCAAATCAAATTTATTTATAAAGCGCTTTTTACATCAGCCGATGTCACAAAGTGCTATACAGAAACCCAGCCTAAAATCCCAAACAGCAAGCAATGCAGATGTAGAAGCACGGTGGCTAGGAAAAACTCCCTAGAAAGGCAAAACCTAGGAAGAAACCTAGAGAGGAACCAGGCTCTGAGGGGTGGCCAGTCCTCTTCTGGCTGTGCCGGGTGGAGATTATAACAATTTATGGCCATTAAGGCCAGTTCTTTCTCCAAGATGTTCAAATGTTCATAGATGACCAGCAGGGTCAAATAATAATAAAAGTAGTTGTGGAGGTTGCAACAGGTAAATAATCAGGAGTGAATGTCACTTGGTTTTTCAGTGCAATAGAGCGAGAGCGAGGTGAAAACAGCAGGTCTGGGACAGGGTGGCACGTCCAATGAACAGGTCAGGGTTCCATAACCACAGGCAGAGGAGTTGAAACCGGTGCAGCAGCACGACCAGGTGGACTGGGGACAGCTAGGAGTCATCAGGGCAGGTGGTCCTGAAGCATGGTCCTCCGGGTAGGCTCAGGTCCTCCGGGAGAGGAGGTAGAGTGGGAGAGAGAGAGAATTAGAGGGAGCATACTAAATTCACACAAGACACTGGATAATAACATCAGATTTAACAAACTGACCCTAGCCCCCTGGCACATAGACTATTGCAGCATAGATACTGGAGGCTGAGACAGGGGGGTCAGGAGACACTGTGGCCCCCCGCCGACAATACCCAGACAATACCCCCGGACAGGGCCAAACCAGGCAGGATATAACCTCACCCACTCTGCCAAGCACAGCCCCTACACCAATAGGGGGATATCAACAACCACCAACTTACTACCCTGAGACAAGGTTGAGTATAGTCCACGAAAAGATCCCCTCCACTGCACAAGCCAGAGGGGGCGACAAACCGGACAGGAAGTGACGCACCCCTCCTAGGAATGGCATGGAAAGCACCAGTAAGCCAGTGACTCAGCCCCCGTAATAGGGTCAGAGGCAGAGAATCCCAATGGAGAGAAGGGAACCGGCCAGGCAGAGACAGCAAGGGTGGTTCGTCGCTCCAGAGCCTTGCCGTTCACCCTTGCACCCCTGGGCCAGACTACACTCAATCATAGGACATACTGAAGAGGTGAGTCTTCAGTAAAGACTTAAAGGTTGAGACGGAGTCTGCGTCTCTCACATGGATAGGCAGACCATTCCATAAAAATTGAGCTCTATAGGAGAAAGCCCTACCTCCACCTGTTTGCTTAGAGATTCTAGGGACAATAAGGAGGCCTGCGTCTTGTGACCGGAGCGTACGTGTAGGTATGTACGGCAGGACCAAATCTGAGAGATAAGTAGGAGCATCACTCCAGTCAAAACAGCCTCTGCGAACTTTTCAATTAGATACATGCGCTAGTGTTCCAGCTTAGCCAACGTTCTATTGCCGTGTTTCAGCCTTGGGTGAATTTTGACCCGTTCTAATGTCCAGCCTGTTGGGACTCTGCTGTTGGGACAGCTTTATGTAGGCCCTATCAGTTTGTGGGCACCGTTTGTCACCGTTATAGTGCAATTAATGTATTGTTTAGTGTTGTGTTGTGTAGTGTAGTGGCTTTGCTGGCATGCATCAAAAACACATTTTTATTGTTTGCCCTACCAAGATTGACATGCTAAAATCGGCACTGATCAGAAGGTGTTTCACCTGTGCTGGTCCAGGTGATAGCTCCAGCTGTCTTTAGAGATGTGGAGGGTCAACACCTTTAATTGGCGCTCCCTTTTTAGAGTTTTTGAAAAACATCCCTTTGTCTGATCTTCCCTGTTTTCATTTTTCTCAACTTTGGTTTGCTTCCTGTCTTTAAATTTGGTGTGGGTTTTTCTTTTGTTTGTGGACAAATTTAGTGGGCGCTCATGGTGGGTGTCTTTTAGGTCCCAGTTGTTGTTCACTGAGTGTCTTATAGAACCCTGACTAAAACCCAAGCTGTTTTGTTTTGGTTGTTGTCAGTGACTCTTTTTTTAGTTCCCCCTTCTGTTTGAGCGACATTTTAGGTTTTCTTGCTAGGGAACTTAACAGTAAAATCTGTTAAATCATTTTCACATGTGAACTTACAATTCTACAGGTGAAAGTGAAAATCGAATTGACAATTTCACATGTAATAAAACTCCATATGTGAAGATATTACTTTCATGTGGAATTGCAAGTTAACATGTGGGATTGAAGTAATGTTATTCTCCTCACCTGAAAAAATGGTGTTAACATGTTGCAGTAGCAATGTTTCCACTGGTGGAATTAGGGTGATCACATGTAAAAAGCCCAAATGCGGGACATGGGAAAGATTTTGCAGGACATTCGCGGAACAGTGGACAAAATACATTTTTTTCGGACAGGTTAATATTCACATGACGACATAGTTCTGCTGCATGAAGGTCACTGCCTGTTAAAGGGGCAATCCATAGTTGCTACATCTATTTTTGGACTTATAAATTATTATATGTACCCATGAATTCTTTTTGAATATAATGTATTTTGCTTAGTTAAACTATTTCATTGAAGGGTTGCAGCTGTAGCCCTTTCCTGGAGTAAATGACCAAATGTTATTCATATTTTTCATAATTTCATGATTTTTTTTATTTTTTTAAATTAACTGATAGTGTTTCTATGTCAACCAGTTTTTCTTGAGCCTGACCCCAAAACTAAGGACTTATTAGCCAGCACTACTCTGTTGTTTATGATTGGGTTGTCATGGAGGACTGATTGGGCTTATTGACTCGAGTTGAATCAAATCGTGCTCATGGAATGGCATGATTTTCCAAGAGTGTGCAAAGCTGTCATCAAGGCAAATGGTGACTACTTTGAATAATCTAAAATATACAATATATTAACACCTTTTTGGTTACTACATGATTCCTTATGTGTTATTTCAGAGTGTTGATGTCTTCACTATTATTGTACAATGTAGAAAATAGTGCAAATAAAGAAAAACCCTTGAATGAGTAGGTGTGTCCAAACTTTTGACTGGTACAAAAATGGATGTAGCAACTGCAGATTGCCCCTTTAAGTCTATCAAAAGTTAGAGCAATAAAAGGCCCACTTTTATTCCATAGGCTTGGATCCATACTATATATGCAGCGGTTGCAATAGTGCATTTTTCACTGGCTGTCAACTGGTTTCAAAAACAATGATTGATAGTGTCAAGACTTAACAGTCCTGAGCTGGAGATCAAAGGTGTCGGCTATGCAAAGGTGTATTTTAAAGAATGTGGGATATGGTCAGGGAGGGCTCAAAAAACAATCATGTCGAATTTGTTTTATTTTGTGATGTCACTAAGGACGATAGAACAACATAACTGTATCTCTGAAAGGGTACATTTCTCAGTTATGAGGTTTGCATCTAATTGTTGTATAAAATGAATGAGTAAGTATAATAATACTTTTGGGAAGATAACAATATGATTTTAGTCTTCTAAATGAGATAATTGTTTTCCATTGTAACATTATGCTCAGTCAGTGGCCACGCCCCAAGTGAGCACAGACACTGGGTCAGAATGATGAAACGCCCCTTTTCTACACAAGTATAAAAAAAACCTGCTAAGAATTTACACGCCAGACCAGAGAACGTGGAGCCTGTGAATTTCTTCTAGACCAATCAGAGTATAGTGCAAGCTACACAGTTGGAAATGGTATAAGCTCTGAAACTATCAATCACTACAGAAGAAGTGATAAATCATAGGGCGTCACTTTAGCTAACAACGTACGTAGCCTAGGATGAGAATACAGACAACTGTGGAAGCATATATTCTAGTAGATCAACTCTAAGAACTTCAGGGTACGTCGAAGTATCCATTCTCACCACCACTACGACCCCAGAAACTCTACAAAGGACAATGGTGCTCTCTGGTGCCAAACCAGTCTTACCTCATCGACCCAACTATCGAAGCCAGCTGCACATTAATACGTTGCATTCCTTTTTCCGAATGAGCGGTTATTAGTGACGTGTATTTGTATTTCCGTGAGCGTAGCTTACCAATGTCCGATAGAGCAATTCCTTTGTCTCTCTTCCTCCCCCCTCCTCTCTCTGAATTCACCAACGTGTTATAACCAAACTGTCATGTTTTGTTAGTCTTCTAGAAACTGTATAATGTTAGTATGTTTGATGTATTCTGTCATTGTTTAATTAGATTAGTAAATAAATAATTGAGCCAATTTGTGTATCGCTGATTCACCAATAAATTAGGGTTCGAGCAGACTACAAGGAATTACGACGTTCAGAATGACTGATGAGGCAATAATCCATTAATAAGCGACTGTTATCGATAAGATATGAAAATATCGGAAGAGTTCAATTCGGGTGATAGTAACACTATAAACAAAATTTTCCTGTAGTGCCCCATCTTACTAGTTAATCAATGTTCACATGATTAATTTAACCACCTAATAATTACACATAGAGAATTGATTTGATAATAGATAGATAGATAGATAGATAGATAGATAGATAGATAGATAGATAGATAGATAGATAGATAGATAGATAGATAGATAGATAGATAGATAGATAGATAGATAGATAAGGTACTTTATTGATCTCCCGGGGGGGAAATTTCATTGTCAAGCAGCTACAACAAAACACAGGGCAGGTGCAAAATGCCACAACGAAAGTACACAAAAGACAGATACACGGTACATGATACATAGAGCGGCAGTATGAAAAAGTATAGAAATACAAGATATCTGGAGTGCAAAAAAAGCTATAAAAGGACATTGCATAGTATGAGTGGTTGGCTGAGTATGTACACTATATGTTGGATGGTTAACTATACTATACAGGTCGATGGCAGAGAAATACTTCAGTAGCTAAAAATGCGTATGATATGAGCGAGGGTAATAATAGTTTACTTAATAGACAGACTGGGTAAATGAACAGGTAAGTGAAAATTTTGCATGGTTAAATTAGCTGTACAGTTAGGTATACAGTTATATTTACAGATAAGTGAATACTTGCATGTTTACACAAACTGTACAGGTAAATGACAGGAAGAGATACTTTAATAGCTAAATGTGTGTATGATATCATTTGGGGTAATAATAGTAATTCCCTTAAAATACAGTCCTTAGTGCGCAGGGTTTAATTACAGACAACTGCACTTATTGCACATTCGATATACTAAAAGCAATGAGAAAAGGTGCAACTGGCAGGATACTAATATGCATTCCTGAGTGAATGCCTACGTCCAATAATTACTTACAATATTGCATGTGATATAATATAACAACTGTACATGAGTATGTATATACAGACCTGTATGAATAAATATGTCCTGAGTGGATGAGTGCTGACGGACCAGAGTTACTCACGGATGGATGCATAATTGTTAAACTAGGTCCTAGCACCCCAACAGTTCCAGATCTATGTTGCCGACGGCACGGCACCCCGGTGAGGCATTATATAGTCTCATAGCCGCCGGCAGGAAGGACCTCCTGTAGCGCTCTCTGGCACACAGTGGTGGGATCAGTCTGTGACTGAAAGTGCTCCTCTGCGTCATAACCATAGCGTGCAGAGGGTGGGTGACGTTGTCCATGATGGCCAGCAGTTTGGCCAGGATCCGTCTCTCTGCCACCTCCTCTAGAGTGTCAAGGCTCATCCCCAGGACAGAGCTAGCCTTCCTGATCAGCTTATTTACCCGAGAAGCATCACCGGCTTTGATGTTTGCTCCCCAGCACACCACTGCAAAAAAGATGGCACTGGCCACCACAGACTGGTAGAAGGTATGCAGTAGTTTACTGCACACGTTGAAGGACCTGAGCCTCCTCAGAAAGTACAGTCGGCTCTGGCCCTTTTTGTACAGGGCCCCGGTGTTACCAGCCCATTCCAGCCTGTTGTCCATATGGACACCCAGGAACTTGTATGACTCAACCATTTCCACATCCATCCCCTTTATAGGGACTGCAGTCAGTTGTGCCTTGGTTCTCCTGAAGTCCACCACCATCTCCTTAGTTTTGTTGATGTTGAGCTGAAGGTGGTTCTGCTCACACCACAACACAAAGTATATTACAGTATATTAATATTACAGTCTTCACTTTAATGATAGTCATGACACGACAATAGGCAGCTTAAACTTCTTTAATTCAACCGTTATTGGGTTCGAAATACAGCGTTTATGTTCATCTGCTAGATCCATGCCTTATATAGTTCGCTCTGTCGGTATTCAGCCCACATTCAATAGCATTGCTTCGGTAATAAAGGTCAGTTCATATTAGCACAGCTGTTGGTTGGGTGCTTATTGCTTTGGTTGCTAATAGTAGATATTTAATGTAGTCCACAAATGATTAGGCTAGTCATATAGTTCAGTGGTAGCACCCAGCGGTGCTTCTTTAGGGTATCTGGGTCTACACTGCTACGTGGCAGATGGTCACATGTGCCAAGATGAAGCTCTTCTTGCCTCAAGTGAGGGTACCCAGCGGTACGAAACAAGGGATAGATAGGAGTTATACGTAGTTCAGTATGCACACACTGTATGGTTCTTATGTTGTTGAGATTAGTCAGCTAAGATGTTGACAAGTGATACAATGTTTAAACACACACAAAGACAGACAGGATTAGCAAGTTCGTAAGACAGACTCAAAGACTGAAAGGAAAAGTAAAACGCTCACGCATAGACAGACTAATTTCACTCACATACTGTAAACCCTCCCTCCGCTGACAACGTGACAGTAAAATAATAAAGAAAAGTTTTGCCATTCCAGTGTCTTTCCAAACCTGACCTTTATCTTCACCAGGCCTATCTGAATATGGCCAGTCTATAACCAAGTTTACCACTGGCTATGTCTTCTCCTATCTAATGTGTTCACCAGTGCACCGTCATTCTTCTCCCTGTAGGGGGAGCTAGACCTGCCTGGATTGTAGGTGGGCACTGCATGGTCTGGTGGGAAGGAGGCGGGGCTGGTGACTAAGTCTCACCCTGCCATGTAAGGCAAGACAGCAGGTTCCCATACTGAGTCACACACACTCAGACACACAGTCAAAACACTCAGATCATCGTCAGGAAGGGCCACGGACAACTGCTCTGATACAGGTATTTTGAAAATGGGTGGCATGTGGGCTTGTGAGACTGGTAGACGAAAAGCTACCAGCTCCGGTGTGATTCTATATAAAGCTTTGTTTGGTTGCTGGTTGTATTACAGTAATAGTGTTAATCTGTGATTTCCATGTAAAGGTACTTATTGTTGTAGTAGTGGTGAGAAAGTTTTTAAACTACAGTTAACCTCAGGTGTGTTTGTATGTAAAGCGACGGTTTGTTAGACAAGGAGACAAAGGTTTTTGATGTTGACTTCCTCTATCAGTAATAGTGTTGACCTGTGACTGTATGAGAGCAGATTTTAATGCTGCGTTTTCATATAGGAAGTTACTCTAATGTAGGAAGCAATGCTAACATTTTGGGATGGTTGAATATAGTGTATGATGATGAGTTAATTTTGTTTCCATAAACAGAATTTGTATAGATTGGATTAATCAATGTAGCTCTGTTGAATTTCCCCCAACTATAATTGATTGTATCCGTTGTCAGGATATATATAGTCGTTCCATGTAATTTCAGCAAGCCATGACCCACCATCTCAAATTGTTTTGTAGTTAGAAACAGATAAGATAAGCATTCCAGAAGCATTATTTTGTTGAAATATAATTTGATCTCTGAGAAATTAAGCTAATTGATTGCACCCAAATTGGCAGTTTTTAATAATTATAGTACCTAAAACTTTTTTTTTTAAACAATGAATAAGACATCAGGAATCCAAAGAAGTGGTCAAATGCCGTCCACAGACGCCCCACGCCACACGCCCCAACAACGAGTATATACTGTAGTATCAGTTCACAATGTTTAGTAGTATGGTGCTGCAGCTCAGAGTATTGTTTCTTCATCTTGTGTAATATATTCTCAGTCAATTTGGTGATGTTTTTTTCCCCTGTTCAGAGAAATTAGTCATTGAAGTTGTTGGTCCCCTCCTATGTCCTGATATTACCAGGTTCTGAACACTAGATGGTGCTGTTACTGCTGTTAGATTGTACTTTTTTAAAGAATCCCCCCCCTTTGTAAGACGTCTATGGACCAGGTATGACAGCAACCCATGCTTTGGTTTTGTTTACTTGGCCACTGTTTCAAATGCAAACTTTTTTTTTGTTTAATGATAATAAGGCAAGATTAACAAAACAGGAGAAGCGTACTGAACGTGACCAAAACCAATACTGAGGTTACTGAGGGCTGAATAAAGGGAGAGTTATCAAGGGGATGATGAGGTCCAGGTGTGAGTAACGATGGCTGCCATGACTGGCAACTTTGCGCGCTGGAGCGGGGGAGCGGAAGTAGGTGGGAAAGAATCCCAACCCCTACCCCTCCGATGAGCGGCTCCAGCCGCAGGACGATGCGGGCCAGGAGGAAGGTCCAGAGGGCGGAGTTGGAAACCCCCCACAATGTTGGGAGTCAAGGAGGGACTTGACGGCATAGGCGGGGGTCCCATCGATGTCCCCTTAACGCATCGCAATGCATCGCAGCTGCCTCCAATTGGGGATAAAACAACAAAACTAACATGGAGTTATCCAGAGAGGTCTCTGGACACTAAACCTGACGAACATAGAAGTGTCCAGAGACCTCTCTGAACACTAATCCTGACAGGTACTATATTTATTCAATATAATATGAATCCTATAAATTAAAATGGGCAATTTGGGTGTAATCAATGAGGTTAATTATATTTAAATTTTTATTTCAACAAAATAATTTCAGGAATGCTTATTTTACCTGTTTCTAACAACAGAAACTATTTTAGAACAATTTGAGATGGCGGGTGTCAAAAGGTGCATCCTGTTTCCATTGATGATCCTTGAGATGTTTCTACAACTTGATTGTGGTAAATTTAATTGATTGGACATTATTTGGAAAGACACACACCTGTCTACATAAGGTCACACAGTTGACAGTGCATGTCAGAGCAGAAACCAAGCCATGAGGTTGAAGGAATTGTCTTTAGACCTCCAAGACCGGATTATGTTGAGGCACAGATCTGGGGAAGGGTACCAAAACATTTCTACAGCATTGAAGGTCCCCAAGAACACAGTGGCCTCCATCATTCTTAAATGGAAGAAGTTTGGAACCACCAACACTCTTCCTAGAGCTGGCCTCCCAGGCCAGACTGAGCAATCGGAGGAGAAGGGCCTTGGTCAGGGAGGTGACCAACAACCCGATGTTCCTCTGTGGAGATTGGAGAACCTTCCAGAAAGACAACCATCAAAGCAGCACTCAAACAATAAGCCAGACAGAAGCCACTCCTCAGTAAAAGGCAAATTACATCCACTTGGAATTTGCCAAAAGGCACCTAAAGACTCTCAAACCATGAGAAACAAGATTCTCAGTCTGATGAAACCAAGATTGAACTCTTTGGCCTGAATGCCAAGAGTCACGTCTGGAGGAAACCTGGCAGCATGGTGGTGAGAGCATCATGCTGTGAGGATGTTTTTCAGCGGCAAGGGAGACTAGTGAGGATCGAGGGAAAGATGAACAGAGCAGGGTACAGAGAGATCCTTGTTGAAAACCTGCTCAGGACCTCAGACTAGGACGAAGTTTCACCTTCCAACAGGACAACGACCCTAAGCACACAGCCAAGACAACGCAGGAGTGGCTTCGAGACAAGTCTGAATGTCCTTGAGTGGTCCAGCCAGAGCCCGGATTTGAGCCCGATCTAACATCTCTGGAGAGACCTGAAAATAGCTGTGCAGCAACGCTCCCCATCCAACCCGACAGAGCTTGAGAGGATCTGCAGAGAAGAATTGGAGAAACTCCCCAAATAAAGGTGTGCCAAGCTTGTAGCGTCATACCCAAGAAGACTCAAGGCTGTAATCGCTGCCAAAGGTGCTTCAACAAAGTACTGCGTATAGAGTCTGAATACTTATCTAAATGTGATATTTCTTTATATATATATATAAAGTTGAAGTCGGAAGTTTACATACACCTTAGCCAAATACATTTAAACTCAGTTTTTCACAATTCCTGACATTTAATCCTAGTAAAAATACCAAGAACCGAATGGTCACTAGACATCAAAACTATGACATATTACATATGGAATCATGTAGTAACCAAAAAAGTGTTAAACAAATCAAAATACATTTTATATTTGAGATTCTTCAAAGTAGCCACCCAGCTTTGCACACTCTTGGCATTCTCTCAACCAGCTTCATGAGGTAGTCACCTGGAATGCATTTCAATAAACAGGTATGCCTTGTTAAAAGTTATGTGGAATTTCTTTCCTTCTTAATACGTTTGAGCCAATCAATTGTATTGTGACAAGGTAGGGGTGGTATAAAGAAGGTATACAGCCCTATTTGTTTAAGTCCATATTATTGCAAGAACAGCTCAAATAAGCAAAGAGAAACGACAGTCTATCATTATTTTAAGACATGGTCAGTCAATCTAGAACATTTCAAGAACTTTTAAAGTTTCTCCAAGTACAGTTGCAAAAACCATCAAGCGCCATGATGAAACTGGCTCTCTCTGGTACTCAAAGTGTCACCAGTTAATCACTATAATCATACTAAAAGTGCTTCATTATTAACAGTAAACGATGTAATAACCAAGCACAAACTCCTGTTTACTCTGTCAGACAGCCAAGTCATACACACAAAACCCCCATCACAGAATTTGGAACATTAAAATGAACCTCTGCCATGCAGTGACTGTGAGAGAGCCAGAGAAGGAGTGTGTGGTGAAGGAAGAGAACATTGTGTATCGGTGTTAGGGGCCTGTGAGCACTGGGTGTGGCTATACTCTCTCTCTCTCTCTCTCTATCTGTCTGTCTGTGTGTCTCTGACTGAGAGAAGCCCTGGGGCTGTCGCTCCCTGTGATCTCAGACTCTCATAGTGCAGCTAGCTGGCTGTCACAACCACAACACTGATGGTTTGGTTGTTTTTACAAGCCCTGCCATTACACACAATACATTCTTAGAGTGAGAAAACAATTAAAATACACGCTATACAACTTAATCAAGCTTGCCAACTTCATTCTAAGACTCTTCTTCAACCACCACACAAATACTGTACATACAGTACACTCAAAATACATGTACTGTACACACAGTACATAGTCTCCCACATGTACTCTATCCTCACACATACATGCAACTGGACACATTCCTATGTACATTTACTGTAGTACATGCTGTTTCTCAGTAGTCATCACACTGTATCTTGATAGCTAATATCATTGTCCTTGGGCGGCGCTGCATGCAGTGCCCTTATCAAGCATCTCCTATTACAGCTGAATATTCTATTACGGCTCACAATGAGTCAGATGGACTCTCATCTCCTGTCTTCAATCTTATTCATCACTTCTTCCACCCTACATGGATGGATGATGCCCCAGCCTATTCCACTTAAGGCAGAATGCTCCTGTGCAGACAAGCCACTACTTGGCTGGCTCCCCTATTACACTCAGAGCATCTGCAGTTATGGAGCCATTAATATGCAGGAGGTGGTTTGAGAGGGCATAGTCAAATCAAATCAAATCAAAATCAAATGTATTTATAAAGCCCCTTTGACATCAGCCGATCTTCTGGCTGTGCCCGGTGGAGACTATAACAATTCATGGCCATTAAGACCAGTTCTTTCTCCAAGATGTTCAAACATTCATAGATGACCAGCAGGGTCAAATAATAATCATTGTGGTTGTAGAGGTCCTTGTAACATCAACATTGGGGGTTAGATTCCTGTACGCCTATGAGTGTTAACTGTAAATGCCTGCTATATGACTAGGCTATATTATTGCATAGATAGGCAGGGTCTTTTAGGGTGAGTGACTCAGCGTGATCCCACTCTCCCCGTTTTTTTTACATAAACATGTCTGTTCTTTCCCATAAGAAAATGATGAACCAACCCCCTTTTCTACTCAAGTACAAAAGCCCCCGTAATGATCGTTAACATTCAGTTCCAAAGAACGGGACTAGTTCCCCGCGTTGAATTGGCGAATTTCAACTACAACTGAGCTATTGATCACCTAAAGAAGAAGTGAATCCTAGATTATAGCCTAACAGACTGCAGGTGGAAAGGTGTGCAAAATCTAGTAAGAACACTGACCGACGCGGAAGCATCTACGAAGTGAGATGAACCTCTCACACCAAGACATCGGCTGGGAAAACCAGAGCTTCACATCACCAGCTCAGCTATCAAAGCTAGCTCAATCGTAAATACTGAATTACATTCCATTCTCCGAACGAGCGGTTGTTAAAGTCGACATGTATTCATATTGATGTGAGAATAGCTTCCCATGTCCGATAGAGACCCATGCCCCCCCCCCCCTCTTTCCTCTCTGAATCTATCGTGTTATAACCAAACTGTTTGCTTAGTCCACTAGGGACGGTATTTACTGTATAACGTCATTATGTATTGTATAGTCTGTAATTGTTTAATTAGCTAGTAAATAAATAATTTAACCAATTTGTATATGGATGATTCATAGTAAAGATTGGGTTCGTGCAGACTAGGATTTTACAACAATCAGAATGAGACTGTTATCTAAAGAGATATCAAATATCCAAAGAGTTATTTTGGGGGAATTAAACGACACATTTCCGTGGTGCCCCAACTTCCTAGTTAATTAATGTTTACTTTAATCACAAAATAATTAAACCTAGAGAATTGATTTGATAATATAACAGTCTTAACCTTTAATGATAAGTCAGAGACACGACATAACTGTATGATTTGCACTAAGACATAGACTATTACAGTACTTAGTATCACTGCAATACATCCTCGTGCTGTGTGTGTTGCAGTCAGTGTTTTGTTGTTGATGTGTTGTTTGCTGGTGTGGCCTCCTCACTCCTAACTGGTAACATATTGTGGTATGCTGCGAAGGTGTTGTCAAAGACTGACACTCTATCATTATCATCACAGTGCTATAATCACTGCCGTCACACTTACGCTAAACAATTAAGGATGTGTATGGGTGTATGTACAGTATGTTTTTTTTGTTTTTGGGGGAAATTTTTGTATATTGGGAAAAAACAAGCTCAAATATATTGATAATGATAGCTATCTCTTTGTTGTCTCGTGATTTTACCATTAGAAATGTGACTAGAAGTCTGGTTCATCCTTGGGAGCAATTTCCAAACGCCTGAAGGTACCACGTTCTTCTGTACAAACAATAGTACGCAAGTATAAACACCATGGGACGACGCAGCCGCAATACCGCTCAGGAACGAGACACGTTCTGTCTCCTAGAGATGAAAGTACTTTGGTGCGAAAAGTGCAAATCAATCCCAGAACAACAGCAAAGGACCTTGTGAAGGTGCTGGAGGAAACGGGTACAAAAGTTTCTATATCCACAGTGAAACGAGTCCTATATTGACATAACCTGAAAGGCCGCTCAGCAAGGAAGAAGCCACTGCTCCAAAACCACCAAAAAAGCCAGACTACGTTTTGCAACTGCACATGGGGACAAAGATCGTACTTTTTTTTGTGGCAAAATGGCACAACAAAGTCAAGGTATTGGAGTGGCCATCACAACGCCATGACCTCAATCCTACAGAAACTTTGTAGGCTGAACTGAAAGGAGGCCTACTAAACCTGAATCAGTTACACCACTTCTGTCAGGAGGAATGGGCCAAAATTCACCCAACTTATTGTGTGAAGCTTGTGGAAGACTACCCGCAACGTTTGACCCAAGTTAAACAATTTAAAGGCAGTGCTACCAAATACTAATTGAGTGTATGTAAACTTCTGACCCACTGGGAACATTCAGTGATGAAAGAAATTAAAGCAGATAAAAATCATTCTCTCTACTATTATTGTGACATTTCACATTCTTAAAATAAAGTAATGATCCTAACTGACCTAAGACAGGGAATTTGTAATAGGATTGAATGCCAAGAGTGTGCAAAGCTGTCATCAAGGCAAAGGGTGGCTACTTTTATCAAGGCTATCCAGAGCAGAGTCCAAAAGGTCCAAACGGCAGGCAGAAAGGTCAGAACCGGGATAACTAGGAAACAGGAACTAGAAGAGAACAGGAGTACGGGAAAACCGCTAGTAGGCTTGACGAGACAAGACAAACTGGCAACAGACAAACAGAGAACACAGGTATAAATACACAGGGGATAATGGGGAAGATGGGCGACACCTGGAGGCGGGTGGAGACAAGACATTAGACAAGACATCGGAAACAGATCAGGGTGTGACAACTTTGAAAAATCTAAAATCTATTTTGATTTGTTTAACACTTTTTTGAATAATACATGATTCCATGTGTGTTATTTCATAGTTTTGATGTCTTCACTATTATTCTACAATGTAGAAAATTGTCAAATTAAAGAAAAAGCCTTGAATAAGTAGGTGTGTCCAAACTTTTGACTGCTACTGTACATAGATAATAGAATAGACATGACCATAACAGTTGATATTCGTCAGTGGGTGGACCGGCAGTCATCTTTGTGGCAGTAATTCTAAGTTAAAATTGCAATTTAATTAAAATGTCAATATGGTGTACCAGCTAAATTGCAGTGGTCTGAAGGGGTAAATCCATTATACTAATTATATTTCTATGACTGAAACGACAGCCACCCTGTATTCAAGAGCATGTTGTGTCTTAACCGATGGGCACAACACAAAAGCCTCAGATGAAATAGGGTTTAAGCCACAACATATGCAAATATAAAAAAAATCTGAGTTGAAGATAATTTACTTGAAAGGTTTACAAATTAAAATCAATTCAAGCGATAATAAAATAGTTTGAGAACACCGTTTGCAAGATTTTCAATTATATCAAACTCAACCATATACATTTTCCAGTGATTAATACATTGCTAAATGGGTCAACTTTGAGTATCACAATCTCCTGAATGTTTTGGCATTCAGGTCCAAAAACTAAAGGTTTGTTTAAATCAAAAGGGATGCTGAGTGAATTCAAATGGATTTTCCCAATATTCATCCATAACCATTTTTCTTAGGAATAAACCACAAAACCTACTTCTCCAAAACTGAGTGAATCTGACTGTTATACACATACAAATACTTACTGTATTTGAAGAGTCAAGCCTGGTTTATCGATTCACCATTTAGTGGTGCCAGGTGCATTGTTGTCTGTCCTCAGAGCATGTGTGTGGAGGAAGGGAGCTTTTGTAAAGCTCCCTGTCCAGGCATGATTACAAGGAGATATCAAATCTGTTTGTTCATATATGGACATCAAATCACTCCTACAGTATGGACTTCCATTAGTATGCCTGTGGTGCCTTGGTGGTATATTGGTGTTTGGCACGTGTCTCCATCTGGTATTTGGCTGCATCTTCATGCAGTACTAATGTGGTATATTTGTCATGTTGGCGTCCTGTAATTAAGTGTGGTGGTGGGAATATGTCACTGACTCCTCAATGCTCTTGGCAGAATCAATTATAGTTACAGTCATGGGAAAGCAGGACGGAGACAGGTGTATGGATTTAGAAATATTATGAGACATCTCGTTCGCACAGAGTTGATCAGGCTGTTGATTGTGGCCTGTGGAATGTTGTCCCACTCCTCTTCAATGGCTGTGTGAAGTTGCTGGATATTGGTCGGGAACTGGAACACGCTGTCATACACGCAAGCCATGGAAGAACTGGGGCATTTTCAGCTTCCAGGAATTGTGTACAGATCCTTGCGACACGGGGCTGTGTATTATCATGCTGAAACATGAGGTGATGGCGGCGGATGATTGACACGACAATTGGCCTCCGGATCTCGTCACAGTATCTCTGTGCATTCAAATTGCCATCGATAAAATGCAATTGTGTTCGTTGTCTGTTTCTTATGCCTGCCCATACCATAACCCCACCGCCACCATGGGGCACTCTGTTCGCAACGTTGACATCAGCAAACCGCTCGCCCACATGATGTCATGCATGCTGTCTGCCATCTGCCCGGTACCGTTGTAACCAGGATTCATCCATGAGCATTTGCCCACTGAAGTCAGTTTCGACGTCAAACTACAGTCAGGTCAAGATCCTGGTGAGGACGATGAGCACGCAGATGACCATCCCTGAGATGGTTTCTGACAGTTTGTTCAGAAATTCTTTGGTGGTGCAACCCCACAGTTTCATCAGCTGTCCGGGTGACTGGTCTCAGACGATCCAGCAGGTGAAGAATCTGGATGTGGAGGTCCTGGGCTGGCGTGGTTACATGTGGTCTGTGGTTGTGAGGCCAGTTGTATGTACTGCCAAATTCTCTAAAATGTTGGAGGTGGCTTATGGTAGAGAAGAGAGCATTCAATTGCCTGGCAACAGCTTTGGTGGACATTCCTGCAGTCAGCATACCAATTGCATGCTCCCTCAAAACTTGAGACATCTGCGGCATTGTGTTGTGTGACAAAACTGCCATTTGTATTGGCATTTTATTGTCCCCAGCACAAGGTGCACCTGTGGAATGATCATGCTGGGATCTTTTATTTCAGCTCATGAAACAAGGGACCAACACTTTACATGTTGTGTTGATATTTTTGTTCAGGTACATAGAACAAATGGGGTCTATGTTGAGATGGATGAAGGGAGAGGGGAGTATAGAGACAGACGAACACATTCAGGCTTGTAAGGGAACACATGCAGGCACACACACACACACACCCCTCTTCACCTCTCTGTACACACACTGTACACCCAAGCTCAGGAAGGTTCAATATAATTAACATAAACATGGATTAACTGTATAGAAATACTCTATAGAGACAGGATCAGATAAGACCAGATGAGATCTAGAGAAACTGCCTTTACAGTAATGTTACGTAACGCCTATTCACTCTCTTAATCCCTTGTTTCATAGTTATTATTCATTTGGAACTGCCGTTATAGCATGTTTTCTTTTCCCATTCACACTGATGCTAAAGCAGTTAAACTCCCTTATTAAAGGGGGGTTTTCCCCCAAAGAGAATGCTTGTTTATTTTCGAGGAAAGACTATGTAACCTTATGACAGTTTGAATGACAAATGTTTGAAGTGAAGTGTTTAAAACTCATTTGATAAGGCTCCTTTTACAATGATTCTACTGGGCACAGACATCACTACAGCATCTAGTTTTGGTTGCGTTTTAAACTAATGTGAATTCAACGACAAATCAACAAAAAATGGGTGAAAAATACAAAATCCCTTTATGTTGATGACTTTTTGCAAATCCAATCAGTTTTCACGTTAATTCAACGTGAAAGTTGAAACGACATGGAGTTGAAACGACATGGAAACAACGTTGATTCGAACAGTCTTTGGCCAGTGGGATGATTCCAGAATATAACATTGTTACGCAACCATTATTTTCCAATAACTTAATCATTGTCCATGTAATTGTAAATGATATAAGTAGGATCACCTGAGTTAATTCACATATGTCATAAATTAAGATTTACTAGTGTAACCGGCATTTTGACCCCATTGAAATCAATTTCTTATTTATGAGAAAGTCCTACATACAAGTAAACATGTTTTCATATTCGGTCCATACAGTAGAGACGAAATAGCTTATTAACAGTATATGTTGCTATGTTGTCAACATTTGGCTTGTATTGCCAAGTGGACGGGACACAATTGTTAAGTGACAGCCATCCCTAATGTGGAATGTGTTGTTGTTTACAGTACTTCGTTGGACTGGCTTGACTTTTCCAGTTACTGTAATTTTAGGTCAAATACAGAATTAGAAAAACGTTGCGGGGAAACAACAGTCAGACAGTCAGTCAGTCAGTCAGTCAGTCAGTCAGTCAGTGTCTGTGTCCCAAATGGAACCAGCACCATTTCAACGTCATCAAATCACCGTAAGCTAATTGTGATGTGGCTCGCTACGGGCGGTAACAATGTCATAATTATTTTGACCAGACAGCATCAGGTAAAGAGACAGAGGGGCGCTGTTTCACTCCGGTGGATGCTTTCTCTGGTGAGATTTTTTTTTTTTTACCTTTATTTGACTAGGCAAGTCAGTTAAGAACAAATTCTTATTTTCAATGACAGCCTAGGAACAGTGGGTTAACTGCCTTGTTCAGGGGCAGAACAACAGATTTTTTACTTTGTCAGCTCAGGGACGCCCCAACATTCAGCCCCTTGCGAATTGAGGGAAAATGATGTAACATAGAGAGACGAAAGATACATTTCTGGACAGTCTGGAAAGTGTAAAGGGATCAATCGGCAGCACTGTTTGCCCATGAACACTTTCTCAATGGACAGTTTTATACGCCACTTCCCCTGCCTCTGTACCATGTCACTCTCACGTCCCGGTTGCCCTTTTCTCTCTCTTCACCCTTCCTTTGTCTCCCCATCCCACCTTTCCTTCTCCATTATCTTCCACTCACTCATCTTAGTCCTCTTGTCTCTGGTTCCACTCACTCATTTTAGTCCTCTTGTCTCTGGTTCCACTCACTCATTTTAGTCCTCTTGTCTCTGGTTCCACTCACTCATCTTAGTCCTCTTGTCTCTGGTTCCACTCACTCGTCTTAGTCCTCTTGTCTCTGGTTCCACTCACTCATCTTAGTCCTCTTGTCTCTGGTTCCACTCACTCATCTTAGTCCTCTTGTCTCTGGTTCCACTCACTCATTTTAGTCCTCTTGTCTCTGGTTCCACTCACTCATTTTAGTCCTCTTGTCTCTGGTTCCACTCACTCATCTTAGTCCTCTTGTCTCTGGTTCCACTCACTCGTCTTAGTCCTCTTGTCTCTGGTTCCACTCACTCATCTTAGTCCTCTTGTCTCTGGTTCCACTCACTCATCTTAGTCCTCTTGTCTCTGGTTTCAGATCGGGTGCAGGCTGCTCAGACTCACTCTACCAGAACAGAACCAGTCGACCCAGTCATCAGAACAGTTCAGTGACAAGGAACATTGATCATTCTTTTTACAACTTATTATTTTCACTATTACTAAATATAAATCAGGAATTATATTGTATTGTATTCTTACTCTATTTCTCACAGTCACAGTCAAACAGTGAATACTAGTCATCCAGTAAATACCAGACCAGCCAGAGGCTAAGTCTGATCCTACCTTCGGAAGAGAAAGTAGAGGTCATTAAGGTGTGTATGAGCAAGTTTAAGCCTGTGTGCATTGGTGTGTGTGTGTGTGTGTGTGTGTGTGTGTGTGTGTGTGTGTGTGTGTGTGTGTGTGTGTGTGTGTGTGTGTGATAAAATAGCTTCCCTTGACTAACATAATACTACTGTGTTGTACAGGTGTACCTCAAGTCCCACAAACCGAGAGAAGGAGAACACCAGCAGAGGGTCAAGATGCTGACAGACGAGGTGTCTCAGATACAGGAGGTCAGTGAGTGCGGCCATCTTGATTTAGTTTTATCTGCAACAGCAATAGAGGGGAATGACTCAACGTTACCCAGTGGGTGGAGTTTTGTTGAAGGACAGGGAAATTAATGGGTGGGTTGGGTGTACAGAGGAATGGTGTGTGTTATTGATGTAAAGTCCCTCTAGTGTGTGTGTGGTGTGTGTGTGGGTGTGTAGCGAAACGTAGAAAGTGTGTTGTCTCTCTCTCTCTAGGTTCGGTACTGTCTGAAGACCTTGAGGGAACAGATGGCCACCAGACAGAATAACAATAACAACGAGAGACAGTGCCTTCAGAAGGTATTCATATCCCTTGATTTTTTCCACAATTTGTTGTGTTACAGCCTGAACTCAAAACTAATTAAATATTATTGTTTTTTTCACCGATCTACACACAATACCTCATATGGCAAATGTTTGAAGATGTATTGAAAATCAAATACAGGATTATCTCATTTACATAAAGTATTCACACATGTTAGAATGTGTCAGTACGTGTTAGAATCATCTTTCTGGGTGAGTCTCTAAGAGCTATACACACCCGGATTGTACAATATTTATACATTATTATTTAAAAAATTCATCAAGCTCCATCAAGTTGGTTGTTGATCATTGCTAGGCAGCCATTTTCAAGTATTTCCATAGATTTTCAAGCCGATTTAATTCAAAACTGTAACTAGGACATTCAGGAACATTCAATGTTGTCTTGGTAAGCAACTCCAGTGTATATTTGGGATTTAGGTTATTGTCCTGTGAATTAATCTCCCCGTGTCTGGTGGAAAGCAGACTGAACCAGGTTTTCCTCTAGGATTTAGGTTTTCCAAAGCCATTTAGCTTCATCACATTTATTTTGTATCCTGAAAAACCCTGACCCTAACCCCAGTTCTGTCAGGTCCTGACTAGAGTAAGATCTCTAGGCATCTTTATGGTGTCTGGAGGTTACTGTCAGGTCCTGACTAGAGTAAGATCTCTAGGCATCTTTATGGTGTCTGGAGGTTACTGTCAGGTCCTGACTAGAGTAAGATCTCTAGGCATCTTTATGGTGTCTGGAGGTTACTGTCAGGTCCTGACTAGAGTAAGATCTCTAGGCATCTTTATGGTGTCTGGAGGTTACTGTCAGGTCCTGACTAGAGTAAGATCTCTAGGCATCTTTATGGTGTCTGGAGGTTACTGTCAGGTCCTGACAGTAGGGTTGTCTAGGTGGCTTTATGTTTGGTTTCTGTTGGTTCCCCATTAGAGGCAGCTGCCATACGTTGTCTCTAATTGGGATCCTATTTAAGTTCATTATTGTGTCCACCTGTGATTGGTTCTTTGTTTGTGCATGTCCCACATCAGTTCCTGGTTTCGTTCTCTCCTTTGTTTTGTTGTTTTGTTCACCAAATAAAAGGAATGTATTCAGACTACTGCACAGCGCTTCGGGTCCAATCTAAGAACCAGTTCTTAACGATTACAAGCATACCCATAACATGATGCAGCCACCACTATGATTGAAAATATGGAGACTGATTACTTTAGTGCATTGTTGCAAACAGGATACATGTTTTAGAATATTTGTATAATGTACAGGCTTCCTTCTTTTCACTGTCAATTAGGTTAGTATTGTGGAGTAACTACAATGTTGATCCATCATCAGTCACTAAACTCTGTAATTGTTTTAAACTCACCATTGGCCTCATGGTGAAATCCCTGAGCGGTTTCCTTCCTCTCCGTCAACTCAGTTAGGAAGGGTGCATGTATCTTTGTAGTGACTGGGTGTATTGATACCCCATCCAAATTATAATTAATAACTTAACCATGCTCAAAGGGATATTCAATATCTGCTTTTTATTTTATTTACCCATCTACCAGTAGGAGCCGTTCTTTTGCGAGGCATTGGAAAACCTCCCTGGTCTTTGTGTTTGAATCTGTGTTTGAAATTCACCACTCGACTGAGGGACCTTACAGATAATTGTATGTGTTCGGTACAGAGATGAGGTAGTTATTTAAACATCATGTTAAACACTATTATTGCACACAGAGTGAATCTATGCAACGTATTATGTGACTTGTTAAGCACATTTTTACTCCTGAATTTATTTAGGCTTGAATACTTATTGACTCAAGACATTTCAGCTTTTCATGTTTTATTAATTTGCAGAAATGTCTAAAAACATAATTCCACTTTGACCTTTGACATTATAGGGTATTGTGTGTAGGCCAGTGACACAACATCTCAATTGAGTACATTTTAAACTCAGGCTGTAACACGACAACGTGGGGAAAATGTTTTAATCACTTCTATTCAACACTTTCTTATACTTTCTAGTACTCAAATACAAACAAAGAGATACACTAACAAAAGTTTCACATTAGTACTTTATAGAAAGATAGTATTTAACTACTGTGGAGATGATATGAATAGGAATTTGAATTTGAATATGAACTGAAAATCACATTTATATTCCAAATAATTTTTTAAAAACATTGCTTTGTAAAATGGCTGCTGGTGATATAGACCACACACAGACATGTCACACACACACACACACACACACACACACACACACACACACACACACACACACACACACACACACACACACACACACACACACACACTCTAACAACATATCCAATTTCAGTGCATCACAACATAACATCCTGTAACACTAGACAGCCATTACCTACAGTGGTGAGAGAAAGTTTGTAATTTTACTGTATTTCTGCATAGATTTGACCTAAAAGTCCTAATAATAGATCATAATAGCATTAACACCTACTCTACCTGGTTAAATAAATAACACAAATAAGTATGTGAACCTCTAGATTAATGAGCTCAATAAAGTTTATTAAGTCATCAAAAGTTTAGTATTTGGTCCCGTATTCTTGCATTCAATGACTAAATCAAATCAAATCAAATGACATGAAGCTTGTAACTCTACAAACCCGTTGTGTGCATTTGCAGTTTTTTGGGGGGGTTTGTTTTGACCAACCAGAACTGAATGGTGAATAATATCTAGTGCTATTTTTTTAGTCGCTTTTATTGTAAGACAGCATGTTAGCATGTTAGCATGTTTTGTTGTAGTAGTGTTCAGAAACATCTTCTATTCCTACTTACAATAAAACGGACTCCAAAATGTTATTCACCATTCAGTTCTAGTTGGGAAAAACACAACCCAAAAAAACACACACAAAAATGCTAATGTATGTACAATGAGTAGAGTTACAAGCTTGTTGTAAGGAATATGGCGCCAAATACTACACTTTTGATTACTTGATCTATTATTAGGACATACAGGAAATGCTTGCACTTAGCCTAATCTATGTCTCTCTCTCCTCTCTCTCTCAAAGGTCAGGGAGAATTCAGAGGACAGTGCCAAGCTAAGGGAGGTGAGCGAGCGCCTGTATGCCCAGCTAAAGGAGTCGGAGAAGAGGCACCAGGAGGAGAGAGACAAAATGAAGGTCAGTGTTCGAAAGTATGGATAGATTCTCTCTCTCTACTTTCATTCATCCCCTTTTCTTTCGCTCTCTTTCTTTTTCCCCTTTCCTTCTTATCCACAGTCTCATCTGTGTCCCTCTTTATTTCCCTTATCCCTCTCACTGTCATCCTCTCCTCTCCATCCATCGTTCAGTTCTTCTTTCAACAGTTATCCGGCGTCATCTCAGGACAGAGTGCATTTCAGTCGTGATGAATATGTGTTGCGTAATATTAGATTACCTCACATTCTATACAAAAGGGTTAACCTTGTCCTCGCACCATTGTGTGAGGTACATAGATTGACTAGAACGATTGCTTAGAATGACCTAGAATTATTACTGTTGACCCCTAAAGACTGAACGCTCCGTTATCCAATATTGATATTAGTATTTACAGTTCAATTGCTTTTAAGCCATCCCAGTCCACAATTGAATATCCCGTGATCATGTAACACATTTTAACTATTTCCTGACCATTACTGTAACTTTACTTCTCTGGCTCCCCCTGCAGGCTGAAAGCGATGAGTTCAGCCGGCGCCTGGACGAGCAGTCGAAGCACCTGCAGTGGGCGGAGGGGGAGGCGGGGCAGCGAGGTCAGAGGGTGGAGGAGTTGGAGAGGCTGCTGGGGGGCATGGAGCAGGAGGGTGCTGTCCTGAGGGGCAAAATGGCCGCCAGCGAGGCTGAACTGCTGCAGCTGAGAGCAGCCAAGGAGGGGGTGCAGGAGAAACAGCAGAGGTGAGGAGGCTCTGTCGCCATAACGACTACAAATCAGTCAAACAACTGAAACGCAGATTGTCTGCACATAGTATCTATACAACTCATATACTACTCTCTATGAGATATTATACAAACATTACAGTGCTCAGCAGCAGACATTTCTACTGTATAGCCCACACCGTTTATGAATATTCATAGAAGATACTCAAAAAGATACTGTATACTCTCTTTAAACTTTGTAACCATAAAAATGGTAAGTTCATATATAGTGTAAGTATTATGGTAATTATGCTTCTGTAACAAGTGGGTTGCGGTGTGTGTCGTCAGAACTGAGGAACTGGAGAAGGAGCTGGCTGTCCTAAAGGAGAAGATCCATCACCTGGATGACATGCTGAAGAGCCAGCAGAGGAAGGTCCGCCACATGATCGAACAGGTGAGAACACAACCACATGGACGCGTGTACACACATGCGGCAGATACACACAGATGGATGTGCACGCAGCGCGCACACACACACACACACACACACACACACACACACACACACACACACACACACACACACACACACACACATGCATACACAAACACAAACATACACACACACAAATCCTGCATGCGTAGCAGCCATCAATGGGAAGATTATATTGAAAAGAAGTGAGTAGAGGGTTCCTAATTGCTTTGGTTTGTAAAGGCAGTAGGGGAGTAACTGGAAGACAAGCTAAACTGTTTGCTGAAACAGAACACTCACCATGAATAAGTGATGATGCATCCTCTTCTGTGGAAGTTAGAGTGGGTGTTGGTTTTCCTCTGTGGTATCTAGGTTGATTTGTTTTGTGTGTGTTACAGCTGCAGAACTCACGGACAGTGATCCAGGAGAGAGACCGAGGGATCAAGGATCTAGAAGAGAAGGTGGCTTTTCTGGAAGCTGAGGTCAGTGCTCATACAGCTATCTATCTTGTGGTATGTGTGTGTGTGTGTATGTGTGTGTGTGTGACCTTTGACCCCTCTCCTCTCCAGAACACAGAGATGCATGACCAGATAGAGTACTTCCTGGAAAGTCAGAAGTCCGCTTCTCCGCCCACCAAAGAATGCAAACCCAATCCCCAGATTATTTACAGGTGACAATTCAGTCAATGTGGTTATCTTCATGAACAACACAGCAGGAATACAGTATAATGTTCCAGGATAGAAAGGAGAGCCAAGGAAGTGGCAGAAAATCAATGTACACCTGACGTCTTACAGTATATTTAAGTTATTTTGCCACGGCAACAAGTCACTTTCTTTAATCAAAGTCATCGAGATCAAGTCCTGAGCAGACGGAGATAAAGATCAAGAGAGAGGAAGTAATACAAACAGATAGACAGATGTCTAAACCTGGACAAAAGCTTCTGTGTGCTCCAACTCGCGTACAGCCTATAAATATATACAGTGGGGAGAACAAGTATTTGATACACTGCCGATTTTGCAGGTTTTCCTACTTACAAAGCATGTAGAGGTCTGTAATTTTTATCATAGGTACACTTCAACTGTGAGAGACGGAATCTAAAAAAAATCCAGAAAATCACATTGTATGATTTTTAAATAATAAATGTGCATTTTATTGCATGACATAAGTATTTGATCACCTACCAACCAGTAAGAATTCCGGCTCTCACAGACCTGTTAGTTTTTCTTTAAGAAGCCCTCCTGTTCTCCACTCATTACCTGTATTAACTGCACCTGTTTGAACTCGTTACCTGTATAAAAGACACCTGTCCACACACTCAATCAAACAGACTCCAACCTCTCCACAATGGCCAAGACCAGAGAGCTGTGTAAGGACATCTGGGATAAAATTGTAGACCTGCACAAGGCTGGGATGGGCTACAGGACAATAGGCAAGCAGCTTGGTGAGAAGGCAACAACTGTTGGCGCAATTATTAGAAAATGGAAGAAGTTCAAGATGACGGTCAATCTCCCTCGGTCTGGGGCACCATGCAAGATCTCACCTCGTGGGGCATCAATGATCATGAGGAAGGTGAGGGATCAGCCCAGAACTACACGGCAGGACCTGGTCAATGACCTGAAGAGAGCTGGGACCACAGTCTCAAAGAAAACCATTAGTAACACACTACGCCGTCATGGATTAAAATCCTGCAGCGCACGCAAGGTCCCCCTGCTCAAGCCAGCGCATGTCCAGGCCCATCTGAAGTTTGCCAATGACCATCTGGATGATCCAGAGGAGGAATGGGAGAAGGTCATGTGGTCTGATGAGACAAAAATAGAGCTTTTTGGTCTAAACTCCACTCGTCGTGTTTGGAGGAAGAAGAAGGATGAGTACAACCCCAAGAACACTATCCCAACCGTGAAGCATGGAGGTGGAAACATCATTCTTTGGGGATGCTTTTCTGCAAAGGGGACAGGACGACTGCACCGTATTGAGGGGAGGATGGATGGGGCCATGTATCGCCAGCAACAACCCATTGAAGATGGGTTGTGGCTGGGTCTTCCAGCATGACAACGACCCGAAACACACAGCCAGGGCAACTAAGGAGTGGCTCCGTAAGAAGCATCTCAAGGTCCTGGAGTGGCCTAGCCAGTCTCCAGACCTGAACCCAATAGAACATCTTTGGAGGGAGCTGAAAGTCCGTATTGCCCAGCGACAGCCCTGAAACCTGAATGATCTGGAGAAGGTCTGTATGGAGGAGTGGGCCAAAATCCCTGCTGCAGTGTGTGCAAACCTGGTCAAGAACTACAGGAAACGTATGATCTCTGTAATTGCAAACAAAGGTTTCTGTACCAAATATTAAGTTCTGTTTTTCTGATGTATCAAATACTTATGTCATGCAATAAAATGCAAATTAATTACTTAAAAATCATACAATGTGATTTTCTGGATTTTTGTTTTAGATTCCGTCACTCACAGTTGAAGAGTACCTATGATAAAAATTACAGACTTCTACATGCTTTGTAAGTGGGAAAACCTGCAAAATCGGCAGTGTATCAAATACTTGTTCTCCCCACTGTATATATATACAGTACATTGTAGAATAATAGTGTAGACATCAAAACTATGAAATAACACACATGGAATCATGTAGTAACACCAAAAAAGTGTTAAACAAATCAAAATATATTTTATATGTGAGATTCTTCAAAGTAGCCATCCTTTGCCTTAATGACAGCTTTGCTATTAGCATTCTTTCAACCAGCTTCATGAGGTATTCACCTGGAATGCATTTTAATTAACAGGTGTGCCTTGTTAAAAGTTCATTTGTGGAATTTCTTTCCTTCTTAATGTGTTTGAGCCAATCAGTTGTGTTGTGACAAGGTAACTTACAGAAGATAGCCCTATTTGGTAAAAGACCAAGTCCATATTATGGCAAGAACAATTCAAATAAGCAAAGAGAAACGACAGTCCATCATTACTTTAAGACATAAAGGTCAGTCAATCCGGAAATTTTCAAGAACTTTTTGCAGTGCAAAAACCATCAAGCTCTATGATGAAACTGGCTGTCATGAGGACTGCCACAGGAAAGGAAGACCCAGAGTTATCTCTGCTGCAGAGGATAGGTTCATTAGAGTTACCAGCCTCAGAAATTGCAGCCCAAATAAATGCTTCACAGAGTTCAAGTAACAGACACATCTCAACATCAACTGTTCAGAGGAGAAAGCGTGAGTCAGACCTTCATGGTCAAATTGCTGCAAAGAAACCACTACTAAAGGACACCAATAAGAATAAGAGACTTGCTTGGGCCAAGAAACACGAGAAATTGACATTAGACCGTTGGAAATCTGTCCTTTGGTCTGATTTGAGATTTTTGGTTCCAACCGCCATGTCTCTGTGAGATGCAGAGTAGGTGAACGGATGATCTCCACGTGTGGTTCCCACCGTGAAGCATGGAGGAGGAGGTGTGATGGTGTGGGGGTACTTTTCTGGTGACAATGCCTGTGATTTATTTAGAATTCAAGGCACACCTAACCAACATGGCTACCACAGCATTCTGCAGCGATACGCCATCCCATCTGGTTTGCGCTTAGTGGGACTATCATTTGGTTTTCAACAGGACAATGAAACAACACACCTCCAGGCTGTGTAAGGGCTATTTGACCAAGAAGGAGAGTGATGGAGTGCTGCATCAGATGACCTGGCCTACACAACCTACCACACCCAACCTCAACCCAATGGAGATGGTTTGGGATGAGATGGACCGCAGAGTGAAGGAAAAGCTGCCAAAAGTGCTCAGCATATGTTGAGACTGTTGGAAAGGCATTCCAGGTGAAGCTGGTTGAGAGAATAGCAAGATTATGCAAAGATGTCATCAAGGCAAAAGGTGGCTACTTTGAAGAATCTCAAATATAAAACTTTTTTAATTATAACTTGATTCCATATGTGTTATTTCATAGTTTTGATGTCTTCACTATTATTCTACAATGTAGAAAATGGTAAAAATAAAGAAAAACCCTTGAATGAGTAGGTGTGTCCAAACTTTTGACTGGTACTATATATATCTATATATACAGTTGAAGTTGGAAGTTTATATACACTTCATTAAAACTCATTTTTCAACCACTCTACAGGTTTCATGTTAACAAACTATAGTTTTTGCAAGTCGGTTAGGACATCTACTTTGTGCATGACACAAGTAATTCTTCCAACAATTGTTTAATGACAGATTATTTAACTTATAAGACGCGATTTGTCTCCTAGAGATTAACGTACTTTGGTGCGAAAAGTGCAAAAAAATCCCAGAACAACAGCAAAGGACCTTGTGAAGATGCTGGAGGAAACAGGTACAAAAGTATCTATATCGACAACAAAGCCCTGACCTAAATCCTATCGAAAAGGAGGCCTACAAACCTGACTCAGTTACACCAGTTTTGTCAGGAGGAATGGGCCAAAAGTCTTATTTTGGGAAGCTTGTTGAAGGCTACCCGAAACGTTTGACCCAAGTTAAAGAATTTAAAGGCAATGCTACCAAAAACTAATTGAGTGTATGTAAATGTCTGACCCACTGGGAATGTGTTGAAAGAAATAAAAACTGAAAAAAATAAATGTTAGGAATTGTGAAAAACAGACTTTAAATGTATTTGGCTAAGGTGTATGTAAACGTCCGACTTCAGCTATATATATATATATATATATACAGTGGGGAGAACAAGTATTTGATACACTGCCGATTTTGAAGGTTTTCCTACTTACAAAGCATGTAGAGGTCTGTCATTTTTATCATAGGTACTCTTCAACTGTGAGAGACGGAATGTAAAACAAAAATCCAGAAAATTACATTGTATGATTTTTAAATAATAATTTGCATATAACATATATGGAATCATGTAGTAATCAAAAAAGAACAAATGCCTTGATGAAAGCTTTGTTCACTCTTGGCAAAGCATGCCATTCCATGAGAGCAGCATTTATTTTTCAACTCTAATCAATGAGCCCAATCAGTTCTCCATGACAACAAAATCATAAACAACAGAGTACGTCTGGCTAATAAATCCTTAGTTTTGGGGTCATGCTCAGGTAAAACAATTTGGCTAATCTATACTTCCATATTTCCAAGTCCTATTCTTGAAGATCAAGGGGTATAACATTTATTGGATTGACTGGAATTCTGATACTTTGGTTTTTAATGTAAAGATATCATTTAATCGTATTATTATATGCAGTAGAAAGCAATGGGTTAGAAGAAGCCTACATAACCAACCCATAAAGTAAAATGTAACATCCATATATGGCCAGCTATGTAAACTTTAACATAGATACATTTTTGTCTTCGTCTAATGCCTTTTAAGTGGAAAGTGATCTGAAAGTAACCTACCCAACCCTGGACAAGACTGTAACTACCAATTGGATGTAAAAAAATATGCACCCTGGAGCTAGTACAGCAAAGCCTTTGGCCATGAACACGGCATACAATAGCTTCTTGTAGCCATCAATGAGGTTGCTGCACCTTTCTACTGGTTTTTGGTTCACTCTTCTTCAGCAGCAAACTGTTCTTCAATGTTTGAGGCGTGCTGTCCACTATACATCTATTGCTTCCTTTGGTTGTTGGTAAACATAGGAAGACCCCACTGCTGAAGGAGACTAGAAAACCTGAAATGAACTTGTCAAAAACCCACCCAAACAAGCCGAAATCCTGGGGGAAATGTTCTATGGACCAATGTTAGAGTTCCTTGACAATACAGATCAGCGTTGTTTACTGACAACCAAACAAAGCATTGAATGAAAAGAACACCAGCCCTACAATCCAAAATGGGAGGGGTTGCTTTGCTGCCTCTGGTACTGGGGGCCTTGAACGTGCGCAAGGCATCACAAAATCAGCAGATTATCAGGTGTCTTGGAGAGATTATCAGGTGTTTTGGAGTCCAATGTTCAACCCATGTTCCAAAAACTGGGTGTCCATTGAAGGCTGTGGGTCTTCCAGCAGTACAACGACCCGAAACACACATCAGAAAGCAGCCTGGAATGGTTCAAGAAGAAACACTGGACCTTTCTGGAGTGGCCAGCGAAGAGTCCAGATCTGAATCACATCCAGAACCTATGGCGAGAGATGAAAACAGCAGTTGCTGGAGGGCACCCCTCAAACAATTAAGACGTGGGACAAATTGCCAGTAGAAAGGTACAGGAACATAAAGCATGTTTGGGGCAGTTATCTTGGCCAAAGGCTGTGTAACCAATAGCTCCAGGGTGCCTATAATTTTGCCCATGCCATTCGTCTTTATTTTCTAAATAAAAGTTGTGAACTTAAGTTTACAAAATAAAATTGGTTCTGCAGTGTTAAAAAGTCAATAACAATGTGTGGTGACCAATTGTATTATTTTGTCAACTTATTTTATTAGAAATAGGGAATTATTTAAGAAAGGTGCAAGGGTGACCATATAATTGGTCGTAACTATAGGTACATTCTCCTTTCTACATACTTTATATCTGGTTTAGTTGAGTTTTTCCCTTCTGAAATTAATTTCTACATTTTTTATTTTTTATTTACACCGTTATACTTAGGTGGATTTCAATAGCAGAAAAATTCCTTTGTCATATTTGAGCCATGGCTCAGATGTGTCTCTACGAGGAGGAAGAGGTCAAAGGATGGTGAATTGTAACTCAGGTGATTTAGTTACCACATGCATGATGAGTAGGCCTAATCTTGCCTGAGATCTGAAGAGTTGCATTGGCTCCCTGAGTCAATGCCTAGGTTTCAGCTTAGCAGGCCTAAGTTTTTCTGGTGTGCAGGAGACCTGGGTTCTCACCCTGTGTGTTGGTTACTCTAGTCTAAAAGTAATGTACCCACATGGGGGTGTGTTGTTGCTCTCCTGGTTCACGCCTCCAAGAAGCAATATGCATACTATACATACCATAAAGATGCCTAGAGATCTTACTCTAGTCAGGACCTGACAGTAACCTCCAGACACCATAAAGATGCCTAGAGATCTTACTCTAGTCAGGACTTACACTTTCAATTTGCATTTAGAATGTTCTATTTACCATTTTTATTTAGAATGTGTTTGCCATTTTCTATTAACAATATTCATTTTAACTTTGGAATTTAATTGGTGGCATGAATCATGCACTCTGATATGAAAATAAAATGTACATGTATCATTTTCACATTCCTACTTGGCATTTAAGCTTTGCATTTTTAAGCTTTGCATTTTCGAACTGGCAACGATCACCCTTCACACTTTGTAAACACTGTTCCTTGAATAAATGCCATCTAAATGGAGAAATCAAAAGTGTTTCATTTGGCTCCATTCCATGTTTTAATCTCAACACCAGGATCGCATAACTACACAGTTTGGATTCTACATGTAAAAAAACATAGTTGAAATAAATCATGAAATTCATATAAATATATTTTCTTCATCTATACAAACAATCAACACAAATATATATACACGTGTGAAGTTGACAATTCAAGTGTAGGGTAAAGTTTTTGTCACTAGTGTATGTGTTAGCACCAGTACATTGGAAGTACCATAGACTCATAGTAGATTCCTGGGGTAAAGACCCTGACATGACGATATGACTCCATTCACATACTTTGTATTATGGGAAAATGTTCCTTATGTCCAATGGAAATAAAGTAAAATGTACATGCAATGCGATCTTCCACAAGCTTTAGGGTATATACACTACATGCTTGCTCTGTCACTATGTTTTTGGTAGTCCCCATAGCAACGCTGGGGTCAATTCCATCACAATTACAATTATTGCTATCAAATACAATTCCTATGGATTCAACAAGCAGGAATTGAAATGGAACTGACCCAAACACTGCCCAACAGTCACCTCTCACAGGGTGCTCTCCAGTGTGTTGTAGTTATCCTTGAAGCTTTTGAGCTCCAGAAAGTGCTTTGGCCTCTTGCTGCGCTGGCTGGTGGAGGGCAGGTAGGTGACTTGGATGGTGGAGGGAGTGCTGCGGGCTGGGGAGCCCGTCAGGTCCTTGGCTGCTGACTGGTGATGCTGGTCCAGACTGGTGGTGCTGGAGAAGGCTTTCACACTGAGGGGAGAAGTGAGAGGGTAGTGTCCAACTCAAATTAAATGGCATGATGAGGAGTTGAGGTCCAAAGAAATCTCTTCCTACTGATATATTTTTACTGATATATTTTGTTGAGCAAACACATTCATTTTATAACAATACTTACACATCAGCCAGTTCATTCAGAGCATCCTGGTATTTCATATATTCCGCTTCCCCAAATACCTAAAACACAGAGAGTCACTTCCACTGACAAACACTGTCGACACGAAAACAGTCAATTCACAAAAACAAAATCACACACAAACACTTACCCCTGTGCCATGGCGTGCGCTGTCATATCCCTCCAACAGGTTGTCAATGAGAGTGCTACGGCTGCTCTTGATCAGGGAGTGGGAGTTACGCAGATCCAGTAGCCAGTTGCGGAAACTGCGTCCTGTGACGGCGTTGGGGTTGCGGCCCATCTCCTGCAGCGGGATCCCTGTGGTTGGAGAGAGAGGAGGGAAAATTATAATTCTAAATAAAAGAGGAGGACATATGCCAGTTGGAATGTACAGCCATGCTTTAAAACCATAGATATTAAGAAACCTCTCGACTATCGACACTTACCCGAGTCTCGAATGGCATCTAGAGCCTTCATCCTGTACAGGTAGTTGTAGCAACCTGAGAATATCATGGATGTCATTAATGCTACTATTACAGTACTATAAAAAAAACACAACGTCTCGTCCACTACAGAGAACAAATGTGTTGCATGTATACATTTGAATGGTGACTTACTGAACTGTGTCCCGTGCTTCAACCTATCGTCCTCCTCAGAGAGGAGACGCGGCTCGAAGCGGATTTCCTGAACCTTTGATAGGCGCGCCTCAATCTCTTCCCGCAAACCCTGCGGAAAAAAAATGTCTCAAACCATCAACATACAAAGATTAAAAAAATACTAGGGTATTGATATCTGTTTGATTGATGGCAGCATAGAGTAGGATGATGTTAAATGTGAGAGATGACAGAGAGGATTGTCTCTATTGAAAGCTGAGGATCTTGCCTTGGGTGCGTTGTGTCCAATAGGGGCATGGGGTCCTCTGCGGGACCTCATAGCGAAACGCATGATCTGCCTCTTGACGAAGATAAACAATAATACAAAAACCTGTGGCCCCCCCAAAAAAAAATTATCCGAGTCAGAATGTCAAGAATATTAGCAATATCCGTATAGGTTACTTTTAAAGGTGCGATCAATACCAGCTTGTGCTAATTATAGGTCATTTTAAGTCGTGAAATATACCTAGGTTGTCTAGGCATGTCATATGCAACAACATCTCACAAAGAAGCTGTAACACTAACGTTAGAAATATAGCTAACTGTTAGCCTATTCATCAGGGGCTATTTGTATGCATAGTTTAGCTGACTAGCTAACGTTACATCTCTCACGGATCGCACCCAAAGACGTGTGTATATATAGATAAGTCATTGATTGCACCTAGTAAAACATTTAAAATATCACTTACCAGGCTACCATATGCCATAACTAGCACAACATTCACACCCGACAAAGGTGACTCGGCCATTCTGAACTGTCCCTTGATGAAACGTTGTTTTCAGGGGTTTCTTTGGTTAGCTATGTTCGCCAGAGATGCTTTTGAGGAGACGGGGAAACTCCTTAAGAGTCGCATTAAAGCCCAGGCGTCGTCAATGGTCCGCGCGGTGCATTCTGGGACAATGAGAGATCTCTTGCAAGGCGAGAACGGGAGCGCTGGCTCCTGAATTTTTTTTTAAAAAATAGCATGAATTTCGTGAACAATATATTTGGAATCCTGAGAATAAGTATCAACTCATACCCTGATTGATTTTGAGAAGGGATTGAGCGACGCGGCATGACAACGTGAACGCGATTGGTCGACAGTCTGCTGTCGTTATACGTTTCGTCATTCGTTACCCAGTAGGATTCCTATCTCCTCCTTTCTCTAATATCTCTGCGTTAGTTACTAGATCGCAGGAGATAATGAATCAAACATTGAGTATAGCCAGCTAAACATTCATTGTAATAACAATTGTGAAGAAGACACAAAGCTAGCTAGTATTGTGTAAAAATATATGTTTTTCTTCGATTAGGTTTAATAGCGGTTGACATCCAATAAATGTTGCATTAACTGGAGTATAACGCCCTTATACTTTGCTTGAAAATAATGATAATAATAGTAATAATAATAATAAAACAAATAACTATTCTGACCTCAAATCCAGTACACCCAAATACTTCTCTGCAGCTGCCACCACAACCTACTTTTCGGGAACTTACGTTCCATCCCTGTAGTACAGTTTATAACCATTGCTAAAAACATAAAAAATCTAAGTTTACTGAAATATACAGTATATCACTTGTTGGCCTATCCCTCTGTACTGGTACAGATCTACTACTCACACCACTCATCTCAGGATCCCTCCCCCTTGACCCATCTTTCTCTACTTTCTATGCTGCCTCAACATACGACAACTTCCGCACTACTTTAACTAACCTCAACCTGCCTCTCTCTCACCGGACATTCCTGTGGGTAAGTAGTTTGAGGGTGGAGGTGCTGCGATTTTTTCTTCTACTTGTGGAGTTTTTGCCCGCACTGCAGACGTTTATATTTGTCCACTAATACAGGACTATTAATGGCACAAAATTCATATTTTTATTCTATTCCGATTTTTCAGGGGGTGGTGCAGCATCCTCAGCACCCTTATCTCGGGTTACCTTCACCGAATCCACAAATTAAATCAGACAAAAGGCAGGGGTCCACTTTTTCAAAAAATGTCACTACAGTCAAAGACTCATCTTTATACTGACCCTCGGTGCAAGCCTTGGGCTCCGAGAACTTCACCACACCTACCACCTCCGATAGTTCACCACACCTACCACCTCCGATACTTCACCACACCTACCACCTCCGATACTTCACCACACCTACCACCTCCGATACTTCACCACACCTACCACCTCCGATACTTCACCACACCTACCACCTCCGATACTTCACCACACCTACGACCTCCGATAGTTCACCACACCTACCACCTCCGATACTGTCAGTGTGAAAAGTAAGGAATTAGCAAGGGATACTGACAGATCAATAACGTTATAATGACGTACTGACTAAAAACTCACATTGCTCTCTTTAAATGCTACATCAACTGGCGAAAGCTAGACACGTTTATTTACTTCTGAAAACGGAACAAAACAAAGGCTACAAAACATGTCCATACAAACAACAGTTGTTATATGGTAATAATAGAGTTAGATAGTAATAATAGCCACCTCATATCACTATCTAACAAATACCATATGGCGAACTCTGCTGATGTAAGTTATTATATCCAGAGATACTTTTGGGGCTAAAAGAGATGTTGAGATGTTGTCAAAGACAGTACAATGAAGATGCGCAGAAACTGCTCTTCCAATGGAAATCCCTGATCACGCTTGTAGGCGATGTCATGGCTATGTTGGCTATGTTACTAATGCCGCTTTCAAAACATCTGGGAACTCGGGTGAACTCGATATCTCAGACTTCACTGTGATTTAGACAACTGGGAACTCGGAAAGAAACAAAATAATAGTGCAAAAAAGCTATAAAAAGACATTGCATAGTATGGGTGGATGGCTGAATATGTACACTATACATTGGTGGATGTTGGATGGTTAACTATACTACTCTCCCTCACTAACTTTAAGCATCAGCTGCTTATCGATCACTGCACCTGTATATAGCCCTTCTGTAAATAGCCCATCCTACTACCTCATCCCCATATTTATTTATTTTTAACTTCAGCTCAATTTTGCACTCCAGTATCTCTATTTGCACATCTTCATTTGCACATTCCATCATTCCAGTGATTATGCTAATCTGTAATATATTTCGCCACTATGGCCTATTTTTTGTCTTCCTAACCTTACTGCATTTTGCACTACATTTGCACTCTGTATATATATTTTCTATTGTGTTGACTGTACTTTTGTTTATTTCCCATGTGTAACTCTGTGTTGTTGTTTTTTGTCGCACTGCCTTGCTTTGTCTTGGCCAGGTCGCAGTTGCAAATGAGAACTTGTTCTCAACTGACCTACCTGGTTAAATAAAGGTGAAATAAAAAAAATAAAAAAATACAGGTCGATGGCAGAGAAATACTTCAATAGCTAAACATGCATATGATATGAGTGAGGGTAATAATAGTTTACTTAATAGACAGACTGGTTAAATGAACAGGTAAGTGAATATGTTGCATGGTTAAATTAGCTGTCCAGGTAAATGACAGGAAGAGATACTTAAATAGCTAAATGTGTGTATGATATAATTTGGGGTAATAATAGTAATTCCCTTAAAATACAGGGTTTAATTACAGATAACTGCACGTATTGCACATTCAATATACTAAAAGCAATGAAAAAAGATAGAACTGACAGGATACTAATATGCATTCCTGAGTGAATGACTACATAAGTTAAGTCCAATAATTACTTACAATATTGCACGTGATATGATATAACAACTGTACATGAGTATGTATATACAGACCTGAATTAATAAATAAGTCCTGAGTGAATGAGTGATTACGGACCAGAGTTACTCACGGATGGATGCATAATTGTTAAACTAGGTCCTAACACCCCAACAGTTCCAGGTCTGTGTTGCCGACGGCACGGCACCCGGTGAGGCATTATATAGGAAGGACCTCCTGTAGCGCTCTCTGGCACACCGTGGTGGGACCAGTCTGTGACTGAAGGTGCTCCTCTGCATCATAACCATGGCATGCAGAGGGTGGGTGATGTTGTCCATGATGGCCAGCAGATTGGCCAGGATCCGTCTCTCCGCCACCTCCTCTAGAGTGTCAAGGCTCATCCCCAGGACAGAGCTAGCCTTCCTGATCAGTTTATGTATCATGTATCGTGTATCTGTCTTTTGTGTATTTTTGTTCTGGCATTTTGCACCTGCCCTGTGTTTTTTTCGTAGCTGCTTGACAAAGAAATTTCCCCTCGGGGATCAATTAAGTACCTATCTATCTCTATCTATCAACCAGTATCTCTATTTGCACAATCATAATTTGCACATCATAATTTGCACATCCTTCATTCCTGTGTTAATGATGATAATCTGTAATTTATTTCACCACTTTGGTCTATTTATTGTCCTACCTCCTAACCTTACTGCATTTTGCACTACATTTTGCACTCTGTATATAGATTTTCTATTGTGTTTTTGACTATGTTTTGTTTTCTGTGTAACTCTGTGTTGTTTTTGTCGCACTGCTTTGCTTTGTCTTGGCCAGGTCGCAGTTGCAAATGAGAACTTGTTCTCAACTGACCTACCTGGTTAAATAAAGGTGAAATAAAAAAATAAAAAATAAAGTCGGAAATGTCAAAGTTTCCTAGTTCCGACTAGCACGTGAAGGCGGCACCAGTTGTCTTGAAAGCACCATAAGCTCATGCGCAGAAACAGATAAAGATGAACTGCGCACGTGCAGGCTGTTAATTATTATTTTTAAAAAAAAGCTAGTATTGTGTAAAAATATATGTTTTTCTTCGATTAGGTTGTTACAAAAGGTGTTGCAGGTGTTACAAATCGGACATCCATCTAGGATAGGAAATCACTATAAATATATCTATTTTTAAGTTTGTTTATTTTTATAGTAGTTTTTAATGGCGGGTGATCACGTGTCGGGGGTCTCGTCTCCAACCACGTGACGGAGCGCTACGTCACGTCAGAGTGGAAAAGAAACAGGTTACATTCCAAGTCCCTCGCTTATCTGCGCGAGTCGGTTCGGCAAAAATACTTCACATAGCTAAGTGTGTATTATTCTAAGGGTTCCATATCCACGAAATCCGACTAGGAGGTCGACATAGACCCCTTGGTCGGTTGTGTTGCAGAATATCAAACATTCAACTCGGTTTCTGGTCAGTATATAGTTTATTTATGTTCATTATGTTGGGCCTACGGGCCTACCTAGAGCCTCGGTGTCGAGTGTGTATACAACAACACATCGGTAACGTTTTGAAAGGGGCTGCGTTGGTTCTGTGTAGTGCAATTTGTAATGTGATTTGTGCGTGAATTACCATGCTAATGTGCGGCCTGTTCGTTTGTGGGCTCACTAACATGCGGTACGAATGAACATGTTGGCCAGTTAGGTTATCGGTGATGATTTGAGTGGTTGAGAACAACAATTTAGTTAACTAGTTGCAATGCTGGCTGTTAGTAAGTCTTATCCTCGCCGTTACACGAGGTTGAGAAGAACAATCTCATCGACAACTTTGACAAACTTAGCTTGGATGTCCCCTAAAAATGACAGCATGTTAGCTAGATAAATATTAGTTGATATGTTTACTGGAAGACCTGACGTAGGCTAGTTAACTTTGGTTTTAGTGAAATAATATTCATAGAGTTTATGTAACGTTAGTTGGCATAGTTAAGCCAAAGACACTAATAGCTCACTAACGTCAGGTAAATAAAACCATGTTGAGAATGTCAAATCCAGAGCGATTTGTTGCATCGTTCGCAAGTTGACACCATTAAAATCAATCAGTTAGTTAGCAAACTACCTAGTAGTTATCTAGCCTCCCAGTAAATGTGACAAACAAACAACTTAATTTGACAGACCTCAAGTAACGCTAACCATTTCATCGGACCATATTTGCATGTACTGAACTTACTACCAAATTCTTTAAAATGAGTAAACATTAGCTAGTTAACCATCTCTTTGGATGGGTCATTACGGCAGCCACAAAGTCCTAAACCCCGTCTATTTCTACAAATTCACTAATGAAAATTAGGGCAGGGAAATATACATGATATCTTATGAGAGGACCTCATAAGATATCATGATACTTAGCTGCCAATAGATAGATAGATAGATAGATAGATAGATAGATAGATACTTTATTGATCCCCCGGGGGGGAAATTTCATTGTCAAGCAGCTACAACAAAACACAGGGCAGGTGCAAAATGCCACAACGAAAGTACACAAAAGACAGATACACGGTACATGATACATAGAGCGGCAGTATGAATAAGTATAGAAATACAAGATATCTGGAGTGCAAAAAAAGCTATAAAAAGACATTGCATAGTATGAGTGGTTGGCTGAATATGTACACTATACATTGTTGGTTGGTTAACTATACTATACAGGTCGATGGCAGAGAAATACTTAAGTAGCTAAAAATGCGTATGATATGAGCGAGGGTAATAATAGTTTACTTAATAGACAGACTGGCCAAATGAACAGGTAAGTGAACATTTTGCATGGTTAAATTAGCTGTACAGTTAGGTATACAGTTATATTTACAGATAAGTGAGTACTTGCATGGTTACACAAACTGTACAGGTAAATGACAGGAAGAGATACTTTAATAGCTAAATGTGTGTATGATATCATTTGGGGTAATAGTAGTAATTCCCTTAAAATACAGTCCTTAGTGCACAGGGTTTAATTACAACTGCACGTATTGCACATTCGATATACTAAAAGCAATGAGAAAAGGTGCAACTGGCAGGATACTAATATGCATTCCTGAGTGAATGCCTACGTCCAATAATTACTTACAATATTGCATGTGATATGATATAACTGTACATGAGTATGTATATACAGACCTGTATGAATAAATAGGTCCTGAGTGGATGAGTGCTGACGGACCAGAGTTACTCACGGATGGATGCATAATTGTTAAACTAGGTCCTAGCACCCCAACAGTTCCAGATCTATGTTGCCGACGGCACGGCACCCCGGTGAGGCATTATATATATATATATATATATATATATATATATATATATATATTGCTGTTCTCAGAATCCTATACTGAACAAAAATATAAACTCAACATGCAACAATTTCAAAGATTTTACTGAGTTACAGTTCATAAAAGGAAATTAGTCAAATGAAATAAGGTCATTAGGCCCTAATTTATGGATCTCACATGACTGGTGGCATGAAGGCATAGGATCACCCACTGGGGAGCCAGGCCCAGCCAATAAGAATGTGTTTTTCTGCCCAGAAGGGCTTAATACAGACACAAATACTCCACATCACACCACTCCGACTATCCTGCAGGTGAAGAAGCCAGATGGAGGTCCTGAGGTGGTGTGGTTAAACATGGTAGAGGTTGTGGCTGGTTGGATGTACTGCCAAAGTCTCTAAAAGGACATTGGAGGCGTCTTATGGTAGTTAAATTCTCTGGCAACAGGTCTGTTGGAAGTTCCTGCAGTCCACATGCCAATTGCACACTCCCTCAACTTGAGACATTTGTGACATTGTGTTGTGATAAAACTGCACATTTTAGTGGCCTTTATTGTCCCCAGCACAAGGTACACCTGTGTAATGATCATGCTGTTTAATCAGCTTCTTGATATGTTAACCTGTCAGGTGGATGGACTATCTTGGCAAATGAGAAATGCTCACTAACAGGGATGTAAACAAATTTGTGCAACAATTAAGAGAAATACACTTTTTGTGCGTAGGCAACATTTCTGGGTTATTTTATTTCAGCTCATGAAACATGGGACCAACACTTTACATGTTGCGTTTTTATATTTTTTGTTATATTTATTTTTGTTTAGCTGAGATCTTAAATCTGACGATCCACTTAGCTGTTCCGAGTGGTCTGAGGCAGAGTGTTTTCAAGTGCAACAGCTCAGATATTTAACGATGTTCCTACGAAGGTTCTAACTAAGGAACGTAGCCTTAAGACATTTTTTGTAAACAGGGTCCAGGGCCTTTACTAAATTATTAACTATGCATTACCCTAGTTTTTCTCTACAAACAAAACAAGTTATGAATTGAAAAATCAGAAAACCCTGTAGTTAATCTATTTACCTAATCGGCTTGTGTGTGTTCTATGCGAGATATATACTACTCTCGAGGCGCAGACAAGTGCCAAAGGAAGGGAAACCTGCACTCTGACAAGCAGTCAACAGTTCTCCAATTAATTTTGCAGTAGAATGGCCTTCTTAAAAAGTCAGAACTGAACTGCGCTTCTTAATCCTATTTATGTTATCAGTGACCCCTGACCCCCTTCTATTTGACACAGAACCTCACTCTCACACTTTTGTTTCGCAGGTGTTACTCCTTTGTAAATACTGTTTAATTTTAAATACTGTAAATGATGACGTCGGTGGGCGGAAACCGAGCCCGCGGCAGCTGGGAGCAGCAGACGCAGACAGGCCAGACACAGAGCCAGACACAGCACAAGCAGAGGCCTCAGGTTGGTACCCTGCAGCCCACACAGGATGTCATGCACTTCGTCACCTCACACATGGACCTAACAGCTGATGCATTGGTTTTTCATGGTGAAACACCTTGGACGTGGTTCTGGAAGACGTTAGATTGGGTGTGTCCCACATGGCACCCTTTTCCTATAGTGCACTACTTTTGCCCAGAGTCCTATGGTCAAAAGTAGGGCTGGAACAAAACCAGTATCTTGATACGCATTAGTATCATTGCAAGGAAACACAACAGGAAGCAGATTTAAATTCTTTAAGAAAACGGACCCAAAGTTGGAAACAAACATCATGTCATCCAAGCCATAGCGCACATTATTTTACATACAGCAGGTTTTTAAAGGAACAAAGAGACTGGTTTGCTTCTTGTTTTCATATTTTTCTGTTGAAAAAAAACATTGCGACACAACCCTAGTCAAAAATAGTGCACCGTTTTCAGGAATGGGGTGCTGTTTGGGGCGCACCCACTGACCAAACAGCAGATGACCTAGTGGTGCAACGCCTTAGTTGGAAGGAGTCCTGTGTTTTCCACAAGTACCTGGAGTAACCGGCCAGAAAAAGGAGCCAGCCAGACCTCCCCTGGGTTAAACATCTGTTTGCTGCCCAATCTATATTTTGGTGGCCTCTGGTACATTCTAATTCCTTGGTTCCATCCGAAATACACAGCAAAATTTATTGAATACTTTTTCAAATTTACCTCGCAGATATAAAGACGTGTGATTGTGTTTTAGAATGACTTTTTTTTTTTTATTACTGAAAATGTATGAATTCAGTATCTTGTTAGTAGTTTTGGATATCACCTAGGCCTATATGATCAGGACCGTTTTAGTATACTGAACAGCCTAGTGAGGGTTAACACACACTTAAATGTGTTACTCCTGTCGGCCACAGAACGAGCGCCCAGTCCTCGGGAGCGGGCTGCGTCGGTGACACTGTTATCCTCGAAGCGGGCGAGGGATGTTGGTGGTTGTCCCTTTTGTAATCTGATTGTCTGGAGTCCCTGCCACATGTCTTGTGTCTGAGCCGTTGAATTGCAACTCCACTTTGTCTCAATACTGACGTTTTGCCTGTTTGATTGCCTTACAGAGGGAATAACTACACTGTTTGTATTCAACCATACTCCCAGTCACCTTGCAGTGGTTTGCATGTTGAGTTTTGCACGAATGCTGCCATCTATCTACGGTTTTGGTTTGGGTAGGTTTTAATAGTCAGTGGGAACAACCCCTATACACTTCCTGATTAGCACAACAAAAAAAAATCACATTTACATAAGTATTCAGACCCTTTTACTCAGTACGTTGTTGAAGCACCTTTGGCATCGATTACAGCCTTGTCTTCTTGTGTATGACGCTAAAAGTCATACACAAGTCCTTTAGGTTTTTTTTTGGCCAACTCCAAGCGGGCTATCGTGTGCCTTTTACCAAGTAGTGGCTTCCGTATGGCAACTCTACCATAAAGGCCTGATTGGTGGAGTGCTGCAGTAATGGTTGTCCTTCTGGAAGGTTCTCCCATTTCCACAGAGGAGCTCTGTCAGTGACTACTGTATCCCTGGTCACCTCTCTGACCAAGGCCCATCTCCCCCGATTGCCCAGTTTATCCAGGTGGCCAGCTTTAGGAAGAGTCTTGGTGGTTCCAAACTTCTTCCATTTAAGAATGACTGTTGCCACTGTGTTCTTGGGGACCTTCAATGCTGAAGACATGTTTTTGTACCCTTCCCCAGATCTGTGCCTTGACACAATCAATCTACGGACAATTCCTTCGACCTCATGGCTTGGTTTTTGCTCTGACATACACTATCAACTGTGGGACTGTCAATTTACCACAGGTTGACTCAAAGTTGTAGAAACATCTTAAAGATGATCAATGGAAACAGGATGCAACTGCTGGCCTTCTAGGCAGAGTTGCAAAGACAAAGCCAGAAGAAAGTTCTTTGTTTCTGGCCATTTTGAGCCTGTAATCGAACCCACAAATGCTGATGCTCCAGATACTCAACTAGTCTAAAGAAGGCCAGTTGTATTGCTTCTTTAATCAGCACAACAGTTTTCAGCTGTGCTAACATAATTGCAAGAGGGTTTTCAAAATGATAAACTTGGATTAGCTAACACAACTGTGCCATTGGAACACAGGAGTGATGGTTGCTGATAATTGTCCGCTGTATGCCTATGTAGATATTCAATGATAAATCAGCTGTTTCCAACTGCAATAGTCATTTACAACATTAACAATGTCTACACTATATTTATCAATTTGATGTTATTTTAATGGACAATTTGCTTTTCTTTCAAAAACAAACTGTATTTGTTTTATTTATTTATTTGTAAAAAAATAGGTGTGGATTTTGTTGTAAGCATCACCCACTTGTGGAATTCTATGACTTGAGACTGTATCCAATCTGTATTGCTGGAGCATTAGATTGCACGATAGAAATGTGAAGGTAATTTCCGATTGAGCAGTCATGCAGCGTTTACTGTGATTGCAGTCTCCGCTAACGCGAGAATATTGCTTTTAAAAATGTCACTCACTCGCTAATCTCTAAACTACCGCAAATACAGATTGAATAGAACCCTTAATTGTTTGTTTGATAGCGGTGGGAAAGCTACAGGTGGTACCGAACCAATACTTAATGGGTGGATAGACGACTGTCATTGAGATGACATAAGAGCCACTTTTTTTAAACTACTTTGTAGCGACTCAGAAGTTGACGCTCCACTCTTTCTCCACACAGGCCACCGCTGAGCAGATCCGACTCGCGCAGATGATTTCGGACCACAATGATGCTGATTTTGAAGAGAAAGTCAAGCAGGTGAGAACATGGCTCACCCTTCATCACATGTAGCATCCCACTGTACCTTCTAGACCTTGTTTGCTGCCAGAAGGGAGGTCTGTTTCATTGGTGTACATTCAAAGAGATCTAGTAGTGTCCCAGGGTTTCCCTTTTAGGAGAATGTGGCGCCAGACAAAACGCCAGTCTCAACGTCAACAGTGAAAAGGCAAATCCGGGATGCTGGCCTTCTAGGCAGAGTTGCAAAGATAAAGCCAGCATCCCGGAGTCGCCTCTTTACTGCTGATCGTTGAGACTGGTGTTTTGCGGGTACTATTTAATGAAGCTGCCAGTTGATAAAAAAATAAATAAATAAAGCTGTTTCCAGCTACAATATTCATTTACAACATTAACAATGTCTACACTATTTCTCTTAATTTAATTATTTTAATGGACAAAAAAATATTGCTTTTCTTTCAAAAACAAGGACATAAGTGACCCCAAACTTTTGAATGGTAGTGTATGTAACCAAATGACTGGATTAACGGTACATTTACTTGACTGAGTTTATTGTCCCCATGGGGACATTTTGTTGCAGTGTCAAACTTTTCTGGAGCAGGTTTTCATCAAAGATATCTGTACTTTTCTCCGTTCAAGTCTGTAACTTATCAAAATGTGGAAAAAGTCTAGGGGTCTGAATACATTCGGAATGCACTGTATATTAAAACTATAGTTCCTCACAGTAAGTGATTAAAAAAAAAAAAAAAAAAAAAATCTTTACAACTATCTCCCCCTCGATAATCACCAATCCTTTGTGTGAAAGAGGATCGGAAGCTATAGCCCTACTGCTGTAATTTTGGTGCGCATAGGAGTCACGAGTGCATTCAGGTGCGTGTTCCATGGCTTTTTTCCCCCTCCACAATAGACGGGGTCAGTGCATATTTGGATTGGTGTTTGGCTTGTATGACGTCAAAGAGATATTTGTTATAATAGTCTCATCTTTCAAAATACATAGTCCTCTTAATTTACAGTATTTCCCTCATTCGGACACTTCTTTTGCCGAAGTTGCCCAATTAGCAGGAGGGATCTGGGCAACTTGTGGTGTTCAAGTTCAGAAGGGCTGTCAGTCAAAACCCATACAGCACTGTGAAGCGCAGAGCCTGAGCTCTGAAATCATTTATAGCATGTTACTGTACAGCCACTGCGTTCCAATTTAGACGCCCAAGTGTGTAAAGGGCTACATTGCAATATACTCACCCAAGATTCTCATCCATTTCCCCTTGTCCAGCTGATTGACATCACAGGCAAGGACCAGGATGAGTCCATGATCGCTCTGCATGACTGCAACGGAGATGTCAACAGAGCCATCAACGTGTTGCTGGAGGGTTGCCTAGATACTGTGAGTTTGGGGTAGAGGGGGGGGGGGATCGTAACTTCCACTTAAGTGGATTATTGTTATTCGTTCATGTCAGTGGGAGGCTAAGTAAAAATGTGACTTAAGTGTAAGTTAGTATTCGCCCCTAACATAATCAAACTGAACCCTGTCGGTCACCTCACCCGTCTCCTCAGGACTCTTGGGAGATGGTGGGGAAGAAGAAAGGAGTGTCTGGTCAGAAGGAGCCTGGCCAGCCTGAAACCGGAGAGGAAGGAAAGGAGAACAGGGAGAGGGGAGCAGAGAGGGACGTGGCGCGTCGTCGAGGTGGGGCCCCGCGAAGGGGCAGAGGGGCCAGCAGGGGACGGGAGTGTGAGTAGAGTTCATGCCTTTTGCATTAGGTTGATGGGACGTGACACTGGCACACCAGTGTGGAGTCTTTGTAGCTCCTGCCCTTGTCTTGGAGGAGGGGCAGTGTACGCCACAAACATTCTCCCCCTAGATTTCTTATTTCTTCCCGCATTGTAGGGACTTGACAGACATTCTAACTTCAAAGCTAATTTCTGACTCCACATGCATCCGATTTCCCTCACTACCTCTAATGTCCGTTCCCACTCTTCTCAGTCCGTGGACAGGAGAATGGTCTGGATGGAGGAAAGGCTGCTAGTATAGCAGGCAGGGGCTCAGAGCGAGGCCACAGGGTGAGAGGCAGGGGAAGAGGTAAGTCTTTCCACTACAGTGCAGTGCATTCGGTATTCAGGCCCCTTGACCACATTTTGTTACGTTACAGCCTTATTCTAAAATGGATTATAGTCCCCCCCCATTGTCAATCTACACACGCCTAAGTATTCAGACCCTTTACTCAGCACTTTGTCGAAGCACCTTTGGCAGCGATTACAGCCTCAAGTCTTCTTGGGTATGACGTTACAAGCTAAGCACACCTTTATTTTGAGAGTTTCTCCCATTCTTCTCTGCAGATCCTCTCAAGCTCTGTCAGGTTGGATGGGGAGCGTTGCTGCACAGCTATTTTTAGGTCTCTCCAGAGATGTTTGATCGGGTTCAAGTCAGGGTATTGGCTCGGCCACTCAAGGACATTCAGAGACTTGTCCCGAAGCCACTACTGCATTGTCTTGGCTGTGTGCTTAGGGTTGTTGTCCTGTTGGAAGGTGAACCGTCACCCCAGTTTGAGAATCTGCTCAGGACTTCATCAAGGATCTCTGTACTTTTTTTCTCTGTTAATATTTCCCTCAATCCTGACTAATCTCCCAGTCCCTGTTGCTGAAAACATACCCACAGCATGATGCTGCCACCACCATGCTTCACCGTAGGGATAGTGCCAGGTTTCCTCCAGACGTGACGCTTGGCATTTTGGCCAAAGAGTTCAATCTATGTTTCATCAGACCAGATAATCTTGTTTCTCATGGTCTGAGTCCTTTAGGTGCCTTTTGGGGAAACTTCACGTGGGCTGTAATGTGCCTTTTACTGAGGAGAGTCTTCCGTCTGGCCACTCTACCATAAAGGCCTGATTGGTGGAGTGCTGCAGAGATGGTTGTCCTTCTGGAAGGTTCTCCCATCTCCACAGAGGACCTGTAGAGCTCTGTCAGAGTGACCATCAGGTTCTTGGTCACCTCCCTGACCAAGGCCCTTCTCCCCCAATTGCTCAGTTTGGCTGGGCGGCCAGCTCTAGGAAGAGTCTTGGTGGTTCCAAACTTCTTCCATTTAAGAATAATGGAGGCCACTGTGTTCTTGGGGACCTTCAACGCTGTAGAAATGTTTTGGTTATCTTACCTAGATTTGTGCATCGACACATCCTGTCTCGGAGCGCTATGGACAATTCCTTCAGCCTCATGGCTTGTTTTTTCCTCTGACATGCACTGTCAACTGTGGGACCTTATATAGACAGGTGTGTCTTTCCAAATCATGTCCAATCATTTGAATTGACCATAGGTGGACTCCAATCAAGTTGTAGAAATGGATGATCAATTGAGCTCAATTTCAAGTCTCATAGCAAAAGGTCAGAATACTTATATAAATAAGGTATTTCAGTCTGATTTTTAAGATATATTGTGTTTGTGTAGATTGAGGATTTTGGAAAAATTTAGTCAATTTAAGAATAAGGCTGAAACAAAATGGGGAAGAAGGGGTCTGAATACTTTCCGAATGCACTGTAATATTGGCCAATTGAAAGAATAGTAGTTTCCATGGGTTTGGGTGGGAAGAGCGATTGGTTGGACTCCTGAAACCCAAACTAAGCCTGATGACCCCTCTAGAGTGTAACAACTACGATGTCATAGTGTTCTAGGGCTCCAGACTAACTTCTAACCCTGGTGGTATTAGTGTCATTTAACGTTTTCAGTTGGTGGCACCAGCCTATGATTGTGTCGTCACGCAATATAAATAATTGGTTATTATAGTCACTGCCCGATCTTCAAGTGTAAATAGACAACTGACACGGTATTGAATAAATAACAAATAATACATGTCCAAACAGGAAACAATGAGTCAAGATATTTTAATTTACACCCAAATCTAGTGATTGGCGTTACATTTTTATATTGACAATTACTCTTGTATTTTTAACGTGAAAATAGGGCTCCAAAATGTTCCGACTTTTTAAATGTAATTTTTATAGATTAATTTGACTACATCTTTATGTACACTAATATCACAGGCTCAAAACACATGAACTAGATTACAAACTCTAAATATATATATTTTTTTTTTATTTCACCTTTATTTAACCAGGTAGGTCAGTTGAGAACAAGTTCTCATTTGCAACTGCGACCTGGCCAAGACAAAGCAAAGCAGTGCGACAAAGAAAAACAACACAGAGTTACACATTAAACAAACTGTCAAAAACACAATAGAAAATCTATAAACAGAGTGCAAAATGTAGTGCAAAAATGCAGTAAGGTTGGGAGGTAGGACAATAAATAGACTATAGAGTAGAAATAAATTACAGAATTATCATCATTAACACAGGAATGAAGGATGTGCAAATTATGATGTGCAAATAGAGATACTGGAGTGCAAGATTAGTGAAAAATAAACAAAAATAAATATGGGGATGAGGTAGTAGTGTGGGCTATTTACAGAAGGGCTATATACAGGTGCAGTGATCGATAAGCAGCTTTGACAGCTGATGCTTAAAGTTATTGAGGGAGATAGGAACCTCTAGCTTCAATGATTTTTGCAATTCGTTCCAGTCATTGGCAGCAGCGAACTGGATAATACCTACTGCTAGTAGCCATGTATTCATCTAACAGTACAAACTCTAAATATAATACCTACTGCTAGTAGCCATGTATTCATCTAACAGTACAAACTCTAAATATAATACCTACTGCTAGTAGCCATGTATTCATCTAACAGTACAAACTCTAAATATAATACCTACTGCTAGTAGCCATGTATTCATCTAACAGTACAAACTCTAAATATAATACCTACTGCTAGTAGCCATGTATTCATCTAACAGTACAAACTCTAAGTATAATACCGGAGTGAGGTGACCAGGTAGAAAGTGCAGCTTGCACCGATTCCACCAACTATTTTACTGTCAAAGGGTTGCAGAGCTCCAGACTGTCTCAGTTGTAGGGAACTCCATCATTTCAATTTGCATTCAAGCCGGCAAATGCGTTGTATTTTCTACAGTCTTGTTATTTTTTTTTGTCAGTAGTGTAACTTGTCTGTCCTCTCTCTCTGTAGGGGGAGAGCGGGAGCGAGGCAGGCGAGGGGGCAGGTTTTCAGCGCAGGGCATGGGGTAAGTGAACACCTGTGCTGCTGACAGAGAAGGTTTTATGATCCCTCTTACCTGTTGCCATGGTCACCAGAGAGCAGGACCTCAGCGGCCAAATCAAGTTGAAATGCAGGGGCTGTACATAAACCCTTATGGAACGCCACCGAGCTCTTTTTGTCTCTGAATAACGGATTTGCATTGAAGTCAAATATAGGTGGAACCACACCATATCTGTAACTAAATGGGTGGGCATTGAGTTTGTTCCGTGTAGGGTTCTGCTCTGTGTCTCTGGCATATGATGTGTTCTAGTTTCTTGTCCTTCCCTTTGGGTTAAAATGGGACTCAGGTTTGTGTGCGTGAGTTCTGTATTTTGTCTGTCAGTATTCGTCGTCTCAACCCACCCCGGTCATTGAGTGCCCTAGATGTCATCACATAGGAAGTGGTTAGGCCTATATACTTTCAATTGCTTTGACCATGCTCACAGTGACGAGATTGTAAACAGCCCTTTTTAAACCAACTTTGATAATGAGTAGTATCAAATTCGCTCTACATAAGACATGTTACTGTATCTTGTATGTCACTTTGTATTTAATAATAATTAACATTTAGTTTGCTATATAATTCCTCCTAGGTGTTAGCACTACCATTAAGCCCCAGTGAGATGACACAACCTACTATTTCTAGGGCTGTCAAATACCAGGCTTTGTGGGTTTTTTTAGTGGGCGTGGCTAGTGTGGGCTCTTTCCCAGTTGGTGCAGCAGTTTAAAACGCTTCCTCAAAGTAGGGCTGGGCGATATGGCCTAAAAATCATATCTACATGGGCAATTCTGTGTGTGTGTGTGTGTTTATAGATGGTGTGTGTGTGGCCACCCCTTCAAATTTGTGGATTTGGCTATTTCAGCAACACCTGATGCTGACAGGTGTATAAAACCAAGCACACTGCCTTTCAATCTCCATAGACAAACATTGGCAGTAGAATGGTTACTTTCACAGTGACTTTTGACATGGCACAGTCATAGGATGCCACCTTTCCAACATTTCATCACATTTCGGCCCTGCTAGAGCTTCCCCAGTCAACTGTAAGTGCTGTTATTGTGAAGTGGAAACAGCAATGGCTCAGCTGTGAAGTGGTAAAGCCACACCAGCTCACTGAACAGGACCACTGAGTGCTGAAGCACGTAGTGCGTAATAATCTTCTGTCCTCGGTTGCAACACTTACTACCGACTTCCAAACTGCCTCTGGAAGCAACGTCAGCACAAGAACTGTTCGTTGGGAGCTTCATGAAATGGGTTTCCATGGCCGAGCGTTGTTTAACACTTTCTACATGATTCCATGTTATTTAATAGTTTTCATGTCTTCCCTGTTTATTCTACTATGTAGAAAATAGTACAAATAAAGAAACCCCTGAATGAGTAGGTGTCCAAACTTTTGACTGGTACTGTACATTCAAATTAATTATACATATATATATATATATATATATATATATATATATATCTCTATCGCCCAGCCCTACCTCAGACAAACCTGCATGTTCGTTTCATCCCTTTGAAATAATTAAGTGATTTATCGCTGACATACCTGCTTTGTGGAACATGAAAGAAAGATGGGCTGTTCGTAATGCGAAACTGCTTCCAACCGCGTCAGTCCTTAACTTCTTTCAACTTGTAAAAATTATCTTCATGTTCCACTGTTTAATCGGGAGACATTAGAGGAGAGGGGACTATGTGGCAGAACGGCTCCAGTCAGCTTGGTCTGGATGGCCACTAACCTGGAGTGTGAGTGAGCCAGCGCCATAGGCTTGCGTAGACGGACAGCTAGACAGTTTGTTGCGTTGTCACCAACATGTCTCTCTCTCTTAGGGCGTGTCACTGCTGCTATTGTGTGGCCTTTGGGAGCTTGTGTTTGCATGAGTGTGTTCTGTTGGTTCCAACTGTGCTTCCCGTCCTGATCATAATGCAATTATTGTTACTTATGGAACACAGTTTTCTGTTTTGTGTTTGTCAGCCCTGTTTCCCCTTTTTTAGTTTACCAGCTACACCTATAGAAAGTGTCACTGACCCAACAATGCAGTGCTCACAGAAAATGTGTGTTGCAGGAGTGTAGGGACTTGTGTTGCAGGAGTGTAGGGATTTGTGTTGCAGGAGTGTAGGGACTTGTGTTGCAGGAGTGTAGGGACTTGTGTTGCAGGAGTGTAGGGACTTGTGTTGCAGGAGTGTAGGGACTTGTGTTGCAGGAGTGTAGGGACTTGTGTTGCAGGAGTGTAGGGACTTGTGTTGCAGGAGTGTAGGGACTTGTGTTGCATGTGATTTCTTTATATTCCTCTGTAAAATAATGAAGTCTAAAACCACACACTACATCCCCCACTGTCCCCGTTGTGCTGCTTGTAATCGTTGCTGTTGTTTTTCCTCTAAAGCCAGATTGATAAGGGGCCCAGATATGATTTGTCAGGAGAAGAGAGGTGAGTGCACCGCCACTGGTGTGTCAATCTTGCTATCTGTTGGGGTGGGGGAACATTCTGCCAAATGCCATGAGCGAGAGAAGGATGGAGATGAACACACAGGAAACAGGGCAGACTAAACGGAAATGACATGCACCATGATATGGAATTAAATGTTAAACTAAAAATGTAAGGTTAAAAAATATAAAGCAAATCAAGAATGGCGAGACTAATCCAATTAACCCGAATATAACAGACCCCTTGACTTTATACACATTTTGTTACATTACAACCTTATTCTAAAAACAGTTTTTTTTTTTTTTTTTTTGGCAAATGTATTCAACATAAACCGACGATGAAGCATGGTGGTGGCAGCAACATGCTGTGGGGATGTTTTTCAGGAACTGGGAGACTAGTCAGGATTGAGGGGAAAGATGAACAGAGCAAAGTACTGAGAGATCCTTGATGAAAACCTACTCCAGTGCGCTCAGGACCTTAGACTGAGATGAAGATTCTCTTTCCAACAGGACAACAACCCTAAGGAGACAGCCAATACAACGCAGGACTGGCTATTTAATCCATTTTAGAATAAGGCTGAAACGTAACAATGTGTATTAAGTCAAGGGGTCTGAATACTCTCAGAATGCGCAAAATAATTGTAGTGTCTATAAACAGTGTAACTAAAATGCAATGCACAAATATTAGAATAAGCTGTTGGATACGGTGTTTAAATGCACTGTGTGAAAACAGGACAGTCCCTCCCTGCCAATGTACAGCACCCCTGTTACGGTCTTTTGGTTCTCATCGGGAGCTAGTCAAACATGAATAGTCTGAATTCCTGTCAGATCCTGGAAACGTCTGACGTCAATCTACTAAACAGCACTAGGTTGTATTGCACTGTACAGTTTGTAGAGCCGCACAGTCTCTGAGCCTGAAAGAAGCAAGAGAACAAAGTTATTTTAAGGATGTGCTTGTTTTTTTTTTGCTCTATAATTCTCTGAAGCCATGACATGATGCGTCAAAAGACTTGTGGAAGACGTTGTTTTTTTGCCAACGCACACAGAGAAAGTTGAGGAAAAACTTCCTGGATTATTTTCCCATTCCTTGGTTGTCCTCCTTCAGTCTTTATGAATCTGTTCGACTGACATTTCTCAGATGAATGTTGTCTAACTGCAACACATCAGATCTCCTCAAACACTTCCTCTCCAATCTCACTGCTTGCTTACTTCATCCTTTACAGTATATCTCCCGCAGTCAAATGTTCCCATTGGGAGACCCATTGGAAGTGGTTGTGCTCAAAACCACGGCTTCTTCTCTTGCAGAACATTCAACCCGGCGGACTACGCTGAGCCGACCCAGACAGAGGAGAGCTACGGCAGGGGAAGCACCTGGAACAACACGGGCAACCTGGAGCCAGAGGAAGGACCCAGTAAGGAACCCACCTACTGCTCAACCTAGGCCTAGACACTTCATGTAGATCTGCATTATGGTGTGTTAGCAAGATGGTGGAAAGTCCATCTAGCTTATCTAGAGCCAAAGGAAGGAGCCATTAAGAAACCAAGCTACTACTTAGTCAAAAACACACTAGAAACTACCCATAGACCTGAAAGAATCAGACAGATGTGTGGTCTAGTTGTGTTAATGACTAACTCTCCATGGGGTCTGATAGGACTTAATCTGCTAGTCTTTGAATGATCTGAGGTATACTACGATGCATGCTAGATTTATTCCGTGTCTTTTAATCAAAATATCAGACAAAATGTTCAGCTGCCCCTTCAAGGGCGGCCAGGATACCGCGATAACGGTGCCACTCAAGTCCTGCCGTGTGAGTGAGAGATTTGGGATCTTCTATCAGTTGAAGCAGCAGACTAAAATTAAACCTTGTAAATGGGCAAGAAAACACGAGGACAAAATCTCTTTGTAGACTTTTTAGTAAATTAGAACAACCAGTGAGGTGGGATATAGATTCCGATTTCTTTTTGCAACCAGAAATATTACTGAAGCATTTTTCCAACTAACTTGCACGTGCTTTATATTTTACTTTTTGTTTTTTTATTCGCTAATGTAATGCTCTCACAGTAGAGCCCTGCAAGTTGACCACCTGCCAACGTGGCTGGTGAAATATACAGTACATTCATACCTGCCAATACTTTAATCTACCCACAGGTGGCGGTGTTCGTTTTATGCCCTGACTATCATGCTTGTAAACTAATTCAAAGTTAAAAAACCACTTTAATAGATTACTTTTTTATAAATGTTTTGTTGCATTTAACTGACATGCTGTTATAGACCGTTTCCTAAATGGGTGACGTCAGAGGTCACCATGTGGAAGAAGTGGGTGCTCAGGATAATAGTTTCCCACTAGTAAATAGCAGTTTTTAGGGCTGTCCATGTGGATTTTTCCCAGCCGTATGGAGTCAAGTTCAGCACTTCCCAGTTGGTTACGAACGCACCATGACTGCCTCCTTCAGTGCCAGATGTGCACCTGTGACTCTCATACCGTGCTACAGACACACCCCTTTATACCTCCCACTCCAGGGTAATGTGATGGGCTGTCACCTTAAGTAAACGCAAAAAGCTCAACAGATGCATTGGCCATTCCATTGAAAGCTTTGGTTTCCTTATATAGTGGGTACTACCTGTTTTGCTGTATTGGGTGTAAGAGTGACGTTTGTAATGTGGCTCGCACTTTCACGAGGTGCTGAAACACCCTTTTCTCAGTCACCGAGAATGGGCGCATATCTGCAGCTATTAACAAGACTCAAAAAAAAAAAAAAAAAAAAAAAAAAAATATATATATATATATATATATATATATATATATATATATATATATATATATATATATATATATAAATATATATATATATATATATATATATATATATATATATAAACATGGCCTACCTATCGCTATTGTATTTCTTTGGCAGGGTCAGAATCGGCTGCAAAGTGCTGCTTGAATGTGGAGGGGAGACTGTCTTGCTCCGCTATACTTGGGTGACGTCGGCTTAAATGTGTCAACATATTTCAGGTGGCAGCAGCATAGGCTATTCTCATTGAGCGTGGTGACGTACTGTTAAAGTTTTATCCACAACTTTCTGTCAGTTGCCGTTGTAATCTACTGGGAAGCCAATGTTCCTAAACTGGAGATTTAAACAATGTTGGAGGATCCTCCAATTCTGGTTAATCGACCCCACCACTCGCCGTTGTACAGAACTAGCTCCCGGCTGCTCCTCACAAAAGGACCGTTTGAAATGCATCAATTTTTAAGATTAGAATTTTGATTTTAGGTCTCTAAAAATGTTTTGTTCGCCTAGGCTCTAGTTTTAACAGAATAAGCTGAAATTTGCTCGAAGCATAGGCCTACAAAAACATTTGTATTCATTTGGGTTCAATGCGACCCGAACGGTTCGGTACGAATGTGTACAGTTACATCTTTCATTGCTTCTCAACTCGCGGCTCAGACACGTCATTCAGGATCAAATGAGTTAGCCTGGAGTTAGCCTGCCCCTGAGCAGGTTAGTTCTGAAGGATTTGTTGCTATAGAAATTTGCCTGACTAAAAGGTGTGCTGCTTTCGTGGTACCGGTTATCCCTAGTTGAACTGAGAGTTGACCAAACTTCTCGCTAACTCCTCAAACCCGGTACGTTGTATACCTCTCAGTAGTCTTGCCACAGGTCTCACCTCTCACTTCTCCTTTCTTGTAGGGATTGAGTACCCGGCTCGAGGAGAGGGAACAAATTACCCACCCAAGTTTGACTCTAACCCTAGTAAGATTGAACCTCCATCTTCTGAGGCCCTAAACATCACATCTCCTTTTCTGTTTGATGCCTTTTTGTTTTGAAACTTAATACTAAGTACAGTTTGTTTCTTTACATTCCTATAGATGCCTGGAGGAGCGCGACAGAAGAGTGGGGTACTGAGGACTGGAATGAGGACGTAAGTACCTTTTTTATTTTTTCACTATGCCTATTTGACTCGTTTCAGGAAACTAGGCGTATATCACAGGTCACTACTGAGCAATTTGAATGCAAACTAAAAAAAAAAAAGAAAAAAAAAAGTGTTTTTTGCCTTCTGGAACACGGATACAATTGTTCAATTACAAACCTAGTAAATTAAGCCACAGAAAGACAGCAACCTTCCCACTAGCTATGATTGGCTGAGGTAATGAGTGGGCTAGACATGCCAAGAGAGAAGTTCGGATTGTTCTGCCATATAGAAGGCTTGTATTTGAGCTGGTCAGAATGTGTAGGTAATCCTGTCTAATGCAGCTTTTTTGAGATGTAGTGGAGCTGCGTAAGTGTTGCTCCTCTTTCTGGAGAATAAAGTTTTGAAATCAGTGAAATTGGTGTATGATTGCTAAGGAAACACGTCACAGGGAAACACGTCCATCATGCATGATGTATACTTGTAAGATTGTCTAGCTAGCTACATTTTCAGTTATTACACGTTTCTAATTTTGAGTGGTTTCATTTGAAGTTAAGTGTTCTGTTAGCTAGCTAGCCAACATTAGCTGGCTGGCTTCCTAGCTAACGCCAAGTGTATGATCTTATTATTCGTATATAAGAGCCATTTGCTTGCTAGTTAGAACCTAATGTTAGCTAGCTAACATTCTACCTGGTTGGTAAGCTACCAGCTGATTCATGCAGGTTCGTAGCGTCATGAGTTGGGATTATGGTTAATTGTTTAGATAGTTAGCTAACGACTTGCTAGCTAAAGTTACGTGTATGATCGTTTACCTAGCTAGCTACATGTCTTAACAAAAGACTCCACTATGCAATTAACCATTTCGGGGTACGTTCATAAATTCAGTCTGAGTATGCCAGAGCGCAGAATAACTGATGAGTTTATGAACGCATAACACCTGTTGAATATGGCCGGTGTCAGTAAACGTTGGTAAAAAAACATAATTCAATTGTTGCCAGCAGAGCTGGTTAGGCTGTTGTCATGTTACCCAGAGGTAAACAATGAACCATAATCCCAATTTTGCCAAAGTAAATTGCAAGCTAGCCAATGTTAGCCAATTAGCTTGGGTGCTTGACTGCCGTTGAGGTCAGAACGCTCGGATCAACCCTACTCATCGGCCAAAACTAGATGGGTGGGGCTAAAGCTTAAGAGGGTGTGAACGATGCTGAATGGGTGTAGACAAAGAAGAGCTCTTCACTAGGTACCATAACATTCAAAGGCCAGTTTCTCAAGTGAGAACAAGTTTATCAACTTTCAAAGCAGAATGACTTCCCCATTGTTCTCTTAAATGCAGTGTATGATATACACTTGTTGCTCTTATCCAATGTAAATAGAATTTGTAGCAAATTTATAAATAACTGATATCTCATTTACATAAGTATTCAGACCGTTTTGCTCTGTACTTTGTTGAAGCACCGATTACAGCTTTTTTCAGATCTCTCCAGAGATGTTCGATCGGGTTCATGCTTTGGCTGGGCCTCTCAAGGACATTCAGAGACTTGTCCCGAAGCCACGCCTGCGTTATCTTGGCTGTGTGTTTTTAGGGTCGTTGTCCTGTTGGAAGGTGAACCTTCGCCCCAGTCTGAGGACCTGAGTGCTCTGGAGCAAGTTTTCATCAAGGATCTCTCTGTACATTGCTCCGTTCATCTTTGCCTCGATCCTGAGTTGTCTCCCAGTAACTGCCGCTGAAAAACATCCCCACAACATGATGCTGCCACCACCATGCTTCACAGTAGGGAAGGTGCCAGGTTTCATCCAGACGTGACACTTGGCATTCAGGCCAAAGAGTTAAATCTTGGTTTCATCAGACCAGAGAATCTTGAGTCTTTAGGTGCCTTTTGGCAAACTCCAAGCGGGCTGTCATGTGCCTTTTACTGAGGAGTGTTTTCCCGAATGGCCACTCTACCATGAATGCCTGATTGGTGGAGTGCTGCAGAGATAGTTGCCCTTCTGGAAGGTTCTCCCATCTCCACAGGAACTCTGGAGCTCTGTCAGTGACCATCTGGTTTTTGGTCACCTCCCTGACCAAGGCCCTTCTCCCCCAATTTAAGAATGATGGAGGCCACTGTGTTCTTGGGGACCTTCAATGTTGCAGACATTTTTTGGTATCCTTCCCCAGATCTGTGCCTCTACACAATCCTGTCTCGGAGCTCTACAGACAATCCCTTCGACCTCATGGCTTAGTTTTTGATCTGACATGCACTCAACTGTGACTTTTTTTTTTTATATAGGCAGGTGTGTGTGCCTTTCCAAATCATGCCCAATCAATTAAATGTGCCACTGGTGGAGTCCAAGTTTTCGAAGCATCTCAAGGATGATCAATGGAAACCAGATGCACTGGATCTCAATTTCGAGACTCGTAGCAAAGGGTCTGAATACTTATGTTAAGGCATATCATTTAATTTTGTAAAAAGTTCAGAATCTGTTTTCACTGTCATTATGGGGTATTTTGTGTAGATTGCTGAGGAACATATTTTTATTTAATCCATTTTAGAATAAGGCTCTAACGTAACAATGTGTATAAAGTCGAGGGGTCTGAATACTTTCCGAAGGCACTGGATGACACAAATCGCACTATGTACATTCTGCATATGTATCCAGATGTTCAAATAAGCCTTAAGCCTGAACACTGAACTTGGCCCAAATAGCTACAGATCTAATAGAGGCTTTCTTGAATTATACAGTGAATACTCTTATTGAAATCCTCCAGCCTTCTGCTTTATTCTTCCGTTTATAGTTTATAGTTTTAGGGTAATGTATTTCGTTATGTCTTGATTTCCTTTTAATGCTGTTGCACTGATTTAATCAATTTGTCCTTTTCTCTCTAGCTGTCAGAGACCAAGATCTTCACAGCCTCCAATGTGGCCCCCATGCCGTTCCCCCAGGAGAATGTCACCATCACTGCAGGACAGCGGTGGGCTGGCCTAATGTGGCATGCAGACACCCACAGCCAGCCACTCTACAGTCATACTCTCACACACATACATGCAACCACAACTCCTCACCCACTCACTGAAAGCCATGAATCTTTCTTGACTCGTGTCCATGTAAAACAGTGATCTTCAACAATACCAAACTGTAGTCTAGTCAAATGGACAGTCTCCCCCTTTACTGTGATTCTATGTGTAGATTTTTTTTTTTAATTCAAGCATTTGTTTTTTGGCTATGATTTTTCAGCTCAGTGTCAGGTTTCATCCAACCCAAAATGTACTGTCATGCATACAATTGTTTAGCTACCGTGAGTCAGAACATCTGTTGCTCATACCCTGTGATAGCATCCTGTCCAGGGGGTGTACTTGTACGTCAAGCTCACTCACGCTACAGAAGCAGGAGATGGGCTACTGCCTTATGGGCCGTTCTGGCTCGGACAAGGCTAATTACTTAGTATCTCTGACCTCTGCCACCTGCAGGATTGACCTGGCAGTGCTGCTGGGGAAGACTCCCCCATCCTCCTCAGAGCCCTCGGGCCCCATGAAGGCCAGCCAGCCCCCCTCTCTCCCTCAGTCACTCGTCTTCAGCAACTCCAAGCAGGGTGTGCCGCTGTCACAACCACCCTCCAGCAGCACCTCCTACACCCAGCACAGCATGGTGAGCCCACAGGGGGGGACACAACTTCCGCTGCTCTATTCTACAGTTTAGTGACTACTAAGATTGGAACTGACAGTTTTAACTACTTTGCATATATGAAACAATCATATCAGTAAAAAATATCAAATTCTCAGTTTATTCTACAAAACCAACTTGATAAGAGATTTTAAAAATAGGTTCTATTTGACTCAACATTCTATGATATACAGTAAGGTGTTGTCAGTGTAGGCTTTGACACTTCTGTTTTCTCAATAACATTCAAATCAGCATTGAAAAAAGGCACAATGTTAAGATTGTTCAACCTGAGCGAGTCCGACTACAAGTCAGAGACCACTATGATGACACTCCAAAATGTGTTTGATGGATCGCAGGAAAAAAGCAGGAATAGGCTTTTGTAGGCTACAGTCCAAGCTATGTCTTCCAATGGTGAGACTGCTGTCGGCATCCAAAGATTATCCAACTTGAATAAACGCTTGGAGGTAAGGATGACAGCAGTGGTGTAGTCTACGGTGATACGGATATCACTTATTATTGATCTACATAGTGCATTGATGTGAATCACACTGCTGCTCTCTCATTTAGCTATTTGCGCCTTACGTATTGTGGTTGTTGTGGATGGCTGTTAACAAATCTAAATATGTATTTGAACCCGAATAATGGTTGAATTCACAAAGTTTAAGCTGCCTATCAATCATTCTTTTTGAAACCAGTGGAAAGCTAGTAAAAAATGCTCTCTTGCAACAGCTGCATAGTGTGGATCCAAGCCAATGGGATAAAAGTGGGGCTTTATATTGCTCAAACTTTTGATATACTTAAAGGGGCAATCTGTAGTTAATCCATCTCTTTTTGGACTTAAAAATAATTTAAACAGTACCAGTCAAGTTTGGACACCTACTCATTTAATGGTTTTTCTTTATTTCAAAACATCAGAACTGAAATAATACATAAGGAATTATGTACTAACAGTGTTTAACAAATAGAAACTTTAGATTCTTCAAAGTAGCAACTCTTTTCCTTGACAGCGTTGCACACATGGCATTCTCGCGCCTCACTTTTCTCTGTGGAAAATCCGTTAAACAGTGAATCAATTTTGTCTGGCCTTAATGGTCAATATCTCATTTTTCAATTCTAATAAATGAGCCCAATCGGTTCTCCATGACAACAAAATCATAAACAACAGAGTAGGGCTGGATAATTAATCCTTAGTTTTGGGGTCATGCTCAGGTAAAACAATTTGGCTAATCTATACTTCCATATTTCCAAGTCCTATGCTTGAAGATCAAGGGGTATAACATTTATTGGAATGACTGGAATTCTGATACTTTGGTTTTAATGTAAAGATATAATTTAATCGTATTATTATATGTAGTAGAAAGCGATGGGTTAGAAGAAGCCTACATAACCAACCCATAAAGCAAAATGTAACATCCATATGACCTGCTATGTAAACTTTAACATAGATACATTTTTGTCTTCGTCTAATGCCTCTTAAGTGGAAAGTAATCTAAAAGTAACAGAATGTAATCAGATTACGTTACTGAGTTTGGTTAATCCAGAAGTTACGTTACTTGTTACCGTTTTGGACAGGCAACTGTAACGGATTACATTTAGAGAGTAACCTAGCCAACCCTGGGCATTGCTGTCAGAATAGATGGCTGCTGTTCAATGCATGATTTAATAATACTGTAATTCACCAATACATTTCTTGGTAGTCCAAAGAATATTGAAATCACAATTGGCCTGGTACATTGTTTAATGCCTTCATTCAGTATTTTTTCTTTACCTTCTATAACGGTATTTGAATGTTTGGTTTGTTAAATGTGATACGCCGTTTGTAACGCCAATCTTTATAGTTTACTCTGCTGCTTGAGTCCTCGCTTTCCACACAAACCTGTCACTCAAGAGTGCATTTGTTGTTCTTCTACCACGAGACTTGTATTCAGTCTGCATGGTCAATGCAGCACATGCAACAATGTTGATGACTAGGATGTTGTTTTCACTTTGCTTCTTAAAATAAGGACAATGTTCACAAGTCAGTCACAACGTGGCTAATAGGCTAGCATATCAATTTATGTAGTAAGCCGATCACACAGAGCCTAACGTCAGCTAGATTCTAGGAGGATGTTATCGGAGGAGTGGGTGACTGACTTTTTACTGCTAACAGTACACCAGGGAGGCCTCAGTGTCATTGGCTATGTCTGCCCGGAGTGGCACCGTGATATCCCTGATCTCAGCCAGTGATTTACGGGACATTCAACGACACCTATCGTTTTTCGGTGGCTACACAGCTAGTGATGCTGGTGTCCATTTGGTTAGCTGCAAGAAATGTGAATCGAGAGTGTAGAATAACTGATGACGTTACGAACGCGCAACACCTGCTGAATATGACCGGTGTCAGTAAACAAAGGCAAAAACAAAAAGTACAGATTTTGTCACGAACACTCTAGATAACCATGTAAACAGCCAACCAAGCTCTGCTATGGCGAGTAAAATGGTCAGTAGGAAGTAGCAAGCTTGCCAACTTTAGCCACTTATCTTGGTTAGCATGTGTTAGCAGCCAGGCTATATATTTTAGAATAAGGCTGTAATGTAACAATGTTAGTCAAGGGTCTGAATACTGCACTGTATGAACAGATTTTAATAATATTTCATGTTGCTAAAATGCTGTCAGTTCCACTAAGTGTTCTAGCAATAAACCAGCTGTTATGTTCTGTTCCACACTCATTCCTGAAACTTGCAGAATTTCAGTTCCTCTTCCCTTTTTTTTCTGTTGCAGGTGAGCATGCTAAGCAAGGGCTTCGGTGAAGTGGGGGACCCTAAAGTAGGCAGCACAGGTACAACCAGCGGCTCCCAGTTCTTGGAGCAGTTTAAGACTGCCCAGGCCTTGGCCCAGCTGGCCGCACAGCACTCCCAGACAGGACAGCCCACTCCCTCCTCCTGGGACACCAGCCCTGCATCGCTGGGCCAGTATGGTAAGAGGACATTCAGGGACATACTGGGACCGTAGGGGCAGTTTGGATGGTTGTGAAATAAATCAGGGGGTGTACATAGAGGCTAGAATAACTTGGGTTTGTAGAGAGTTAGAAATGCATACATGACTGGTATTTCTGGTTATTAAGAGGACACATCTTAATTGCCCCCCCAGACATTAACGCCCAGACGGAGCCTGCGGCCCATAGCCCTTTTACCAAGCGCCAGCCCTACCAATCCACCTCCGTGTTGGACGCCTTCCCCCCCCCTTCCGCCGCCTCCTCCCTTCCCCCACAGAGCATCCCCTCATCCCACATGGCGCCCCCCGTGTCCACCGTCCCCAAGATGGCGGTGCCCTCCCTTGGGCAGCCGGTGTCCCCTGGCTCGCCGGACGCCCAGGGCTCCAGCCCACTGCCACTGCAGCAGCACAAGCTCAAGCAGCAGCAGCAGAAGAAGAGGACCTCCATCACCACTAAGGTAACAGCTCAACACTGATACAAGGATGATGTAAAGAGAGTGAATGGCCGTTCATGCTTCGCCCAACTTCTAATCAATTTATTCAGGTGACTTGCTCACTTGCAGCAAACAGTGAGCACACATTCACTTTACTTTCATCACTCATGTGTTCCTAGCCCCTATTTTTACCTATCCCTAACGCTCCTCCCTATCCCTAACGCTCCTCCCTATCCCTAACGCTCCTCCCTATCCCTAACGCTCCTCCCTATCCCTAACGCTCCTCCCTATCCCTAACGCTCCTCCCTATCCCTAACGCTCCTCCCTATCCCTAACGCTCCTCCCTATCCCTAACGCCCCTACCCTCTTCCTACTTTTTCATCAAGTAATTTCCTTGCTTTCCCTGACATCAACCATATCTTTATTATATTTTGTTCCAGATCCCAGCGATGCCGGTGGAGATGCCTGGCTCGGCAGACATCTCTGGGCTCAACCTGCAGTTCGGAGCGCTGCAGTTTGGCTCTGAACCTGCGCTCCAGGAGTACGACAGCATCTCCGCCACCACCACACCAGGCAGCCAGGTTCAGAACAGCCTCTACACAAGCCCCAGCAGGTGAGCACTCATCTCAGTCATACCAGACACAGCAAAAGTTGTGAAATATAGGGTATTGTACAACTGTACAATGTGTAGCAGCTCTATCACTTGGCCCCACTTGAGCTTTGAAACTGGACCCCTTCTCCTTTATCAAAGTAGCCCATGGCTTAATGTAACTTCCCTGCTTCTCCTCCAGTGAGGCGACTCCCTCCCTGTCCAACCCCAGTCAGATGGACATGTACGACCAGAGGGCTGCCCAGGCCCGGCGCTACCCCACCGTCTCCTCCCCACAGGAAGACATGCAGAACAAGGTGAGCCTCCATTCATTGCTGTTCATATCGCTATGCTTCCTTGAGATTCTTTCTTCCATTCAAATTGTGTTGATTCCTAGATAAATACAAAATAAATTGCTCTTCACTTTTCTTTGAACGGCTCCCTCGTTTACTGAATGGACTGTTGCTAAGGAAACGTCTCCCCTATGTTAGTGTACCCTAACAATCCCACCTGAACTTGTTTTTTTTTCAGAATGGATTCAGTTCAATACAGACGCAATCTGTAGAAGGTGAGTCAATTTGATAGTTGTGTGGGTTTGCAGTGAAGGAAGTCTGAATATTTGGGGTTATGGCCGGCATGGCAACCGTGTGAAATGGTACTCAGCTAACATGTATTTCCTGGATGTAGGTTAAGTACTCTGGAACCATGCCTGTTTTTTGATACTCTGTTAGTATTGTATGGCTATTCATTCAAAGTAACCCTTAAAGGGGATACAGCTTGGAATGGCAATCTCCCCAATCAGAATGTGTATTGTAGAACTGTCGTCCATCTGGGTTGGCACTATTTCCAGAATCTCCTTTCCGTCTTTTCAGTCTGCCCAGCTGCAGCAGGCTCTGCAGTGTCTGTGAAGTCAGCTTCTGATTTGGCTGCACCTGCTTCAGTCTCCATGGCTACATTGACGGACAGTGGCTCAAGGCCCGCCTCCTTGTTGACCACATCCAATCAGTCGTCGCTCAGCGCTCTGGGGCACAATGAAGACCTTCCCCTGAATACCATGCCTCAGCACAGCAAGTAAGATGGTACCCTGAATTGTTTGAATGAAGGGTTTGAGTGACATGTATCTGAAATATTTCTGAAATATGAAAGCTGAAAAAAAGGTATGTATATACATACATACTCATATACAGTGGGGAGAACAAGTATTTGATACACTGCCGATTTTGCAGGTTTTCCCACTTACAAAGCATGTAGAAGTCTGTAATTTTTATCATTCCGTCACTGTGAGTGACGGAATCTAAAACAAAAATCCAGAAAATCACATTGATTTTTAAGTAATTAATTTGCGTTTTATTGCATGACATAAGTATTTGATACATCAGAAAAGCAGAACTTAATATTTGGTACAGAAACCTTTGTTTGCAATTACAGAGATCATACGTTTCCTGTAGTTCTTGACCAGGTTTGCACACACTGCAGCAGGGATTTTGGCCCACTCCTCCATACAGACCTTCTCCAGATCCTTCAGGTTTCGGGGCTGTCGCTGGGCAATACGGACTTTCAGCTCCCTCCAAAGATTTTCTATTGGGTTCAGGTCTGGAGACTGGCTAGGCCACTCCAGGACCTTGAGATGCTTCTTACGGAGCCACTCCTTAGTTGCCCTGGCTGTGTGTTTCGGGTCGTTGTCATGCTGGAAGACCCAGCCACGACCCATCTTCAATGCTCTTACTGAGGGAAGGAGGTTGTTGACCAAGATCTCGCGATACATGGCCCCATCCATCCTCACCTCAATATGGTGCAGAAAAGCATCCCCAAAGAATGATGTTTCTACCTCCATGCTTCACGGTTGGGATGGTGTTCTTGGGGTTGTACTCATCCTTCTTCTTCCTCCAAACACGGCGAGTGGAGTTTAGACCAAAAAGCTCTATTTTTGTCTCATCAGACCACATGACCTTCTCGCATTCCTCCTCTGGATCATCCAGATGGTCATTGGCGAACTTCAGATGGGCCCGGACATGCGCTGGTGCCCCAGACCGAGGGAGATTGAACGTCATCTTGAACTTCTTACATTTTCTAATAATTGCACCAACAGTTGTTGCCTTCTCACCAAGCTTCTTGCCTATTGTCCTGTAGCCCATCCCAGCCTTGTGCAGGTCTACAATTTTATCCCTGATGTCCTTACACAGCTCTCTGGTCTTGGCCATTGTGGAGAGGTTGGAGTCTGTTTGATTGAGTGTGTGGACAGGTGTCTTTTATACAGGTAACGAGTTCAAACAGGTGCAGTTAATACAGGTAATGAGTGGAGAATGCCTCGTAAGAATATCAACAACTGTGCCAAGTGTCACGTGCATCACTGCTCTCATCCAGGGCCAAGGGTAAAGGGTAATATCCTTTCAACTGTTCCATTTTCTCTGCGATGTCCTCAACACGCCGTGTCACTGTTCGTCTTGACAGGGAAACATTTTCAAACAGCTCTTTCTTGTCGGGTCAAAGTATTGCTGCAGAGTCAATTAAACATTATTTAATGAGTTCGCCCTCAGCGAATAGCTTGCTATGTTTAGCAATTTTGTGAGACAGTACATAGCTAGCTCTTGCCATTCCGTTTGTTGAATGTAGTTTTGTGAAAAGTCCTTGCTGCTTTTGCCACTGAGAAAGCAACTCTTTCGATGCACTTGCCCTCTGCTCAGAAGACATTCCTATATTTCTCTGCATGCTTCGTCTGGAAGTGTCGGGACAAGTTGTCTTTCAAGACAGCAATGCTCTCTTTGCACGCTAAGCACACAGCTTTCCCTTATACCGCAAATAAATATTTCGATGTCCACTCTTGCTGTAATACCATACATTCATTGTCTACATTTCTTTTCTTTGAAATCTTAAACTCATTTTTGCGCAATTTCTAGCTAGCTACTCTTTGTAACTGTAACGTTTGTGTCAGCCTGTCAGTCACTCTCTGTCCTCGTGCAGTTATTAATATGTACCTTCAAAATTAATGTCCCACAAGTGGTGGGAATTGAATCATTACATGGGCCTTATTTAATCAGGTCGCATGCCGGCCTTTGCCCAGGCCTGCTCTAGCCCATAGACTACTTTCAGGGTGAGGAACCATCTAACATCAAATTGTAAAATAGGGAACTTTAAGGACTTCATGGCTTGTAAAATTTCTGAGGTGGTAAGTAGGTTATCGAGCCATTCTCACTGCATCGTTTAGCTTGGGTATTGGTAAACTTGAGAGGAAAGCGTCTGTCAACAAAGGCTTCAGTGCGATATAAATCAAAGTAAGCATTTTGAGGCAGGGGTATTTGGAGGGAAGCTTTGGATTGTCTTAGTTGGTGGGCTTAACTGGTGACATTATCTTTTGATATTTAGTGCCCACCGTACCTCAAACACCAAATTGTTCTAAAAATGGCAATATAATTTGTGACCTGTGAGGTATGTATTATTAGAAGAGGGGTCCAAAAGTGGATCCAGTGCACAGGATTAGTTGATGGGTGTTAAGATCAGGCAGTACGTTTTTCACAAAGTATTTATATCGTCCACATTAGGGGCATAAATATTATACAGCATCCCTGAGACTACAATATATTGACCATTAAGGCCAGACAAAACTGTTTAATGGATTTTCCACCCAGAAAAGTGAGGCGCGAGAATGCCATGAGTGTGCAAAGCTGTCATCAAGGCAAAGGGTGGCTACTTTGATGAATCTCCAATATAAAATATATTTTGATTTGTTTAACACTTTTTTTTGGTTACTACATGACTTCATATGTGTTATGTCATAGTTTTGATGTCTTCACTTTTTATTCTACAATGTACAAAATAGTGCAAATAAAGAAAAACCCTTGAATGAGTAATATTCCAAACTTGGATGTCATGGATGTTATATTACCATTAGAAGACATACCAGGACCATAATAACAAGCCGTAGCTTGTTTATTAACCACACAAATCACATTGCTATAAAATATAGTGTATTCCCTTATATTAAGATTATCAGAAGACCAACGGAAGAAATAGACCAGAAGATGTACTAGTTGAGTAAATATGATATTCTCTACTTACAAATACAAGGAAAATAGGCAGACGGGAGGAAGATGAGCAGAGATGAGTTTAAGACTAGTTTTGTGGTTCTTGATAGTTTTAATGAATTGGGCATGGCCCGGTAGTATTACATTGGACCGGTGTCTTTTCTGTTAAGGTTATTCTCTGCTAGGAAGGCAGCGGCGTCAGCCTTGGATACGAAAGACAAGACGTTCTTTATGTCCATGAAGGCGCTTCTCTGCTTCTGAATCTCCACAGTATTCAGATCTGTGTGTTTTTAATGCTCAGATGGCCCTTCCCTCGAGAGTCGTATGTATAGTTTGTCTTAGAATCGCAGAAATCTTTTTCTAGACTTTGCACGATGGGTGACCTGGTGCAGGGGGTGCCACTTGGAGACCTGTACTGCAATTTGTAGGTCAATTTCTCGTGGTGACAGTGGAGCTGAACAGGTTAAAGAATTTTTCAAAGAACTTAGGATCCTGATTTTAAGTGACATTTGAAGAGTTTGGATTGTATTAGTGCCAGTGGATAATGGTTATTTATTCAACCAAATTGATGGATTGTTTGTTCTCTCTCCAGTTCCCTTTCTACACAACATAACAGTCTTTCTCTATCACAAGTCTGCATATCCAACGCCAGTCTAATGGTGAGTGTGAAGAGAAAGCATTTCCTGTAATAGAGGGTGCATCAATTACTACTTAATCTGACCTAGTATCTAACCTAGTGGGGATTTAATTCAGTTTATCATAATCTCTTCTCTCCATCTATCCCTCCTACATCCATCCTTACAGCTCCAGAGCGTAGACAACTCCAGCTTGCACTCCTCCTTCCCCTCTGTCTCGGCGGTGTCCTCTTCCTCTGTCCCCTCTTCCTCGTCGGTGGCTCCAGCAGCTCAGCAGGTCTCCATGGGGACCCCTCAGCCCTCTTCAGTGAACACAGTGTCTCCATCGGGCCTGGGCCCCGTCATTAGCCTAGCAGCTATGGACATCCACACAGCAGCCTCCATGGGACCTCCAGCTGTAGCCTCCGCAGCCATGTCCACAGCAGGCCAAGCCCAGGCTATCGCTTCCTCAGCCTCCTCACGCAGCTCTGCAGTCTCCTCAGGTTAGACATTGGGTTGTTGGTTAAGGGGAGTGTGTCCCAAATGGCACCCTATTCCATAGATATAGATGGATACAGTTGAAGTCTGAAGTTTACATACACCTTAGACAAATACATTTAAACTTAGTTTTCACAACTCCTGTTTTAGGTTAGTTAGGATCGCCACTTTATTTTAAGAATGTGAAATGTCAGAATAATAATAGAGAATTATTTATTTCAGCTTTTATTTCTTTCATCACATTCCCAGTGGGTCAGAAGTTTACATACACTCAATTAGTATTTGTTACCATTGCCTTTAAATTGTTTAACTTGGGTCAAACTTTTCGGGGTAGCCTTCCACAAGCTTCCCACAATAAGTTGGGTGAATTTTGGCCCATTCCTCCTGACAGAACTGGTGTAACTGAATCAGGTTTGGCCTCATTGCTCGCACATGCTTTTTCAGGTTCTGCCCACAGATTTTCTATAGGATTGAGGTCAGGGCTTTGTGATGGCTACTCCAATACCTTGACTTTGTTGTCCTTGAGCCATTTTGCCACAACTTTGGAATTATGCTTGGGGTCGTTGTCCATTTGGAAGACCCATTTGCGACCAAGCTATATCTTCCTGACTGATGTCTTGAGATGTTGCTTCAATATAACCACACAATTTTCCTTCCTCATGATGCCATCTATTTTGTGAAGTGCACCAGTCCCTCCTGCAGCAAAACACCCCCACAACATGATGCTGCCACCTCTGTGCTTCACGGTTGGGATGGTGTTCTTCGGCTTGCAAGCCTCCCTCTTTTTCCTCCAAACATAACGATGGTCATTATGGCTAACCAGTTCTATTTTTGTTTCATCAGACCAGAGGGCATTTCTCCAAAAAGTACGATCTTTGTCCGCATGTGCAGTTGCAAACCGTAGTCTGGCTTTTTTATGGCGGTTTTGGAGCAGTGGCTTCTTCCTTGCTGAGCAGCCTTTCAGGTTATGTCGATATAGGACTCGTTTTACTGTGGATATAGATGCTTTTGTACCTGTTTCCTCCAGCATCTTCACAAGGTCCTTTGCTGTTCTGGGATTGATTTGCAATTTTCGCACCAAAGCGCGTTCATCTCTAGGAGACAGAATGCATTTCTTTCCTGAGAGGTATGACGGCTACGTGGTCCCACAGTGTTTATACTTTGCGTATTATTCTTTGTACAGATAAACGTGGTACCTTCAGGCGTTTGGAAATTTCTCCCAAGGATGAACCAGACTTGTGGAGGTCTACAATTTTTTTTTATCTGAGGTCTTTGCGGATTTCTTTTGATTTTCACATGATGTTGATCAAAGAGCCGCTGCGTTTGAAGGTAGGCCTTGAAATACATCCACAGGTACACCTCCAATTGATTCAAATTATGTCAATTAGCCTATCAGAAGCTTCTAATGCCATGGCATCATTTTCTGGAATTTTCCAAGCTGTTTTAAGGCAGTCATCTTAGTGTATGTAAACTTCTGACCCACTGGAATGGTGATACAGTGAAATAATCTGTCTGTAAACAATTGTTGGAAGAATTACTTGTCATTCGCAAAGTAGATGTCCTAACCGACTTGCCAAAACTATAATTTGTTAACATGAAATTTGTGGTGGTTGAAAAATTAGTTTTAATGACTTCAACCTAAGTGTATGTAAACGTCCTACTTCGTGTGTGTGTGTTACAGCGCGTGTGTGTGTGTGTGTGTTACAGCCTGAAATCAAAAAAGCGTAGAAATGCGCCTATAACCAATGCCATCATTATGTTTTGCAACAATTAGGTTGTGAAGGTCTTGAGACAGCTCTTTGCTTTTACCAATCATGAGATGTCTTGTGTGACACCTTGGCAATGAGACCTTTTTGTAGGCCATCAGTTGGGACTGAATCTCACCCATCTACACACAATACTTCATAACGACAGTGAAAACATGTTTTTAGACATTTTTGCAAATGTATTGAAAATGAAATACAGATTTATTTTACGTAAGTCAATACTTTGTAGAATAACCTGTGTCAGCGATTACAGCTGTGAGTCTTTCTGTGTAAGTCTCTAAGAGCTTTCCACACATGGATTGTGCAACATTTGGCCATTCTTTTCAAAATTATTGTTGATCATTGCTAGACAACCATTTTCAGGTCTTGCCATAGATTTTAGACAACTGTAGCTTTGCTACTCGAACATTCATTGTCTTCTTGGTAAGCAACTCGTGTAGCAAATTATCTCCCAGTGTCTGGTGGAAAGCAGACTGAACCAGGTTTTACTCTAGGATTTTGCCTGTGCTTAGCTCCATTCCATTTTATTTATTTTTTTTAACCTGGAAAAACTCCCCAGTCCCTAACGATTACAAGCACACCCATAACATAATGCATTCACCACTATGTTTGGAGATATGGATGGTGGTTACTCAGTAGGGTGTTGTATTGGATTCACCCCAAACATAACACTTTGTATTCAGAACAAAGTTAATTGCTTTGCCACATTTTTTGCAGTATTACTTTAGTGCTTTGATGCAAACAGGATGCTTGTTTTGGGATATTTTTCTTCTGTACAGGCTTCCGTTTCACTCTGTCAATTAGGTTAGTATTGTGATGCAATTAGTGTTGGATCGATTAATCAGTTTTCTATCACAGCCATTAAACTCTTAACTGTTTTAGTCACCATTCGCCTTATGGTGAAATCCCTGAGCAGTGTAGTTCCTCTCCGGCATCTGAGTTAGGAAGGACGCATGTCTTTGTAGTGACTGGGTGTATTGTTACACCATACAAAGTGTAATTAATAACTTCAATATGCTCAAAGGGATATTCAATGTCTGCTTCATTACATTTTTACCCATCTACCAATAAGTGTCCTTTGCTAGGCATTGAAAAATCTCCCTGGTCTTGGTGGTTGAATCTGTTTTTATAATTCACTGCTCTACTGAGGGACCTTACAGATAATTGTATGTGTCGGGAACAGAGATAGTCATTCAACAAACATATCAAATGTTATTGGTCACATACATTATTTATCAGATGTTATTGCGGGTGTAGTGAAATGCTTGTGTTCCTAGTTCCAACAGTGCAGTAGTTTCTAACAATATGCACAGATCTAAAAGTAAAATAATGGAATTAAGCAATTTATAAATATTAGGACGAGCAACGTCGGAGTGGCATTGACTAAAATACTTTAATTTCATATGTATATACTGTATGTAAGCATTATTAAAGTGGCCAGTGATTCTATGTATATAGGGCAGCAGCCTCTTAAGGTGCAGGGTTCAGTCTGATGGCCTTGAGATGGAAGCTGTTTTCCAGCTTTGATGTACCTGACCTGTGACATTTGGGTGCTGTAGGTGTCCTGGAGGGCAGGCAGTGTGCCCCTGGTTATGTGTTAGGCAGACCACACCACCACCTGAAGAGCCCTGCGGTTCAGTTGCCGTACCAGGCGGTGACACAGCCCAACACTATACTCTCAGTTGTGCATCTGTAAAGGTTTGTGGGTCTTAGGGGCCAAGCCAAATTTCTTCAGCCTCCTGAGGTTGAAGAGGCTCTGTTGCGCCTTCACCACACGGTCATTTCAGATTGTCCGTGATGTGTATGCCGAGGAACTTGAAGCTTTCCACCTTCTCCACTACGGTTCCGTAGATGTGGATAGGGGCATGCTCCCTCTGCTGTTCACGATCAGCGCCTTTATTTTGTTGACATTGAGTGAGAGGTTATTCTCCTGGCACCACACTCCCAGGGCCCTCACCTCCTCCCTGTCTTGTTAGTAATCAGGCCTACTTCTGTCGTAGTCTGCAAACTTCATTGAGTTGGAGGCGTGTGTGGCCATGCAGTCATGGGTGAACAGGGAGTAGAGGAGGGGGCCGAGCATGCACCCTTGTGGGGCCCCTGTGTTGAGGATCAGCGAAGTGGAGGTGTTTCCTACCTTCACCACCTGGGTGCGGCCCGTAAGGAAGTTGAGAATCCAGTTGCACAGGGTGGCCCCGAGCTTAATGATGAGCTTGAATTGTACTAGGGTGTTGAAGGCTGAACAGCACTCTTATGTAGGTATTCCTCTTGTCCAGATGGGAAAGGGCAGTGTGCAGAACACTATTACACACAGTGAGTCCATTGAAGTTATTATGTGAATTGTTAAGCACATGCGTTCTTTCTGATAGCACTGTATAGGGAATAGGGTGCCATTTGGGACGCAGACGGGTGGCCTCAGGTTTAGATGTGTGATGTAAGCATGTTGTAAACGTGAACTGTTTTTATTTTAATTATATTATTTAATTTTTTGTTTTTTTTGCTGGTTACAGGGAAAGCACCTCCTAACCTTCAGCCTGGAGTGCCTCCTCTTCTGCCCAACCCGTACATCATGGCCCCCGGACTACTGCACGCCTACCCTGTAAGTGGGTCTTTCTGTAAATAATGGGGCCAATGTGTGACATTTTTTAAAAAGTTTTGAACTCAATGATTATATGCAAATTAGCCCTTAACTCTACCTATACAACTACGAAGGACTATACATCCTTTAAGCTGGGTTCATACAGAGATTGGCAAGTGAAATTCAGACTTTCAGAGCCTATTTCAAGCACTTAATTGTAATTTTCAAGGACCTCAATGTAATACAATGGTATAATTTTAGTGCTTTTGGATTTTGACTTTTTCCACATTGTTACGTTACAGCCTTAAACAAATCCTATTCCATCTACACATAATACCCCATAATGACAAAGCAAAAACCAGATTTTAGAAATTCAAAAAATAGGTGCATCCTGTTTCCATTGATCAACCTTGGTGTTTCTACGACTTCAATGACACGTTCAAAGTCACTTAAATCACCTTGCTTCCCCATTCTGATGCTTGGTTTGAGCTTCGGCAGATCGTCTTGACCATGTCTACATGCCTAAATGCATTGAGTTGCTGCCACGTGATTGGCTGATTTAGATATTTGCGTAAAAGAGCAGTTGAAATGAAGTGTACTTAATGAAGTGGCCGGTGAGTGTATATAAAAACTGTCCGACGGCTAGATCCAGGATTCTTACAGGGTTCAAGTTCAATGTCTAATTTAACTGATTGGTGCTTAATATACAGTATAATTACAACTCACAGTACACTGCCATGAATGCAAGGATAGAAAAGTAATGTTTTATGTCACACGATTTCAGACAAATCGTCAAGACTCCAACCGTGAAAAGGTTAAACAGGTTTTAAATCACCTTGTGAATTTGATTGCCTTAGGAAAGTATTCAGACCCCTTGATTTGTTCTATATTTTGGTAGGTTACATGCTTATTAAAAAAAAATCATAATGTATTTCCCCCCACATCAATCTACACACAATACCCCATAATGACATCAATCTACACACAATACCCCATAATGACAAAGCAAAAAACAGGTTCAGAAATGTTTGCTAATTTATGAAAATAATAAATTAAATATTGCATTTACATTTAAAGTATTCAGACCCTTTACTCAGTACTTTGTTGAAGCACCTTTGGCAGAGATTACAGCCTCGTATTCTTGAGTATGACACTACAAGCTTGGCCAACATTTGGGGAGTTTCTCCCATTCTTCTATGCAGATCTTCTCAAGCTCTGTCAGGTTGGATGGGGAGCATCGCTGCACAGCTATTTTCAGGGCCCTCCAGAGATGTTAGATCAGGTTCTAGTCCGTGCTCTGGCTGGGCCACTCAAGGACATTGAGACTTGTCCCGAAGCCACTCCTGCGTTGTCTTGGCTTTGTGCTTTTACTTTTTTATTTTATTTTAACCTTTTATTTAACTAGGCAAGTCTGTTAAGAACAAATTCTTATTTACAATGACGTCCTACTTACAGGGTCAGCCCCTGGAGCAAATTAGGTTTAAGTGCCATGCTCAAGGACAGGGTCGTTGTCTTGTTGGAAGGTGAACCTTTGCCCCACTCTGGAGCAGGTTTTGCTGTACATTGCTCCTTTCATCTTAATCTTTGCCTCGATCCTCCCTAGTCGGCCAGTACTAGGAAGAGTCTTGGTGGTTCCAAACTTCTTCCATTTAAGAATGATGGAGGCCACTGTGTTCTTGGGGACCTTCAATGCTGCAGAAATGTTTTGGTACCCTTCCCTAGATCTGTGCATCGACGCAATCCTGTCTCAGAGCTCTACGGACAATTCCTTCGACCTCATGGCTTGTTTTTTTACTCTGACATGCACTGTCAACTGTGGGACCTTACATAGACAGGTGTGCCATTTCTAAATCATGTCTAATCAATTGACTCCAAGTTGTAGAAGCATGGGACCACGCAGCCGTCATATCGCTCAGGAAGGAGACACGCTCTGTCTCCTAGAAATTAACGTACTTTGGTGCGAAAAGTGCAAATCAACAGCAAAGGACCTTGCGAAGATGCTGGAGGAAACCGGTACAAAAGTATCTATATCCACAGTAAAACGAGTCCTATATCGACATAACCTGAAAGGCCGCTCAGCAAGGAAGAAGCCACTGCTCCAAAATCGCCATAAAAAAGCCAGACTACGGTTTGCAACTGCACATGGGGACGTCCTCTGGTCTGATGAAACAAAAATAGAACTTTGGCCATAATGACCATCGTTATGTTTGGAGGGAGCAAGGAGGCCTAAAAACCTTACTCAATTACACCAGTTCAGTAAGGAGGAATGGGCCAAAATTCACCAAACTTATTGTGGGAAGCTTGTGGAAGGCTACCTGAAACGGTTGTGTGTAAATCCATTTTAGAATAAGGCTATGACTTAACAATGTGGAAGAAGTCAAGGGGTCTGAATACTTTCCGAAGGCACTAACTATGTTCCCCTTCCCCTTAACTTAATGTAATGACATGAAAAAAACTGTCTGTGACAAGTTGTCCAGCATAGGAAATCCTCACTGGAAGTACTCTTCACTGTCTCTGTCAACCTGTCAACTAAACCTGCCTTTAGGTCTTAGATAGACTTGACTTTATCCATATTCGCCTATCTGGGCGTATCGTTCAATATTCAGATTTTTACAGTTTTATTGTGATTTAGAACTTCATAATGCTATACTGCATTTGGAAAAGTGCTAATGTTTTTTTTTTCTTTTGTCTTTTCACCGCCTTGTGACTACCAGCCTCAGGTGTACGGCTATGATGAGCTACAGATGCTCCAGACAAGAATACCACTGGTGAGTCAAAGTTATCTGGATCTAACCGATCCATGCGTGAACTGGCCAACAGGCGTTTACTTGTATGTATTTACTATGACGGCCTACCAAAAGGCAAAAGGCCTCCTGCGGGGACAGGGGCTGGGATTAAAATTAAATAAAAATAAAATGTAAATATAGGACAAAACATACATCACGACGACAACACTACCCAAAGAGAGACCCAAGACAACGACATAGCAAGGCAGCAACGCATGACAACACTGCATGGTAGCAATCTAACGTGACAACAATTTTTATCAACACATGGTACAAACGTTATTGGGCACAGACAACAGCACAAAGGGCAAGAAGGTAGATGACAATACATCACGCAAAGCAGCCACAACTCTCAGTAAGAGTGTCCATGAATGAAGAGATTGAGATAAAACTGTCCAGTTTGAGTGTTTGTTGCAGCTCGTTCCAGTCGCTAGCTGCAGCGTACTGAAAAGACGAGCGACCCAGGGATGTGTGTTTTGGGGACCTTTAACAGAATGTGACTGGCAGAACAGGTGTTGTATGTGCAGGATGAGGGCTGCAGTAGATATCTCAGATAGGGGTGAGTGAGTCCTAAGAGGGTTTTATAAATAAGCATCAACCAGTGGGTCTTGCGACGGGTATACATGAGATGACCAGTTTACAGAGCAGTGATGTGTTCTATAAGGACCATTGGTGGCAAATCTGATTGCCAAATGGTGAAGTACATCTAGTCGCTCGAACACCCTTACCTGCCGATCTATAAATGATGTCTCCGTAATCTAGCATGGGTAGGATGGTCATCTGAATCAGGGTTAGATTGGCAGCTGGGGTGAAAGAGGAGCGATTACGATAGAGAAAACCAAGTATAGATTTAACTTTAGCCTGCAGCTTTGATATGTGCTGAGAGAAGGACAGTGTACCATCTAGCCATACTCCAAAGTACTTGTATTAGGTGACTACCTCAAGCTCTAAACCCTCAGAGATAGTAATCACACCTGTGGGGAGGGGCATTCTTGCCAAACCACATGACCTTTTGTTTTGGAGGATTTCAAAACCAGATTTAGAGAGAGAGCTTGTTGGACACGAATAAAGCTTTGTAGAGCGTTTAACACAATCTGGGGAGGGGCCAGCTGAGTATAAGACTATTATCTGCATATAAATGGATGAGAGAGCTTCCTGCTGCCTGAACTATGTTTATGTAAATTGAGAAGAGCGTGGGGCCTAGGATTGAGCCTTTGGGTACTCCCTTGGTGACAGGCAGTGGATGAGACAGCGGATGTTCTGACTTTATACTATGCACTCTTTGACAGAGGTAATTATCAAACCAGGCCAAAGAACCTTCAGAGACACATACTCATTAGCTGGCCCACAAGATTGGAATGGTCTACCGTATCAAAAGCTTTGGCCAAGTCAATAAAAATAGCAGCTAAACATTGCTTAGAATCAAGGGCAGTGGTGACATCATTTAGGACCTTTAAGGTTGCAGTGGCACATCCATAACCTGAGTGGAAACGAGATTGTATACCAGAGACTATACTATAGACATTAAGAAAGCCAGTCAGTTGATTAAGTTTTTGATAAACAGGGCAAAATAGAAATAGGCCTATAACAGTTAGGATCAGCTTGATCTCCCCCTTTAAATAAAGGACTAACCATGGCTGCCTTCCAAGCAATGGGAACCTCCCCAGAGAGGACAGACAGGTTAAAAAGGTCAGAGAGAGGCTTGGCGATGATAGGGGCAGCAACCTTAAAGTATATTTTTTTGGAGTCAAGAGGGAGAAACATCGGGATAGTTGCATTAGAAGGGTTGGCTGATGAGATGTTGGACGGGCAAGGAGGCATGGCTGAGTCAAATAGGAATCCTGACTTAATGAAGTGTTGATTTAAAGAGCTCAGCCAAGTGCTTCTTGTCAGTATCAACCACATCATCAACTTTAAGGGACATTGGCAGCTGTGAGGAGGAGGGTTTATTCTCCAGGTCTTTAACCGTTTTCCAGAATTTCTTGTGGTTAGACCCACAGAGAGAACTGCTCCTTAAAGTAACTAACTTTGGCCTTCCGGATAGCCTGAGTGCACTCATTTCTCATTTGCCTGAACGAGAGCCAGTCAGCCTGAGTACAGGTACAGGCCGGTGGTGATGGATTTGATTTCTGATCAAATTGTGTGGGGACAACTGATCCTTGGTAAAAATTGCAACTCCCCCACCTTTGGAAGATCTGTGTTGCTGGAAAAAAAAAGGTTATAACCAGAAAGGATAACATCAGTATTCAAAACACTCTTCCTTAACCACGTCTCAGTAATGAACAACACATCTGGATTGGAGCTGTGAACCCACACTTTCAATTTATCTATTTTAGGTAATAAGCTTCTAGTGTTAACGTGCAGAAAACCCAGGCTTTTACGAGAGCAGAAATCAGTGAAGCAGATATCAGAACACAAGTCCGAATTGGGGCTAGCAACAGTAGCAACAGTAGATGGGCCAGGGTGTACATGCACATTACCAGATATCATCAACAGTAATACAATCAAGGCACAGCATAGGACAGGGAGAGCTCTGCACTGCTGATGTATGACATCTGAATGTGCATCATATGGCAACCAGATCATATTATACAGCAATTTCATCAGGTAACATGAATACAAAGCCGGCGGGAGGTGGTTTGAAAACTGATGTTAACCTTTCTGGTTATAACCTTTTTCGGCAAGACAGATCTTCCAAAGGTGGGGGAGTGGCAATTTATTTTTACCAAGGATCACCTACTAGTAACTCTAGCAACAGCTGCAAACTGTTTTTTAAAGAAGGGAACAAATGACTGTCTTCCCAAACTGTTCTTGAACTCATTTATTTCCATGAACTTGCTATGTTGTGATTTAATGAAATGGGATCTAGTCTGAGTCCTTTCATACTAGTAAAAAGCTTGTCTTCTCAGGATTACTACAGCATCCCGTTTGCCACCCCCAACACAGCACTGACTGGCAGAGATGGCAGCTTGAGCAACAACCCTTACTCTGGTAAGCACCATTCTAACCCCCGTCTATGGTGTCCAACTAACTCTACCTTCCTATTCTATGGACTGTGTACTGAGTGCTAACACAGAGAAGGGAGGGGGTTTGGTGTTGGGAACGAACACATCAGTTGATCCTGTCCTGCATCTCCATGGCGAAATAGGGGGACAGTGTTGTGCTAGAACAATGTGCAGCCGCCACCAGATAGTCGGACCTTCATCACCGTGACTGACTGGAACTGATACGCTGCTACAATGTTATTGTACTGGTGTAACAACTGATCTCTGAGGAACGCCCACCTGTTTCTTGAACACAACGGAAGTTATTCTGTCACCTTTCTCTCTCGTCTCTCTTCCACTCATCCACCTTTCACACACTTTCTCTTTTTCTTTGCTTTTCATCTCTTCCCCCGTTCCCCTCCGGCAGGTGACTTATCAAAGTTTGGTCGAGGTGAATCATCGTCCCCGGCGCCGGCCACCACGTTGGCCCAGCAGACGCAGCAGAACCAGAGCCAGACGCACCACACCACGCAGCAGCCCTTCCTCAACCCAGCGCTGCCCCCCGGCTACAGCTACACCAGCCTGCCCTACTACACCGGCGTGCCGGGCCTGCCCAACACCTTCCAGTATGGGCCCGCCATGTTCCCGGTGAGGTTTCTCATGATGTCTGTGTCATCGTTTTTGGATGTTTTAAAAAATAATAATATTAAGTTATATGAAGTTAACAAGGGTATGTTCTCGTGATGCATGTACAAATGCGTTTTGTAATATGATTTGTAATTGGGACACAAATGTGTTACGAACTTTTTGGGGGCAGGGATAAATGTCTTCTAATGAAGCTTCAATTGAGAGAATCCAGTATGCTGTAGAGGGAATTAAAATGGCATGTTTTAGCAGCTGATATGTTATATACTTTAGACAGCTAAGTATATTAGTTTCACCTCTAACCTGTCTGTGTTTCCAGGTGGCTCCTACCTCGTCGAAGCAGCACGTTGGAGTCAACGCCTCGGCAACAGCCTTCCAGCAGGCCAGTGGCTACACTTCCCATGGTTACAACACTGGTAAGACTAAACCCACACCCTGTGGAACAGCATCTGTTCAGGTGTCATTCAGTTCAACTCTGTACATACTGATAGAATGGCTATCAGCAACACTGCATACAACTGAAAGTCAGTTTAGTCGACACTGCCTGCATTCACTTTTTTATATTTAATAGGCCTCTCACATTCAAAGGTTTGTTGGGTTTGAATGCAACTCCTTTTAGTTACACGAAGTTGGAGACATTTAATATTTGCCTGTGCCTAATCCTGCTAAGGATGACATTGCTCACATTACTGGTCTACATCAACTGCTCTTCAACGTGGTTAGTGGAGGAAACGGCACGAACTCAAACCTTTCTAATCAGGCATGCACAGCCGCTGATATTGTTGACCAGCTGGTATGGAGCGGTTTCTGTTGCTTGGAGATAAACTGCCTGTTGCCATTGTTATCAACGTTTTACAGATGCCGCAGCCATATTAATGCTCAAAAGTAGAATCGGGGCTAATGACTGTTATCTAAATTACACTATAATGGCTTGGGAATACGATAACATTCCTATAGTAGGCACATGTTTAGTAACGAGGAAACTGTCATTAGCTAGCAAATGTTGTTAAAAATAACTAGCAATGCTAACGTTAGCCTGCTAAATATCTGGAGGTCTCCCCTCCGTCTTAGATAGCTAGCTAACGTTATACTGCATCTAATGTCAATCTGGCGACTTCTAAGTAATGGTTTCTCACTAATTATTTGAAATGTCATCGTGTTTTCAAGCCACAGTAATGCACTTTATACAATCTTAATCTGTGCCTGATGAGGATGCATTGAGTACAAGGCTCAGTTGGGCATCAGTCTTAAAACAAACGTTTTAAAACTATTGTGGCGCAACGTGCAACCCATGAATAGTGTGATCTGGGCCCAATATAGATAATTCGTTATTTTACTTTCTTTTGTAAAAAATAAAGTAAAAGGTTTGTGTTTGAAGACTGAAATGGGAGTGGAAATGACCTCATCATTCTCTTCAACTCTCACCATTTTTGAAGGGGGAATGATATCTAGTTTAACCTTTTGTACCTTTGGTTGGAGAAGTGGACTATCCATGGCCCTCCTACTACATGTATTACGGGGGAGTAGGGTGGTGGGTGTTCTACTACATGTATTACGGGGGGAGTAGGGTGGTGGGTGTTCTACTACATGTATTACAGGGGGAGTAGGGTGGTGGGTGTTTTACTACATGTATTACGGGGGGAGTAGGGTGGTGGGTGTTCTACTACATGTATTACGGTGGAGTAGGGTGGTGGGTGTTCTACTACATGTATTACGGTGGAGTAGGGTGGTGGGTGTTCTACTACATGTATTATGGGGGAGTAGGGTGGTGGGTGTTCTACTACATGTATTTCGGGGGGAGTAGGGTGGTGGGTGTTCTACTACATGTATTACGGTGGAGTAGGATGGTGGGTGTTCTACTACATGTATTACGGGGGGAGTAGGGTGGTGTGTGTTCTACTACATGTATTACGGTGGAGTAGGATGGTGGGTGTTCTACTACATGTATTACGGGGGGAGTAGGGTGGTGGGTGTTCTACTACATGTATTACGGGGGGAGTAGGGTGGTGGGTGTTCTACTACATGTATTACGGGGGGAGTAGGGTGGTGGGTGTTCTACTACATGTATTACGGTGGAGTAGGGTGGTGGGTGTTCTACTACATGTATTATGGGGGAGAAGGGTGGTGGGTGTTCTACTACATGTATTATGGGGGAGTAGGGTGGTGGGTGTTCTACTACATGTATTTCGGGGGGAGTAGGGTGGTGGGTGTTTTACTACATGTATTACGGGGGGAGTAGGGTGGTGGGTGTTCTACTACATGTATTACGGTGGAGTAGGGTGGTGGGTGTTCTACTACATGTATTACGGTGGAGTAGGGTGGTGGGTGTTCTACTACATGTATTATGGGGGAGTAGGGTGGTGGGTGTTCTACTACATGTATTTCGGGGGGAGTAGGGTGGTGGGGTGTTCTACTACATGTATTACGGGGGAGTAGGGTGGTGGGTGTTCTACTACATGTATTACGGTGGAGTAGGATGGTGGGTGTTCTACTACATGTATTACGGTGGAGTAGGATGGTGGGTGTTCTACTACATGTATTACAGGGGGAGTAGGGTGGTGGGTGTTCTACTACATGTATTACGGGGGGAGTAGGGTGGTGGGTGTTCTACTACATGTATTACGGGGGGGGGGGGTAGGGTGGTGGGTGTTCTACTACATGTATTACGGGGGGGGGGGGGTGGTGGGTGTTCTACTACATGTATTACGGGGGGGGAGTAGGGTGTTCTACTACATGTATTACGGGGGGGAGTAGGGTGTTCTACTACATGTATTACGGGGGGGAGTAGGGTGTTCTACTACATGTATTACGGGGGGGAGTAGGGTGTTCTACTACATGTATTATGGGGGGAGTAGGGTGGTGGGTGTTCTACTACATGTAGTACGGTGGGGAGTAGGGTGGTGGGTGTTCTACTACATGTAGTACGGGGGGGAGTAGGGTGGTGGGTGTTCTACTACATGTATTACGGGGGGGGAGTAGGGTGGTGGGTGTTCTACTACATGTAATACGGGGGGGAGTAGGGTGGTGGGTGTTCTACTACATGTAATACGGGGGGGGAGTAGGGTGGTGGGTGTTCTACTACATGTATTACGGGGGGGGAGTAGGGTGGTGGGTGTTCTACTACATGTATTACGGGGGGGGGAGTAGGGTGGTGGGTGTTCTACTACATGTATTACGGGGGGGGGGGAGTAGGGTGGTGGGTGTTCTACTACATGTATTACGGGGGGGGGGAGTAGGGTGGTGGGTGTTCTACTACATGTATTACGGGGGGGGGGGGGGGAGTAGGGTGGTGGGTGTTCTACTACATGTATTACGGGGGGGGGGGAGTAGGGTGGTGGGTGTTCTACTACATGTATTACGGGGGGGGGGGGGGGGAGTAGGGTGGTGGGTGTTCTACTACATGTATTACGGGGGGGGGGAGTAGGGTGGTGGGTGTTCTACTACATGTATTACGGGGGGGGGGGGGGAGTAGGGTGGTGGGTGTTCTACTACATGTATTACGGGGGGGGGGGAGTAGGGTGGTGGGTGTTCTACTACATGTATTACGGGGGGAGTAGGGTGGTGGGTGTTCAACTACATGTATTACGGGGGGGGAGTAGGGTGGTGGGTGTTCTACTACATGTATTACGGGGGGGGGGGAGTAGGGTGGTGGGTGTTCTACTACATGTATTACGGGGGGGGGGGGGGAGTAGGGTGGTGGGTGTTCTACTACATGTATTACGGGGGGGGGGGGAGTAGGGTGGTGGGTGTTCTACTACATGTAGTACGGGGGGGAGTAGGGTGGTGGGTGTTCTACTACATGTATTACGGGGGGGGGGGGGGGAGTAGGGTGGTGGGTGTTCTACTACATGTATTACGGGGGGGAGTAGGGTGGTGGGTGTTCAACTACATGTATTACGGGGGGGGGAGTAGGGTGGTGGGTGTTCTACTACATGTATTACGGGGGGGGGGGGAGTAGGGTGGTGGGTGTTCTACTACATGTATTACGGGGGGGGGGGAGTAGGGTGGTGGGTGTTCTACTACATGTATTACGGGGGGGGGGGGAGTAGGGTGGTGGGTGTTCTACTACATGTATTACGGGGGGGAGTAGGGTGGTGGGTGTTCAACTACATGTATTACGGGGGGGGAGTAGGGTGGTGGGTGTTCTACTACATGTATTACGGGGGGGAGTAGGGTGGTGGGTGTTCTACTACATGTATTACGGGGGGGAGTAGGGTGGTGGGTGTTCTACTACATGTATTACGGGGGGGGGGAGTAGGGTGGTGGGTGTTCTACTACATGTATTACGGGGGGGGGGGGAGTAGGGTGGTGGGTGTTCAACTACATGTATTACGGGGGGGGAGTAGGGTGGTGGGTGTTCTACTACATGTATTACGGGGGGGAGTAGGGTGGTGGGTGTTCTACTACATGTATTACGGGGGGGGGGGGTAGGGTGGTGGGTGTTCTACTACATGTATTACGGGGGGGGGGTAGGGTGGTGGGTGTTCTACTACATGTATTACGGGGGGGGAGTAGGGTGGTGGGTGTTCTACTACATGTATTACGGGGGGGGAGTAGGGTGGTGGGTGTTCTACTACATGTATTACGGGGGGGAGTAGGGTGGTGGGTGTTCTACTACATGTATTACGGGGGGGAGTAGGGTGGTGGGTGTTCTACTACATGTATTACGGGGGGGAGTAGGGTGGTGGGTGTTCTGTTGTAATTACCCATTGCTTGCTTCTGCTTATTCAACAAGTGGAGTTGGGCTTCCAGCTATACCCTATACCCCATCCATACCCTATACCCCATCCATACCCTATACCCCATCCCACATGATGAGGTCAAGGTCATCTTAACCTTTCTCTCGTTCTGCCTCTCCACCTCTATCCTTCAGTCTCTCTCTCTCTCTCCACCTGGTCACACAGCACCTTTTTTTATCTACACCCTCTACTGCTTCCTGCCTTCACCGCCCACCCCTGCCTGACACCCACACCCTAACCCTGCTTGGTGTGTCTAACGCTGTGGGCTGCGGCTGTGTGTCTGACTGTTGCAGGCTATGAGGATATGGGCCAGGCTTCGGGGAGTGGGGATTTCTGTAAGGGGGGTGGATACGGCACTGCCGTGGTCACCGCCGCTTCTGCTCAAAACAAGCAAGCCAGCTCTGTCAGCGGGCCTGGAGTCGGTGAGTGCCGCCACACGCCAACCCTCCCTTCCTCCCTCGCTCCGTCATCACATACATCCTCCTCTCCCTCATCGCTGCTTACAGTCCTGACACCCGTTATGCAGTCAACCGCCACCCTCTGTCTGCCTCCGTTCTCCTGTTACTCCTCTGCTCTGTCCCCCAGGACTACTCATCATTAGGCACCAAGGTGCTGTAGGAAGGGTCAAATGCTCCTGGGCACCACTAGGGGTGCATATTTTTGTTTACGCTCAACAACTTCAGATTCAAATATTCAAAGCTTGATGATGAGTTGATTATTTGAATCTGCTGTCTCGTGCTATAGGGCAAAAACCAAAATGTGCATTTTGGTTACGCTGCAATAGAAGCTAACTAATTGTTTATGTTCAATTCTTCCATTTCTAAAGCAGCATTGGGAAGTTAAAGGAGGGCTGACTAGCTAGCGGCTAACCACTTAACAGTTGATGAGTAGCCCTGGTCCATGCTCCCCTCACACTCTGTGCTGCTAGCTTTCCACCCATGGTGTGCTTGCTTAAGTGTGTCTGAAGTACCTCTGGCTGCTGGCCTGTGGGGTTGACACAGGATATACACACACCCCAAGGGTGGGGAACGAGTGACAAAATGGAGGTCCTGCCTGTTGAACTGCCATGCTCTGAAATGGGGATACTGAGACTATGGGATGTGAAGGTAGCATGTTTGCAAAGTGTATATACTCTCCCTCAAATTCAATGTATTCTCTAAACTACAGCAGATAAAAAGGAATGGCTTTTTTCTGTAGATGAACAGTGAATTTCCTGCGTGCGGTTGACAGCTTAAGGTATTTGAATTTGACTGGAATACCTTGAATCACATTTTCTCAAGTTGGTACTTGTAAAGTACTTGAATTAAAATGATCAAATATGTTCTCATGAAAAATATTAGAAACAATGTATTGGTCTTGCGAATTAATTTCCAGGCAGACTACAGAATTGTATTTCCTCACGTGTTGCACACTGGTTGCCAGGCGAGCTTGCGCATTCCACCCACACTGCCACTCAGCCAGCCATGTACAGAACTGACTGCTTAGGAGCCGTCAAACGTCACATCGATTAGCTAAAATGCCGGTCAAATGTAGATTAAATCCTTGTTTATTGTTTATGAATAAACATGGCCAGACACAACCAGGGATGTAGTGGAGGGAAAACAGTTTACACTTTTTTTTTTCCTTTTTTTTGGGTTAATTATCGTTTACCCTCGTACTGTGTTCCCAGTGTTAATCAACGCTCATAAGGCTTCTTGATCAGAGTTAGTTCTAATCGCAATCTACCTCTGAGTAGAATCATAAATGAGTCATGTAGGCTCATTGTGTTTGCTTGCTCCCCCGGATTTGCCTTGATTTGCACATTCATTCACCACTGTTTCCACAACAAACTACCTTAGCCCAGATCTACAGTGGCAAGTAGCGAAGACTGTGCTGGCAGTGGGGATTTTTTTTTTTAACATCCCTAGACTCCGGCTGTGTCAACAGACATGCCCCAAACTAAAAATGACTCGATGAGTGTTCAACTGGTAAATAGTTGCAGATTATTTGTCAGGTGTCTAGCTATCTAGGTAGCTCAAGTGCTCTGGCTATTAGTCAGGTAGCTAGATATAACTAGCTGGCTAGAAGGATGAAGTTAGACTAACATTGAACAAAGCCTGACCTCAGCAGGAGCATTTGCCTGAAATTAGGCTAGCTATAATCAAAAGATGGGCTACTATATTTTCTCATAGAAAAAATACCTTTCCTTTATAGAGAATAGTGACACACAGTGGTGAGTCAGGCTACAAAGGAGAGACACTGAGAGGAAGCATTGAAGTAAGCAAGGAGAGAGGTTAGTAGTACAGTGGTTCCCAAACTTGGGGTCCGGGATCATGTGGGGTCCCCTAACATTTTAAATAGGATTATTTAGACTGTTTAATCTTATCAAACGCTAACTTGTTTATTTTAAAATGAATATAAAATACAACATTTTAGAGTCAACTAAGGGCTTTTTACACTGTCAGAATTCACTTTCATGTCATGTTGGGACAGGGCAGTGGGGAGGACAGTCTTGTGCTTGAACAATAAGTAGCCGCCTCCAGATGCAGTCAGACCTTCTTTGCCGTGGCAACTAGAACTGATGCGCTGCTACAGCTGTCTTTTAATCCTTGTTTTTCCATCTCATCCTGTCATTACGTCATGGCTCTTTTTGTTCTCCTTCCTCTACATTGATGCATCTAAAACTATAGATTAGCATCTAGTTACCCTCTTCTAGAAAGTGCTGTATTGCTCCTATACAGCCTTGTACTGAGTGTTTTTAGATCCAAGGTGTATGTAATTGATTGGATTTATAATGGTGCTTTTCCGGTGCACAAAGTGCAACTCCTTTTCCACCACCGGTGTGTAGCACACACTTGGCACACCCACCAATTCGCGCCAGAATGCTCACCACACATCAGCTATAATGGTTGAGTGGTGAGGAGTGACGTACACCAATTTGGGATTGAGGGTCCTGACGATTGATCTGTCACGGCTCTAATTATTGTCATGATTTTAAACGTGGTGTAGGAGCCATAATGGTATAGGAGCAAATCGTGTACAAGCCTTTTTTTTTTTTTCTCTGTGTGGAGTTTCTAACCCAACACCTAATTAGAATGTGATGTACGTTTTGAAATAATTACTTTTCATTTAGAAACTGCTGCCTTACTCCCGGGCCATTCTGTGAATTTGACTCGCAGGGGTTTCCCTGCCTCTCCTGCAGGGGTTGTGACCTGTAGTCATGGTGACCTAAATGTGCCCGAACCCCTTTGTTTCCTCTGCAGGAGTCTCTGTCACGTCAAGCAACACGGGGGTCCCAGACATTTCAGGTTCTGTTTACACAAAGACACAGCAGGTGAGAATGATGCTACAGTGGTACAAACACGGGAATAAATGATTATGTTCTGAGACATACGGAAAGGTGTCAAAACAGCACACTAGAAAAGACAGGCAACCAACGTTTGTTGTGTTTATCCCTCCGGCAGCAGTCTTTTGAGAAGCAGCAGGGTTTCCACGCAGCCACACCAGCAACTTCATTCAGCCTGCCCTCGGCCCTGGGCAGCGGTGGCCCCATCAACCCCCCAGCCGCGGCTGGTTACGCTCCAGCTCCCTTCATGCACATCCTGGCACCGCACCAGCAGCCCCACTCTCAGATCCTGCACCACCATCTGCAGCAAGATGGACAGGTATGGTGTGTGTGTGTGACGGCTCTTGTGTCACGAGGCATGTGTGTGGTGTGACGGCGCGTGTCACGCTATCTTGGAAGAAATAGCTGGCACAGGATACCTTGCCTATTATCTTGTCATATCTCTCCTAACAGAGTGGCACTGGACAGCGCGGCCAGAATGCTTCCCTTCAACAGAAAGCCCAGATCAACAAGTCTGCATACAACAGCTACAACTGGGGGACCAACTAACACCTACCCATCCAGCCCCATGTGTCCCAAAGTCTGACAAAGGGGGGCATCCTTCCCCACCAACGGTCTCTATGTAACTCCAGCTCTCCTACAGAGATCCCCTCCACTCTCTGCTCAGCACACCGGCAGTACTCACCCCTGCCACGGGTGTCACTGAGCTGAGAGGGCAAGCAAGGGTAGCTGGGCGGTCTTATAAGAGGGGGGTGGAGTTTAGTGGTTATAGTAACAGACCGTTAAGAGCAGATTATTGAGTGTCTGGAATTTGTATCATGGCTAACCCCCCTCCCTTTCTCTCTGTTGTATGTAACATGGAGCTGTTTTCTAATAGGAATGGTTTTTTTTTTTTTTTTCCCCCCTTATACTTGAGCGAAATAACCTTCCCACCCTAAACACAAACACTTTTCCCTTTGTTTCCCATTGAGCTTGTACAACATTTTAGTTTTTAAGAATGAATTTTCTAAATTGGCAGAGGATTTGTCAAGTTTATTTTTTACCATAATGTACACCTGTGTAGGCAAATACACAGGTGTGGAATATGTGCTGACGGTCTTGGGTACACGCCCCTCACTCATACCATGTAAAATTATTTTCCATGATCCTACGTTGTAGATTTTTGCTTATTCTGCAAGACGAGATGCCAGGGAACACCCTTACCCACCTATGTGTTGAAGTTGTTATTTTTCTAACCTCCCTACACGTTCCCTCAATCTTCCCCCCCCCCCCCCCCCCTGATGGACTAAATTGTACTGTGATTTTCTTTGTACTGTGTAAAAAAAAAAAATAAGAAAAGAAATGAATGGATAAACTTGTCTTGTACATATAAAAAAAAAAAAATACTGTAGTCCCTGTTTGTTCAATGGCTTCCCCCCCTCTTCTCAAATCCTTAATTGTTAGCTTTTTTGTTTCATGTTTTTTTTATTTTGTAAAAAATATATAAATATTAAGTAAATAAACAGGAAAAATACATTTTTTATCATTTTGGATGTGAATGTCGTTTTTTTTAAAGAAACTATTTTTGTATCATGTGGCTTGTAAATACAGCAGTCTTTTTAAATTGTATTTTTTTTTTTTTTACTTGGTCAGTGAAACACCGTGGTGCCTAGCCTTGGTCTTGGGGCTGTCATTCTGTACGTTTCCCTTTTATCTATACAGTACTTAATTCAAAAGACCTGGATTGAAGGGACCCCTCAAGGCCTTATGTTAACAGGATTGGACATCACTGCTCTGTAGTCATCCAAGGGAGTTGGTGTTGGGGGGAGTGGCTGGGGGCGGGGCTGTTCTTACACAGTTGGTTTGGAGGATCAACAATATTAAATAAAACTACTCAGTGATTGGTTCTCTGTAGAACTCTGCATGGTGCATCCTTGTGTTTTATTTGCTAAAAAAAAAAAAGCATTTTGGTGAGCTAAAGGGTTAACATTTAAAGTCACACTTCAAATCAAAGTTTATTTGTCACGTGCGCCGAATACAACAGGTATAGACCTTACTTACAAGTCCTAACCAACAGTGCAGTTAAGTAAAAAAATATGTATTAGGTAAACAATAGATAGATAAATAAAATAACAGTAGAGAGGCTATACACAGGTGGTACTGGTACAGAGTCAATGTGCGGGGGCACCGGTTAGTCGGGCTAATTGAGGTAAAATGTTCATGTAGGTATAGTTAGTGAGTGCATAGATGAACCGAGTAGCAGCATTAGAAAAGAGGGGGGACACAAAGCAAATAGCCTGGGTAGCCATTTGATTACCTGTTCAGGAGTCTTATGGCTTGGGGATAAAAGCTGTTGAGAAGCATTTTGGACCTAGACTTGGTGCTCCGGTACCGCTTGCCATGCGCTAGCAGAGAGAACAGTATGACTGGGATGGCTGGAGTCTTTGACAATTTTTAGGGCCTTCCTCTGACACGGCCTGGTATAGAGGTCCTGGATGGCAGGAAGCTTTTCCCCAGTGATGTACTGGGCCGTACTCACTACCCTCTAGTGCCTGCGGTCGAAGGCCAAGCAGTAGCCGTACCAGGCAGTGGTGTAACCAGTCAGGATGCTCTCAATGTTGCAGCTGTAGAACCTTTTGAGGATCTGAGGACCTATGCCAAAACTTTTCAGTCTCCTGAGGCGGAATAGGCTTTGTTGTGCCCTCTTCACAACGGTCTTGGTGTGTTTGGACCATGATAGTTTGTTGATGTGGACACCAAGGAACTTGAAGTTCTCAACCTGCTCCACTGCAGTCCCGTTGGTGAGAATGGGGGTGTGCTCGGTCCTCCTTTTCCTGTAGTCCACAATCATCTCCTTTGTCTTGATAATGTTGAGGGAGAGGTTGTTATCCTGGCACCACACACATTTGTGCATTGATATGTTTCTTTGACAAGACTAGCATCTCATTTGTTAAATATTGACCTGAAAGAAATTAACTTGCTACACAACTACAAATCACTCACCCAGGGCCGGACTTAGCTATTTCGGGGCCCCCACCTAGCGGGTAAAACTTTTGGTGGTTCCCCTCTTGATGGCAGAGATTTATTTTTTGGTACATTTCCTGTAATTCTCTCCATTTTGCCATGAGGCATAGAGAAAATGTGTTTTTAAAGCAAGTTGGGGGCCGCAAGTGACCCCTTATATGTTTTACCTTTATTTTACTAGGCAAGTCAGTTAAGAATAAATTCTTATTTTCAATGACAGCCTAGGAACAGAGGGTTAACTGCCTTGTTCAGGGGCAGAACGGCAGATTTTTGTCAGCTCGGGGATTCGATCCAGCAACCTTTCGGTTATGGGCCCAACACTCTAACCACTGGGCTACCTGCTGCCCCAATATCGTTTATGCCCAGTGCTGGTCCTGTTGAAGTGAAGCTCTAGGTACAACAAAATATCTGGGCAGCATGCCAATGCATGGAGTTCTCAAGCTCGTAGTCGTAAAACCCGGAAAATGAGTTACTTATGGTTCGTTCAGCATCCCCAATGGGCGGGAAATAGGGTTTTGGAATAAACGCCGGAGATAAGGTCTCCGGTTTAGGAGATTTTAGTATGTTTTGTTCTGATAAAATAGTCGATTAACACGACTATGTATTTATTGCATAGGTAAGTGACATGGTCGCACAACACAATGTATATAATCTCCTAAACTTGTGTTTATCCCAATGCGCCATTACAGTCTCTACCGTAAACTGTTCTTAAACCGTCGATTGCGTCATTCTTCAGGACAGCGACAACGTTGACGTCAGCATGAAGTAGCTAAGTTTACATCGTACGTTTTGAGTCAAATGAGCGTATTTGATCTATTTCGTGGATTTTTTGGGGTACCTGGAGGCCATTATCGTCGGGAGGACCGAAGGTGAGATACCTAAAGCCAGCTAGATTCAGGCTGTTTTGCAGAAACCAAAACAATTACAGCTGTCGGTTACTAGCTAACTTTAGCCACTTGGCTAGCTAACTAGATGGCGTTGCATAACCTGTTTCATAATCATTGTCTTGAAGCCAATTAAACCACCACCGTAACTAGTATACTAGATATACGTTTAGTTAGCTATTTCATGCTAAGTATTTTATTTACTTGTCAAATTCAAGACTTCTTCGGTGGTAAAGGCATCTTGAAACGTGTTATTTGCTCAAGAGACCAGAAGATGGGGCTAAAGTGTAGCTGTACTTTCATGTACAAGCACTGCTGCTTAGATACACAGTGACATGTCGTTAAAGTTTCTCCTGGCTCACTTTAACTAATCTTGCTCAGGGACCCCTTCTTCGATGGCATGACCCATGACGATGATGACGACGATGATGAAGAGGAGGATGGAATCTACATTGATGGTTCCCAAGGTGGTGGTGGCCAGCAGGACCTGTTTGATGATAAGTGGAGGTTTGGGTTTACCATGGGCCCAAACGGAGTGAGGATCCAGGAGCCTGAGGTCTTTGGCCAGGTCTTCAGAGAGATGGAGGAGATCTTCTCACAGCTAGGCCGATTCGATGGTCAGTTTGGAGCAGGACAGTTTGGTAGGAGCAGCCAGTCATTCTCGGCCTGGTCTCAGATCTTTTTTTTTGGCATGACAATGAGCGACAAGGAGTTGGTATGACACAAAACCAAGACAACCCTCAGTCCTACCTCTAACAAGTTGATATTGACAGGGGAATGCTTGTTCTGTGTAGTGTGAATTAAATTCCCTAGTTAAAAAATATATGGTTATAGATGAGCTATGTTGTTACAACTGGTTTAGTTATTTAACTAAGATATGTGTTCACTGATGCTTGCTAATTGCCATAACCTACTGAGCATCACCTCTCTAATAGACTGGTCTAATAGCACTATTACGGTAACTACTGTTTAATACTCGAAACACTATCAATCTCTGTGACCTCTCCCTCATGCCAGGCGTTCCCAGTATTGAGGCGCCCCCTCCCCAGGACAGGCCAGAGAGAGGTGGGGGAGGATCCAGTGGAAACTCCTTGAGGGACTTCATGTTGAAAGGCCCCAGTGAATGCCCACACGGGCCGACTGGGCTGCCCTCAGGACCATCAGGAGGCCCCAGGGTCAATGGCCCATGTTTCCCCAACACACCCTTTGATCGCTTGACACCCTTTTCTAAGGTATAAGAGAGATCTATCCCAGTCATCATTCTCAAATTATAGTATAGTACATTCTGAATCATAATTAATGAGCTACATATTATGCTTTTTGTGTACAGTTTACTCTCTTCGTTAATCACGTCTTTTGATGATCTTTTATTTTCTCCAGTTCAATGATATTTGGAGAGGAAGGCTACAAAGGGGTCAAGAGCAGGAGCCGAAAGCAGACAGAGGTACGGGCATGTTATTGTCAAACGGCCAAGTTATTTGGATTTAGTCACAAGGTCCTATGAAATCAAAATGTTATTTTTCACATGCGCCGATTACTACAGGTGTAGTAGACTTTACCGTGAAATGCTTACTTACAAGCCCTTAAACAACAAAGCAGTTTTAAGAAAATAGAGTTAAGAAAATATTTACTAAATAAAGCAAATAAGAAAAAAAAAGTAACACAGTAAAATAACAATAATGAGGCTATATACAGGAAGTACCGGTACCGAGTCACTGTGTGGGTTAGTCGAGGTAATTTGTACATGTAGGTAGGGGTGAAGTGTCTATGCATAGATATTAAACAGCGAGTAGCAGCAGGGCCGTACGCACTATCCTCTGTAGCGCCTTACGGTCGGCTGCCGAGCAGCTTCCATACCAGGCGGTGATCCAACCGGTCAGGATGCTCTCGATGGTGCAGCTGTAGAGCTTTTTGAGGATCTGGGGAACCATGTCAAATCTTTTCAGTCTCATGAGGGGGAAAAGGCGTTGTCGTCCCCGCTTCACAACTTTCTTGGTGTGTTTGGGCCATGATAGTTTGTTGGTGATGTGGACTCCAAGGAACTTGAAACTCTCGACCTGCTCCACTACAGCCCCGCTGATGTGAATGGGGGGTGTGTTCAGCCCTCCCTTTCCTGTAGTCCACAATCCTCTCCTTTGTCTTGCTCACATTGAGGGAGAAGTTGTTGTCTCAATATGTGTAGCTTAGATGGTAGAGCATGCCTCTTGCAATGCCAGGGTTGTGGGTGCGATTCCCACGGGGGACCAGTACAAAAAAAGTATTAACATGTATGCACTAACTAACTAAGTCGCTCTGGATAGGAGTGTCTGCTAAATGACGTAAATGTAAATGTCTCTGACCTCCCTATAGGCTGTCTCATCGTTGTCGGTGATCAGGCCTACCACTGTTGTGTCATCAGCAAACTTGATGATGGTGTTGGAGTCGTGCTTGGCTACGCAGTCATGGGTGAACAGGGAGTACAGGAGGGAACTGAGCACGCATCCCTGAGGGGCCCTGGTGTTGAGGATCAGTGTGGCAGATGTGTTGCCTACCCTTACCACCGGCCCGTCAGGAAGTCCAGGATCCAGTTGCAGAGGGAGGTGTTTAGTCCCAGGGTCCTTAGCTTAGTGATGAGCTTTGAGGGCTCTATGGTGTTGAAGGCTGAGCTGTAGTCCGTGAACAGCATTCTCACATAGGTTTTCCTTTTTTGTCGAGGTGGGAAAGGGCAGTGTGGAGTGCGATTGAGATTGTGTCATTGCTTTCTTGGGCACAGGGACTATGGTGGTCTGCTTGAAACATGTAGGTAATAACTACTCGGTCAGGGAGAGGTTGAAAATGTCAGTGAAGACACTTGCCAGTTGGTCCGTGCATGCTCTGAGTACACGTCCTCGTAATCCGTCTGGCCCAGCGGCCTTGTGAATGTCGACCTGTTTAAAGTAGGGATGCACAGATAAGAAAATTATTGGCCGGTAGTCGATGTTCATAAAACATAATTGGCCGATAGCCGATGTTCATAAAACATAATTGGCCGATACCGATGTTTTGCCATTTCTGTATCTTTCTACCCTGTCATAAATCAAATAAAAATGTTGCTTCTGATGAGGCTTCTAATTTCAACTCATTTTAATTATACAAGTTATTCTTCCATATATTTGAAGATAAGACTTATACCCCATTCAGACATGGCCACCGATTTGACATATGGTATATTAGAATGAAAGGTACGCAAAAGGAAACCAACCCGTCTACAAAGCCGATACATTTCTGTCCTGCAACAGAGGTAGTCTATTGTACCTCTGATTTGTATGAATGTGGTACAAGCGTTGGTGGCATTTTGTAATTAATACTGTGTTAATAGTTTCGATAAGAACACATTATCTGATTTCTTTACAGATTAGTGTATTTAATAACGTACAATATAGGCTAACGCAGTAGGTTAATTAAATATTCACATAAGTGCACTACTTAATCAAATTCTTCTTAAAATTATTATTCACGACTATAGTTGCAGGCTTCATGCATTCTGCATATGTGATCTGAACTGAGCGGGGGAAGGAACATTTTTATATATATATAAGTTCATAATGTAGTTTATTACAGTAAGTTGCAAAAAGAACGAACTTTAAAACATTTATTTTTAAACATCCGTTTATTAACACGTCTGTATTTTAAAGATTAAAAAACGTAAATGGAAGAACTTACTGTGAAGAGTTTGCATTTGACAAAAAAAAAACAATCCTCTGAACCAGTGTATGAAATCCAGTCTACCACAGTGTATGAAATCCAGTCTACCACAGTGTATGAAATCCAGTCTACCACAGTGTATTAAGAGTAGGTTATCACAACAAATAGAAAACAGTTTATAGTATACAAGTATAAAATAAAACCCATTCCCTTTCTGTAATTTTAAACTATACAATGCCTGGATAGATATACAGTGGGGAGAACAAGTATTTGATACACTGCCGATTTTGCAGGTTTTCCTACTTACAAAGCATGTAGAAGTCTGTAATTTGTATCATAGGTACACTTCAACTGTGAGTGACGGAATCTAAAACAAAATTCCAGAAAATCACATTGTATGATTTTTAAGTAATTAATTTGCATTTTATTGCATGACATAAGTATTTGATACATCAGAAAAGCAGAACTTAATATTTGGTACAGAAACCTTTGTTTGCAATTACAGAGATCATATGTTTCCTGTAGTTCTTGACCAGGTTTTCACTCACTGCAGCAGGGATTTTGGCCCACTCCTCCATACAGATCCTTCAGGTTTCGGGGCTGTTGCTGGGCAATACGGACTTTCAGCTCCCTCCAAAGATTTTCTATTGGGTTCAGGTCTGGAGACTGGCTAGGCCACTCCAGGACCTTGAGATGCTTCTTACGGAGCCACTCCTTAGTTGCCCTGGCTGTGTGTTTCGGGTCGTTGTCATGCTGGAAGACCCAGCCACGACCCATCTTCAATGCTCTTACTGAGGGAAGGAGGTTGTTGGCCAAGATCTTGCGATACATGGCCCCATCCATCCTCCCCTCAATACGGTGCAGTCGTCCTGTCCCCTTTGCAGAAAAGCATCCCCAAAGAATTTCCACCTCCATGCTTCACGGTTGGGATGGTGTTCTTGGGGTTGTACTCATCCTTCTTCTTCCTCCAAACACGGCGAGTGGAGTTTTGACCAAAAAGCTCTATTTTTGTCTCATCAGACCACATGACCTTCTCCCATTCCTCCTCTGGATCATCCAGATGGTCATTGGCAAACTTCAGACGGGCCTGGACATGCGCTGGCTTGAGCAGGGGGACCTTGCGTGCGCTGCAGGATTTTAATCCATGACAGCGTAGTGTGTTACTAATGGTTTCCTTTGAGACTGTGGTCCCAGCTCTCTTCAGGTCATTGACCAGGTCCTGCCGTGTAGTTCTGGGCTGATCCCTCACCTTCCTCATGATCATTGATGCCCCACGAGGTGAGATCTTGCATGGTGCCCCAGACCGAGGGAGATTGACCGTCATCTTGAACTTCTTCCATTTTCTAATAATTGCGCCAACAGTTGTTGCCTTCTCACCAAGCTGCTTGCCTATTGTCCTGTAGCCCATCCCAGCCTTGTGCAGGTCTACAATTTTATCCCTGATGTCCTTATACAGCTCTCTGGTCTTGGCCATTGTGGAGAGGTTGGAGTCTGTTTGATTGAGTGTGTGGACAAGTGTCTTTTATACAGGTAACGAGTTCAAACAGGTGCAGTTAATACAGGCAATGAGTCGAGAACAGGAGGGCTTCTTAAAGAAAAACGTACAGGTCTGTGAGAGACGGAATTCTTACTGGTTGGTAGGTGATCAAATACTTATGTCATGCAATAAAATGCAAAATAATTATTAAAAAATCATACAATGTGATTTTCTGGATTTTTGTTTTAGATTCCGTCTCTCACAGTTGAAGTGTACCTATGATAAAAATTACAGACTCTACATGCTTTGTAAGTAGGAAAACCTGCAAAATGGGCAGTGTATCAAATACTTGTTCTCCCCACTGTATATTAAATAAATTAGGTTTACACGTTATCAACAAAATGAATAACAAATACAACAAAAGGATACTGAATACATATTTCTCAGGCATTTACAAATGGATTATTGTAGATTCAGAACAATCTCTATTTTGTGTAAATCGTACACTTGAAACTGGCGTTGGCTTATCAATCATCCTAATGAACCTATAGGAATTAATTAGAAAGATAGATATAAAACATATTTTAAGTAGGCTTACATACCCAAACAAGACACACCAATATTTGTTTCTTAAAATGAAAGTTTTTGCCTATAATCTGCCGATTAATCGGTGAATCCCTAATTTAAAGGTCTTGCTCACATCGGCTACGTAGAGCATGATCACACGGTCATCCGGAACAGCTGGTGCTCTCATGCATGCTTCCGTGTTGCTTGCCTCGAAGCAAGCATAAAAGGCATTTAGCCCGTCTGGTAGGCTTGTGTCACTGGGCAGCTCGGGGCTGGGTTTCGCTTTGTAGACCACAATAGTTTGCAAGCCCTGGCACATCTGACGAGCATCAGCCGGTGTAGTGGGATTCAATTTTAGTCCTGTATTGACTCTTTGCCTGTTTGATGGTTCGTCTGGAAGAGGATTGGGTTCAGCATATTAGTTTGATAAAGATGCTGTAACAAAAGGTAGATGATGTAAATATCTGACTTCTGCAGCATTCTCTACAGTTACCTGTCTTGTTCATTGTTGGATTTCCATAATCATTTCCATTTCCCTAACACCATTTCCTCAGATCTGGACTCGCAAGTCTCCTCTGGAGGGCTGGATCAGATTCTAGCGCCACCTGCTTGGTCTCCCACTCAGCCAAAGATGCGCTCTTTCTTCCAGTCGGTCACTGTCACCAAAGTGGTGAAGCCTGATGGGGTAAGAGACACGGTTCACCTCGAGATGGTAGATGATAGAAGTTAGTGTACTTGATTTTGAATGTTGTATCTTGGTCTACAATAAAGTGCTTCCTGTTTTTTCCAAGATGGTCAACCTGGAGACACTCCCATTTCTGCGTCCCTATGGGCCCTGGTCAAAAGTAGTGTACGACATAGGGAATAGGGTGCCATTTGGGAGGCACCCACTGTTCAGAACCGATGCGGATAACAAACCCTTATAGAGTTTGTATGACAGTCTTGGATGTAACTGTTTGTATGTGTTTCGTTTAGAGTGTTGAGGAGAGGCGCACAGTCCAAGATGGCCAGGGGAACAAGGAAACCACAGTGACTTATATAGAGGGGAGCGACAGGGTACAGGATCAAGCCGGACCCCTATTACCACCAGGTCAGTGTCCTCCAGTAGGGTTTATGTTTCTATTCACCCAACTGATGCCCCATTTACTGTATCATAATATAATATATGCCGTTTAGCAGATGCAGAAATGGCAGATCACCTTGACACTGAGAACCTTACATGGTCATGGTTTAGGTCAAGGTTGACAACCATGTATTTCTAACTGAATATGGGGGGAAACTATCTTGTGATGATACGACCTCCAACCGAACGTTGTGCAACTGACTTAACCATATATTTAACACATTTTTCCCCAGGTGGCACACACCCCTTTTCGGACATGCACGATGATCTTTCCTTGTTTTCCAAATTGTTTGGCGGCAGGAGGTGAACCTATCGATTGGGAACTCGGAAGAAGAATACATGTCCAATATATTTGTAGATGTTATTTCACTGTATGGTATTGTGGTAAAGTAATGTTTAGGGTTGGTTCCATATATTCAGTGAGGATGTAATGAAACCTGTTATTTTACATCTCCTCTCTGTTAACTATGGACAGGCTGGATCAACTAAGCCTGGTCCCAGATCAGTTGCTGCTCTTGCCAACTCCATTGCTTTTTTGTCAAGCCAAACAGGAGTTGGCGTGACAAGGAGTTGGCATGATGGTACAACAGACTGGCTAGAATCATCTATGATTGCCCAAAAAAAGTATTTCTGTACAGTAAAACGTGTAGCATGTCAGTGTGATTCTTAAATGACCAATGACCACTAAGTGAGCTAGGCAGAAAATATTATGGACGTAATTGAAGAGTCAAATAACCCTTGTGTGAATAGTTTCCAGAAAGCTCAACCTAAACCAGGCATAAGAAACTCCTCACTTCTAAATATGCATATTTTATTTTTGTTAAAAGCCCTTTTCAAATTCTGCAATGTGAATTTATGACTGAACAATAAAGAGACGTAATATATTTAAACTGTGTTTTTTTTAAATAAAATTGCGATGCTTGTTAAAATCTGTTGGAAAAACAACCTGCACTACGTAGGGAATAGTGTTTCATTTGGAATGCAACACTCAGATGAGGACCCCTGTAACCATTTTGCCTCAATAAGCGTCACACTACTCAGAAGCATTTTACTTTTTTTGTAGATCACACAAAAGATGTGTGTGATGCCATTTCTATTAACTAAGATTAAAAATAACTAGGCCTCTCGCAAACAATTTAAATGGTCTTTCCGGAAAACAAGCATAACTTGTACCTTTTTTTGTTGTTGCATGAGGGCAAACTTCAAGTCATTTTAAAGGTTTGTTGACCTGCCTTCAACGAAAGCATTGCTACATATACTCTGAAATATGGGTTACCTTTAACGTGATCTTCATGACATCTACCAAATTGTATCTTTGCAACAGACACATAATGTTTTTGCCAGATACTTCTGTAGGTGTGGTAATGGCCTGTTAAACAACAGTCCAAGGCTTCTGATTTTAAAAATATACACTTATTCTTGAGAAGCAATAGAGCTAGTAAAGGGCTATGTATGTTAAGAAAATATTGTATGGTCATCTTTAGCTAAATGCTCACCTGACCTCATCTGTTCCATTATCAGAGGCTAAACTGGTTTAAGAAATAAAAAATCAAATCTACAGTTAGTTTTTGACCTTGTGCTTGGCTACAGTAGTGTCAATTGTCCTTCTGCAAGCAGCTTATCTAGCATAGTTGCAGACTAGTTGCTAGCTTCTCCTACGCCCAGTAACCTACTTGTGTTCATAGAGGGGACATATTGGACGGACAAGCTGAGAAACCTGGACAGAGCCTCTGCAGACAGTGCAGACCGACACAGGGCTCAAGCAGAGGATGACAACAAGATGCTGCTTAGGGAGTTAATAGCTGAGACCTTGGCTGTGTTCGTCCTTATGGTGAGTATTGTATCTCAAAATGTCTTTCTTCGTATTGTTATCATCAGTGATCAAGGGTTGTTAATGTTTTATGCATTCTTCAATCTCATAGGGATTTGTTTATTCTATGTGTTTGAAAGTGCTTGGGAGCAAAAAACTGCTTCACCACAATGAAGGAACATAAATCAACACTCTCTAGAGTAGCTGTTCCTCAAGAATCCGTTCATCATTCAAAGATTTGTTTTGACACGGTCAAGACTTGAGAGTTGGAATCCGATCCAGAAACATGGAACTGAACGGAGCGACCCTGGGTTAAAACGGAATGTTCTAGAAAGTACTTCACTCTTCTGTCACCTCCTCAAATGCAAGTCTCCACATGCTCCTTTTGGTCAATACCAACCTCGTACCAATGCTAGTCTTTTTCTCTTCCATCTTCATTCCTTTATCAGTGTGCTTTCTTTCGAAGACGTTTGGCAAGCATGTATAATGACTGTAATAAGTAACATCTCTCTTCCCCATACCTCTCCCACCCGTCCACCCTTCCTCCTCTCTCCCTTCTCCGTCCTCGATCTCTCCCTCAGATGTTTGGCTATGCAGCGATGGCCCAGGTGAAGTTGACTCGAGGGACCAAGGGCGAGTACAATTCTCTCTGTCAATATGGCCTTCTCAGTGGGTGTCATGAGTGTACCTCGCCAGGGGCGTCTCTGGTAAGTGGTCATTCAAGAAAACTACCGGTAGCCTCATATATGCATAACCCTTCCAAGTATAAGACGGAGAATCCAAATTATAGTGATAATGAAGTCAAAGCAGTGTGAATGTTTTCATTTAACTCTCATAGAACCCTACCGTTAGTAACCTGATCTTCGTACTGTACTCACGACGTATACTTAATGTTATCAATATCGTACCATGCATATCAATATGGTAGGCAGTGCAAATGGTGCTTTATCAGATTATTTATCAAATTCAAATGGATACAGATTTAATTTGACCTCTTCTTCCCTCCCTCTTTTCAGGAGCCCACCTGAACCCAGCTGTCTCCCTCAGTTGATGTGTTCTGGGGAGGCTGCCTTGGTCTAAACTGCTGCCCTACTGCTTGCGTCCTGCAGCAACATGATTTGAACGTTTAGTCCATGTTGCTTCATCAGTGGTCAGGCTATTAGTTGACCAAAATTAGGCAACATGATAAGTGCGATACTGTTAATATAACCGTGTGCTATTGCATGTTTTCAGTTAATTTATGTAAATCATGACGCTCATCTGTATTTCCTGTGTTTCAGGAACATTCTCTGCAACAAAAGTGATCAAATTAAGATCATACTGTACATCTTTACCTCTAACTTAATCTCTAATCCTTTATACTGTACATGCTTTAAGTTTTCTATGTTATGTGTCTTGTTGTATCTACCATTCCTTCCCCACACATTTAGTTCCCGCTCAGGAAATAAACCCCCCCCCCCCCCTCACCGCTGTGCTTCTCATGGGGATCTCCCAGTCCATGTCCTCAAACTGTGGGGGAGAGATCAACCCTGCCCGGGACCTGGGGCCACGCCTCCTCACCCTGACCGCAGGATGGGGTACAGAGGTCTTCACGTGAGTAATCTCAGCAACCCAGAACCAAAATCTCAAGTCAGCTAAGTAACATGTAATTATTTCGCCACTATGGCCTATTTATTGCCCTACCTTCCTAATCTTACTACATTTGCACACACTGTACATAGATTTTCTATTGTGTTATTGACTACGTTTGTTTATCCCATGCGTAACTCTGTGTTGTTGTTTTTGTCGCACTGCTTTGCTTTGTCTTGGCCAGGTCGCAGTTGTAAATGAGAACTTGTTCTCAACTGGCCTACCTGGTTAAATAAAGGTTAAATATATATATTTTTTTTAACATACATTTATGTACATCTGTCCATATTTAGATAATGTCTATAACATTAGATCAAGGGACTCAAATGGAGCTCAGCACCTCTTACGTGCAAATACATTTGACATATAATATACATACTATGTGCACAGTACAATGCAAAACCTCCCTAATCTACACTAACTAACCTCCCTCTCTCTGACCCTACAGGTGCTATAACTACTGGTTTTGGGTCCTTATTGTGGCCCCAATGGTGGGGGCAGTGCTTGGCTCTGGGCTCTACCTGGTCTTCATCCAATGGCACTTATCAGACTCTGAGATAAATGAAACCAATGACCTGCAATTCAAGACAACGGATATCGAGACTGTGGAAAAACTGGAAATCATCCCAAAACAACAATGCTGTAGAGCTGGCCCACAAGTTCTAGTCGGCATAACCTTGTCCCCAGGCTCAATTGCTACAAAGAAAGAGCCGGCTGGGTGGATGAGATTGTAGTTGGCAGTACAAAGGGAAGGAAATACTAGTTGTATCTATTATATAGCCTTTTTATCAGAGCACAGTAACCATCTGAATAACTGAACATGGTTTTCAGAAAATTAGATACATTTCCTTTGGAGTTGATAAAAGGCATTGTGTATAGCAGGCCTGGGTAAAGGCCGACCTGATTCAAAACGGCCCGCTCAGATCACATTAAAAAAATTGCGATAGTAAAAAGTATTTGTTATTCAAATTAAAAGCCCAATGAATACTCGCCTTTGTGTAATGATTTAACCACCGCTTGTGGGACATTTATTTTGAAGGCACGTATAAATAACAACTGCACGAGGACAGACAGGTTACAAATAGTAGCTAGCTAGAAATTGTGCAAAAATGAGTTTCAACGGAAAGTAGACAATGAATGTATGGTATTACAGCAAGAGTGGACCTCAAAATATTTATTTATCGAGGTATCAGGGAAAGCTGTGTGCTTAGTGTGCAAAGAGAGCATCGCTGTCTTCACAAAACTGCATTCAGCAAATGACGGAATGGCAAGAGCTAGCTATGTACTGTCTCACAAAATTACTAAACATAGCAAGACATTCGCTGAGGGCGAATTCATTAAGGAATGTTTAATTCACTCTGCAGCAATACTTTGCCCCGACAAGAAAGAGCTGTTTGAAAATGTTTCCCTGTCAAGACGAACAGTGACACGGCGTGTTGAAGACATCGCAGAGAAAATGGAACAGTTGAAAGGATTTCACCTATTTCTCCTTGGCCCTGGATGAGAGCAGTGATACACGTGGCACGGCGCAGTTGTTGATATTCTTACGAGGCATAACCCCAGACTTTGAAATTACAGAGGAGCTTGCTTCAGTGCAGTCAATGAAGAGCACAACCACAAGGAAATATGTATTGGATTAATAAGTGTTTTGAAAAGTTATCCAGTGTGACCACTGATGGGTGCCCAAATTTGACAGGAAAAAAATGAAGATCAAGTAGCTGAGCTGAACCCAGATCAGAAAATGATTTTCCTGCATTGCATTATTCATCAGGAGGTGCTCTGAAAATGAGCCATGTTGTGGATACAGTCACTAAAGTGATACACTTCATACGAGCAAAGTCTTTAAACCACAGGCAGTTTGTCTCACTGTTGGAAGAGACAGAGTCGGGTCATGCAGATCTCCCCTACCACACAAACGTGAGATGGCTGAGTTTGGGGAAGTTGCTTAACAGGGTGTGGGACCTGAAGTTGGAGATTGCTGAGTTTTTGCAAATGAAAGGAAATATGTGGATTTCCCTCAACTGCAAGATAAAGAATGGTTGGCTGATTTTGCCTTCACCGTGGACACCTCATGAAGTCACTCTGGTGACTCTCTGATCCATCTCTACGCAGACGACACCATTCTGTATACATCTGGCCCCTTTGGACACTGTGTTAACTAACCTTCAATCAAGCTTCAATGCCATACAACACTCCTTCTGTGGCCTCCAACTGCTCTTAAATGCTAGTAAAACTAAATGCATGCTTTTCAACGCTGCCCGCACCAGCCCACCGGACTATCATCACTAACCTCGACGGGTCTGACTTAGATTACATGGACACCTACAAATACCTAGGCGTCTGGTTAGACTGTAAACTCAACTTCCAGACTCATATTAACCATCTCCAATCCAAAATTAAATCTAGAATCGGCTTCCTATTTCGCAACAAAGCCTCCTTCACTCATGCTGCCAAACATGCCCTTGTAAAACTGACTATCCTACCGATCCTTGACTTCGGCGATGTCATTTACAAAATAGCCTCCAACACTCTACTCAGCAAATTGGATGTAGTCTATCACAATGCCATCCGTTTTGTTACCAAAGCCCCATATACTACCCACCACTGGTACCTGTATGCTCTCGTTGGCTGGCCCTCACTACATATTCGTCGCCAAACCCACTGGCTCCAGGTCATCTATAAGTCTTTATTAGGTAAATCCCCGCCTTATCTCAGCTCGCTGGTCACCATAGCAACACCCACACGTAGCATGCGCTCCAGCAGGTATATCTCACTGGTCATCCCCAAAGCCAACACCTCCTTTGGCCGCCATTCCTTCCAGTTCTCTGCTGCCAATGACTGGAACTAATTGCAAACATCCTTGAAGCTAGAGGTTCCTATCTCCCTCACTAACTTTAAGCATCAGCTGTCAAAGCTGCTTATCGATCACTGCACCTGTATATAGCCCTTCTGTAAATAGCCCATCCTACTACCTCATCCCCATATATATATTTTTTTAAACTTCCGCTCTATTTGCACTCCAGTATCTCTATTTGCACATCCATCATTCCAGTGATTATGCTAATCTGTAATTTATTTTGCCACTATGGCCTATTTATTGTCTTCCTAACCTTACTGCATTTTGCACTACATTTGCACTCTGTATATAGATTCTCTATTGTGTTATTGACTGTACGTTTGTTTATTTCCCATGTGTAACTCTTGTTGTTTTTTGTCGCACTGCCTTGCTTTGTCTTGGCCAGGTCGCAGTTGCAAATGAGAACTTGTTCTCAACTGACCTACCTGGTTAAATAAAGGTGAAATAAATAAATAAAATAAAAAATGAATGAACTGAATTCCAAACACAAAGGAAGGGCCTCTTTGCACATCAGATGTACAGCCTTGTCAAAGCCATCAAGGGAATATTTCTCCACCTGACCCGCCTAGTAGAAGCCACCATTCTCACCCACCTTCCGACACTACTAGTCTGTTCCCCATCAGAAGACCAGCGAGAGAAGTATACATCGCTGCTGTGTGCTTTGAACTGTGAGTTTTCTCGTCGTTTTGAGGATTTCAAAGTGTTGGAAAATGACATGCTGTTGATTTCCTCTCCTTTCACCTTCAATGTGGATAACACTCCCACTGACCTGCAATTTGAGCTTATCGATCTTCAGTCTGATGCAGTGATTGAAGAACTATTCAAAACAATGTCACTGACAAGGTTCTATGCATCTCTCGATGAACAAAACTTTCCAAAGATTAGGAGTCATGCTCAGAAGATGTTTGTACTGTTTGGGTCAACCTATGTATGATGTGTCCTTGAGCAAGACACTTAACCCTAATTTGCTCCACGGGCGTTGTACTACTATGGCTGACCCTGTAGGTAGGCCATCATTGTAAATAAGAATTTGTTCTTAATTGACTTGCCTAGTTAAATAAAGGTTAAATAAAACATTTGTTTACAGACATTTTCAGGGTTGAAATATAACAAATCAAGGCACAGATAATCTCTTACTGAGCCATCTTGTGCTTAGCGACGTCAGAAACTATACCTGACTTCACTGCTCTAGTCAAAGAAAAAGCCATATCTTCCTCTCTCCAGTGTCTGTGTTCTTTTGCCCTTAATCTGTTATTTTTATTGGCCAGTCTGAGATATGGCTTTTTCTTTGCAACTCTGCCTAGAAGGCCAGCATCCCGGAGTCAACTCTTCACTGCTGACGTTGAGACTGGTGGTTTGCGGGTACTATTTAATGACTGCCAGTGAGGACTTGTGAGGGGTCAGTTGCTCAAACTAGATGCTCTAATGTACTTGTCCTCTTGCTCAGTTGTGCAACGGGGCCTCCCACTCCTCTTTCTATTCCGCTGTTCTGTGAAGGGAGTAGTACACAGCGTTGTACGAGATCTTCAGTTTCCTGGCAATTTCTCACATGGAATAGCCTTCATTTCTCAGAACAAGAAGACTAACGAGTTTCAGAATAAAGTTCTTTGTTTCATTTTTTGCCTGTAATCGAACCCACAAATGCTGATGCTCCAGATACTCAACTAGTCTAAAGAAGGCCAGTTTTATTGCTTCTTTAATCAGCACAACAGTTTTCAGCTGTGCTAACATAATTGCAAAAGGGCTTTCTAATGATCAGTTAGCCTTTTTAAAATGATAAAACTTGGATTAGATAACACAAGGTGCCATTGGAACACAGGAGTGATGGTTGCTGATAATGGGCCTCTGTACTCCTATGTAGATATTCCATTAAAAAAATCAGCCGTTTCCAGCTACAATAGAAATGTACAACGTTAACAACACGTCAACCTTTCTGCGGGCCTTTATGGCTGCTGCCACCGTAGGCCTGCATTACTATGGTAAGGGTATTAGGACAAAATGTAGAATATCAAAATCTACATAACTAGAATCCAGTGGTGGAAAATGTACTCAATTGTCATACTTGAGTAAAAGTAAAGATACCTTAAGTAAAAGTGAGTCACCCGGTAAATTAATACTTGAGTAAAGGTCTGTTTTAAATATACTTAAGTATCGAAAGTAAACGTAATAGCTAACCATAGATTCTAAATGTAACGAGTACTTTTGTGTGTCAGGGAAAATGTATGGAGTAAAAAGTACATTATTTTCTTTAGGAATGTAGTGAAGTAAAAGTTAATTGTAAAGATATCCCAAAAAACGACTTAAGTACTACAGTGGAGCTGGAGGGGGTACATCCAGAAATAAACACACTAAAGGACAGACTTGATTGGACCATCATGTGAAAGGGGAGAATCCAATAGTGGGATTTTAAACGGTTATATCCCAAAGGACTGTAGTATAAAGATTACTCCCTTTGCAAGACACTGTCTGTGTCAAGTTTATGAACAGAGGAATTATGAAATTGTCGTACATAATGTAAACATTTCATACTAGATTATTCAAAGACTGGACAGAAGTAAAGTTCTCCTTTACACATTTATTTTGAAACGGCACAAAAAGTGTATGGCAATTGAGCAAGCAGACCACAACCATAATGGAAAATGTTAAAACGACACACGTGGAATCATTACTTCTCTATGAAAAAATAAAAATAAAAAAAATAAAAGGCTTTCTTCACGTGACAAGAGGTTATTGAAACAGATACACTAAAAAGTGGGGTACAGCAGTTGGAAAACAGTCATACCAAAGAGATAAACATTCATACACATAATTAAAACACAATACAACCCCTTGCACCCTGCTTATTTGTGAGTGACACTACATAGCTAGCTACCTCCCATAGTTTTTTATTTTTTTTATTTTTTTAATTGGTAAAAATAATACAGTTACGAGTACTATACTTAAATTCACATTTTTATAAGAAATAATAAAACCCGAAAGCTTTCTTTTAGTGTATAATATGTATTTACAGTGCAACGTGCACCACAGGTGAAATCTCTCTTGTCCTAGCTGCAATTTTGATGACACATTGTACCTCTGAAAACAAGACAGGTTACAATAATCTGTAACCTTGTCTCCTAAAGAAATGTATATCGAACACAGATATAAATCTCACCTTTGTCTGTGGCATCCATTTCAAACTACTTTTTACCATAAGATTGGTGGAAAATGTTTCACACAAACAATGTGTTTCATATAAATAAATAGAACAATGTCATTAGTAATTAAAATCAGTGTTTACAACGCTCCAAATACTCCCTTTTTTGTTACAGATACCTCTTTTTAAGGTTACTGATTTGAGAACAGTTTTATCTAGTCCTCACTAAAGAGATTGACCCATAGAAACTGATCTAGGACCAACAAGAGTGCTTTCTTTGTACAGTGGGTCTGTGTCGAGGTGAGTTTGACAATGCAATGCAAGACAGAATACTTTTCAAGACACATGGCTCGGACAAGGACATTAGTACGAAAGACACGGACAAATGTGACAAAATACAAGAATATCAGTACAACTGATAAAAAGACAACATAAGGAAATACATGTAGAAAATATATTATGGTTCACATGAAGATGGAGACAAACAATAATATTAAAGGCCCGAAAAATGTACACAGTCATGGAAAAGCTGACGTAAATGTGATGATCAGGTGGTCTTGACCCTCACAACTCCCATCCGTGTCCAGTCCACTGCTCAGTACGACTGCACAGTTAGTGACAAAGAAACACAAAAACACCGAGCTCAGGTGGCTCAAAACAGCACAGAAGTGGATCTGGGTCGGCTCTTATCCATCCAAATTCAGCTCCTCAAGAATGAATCAAAGTCAAAACCCTCATCTCCCAAGCCTGTCCGTCACTCTGAGGCCTCACCCCTCCTCTCCATACTGGGCCTTGTTACAGATCTAGGATCAGCTTCCTCTCCCCAAATCCTAACCTTAACCATTAGTGGGGGAAATGCAAAACTGACCCAGGATCAGCATCTAGGGGCAACGTCACCCTACTGGGTCTTGTCCGTCTTGTGGGCGGTGATGAAGGCCATGCCGTGTGTCCTCAAGTGGGTGTTAAGGTCAGAGGCCCTGTTGAAGCGCCGCCTACAGACCCTGCAGCTCATACTCCCCTTCCCCTCCTCTCCCTCCTTGGGGGAGGAGGGTGAGCCATCCGGAGAGGGGGTGCGGGGCGGCCTGCGGTCGGACTCCCCCTGGGGGTCTCTCACGTGGTGGGTGATGAAACGGTGGCGTCCCAGGGAGCCGGCCGAGGCGAAGCACACGCCACACTGCAGGCACTGGAAAGAGGCGGCGTCGGCGCGATGCTGTGGGATGTGGCGCTGGAACTCGGCGCCGTCCTCCGTGGTGAAGCCGCACGGCACGCAGCGGAACACGTTGTCGTCGTCCTCGGGCTCGGCCGACGCTCGAGTTCTCTTCACGGGACTGCAGCCCTCCTCGCACCCCTCCTCTGTGGCCTCTCCACTGTCTGTGACGCCCCCTTCCTCGTCCCCTGGTGGCCCCCCCTCGCCGTCAGGTTCAGACAAGCTGCCTGGCCCCTTACCCGGTGCTGAACGCTTTCTGGTCTGAGGGCCCTGCAGGGGGGGACAGAGGGGCGACGGGAAAAAGAGAGAAAGTCAAAAAGCATTATCTTGATTTTTGGTTTAACTTATTCAGATCCAGGTCACCACACAATGGGTGACATTACAGACCAAAGTTACAGAGAGCACACAGGAAACAAGACTACAGTTGTCTATTTATGGCAGACTGAAATGTGACCCCACCAAGTGATGGAAAGAAGAATGGATTCTAACGGACCTGTCTGTCAGTGGCTCTGACCCCGTGATGATGGGCCCGGATATGCTTCTCCAGTATGAGCTGACTACTGAAGGTCCGCTTGCCCTCTGTGCAATATCTGCAAACACACACAGACTGAGGATATTGTGCACTTTTCCTAGGTAGGCTGATATTAGACTGAACATAACCTTCTAAAATGTCCCTTTTTTTTTTGTTGTATTTTTATTTATTTAACCTTTTTTTAACCAGGCAAGCCAGTTGAGAACTAGTTCTCATTTACAACTGCGACCTGGCCAAGACAAAGCAAAGCAGTGCGACAAAAACAACAACACAGAGTTACACATGGGAAATAAACAAACAGCCAATAACACAATAGAAAATCTATGTACAATGTGTGCAAAAGTAGTTGATTAAAGTTAGTGAGGGAGATAGGAACCTCCAGCTTCAAGGATCTGTGTAATTCTTTCCAGCCTCTGCTAATTGTCTTGTCCCATCCACTCTTAGACATTTTCAAATATAATATATGCCATTTAGCAGAAATGTTTACCCAAAGCAAATTAGTCATGCATGCATATATATATATTGTTTTTATGCATGGGTGTAGATGAGTATGGGGTTCACTCACTGGCAGTGGAAGACTCTCTTGTTGCCCTCGTGGATGACGCGTACATGGCGCCGCAGGCTGGAAGAGGTGGAGAAGGAGCTCTGACACACACGACACGGGAACTTCTTCATAGCCTACACACACACACACAAGGAAATAAGAGAGGGTGAGTCCTTTCGTAATCTCTCCCCGTGTATGTGTGTGTACACAGACGTTACACTTCGGGCCATAAAACATTTATTTACTGTAGAACAGATTGGTTTTCTCCGGAAAAGTGAGTGAAAAAAAAGAAAACAAAATACTAAACAACCTTGGTACAACACCTAGGTTTTAGACTTTTGGTATAATGGTTTTGGAATGACAGTCATGAATGAATGTCCTCAGAACAGCCTCAACTCGTCAGGGCCTGGACTTAAGGTGTTGAAAGTGTTTCACAGGGATGCTAGTTCATGTTGACTCCAATGCTTCCCACAGTTGTGTCAAGTTGGCTGTATGTCCTTTGGGTGGTGGACCATTCTTGATACACACAGGAAACTGTTGAGTGTGAAATTACCCAGCAGCGTTGCAGTTCTTGACACACTCAAACCGGTGCGCCTGGCACCTAATACCATACCCCGTTCAAAGGCCCTTAAAACTTTTGTTTTGCCCATTCACTCTTTGAATGGCACACATACTGTACACAATCGTAAATGTCTCAATTGTCTCAAGGCTTAAAAATGATTATTTAACCTGTCTCCTCCCCTTCATCTACACTGATATAAAGTGGATTTAACAGGTGACATCAATAGTGGATCATAGCTTCCCCCTGGATTCACCTGGTCAGTCTACGTCATGGAAAGTGCAGGTGCTCTTAATGTTTTGTACACTGAATGTATAGCTTCCTACTAAAGTAATCAGACCCATGTTTACTATATTGAGCTGCTTCAACTTCTATTTAACTTGACGTCTACATTTGACACATCTCCCACTACCGTAATCCTACAAATATCTTTTAGACACTGTCTTCAGGAAATGTACCTCTTCTAGTTTAGCTGGATTTATCTTCGCTTAGAAGTGTTCACTGCAGACTGACTAGCATCTACAAATCATTGTAAAGTATCTACAAAACAAGACTAACAGCGACAGAATCCATCATTTTTGCAATTCAGAAACTATCATTTTGATTCCCATGATTCGATTCAAATCCCAACTACTACAACGGCGAAGAGAATCATTCAATTGGTCAAAACTGTTAAAATATATAGATTCACATGAATCAAATGAATATATTTTTTTTATCTGAAGTGGGACATCCGTTATACAGTTAATTCAATTTGTATGGCCTTGAACTCCTGAGTGGCGCAGCTGTCGTAAGGCACTGCATCGCTATGTCACTACAGATCCCTGCCCAGACCTGTACCCTGGTTCGATCTCAAGCTGTGTCGCAGCCGGCCGCGACCGGGAGCCCATGACGCGGTGCACAATCAGCCCAGCATGTCCGGGTTAGGGGGGGGGGGTGGCCTTGTCCCATCGCGCTCTAGCGACTCCTGTGGCGGGCCAGGCTTATGCTCGCTGACACGGTCGCCAGGTGTACAGTGTTTCCTCCGACACACTGTGCGGCTGGCTTCCGGGTTAAGCGAGCATTGTGTCAAAGAAGCAGTGTGGCTTGGCAGGGTTGTGTTTCGGAGGACGCAGAGCTCTCAACCGTCGCCTCTCCCGAGTCTGTATGAGAGTTGCAGCGATGGGACAAGACTAACTACCAATTAGATATCACACAATTGGGGAGAAAAAATAAATATATATATTTGTATGGCCTTACCTTTCCATGCTCGGTTTTCATGTGAGAGATGTAGTCGTCGCTCTGAGTGAAGCTCTTCTGACATTGCTGACAGCTCCATTCTGAGGGGGTCCCAAGATGGCTGCCTACCTCAATAGAACTAGACTGATTCTCAGGTTCCTCCTCCTCTTCCTCCTCCTCCTCTTCCTCTTCTTCTTCTTGGTCTCGGCCCCAGTCCTCTCCATCTGAGTTGTCTGTTTTGGCAGAGGGCTTAGATTTGGGGAGGGGGGGGGTGGAGGGGTTGGTGGGGGCTGTGGCAGGGGCGGGGGCATCGGTTTGTCCCTCCTGTTTGACTGACAGCCCTCTGTGAACAGTCTGGACAAGAGTAAGTGAGAGAGGAATGACCAATCAGACAAGAGATAAGTGAGAATGGAAGAAAACACTGACAAATGAGCAAATAGAAATGACTATTTACCATCAGGGGATTGAACAACGAACATATCACTTTCCTTTACTGTGAGTCAGAATGTAACTAAACAAACCTTTATGTGTTCCATCATGGAACCTTTCTGCGCGTAGAGTTTGGTGCAGTCAGGACACTTGAACACATGCACTTTCTGCTTGGCCAGGTGGGTGTCGAAATGCATGTACAGTAAGGGTTTCTGGGTAAAAACTGTATCGCACATCACACACTTGTAGATCATTCTGCAAATACAGAGAAAGAGCGAAACAGTGGCGTGAATGTAGTGTTTTTATCAGAGCTCAAATTGTAACAAAAACTGAGACAAGAGACAAGCTTTAATATACACTAAACCAGTGTTTCCTGGTCCTGGGGACCCGAAAGATGCACCTTTTTGTTTTAACACACCTGAACACAGTTTAATTAAGTGTGTTATTGTTCGAACACTAGGACAGAAATGTGCACCCCTCTGGGCCCTCAGGACCAGAATTGGAAGACACTGCTCGAAACCTAGAGAGACAACGTGGTCCAGTGACTTTGGGGCACTTACTTGGCCTGTCCCACAGTGAGGGTGGGGTGCTGGGTGCTGATGTGTCCCTGTGCACTGGGGGCAGACTTGAAGGCCATGGGGCAGCTGGGGCACTTGTGGAACACCTCGCAGTGGGCCGTCTGGATGTGGGACTTGATGGAGTTCAGACCCCCGAACACCACCTGGCAACTGGAGCACCTGGGGAACAGATATGAACAAAAACTAAACGTTAAACACGTGGGTTTAGTCATGTAACTACGGCAAGAATCTTCAACCACCAAAAGTGTCCTTTCACATACAACGATATATCTGTGCGTGAGGGGCATATTTGCATTTGATTACTGCAGGTTCTCTCTCTCTCTCATACATCCACCTGACAATGCTGCACTTAAGCAGTAGTTTGAGGCATGTTTGCCTACACACTGCAAAAGGCTGCTAAGCCAGAACGTCTGTATAAGCCAGTGAAAACACTTTTTTGCGACGTCCTTGTGTGCGCAGACACCATCTCTTCACCTGTATCCGATGCGGCGGGCGAAGTGCAGGCAGGCCTCCTCCAGGTGGGTCTGGAAGCTGGCCTGCCGGGCGGTACCCCCACACTCTGGACAGACGTGGGCCGCCCGGTGTTTATGGATCCTCTGGTGAGCCGACACACTGCACCAGTTAGGGAGCATCATGGGAGGGGAGCACAGGGTACAGGTCTGGGCAGGGAGGAGAGAGGTTGGGAAAAGGTTAAAAAGATGAATACATACTACTACTTCGGATACTGCAACATTAATACTAATAATAAAACCAGTATTGTGTAATAAGATATAGTAAACACTAGTATCACGTAATAGTATTGACTAATGCGTAAAGCAAAGCAGGACATTAAACATTTTGAGGCGGTTTCCCAGACACAGATTAAGCCTAATTCTGGACTAAAAGGCATGTCCAGGACAAGGCTTAATCGGTGTCTGGGAAACTGCCTCATTCAGTCATTATGTATGACTAAGCTTGACCCTAGTAGATCATTACTAGCCTGTGAATAATGGACACCCATACTTCAGGCTCTGTACCAAAGGACTCACCGAGTTGGGGGTAGCTCTGATCTGCTGGAAGTGAGCGACCAGCTCGGCCTTGCCAGAGAACTGGGTCTGGCACTCGGGACACTTGAAGTTGTGGTACTGCAGCACCTCGCCCTTCTTGCAGGGGAGGGGCATCAGCGCCTGGGGGCTCTGGAGTGCGCGGCGGACCGGTCTCGACTGGGCTGCGGAGGGTGTGTCCTTCAGTGGGCTGGAGCTGGACGACACGGCGGGGACTCCGGACGTGGTGGAGGGGGAGGAGACTGGAGGAGGAGAGGAGATTGAAGGGGAGAGCATGCCTTGTCAACAAAAGCGAGAAAGCGAAGCAAGAACAGGTCAATTGAACGTATTTACAGGTGCATGATCGTATCTCTCACCTCTCCCTTGTCTTTCACGCAATAACATTGACCACATCCTGACAGAAATAATGCATTGTTTATGAAGCCACATTGCATGCGTCCTAACTTTTGACCAGAGCACTACGGGACGCAGCCATTGTCACTAACAACTCTTCAGAAAGACCCGCCTTACCGATGGGTGTGGTGTCCTGCTGGCCAATCATCTGCTCCACGGTGACGGGCCTCATGACGAGGTGAGAGCACTGCATGACCAGCCCGCGTTCCTTATGCTCCCTGGCGTGGAGGAGCAGACTGCACTTGTTAAAGAAGGCCAGCCGCTTGGCACAGTGGTTACAGGTCACCTCGATGCGCAGCGAGCGCCTGTCATAGTGGCGGGCCAGGCTGCGCTCCAGGGCGAAGGCGTCGCCACATTCCAGACAGCGGTAGCCCGTGGCAGGCAGAGGTAGCCCCCACTCTGGGGGCGGAGGAGCAGAGAGGTCAGGTTTATAACTGGGCAGCAGGTTCTTGCTGTTGAGGATCTTGTTGAAGGCCTCCACCAGGCTAGACTGGCTGCGGGAGATGACGGCGCCCGTGCTGTTCACTATGGACGCAGGCTTGTTTGGCTGGTGAGTGCTGGCTAAGACGCTGGCGCCGCCTCCGTTAGCCGTTTTAGCACCGACAGGACGTACGCTCATCCCACCAGTGGCTACTGAGAACTTGGGAGAGGAGGCGACAGAGGGAGTGGTGGGCAGGGCGGCAGATTTTGTGAAGGTAACAGCAGTGGCAGATACCTTGTCCGAGGAGGCAGCCATCTTGTTCTGAGCCTTGGTTGCAGCGGCTAGCATAGCGCTACTAGCAGCTAGTGTAGACACGGGTAGTGTGTTGAGGTTCTTTACTTTCTGCGTCTGGGAGGCTACAATACGACCAGAGGGAGTGTCAGGTTTCCGGATCCTGTTGCGCCCCCCTGGATGAGCTTTGCTGGGGTCCAAACCCTTGGCTCCGGCAGCACCTGCTTTGGGTGCGACCCTGGTAACAGTTCTGGTGATTCCACCAGTGGAGGTTTTGATGGTCTTTATCCGTACTTTGAGGGGCCGGGCAGGAGCTGCAAGCCCTCCTGGAGTTGAGGTGCCACCTTCAGTGGTTGGTGGTTTAGACTTGCCATCATCCACCTCCATTTTTCCCTCTCCTGTTCTTGCACCCTCTTCCTTTCCAAAGTCTGCCTTGTCATCCATAGCCTTCTCTATTCCATTCCCCACCTCCATCTCCTCCTCCTCCTCCTTAGGCTCCTGAAGGTCTGAGGGGGGCGGTGTGGAGGCTACTGCAGGGCTGGAGCACCCCTTGGCGGTTACTGGTGCTGCCGGTTTGGGCATCGCTGGCTCAGGACTTTCAGGCGAGTCCCGCTCTTCTATAACATGCTCTGGGTGTTTGTCTTCCTGTGGTGGACTCTTGGTGGGGCCTGACTGGGGGGTTGAGGAGGTCACGCTAGTGCCCGAGGGAGTGTCCCCTGGTTTGGGGTGAGCTGCCGATGAGCCCATGGGATGGGCGGAGTCAGAGCTGGCAGCAGGGGACCTAAAACGACGTGTCAGTTTGGGAGTGGTGCGGGAGGGGGAGTCAGGGGGTTCCTGGATGATCAGTGGGGGCCCTAGGTCCGGATCGGAATCACCTTCCTCTGAGTCTTGGGGACGAAATAATGCCGGGCCGGCATTAGGTGCCCCGTTAAAGGGCTTAGATGAGTGCAGCGGGTGTGAGGAGAGGGCGGATGACGGAGACGGGAGCAGAGGCTTGGAAGGCGGAAAGAAAGGAGAGGAAAGTCCAAGTGACTCTCCTGGGACAAGAGGAGCAGACACGACATATGAAGAGGAGGAGGAGGAGGAGGAGGATAAAGCTTTGACCTCACCACCACCTCCTCCTTCTTGGCCGGCCTCTTGCTGCTGGTGCTGCTGCTGTAGGAGCTGCATCTTCCTCGCCCTCCCTACAGGGTCTCCCGACCCCTGCGCCATGAGAGGCTTCAGTCTGTTGAATATATTGCCAACCTGCTTGGCGGATTTAGTTGATCCAGCACCGCCTCCTCCGCCCTCTGAAGCTGTTTTGGGGGTACACACTGACCATGGCCCCCCATTAGATTGGGCATGAGCCTGAGTTAGAGGCAGGGTCACACCAGAGGCCCCAAACCCATTGTGGTTGAGTGGTTCAGATTCCGCCATGCCTGGGGCACAGGCACCGAGCCGTGGACCGACACCAGCAATGCCATCCATAGTGTCCTGGTCTGTGTCTCCATTCTCTTCATCGATGGTGTCGGGTCGCACACGGTTCTTTACGATAACGCTGACAATAGGGGTGTCAGCCTGGGGGTCTGAGGGGCTAGGTGGTCTCAGAGTTGGCCCTACACCAACCCCACCGTCCGGCTTTCCCAGAGGAGCACCGCCTGGTCCGTGTGGTCCCTCAGCCTCATCAGGAGCAGACTGGATGGCCTCTTTTGCGTCGATGTCAGGAATGTCAAACGCTGCCAACAGGTCATCGAAATCTGGGGTCTTCATGTCCCCCATGCCGGGACCTAATACTGCAAGACAGGGTACAAAAAGCGGACAGAGAATGAGTGACATGATGGGAAGATAACAAAATCCTGTGTTTCTCATTGTCTCAATTCTAGCTAAATCATGTATACAAGAGTTGAAATAAAAAAGGGAGATAAAAACAGCACACGTTGCAGGACATCTTGGCTTACAAACCTGCAACATATGCAGCAGTACTGAAATTGCTGAATTGATAGCCCGTTGGCTATCCTTACATGTTCCTGTTCAGTAAATGTAACTAGCTAGCTAGTTAGCAACACCGAACCATGTCGATGGACAGAGCAGGATTTATTTGACGGAGCAGTTGTAGCTACGACTGTGCCGACACGAACATTACTAGCCAGCTTCTCAAAGTATGGCATACAGTAAATATTGTGAGAGGGGGGCTATATTGCCTGGCTAGCTAACACGAACACACTTTCTGACACAGACAGATCGTCTTGGCTACGATTATGTCAACAACTAGCTAATGCTAGCTAGGTAAAAGCTACAACATAACTAGCTTACTATAGCTAGCTAAGAAATAAATGACTCTGTAGATCGCTTCAATAGATTAAGTCACAGTGTGGACATTACATTGATTTTTTTTTAGATGCCTTACATGTGGATTAACCTGCAGTGGTTTCACAACGATGAATAATTGAACACCAAAAACGTCTTGCAGCTGTGACTTTATTTTTCGGCTTCCCCCCCTCATCATATTCAACCCGGCTAGCTGGCCGTCCTTTAACGGAGGACATTGCATCCATTCATAACGGGTTACTGGGGGAATAACCATTCACTGTCAATATAATGACCTTATGGGTTGATCATTGTCACTGCGAACAATTGGTGGGACCAGTATTTTCAGTCTCAATTGCACATATTGATTGTTTACCTGGATTTGTGATTCCCGACAATTGTCGCTCGCTCCAGACGAAGAGCCTTTACTTCCCGTCACATGATGAAGAGGTCCAATCAGATCATTGTATCGATGCAATTGTCTTCTTTTTTTCTTTTACTGCCGAATGGTGCCACATACGAACAAATGTCATTTTTTCATTTCTAAATGGGAACACTAAACTGGTGTTTATGGTTTGTATACAATAACACAAGATACGTTCATTATTGCCACAGATCACACACAGACACACCTCTCTCGTATTAAACTCCCCTGTTCTAGCTATATGGGGGTTGAGAGGGGCATGGGGACTGGGCGAGCAATCAGAGACAGGTATACCAACAAGCTTTATCCATCTTTTTTTTTATCGCAATAGAAAAAACGAAGAAATGAAAGGAGGATACTGATTAGTTGACAAGCTTGGGGAACCCGTCATTAAATACCACTTATAATTCCAGTCAGTCAGCCAGTTAAGATCGGGTAAATCAGTGAGAAGCCGGAAAATATGGATATTCCATTTTGAGATTTGATGCATATATGAAGATCAATTTCATGACAGTAAAGACTGGCGGCATCCCGGTTTGGTCTTATTGTTGTCTGGTCTATTTGTGTGTGCTTGTGGGTTTCTTGTGGATGTTGTCGACAGTCCGTCATCAGAGAATGGTTGGGTTAAATGCGGGAGACACATTTCAGTTGAACGCTTTCAGTTGTACAACTGACTAGTATCCCCCAGTAAGTCATGTCATGCATTAGTCTACATCCAACTGTGTGCCTGTAGATAACCTGTCAGTGTCAACTACCCTATATGTGTCATGTCTTTGTCTGGTTGAAATGGCACCCAATATAGTGCACTACATTAGACCAGATCCCAGTCAAAAGTAGTGCATTATTTAGAGAAAAGGGTGCCATTTCGGACGTACCCCATGTTTGTCGTCAATCTGTCTGTCCCCATTCCTCATTTCTTCTCCTCCACGTCCTTCTTGCTGTCAGGCTTGGGTGGGCCTGTTTGGGAGGCCAGGGAGCCCATGGCATTTCGGATTGGCCTCGTTGTTAGGGTCGACGCCTGGCAAGTTCTCCAGGACGCTCTGGAGGAACTCTGGGTCCTGCATCGCATCATAGTCATCGTCCTCCTGAAGAAGAGCCACAAGGCATATCATTAATAAGGGCACTGATTGTATATTCTGTTTATCGTTGGCAGGTCAAATTCCTGGTACCTGTAAATGTACTTGGCAAATAAAGGTGATTATGATTGGAAGGGAGATACATTTACATTTTAGTCATTTAGCAGATAGAAAACATACACAATCGAGAGAGAGTATGTTTCATAAAATACAACTGGGATTATATTTTGCAGACCGACACCACACATGATTGTATTGACCAAACTGTATGGTTCCTGATTTAATTGATCATGCAAGTTACCTACCTTGGCAGTTTCAGTGTCCATGGGGGAACCTGTGTCCATAGCAATCAAATCTCCATACTCTGATTGTTTGGTTTGCGGTCATTGGTAGGTCCCAACCAAAACGGTAAAAAAAAACATCTACCTATGGTCACTTTTTAAATCACCCACACAGCTAACACGTATGTGTGTCAGTGGCTGCTATTCAGAAAGTGTGGAGTGTGGATGGGGATTATAACACACCTTCTCCGGCCAGGGAGATCTGCATGGCGTATGTGATCTGCTCCTCCTCGGTCATATTGCTGCAGTGCCACCTGTCTCAGGCTGAGACTCAGACATCTTTAGCAGGGCCTCCTGGGATTCTGAGAGAGAGAGAGAGAGCGCGTGAGTGAGTCGGTCAATTAATCCATCATACAGTACAAACATCAGTACTCACTTTTCTTCCGTACATACTTGAGCAATTAGAATAGTCAGGCATAAATAATACATCAGACAAAGGGATACAAAACCTACTCATTAAAAATATATCTATCCCTACCTTCCCTCTCCTTACCATCCGTTGTGGTGCGATCGGCTGCAGGAGCCACCTGGCGAGCCTTCTCCTCCTGCCTCTGCTCCTCCATGGACACACGCAGAGCCTGAGTAGAGGGGCAAACGGTTAGAGTTTGAGGCCAGGGAAACAATAATACAGCTGGTAACTCTGGTTCATTGACTATGTCACTCTGGATAAGAGCATCTACTAAATGAGCAAAATGTAAAGAAAACCTATTGCCTTCTTACCAGAGCAAGCTCGGGGTCAGGGCTGGGGTCAACCCCAAACTCAAAGTTGCTGGCGCCCAGGCCCATCACAGAGGCTCCCTCTCCAGCCAGGATAGGGGAGGAGAGCAGGGCGTCAGCCAGGCCGGGCCCTGGGGGTACAGTCACCTCCTTCCCGTTAAGAGTGTTGAAGAAGGTGGTCAGCTTCTCTGTGTTGAACTCCTGGACAAAGAGAGAGAGAGACAATCAAGAATACAGAAGAAGTGGAGTGAGAAAAATAATACTTCTGCCTCAATTCGTTGGGGACAATACAAGATGTCGAAAGCGTTCCTCAGGGATGCTGGCCAATATTGTGTGAAGTTGGCTGGATGTCCCCTTCTCAGGGGTTGAAGGGTCTTGGCCAGGGATGTAACCAAGAACCCGATGGTCACGCTGACAGAGCTCTAGAATTCCTCTGTGGAGATGGGAGAACCTTCCAGAAAGACAACCATCTCTGCATCACTCCACCAAATCAGGCCTTTATGGTAGAGTGGCCAGACTGAAGCCACTCCTCAGTAAAAGGCACATGACAGCCCGCTTGGAGTTTGCCAAAAGGCACCTAAAGACTCTCAGACCATGAGAAACAAGATTCTCTGGTCTAATGAAACCAAGATTGAACTCTTTGGCCTGAATGCCAAGCGTCATGTCTGGAGGAAACCTGGCACCATCCCTACGGTGAAGCATGGTGGTGGCAAAACCGTCTGTGGGGATGTTTTTCAGCGGCAGAGATTGGGAGACTAGTCAGGATCGAAACCAAAGATGAATGGAACAAAGTACATTGAGATCTTTGATGAAAACCTGCTCCAGAACGCTCAGGACCTCAGACTGGGGCGAAGGTTTACCTTCCAGCAGGACAACGACCCTAAGCACACAGCCAAGGCAATGCAGGAGTGGCTTCGGGACAAGTCTCTGAATGTCCTTGAGTGGCCCAGCCAGAGCCCGGACTTGAACCCGATCGAACATCTCTAGAGAGACCTGAAAATAGCTGTGCAGCGACGCTCCCCATCCAACCTGACAGAGCTTGAAAGGATCTGCATAGAAGAATAGGAGAAACTCCCCAAATACAGGTGTGCCAAGCATGTAGAGTCATGCCCAAAAAGACTCAAGTCTGTAATTGTTGCCAAAGGTGTTTCAACAAAATACTGAGTAAAGGGTCTGAATACTTTTATTAGCCAACACTTATTAGCAAAAACATGTTTTTGCTTTATCATTATGGGATATTGTGTGTAGATTGTTGAGAAAAAAAAACATTTAATCAATTTTAGAATAAGGCTGTAACGTAACAATGTGGAAAAAGTCAAGGGGTCTGAATACTTTCCAAATGCACTGTATATATAGTAGGGCTCATTAAAAATACTGGCATAAGGAAACCATTCTTACCTCTTCCCCAAAATGTATAATATCCACATTGACCTTATTTCTTCAAGCGCTTGGCCATTTTTACAAGCTGTGGGGGCGATAGATTGACAGGAACAGAAGCAGAGGTTAAGAAAAAGAGAGAGAACAGTAACCATGGTGACAATCTGCATGTCTATTGTTGAAAACACTCAATACACTACCTTATGTGGGACCATCTATACTGTAGATAGATAGATAGATAGATAGATAGATAGATAGATAGATAGATAGATAGATAGATAGATAGATAGATAGATAGATAGATAGATAGATAGATAGATAGATAGATAGATAGATAGATAGATAGATAGAGACTTTATTGATCCCCAGCTACGAAAAAAACACATGGCAGGTGCAAAATGCCAGAACGAAAATACACAAAAGACAGATACACGATACATGATACATAAAGCTGCAGTATGAAAAAGTATAAAAATACAAGAAGTCTGGAGTGCAAAAAGCTATAAAAAGACATTGAATAGTATGGGTGGATGGCTAAATATGTACACTATACATTGTTACGTGAAAAGAAAAATGATAAAAATATTGCAAGTTGATATAGATAAATAAGGAGTATTTGCATGGTTAACTATACTATACAGGTCAACGGCAGAGAGATACTTAAATAGCTAAATGTGTGTATGATATAAGTGAGAGTAATAATAGTTTACTTAATATACAGTCTGTTTAAATGAACAGGTAAGTGAATATTTTGCGTGGTTAAATTAACTGTACAGGTAAATATACAGTTAAATTTACAGGTAAGTGAATATTTGCATGGTTACATTAACTGTACAGGTAAATGACAGGAAGAGATACTTAAATAGCTAAATATGTGTATGATATAATTTAGGGTAATAATAGTAATTCCCTTAAAATACAGTTTTTAGTGCGCAGGGTTTAATTACAGATACATGCATGTATTGCACATTCGATATACTAAAAGCAATGAAAAATGATAAAACTGACAGGATACTAATATGCATTCCTGAGTGAATGACTACGTAAGTTCAGGCCAAGAAATACTTACAATATTGCACATGATATGATATAACAACTGTACATGAATATGTATATACAGACCTGAATTAATAAATAAGTCCTGAGTGAATGAGTGATTACAGACCAGAATTACTCACGGATGGATGCATAATTGTTAAACTAGGTCCTAACAGCCCAACAGTTCCAGATCTATGTTTCCGACGGCACGGCACCTCGGTGAGGCATTAAATAGTCTAATAGCCGCCGGCAGGAAGGACCTCCTGTAGCGCTCTCTGGCACACCGTGGTGGGATCAGTCTGTGACTGAAGGTCAACCTCTGCGTCATAACCATGGCATGCAGAGGGTGGGTGACGTTTTCCATGATGGCCAGCAGTTTGGCCAGGATCCGTCTCTCCCCCACCTCCTCTAGAGTGTCAAGACTAATCCCCAGAACAGAGCTAGCCTTCATGATCAGCTTATTTACCCGAGAAGCATCACCAGCCTTTATGTTGGCGCCCCAGCACACCACTGCAAAAAAGATGGCACTGGCCACCAAAGATTGGTAGAAGGTATTCAGTATTTTACTGCACACGTTGAAGGTCCTGAGCCTCCTCAGAAAGTAGAGTTTGCTCTGGCCCTTTTTGTACAGAGCCCCGGTGTTACCAGCCCATTCCAGCCTGTTATCCATATGGACTCCCAGGAACTTGTATGACCCAACCATTTCCACATCCATCCCCTGTAGAGGGACTAAAGTCAGTTGGGCCTTGGTTCTCCTTAAGTCCACCACCATCTCCTTTGTTTTGCTGATGTTGAGCTGAAGGTGGTTCTGCTCATACCACAACACAAAGTCACTGATTGTGCTCCTGTACTCCTCCTCCTGCCCACCCCTGATGCACCCTACAATTGCGGAGTCATCCGAGAACTTCTGTAGGTGGCATGTTTCAGAGTTATATCTGAAGTCCGAGGTGTAGAGGGTGAACAGGAAGGGGGACAGGACCGTTCCCTGGGGGGCCCGTGTTGCTCACTGCCCGTTCTAACACACAGCTCTGTAGTCGCACAAATTGTGGCCTACTGGTCAGGTAGTCCGTAACCCAGGAGACTAAAGGTGCTTCCACTTTCGTCCTCTTCATCTTCTCACCCAGTAGCAGGGGCTGAATGGTGTTGAAGGCACTGGAGAAGTAAAAAAACATAACCCTCACAGTGCAACCTGTGTTGTCCAGGTGAGAGTAGGCCCTCTGCAGAAGGTAGATGATTGCATCACCCACCCCAATGTTGCACTGATATGCGAACTTCACGGGGTCCAGTGATGTACACACCAGGGGTCTGAGGTGAGCGAGGACTAACCTTTCCAGGGTCTTCGTGATGTGGGATGTTAGCGCTACAGGTCTGAAGTGATCTTTTCGTGGACTATACTCAGCCTTGTCTCAGGGTAGTAAGTTGGTGGTTGTTGATATCCCCCTATTGGTGTAGGGGCTGTGCTTGGCAGAGTGGGTGAGGTTATATCCTGCCTGGTTTGGCCCTGTCCGGGGGTATTGTCTGGGTATTGTCGGAGGGGGCCACAGTGTCTCCTGACCCCCCTGTCTCAGCCTCCAGTATCTATGCTGCAATAGTCTATGTGCCAGGGGGCTAGGGTCAGTTTGTTAAATCTGATGTTATTATCCAGTGTCTTGTGTGAATTTAAGTATGCTCCCTCTAATTCACTCTCTCTCCCACTCTACCTCCTCTCCCGGAGGACCTGAGCCTACCCGGAGGACCATGCTTCAGGACCACCTGTCCTGATGACTCCTAGCTGTCCCCAGTCCACCTGGTCGTGCTGCTGCACCGGTTTCAACTCCTCTGCCTGCGGTTATGGAACCCTGACCTGTTCATTGGACGTGCCACCCTGTCCCAGACCTGCTGTTTTCACCTCGCTCTCGCTCTATTGCACTGAAAAACCAAGTGACATTCACTGCTGATGTATTTACCTGTTGCAACCTCCACAACTACTTTTATTATTATTTGACCCTGCTGGTCATCTATGAACATTTGAACATCTTGGAGAAAGAACTGGCCTTAATGGCCATAAATTGTTTTAATCTCCACCCGGCACAGCCAGAAGAGGACTGGCCACCCCTCAGAGCCTGGTTCCTCTCTAGGTTTCTTCCTAGGTTTTGCCTTTCTAGGGAGTTTTTCCTAGCCACCGTGCTACATCTGCATTGCTTGCTGTTTGGGGTTTTAGGCTGGGTTTCTGTATAGCACTTTGTGACATCGGCTGATGTAAAAAGCGCTTTATAAATACATTTTGATTGATTGATTGATTTTGAAGTAATTCAGGACAGTGGGGTGCGCCTTCTTGGGCACTGGGACCAGGCAGGGTGTTTTCCATAGCACAGGGAGCCTTTCCAGGCTCAGGCTAAGGTTGAAGAGGCGCTGGAGTATTCCACACAGTTGGTCAGCACAGACCCTAAGCACCCTTGGGCTGATGCCATCAGGGCCCGCCGCTTTCCACTGATGTAGTCTCTCCAGCTCTCTCTTCACCTGGTTGGTGGTGAAAGCCAGCCCAGGTGGGGGGAAGGGGGGTGTTGAGGATCAGTCCAGAGGTGGGGGGAAGGGAGGTGTTGCAGATCAGTCCAGAGGGAGCGGGGGCAGAGGTGGGCAGGGGGTCACTGATTGTCTCAACAGAGGTGTTGTGAGCAAAGTGGGGGTGGGACAGACGTGAGGGTGTGTGGCCTGGGGAGCTCGAGGGGAGGTGTACAGGTGTACAGGGCCGGTATAGAACCTGTTAAAAAAATTGGTTCTGCTCATTGGCTCAGTCCTGGGTCCCCACTGTTTGACTTTTTGAAGCCAGTGATATTTCTCATACCCTTCCACACCTCTCTCACCTGGCTCTGCCTCAGCTTGTCTTCCATCTTCTCCTTATACCCTCTCTTCCCCTCAGCAATCTGCAACTTCAGCTCCCTATGGACGCATTTCAATTTGTCCCTGTCCCCCTCCTTGAAGGCCCTCTTCTTCTCATTCAGCAGGGCCTTCAGGTCGCTGGTGACTCAGGGTTTATTATTGGAAAACAGCGTACCTTCCTGGTGGGTACAGTGTTGTCTTCACAAAAATTGATATAGTCCGTTATGCAGTCAGTAAGTCCATCAATTCACTATATCACAATTCCAATGGGTCAGAAGTTTACATACACTAAGTTGACTGTGCCTTTAAACAGCTTGGAAAATTCCAGAAAATTATGTCATGGCTTTAGAAGCTTCTGATAGGCTAATTGACATCATTTGAGTCAATTGGAGGTGACCTGTGGATGTATTTCAAAGCCTACCTTCAAACTCAGTGCCTCTTTGCTCGACATCATGGGGAAAGCAAAAGAAATCAGCCAAGACCTCAGAAAAATAATTGTAGACCTCCACAAGTCTGGTTCATCCTTGGGAGCAATTTCCAAACGCCTGAAGGTACAACATTTATCTGTACAAACAATAGTACGGAAGTATAAACACCATGGGACCGAGCAGTCGTCATACCGCTCAGGAAGTAGACGCATTCTGTCTCCTAGAGATGAACGTACTTTACAAGACCTCAATCCCAGAACAACAGCAAAGGACCAAAAGTATCTATATCCACAGTAAAACAAGTCCTATATCGACGCTCAGCAAGGAAGAAGCCACTGCTCCAAAACCACCATAAAAATGCCAGACTACGGTTTGCAACTGCATATGGGGACAAAGATCGTACTTTTTGGAGACATGTCCCCTGGTCTGATGAAACAAAAATAGAACTGTTTGGCCATAATGACCATCGTTATGTTTGGAGGAAAAAGGGGGAGGCTTGCAGAGCCCAAGAACACCATCCCAACCGTGAAGCACAGGGGTGGCATTATCATGTTGTGGGGGTGCTTTGCTGCAGGAGGGACTGGTGCACTCCACAAAATGGATGGCATCATGAGGAAGGAAAATTATGTGGATATATTGAAGCAACATCTCAAGACATCAGTCAGGAAGTTAAAGCTTGGTCGCAAATGGGTCTTCCAAATGGACAATGACCACAAGCATACTTCCAAAGTTGTGGCAAAATGGCTTAAGGACAACAAAGTCAAGGTATTGGAGTGGCCATCACAAAGCCCTGACACAATCCTATAGAAAATCTGTGGGAAGAACTGAAAAAGCGTGTGCGAGCAAGGAGGCCTAAAAACCTGACTCAGTTACACCAGTTCTGTCAGGAGGAATGTGCCAAAATTCACCCAACTTATTGTGGGAAGCTTGTGGAAGGCTACCCGAAATGTTTGACCCAAGTTAAACAATTTAAAGGCAATGCTACCAAATACTAGTTGAGTGTGTATGTAAACTTCTGACCCACTGGGAATGTGATGAAAGAAATAAATGCTGAAATAAATTATTCTGACATTTCAAATTCTTAAAATAAAGTAGTGATCCTAACTGACCTAAGACAGGGAAATGGTACTAGGATTAAATGTCAGGAATTGTGAAAAACAGAGTTTAAATGTATTTGGCTAAGGTGTATGTAAACTTCCGACTTCAACTGTATCAGAGGACTCCATTAATTTTATTTTACAGGCCACACAGTTAAATTCATCTCAGACTCAATGTTCATATGAAATAGAATAGTTATTTTGTCCTCCCAGTTCTGCCAGAGAACTCATGTTTTGAACACACAAAAAAAAAACATAAGCCTACTTAGCCATCGAGATGAGGCCTACCTGTTTGATCAACACAATTCTATCCGTAGATGTCGGCATAGCCAAATACTGTCGCATGCACTCCTTGAATACCTCCGTGTCTGGGAAGGGCTTGGTGTGTTTTTTTTAAACCAGGGCTCGAATTGAGTGAGGGTATCCCATACCCTTTGTTAAAGAAAATGGCAAAAAGGATATCTATTATTTGCTTCATATTTTCATATTTTTGTCTTGCTTAGGGCGGCAGAACGTCCAGGGCCGGCCCTGCATAGGCCCAACATTGGTGTGAACAAATTGGTAAATTTATGCCAAAGCCTGGACTTAATTGACATATGGAGAGTTAAAAACCCTGGAGAGAAACAGCACACATGGAGTAATAGAGATCGTTCACTACAATCAAGAACTGACTTGTGGGTGATAACCTCTAGCCCAACACTGTCTGCTGTCCTGACGGATCATAAAGTCATATGGATGACTGTGAGAATGTGCAGTAATGATGATTAGAAATACTCTGGTGGTTATTGGAAATTGAATAACTCATTGTTTTGCATGATTAAAAAAAATAAATGTGATTAAGAATCTAATTTATTTTTACTGGAATTTAGATCCCTCTAATGCAGAATATGGGAAATATTGGGAACTGCTGAAATGTAAAATCCACTCAGCCTGTATTACTTATGGGAAACGGCTTGCTTTAAGAAGATGTGAGGTAGCTGAGCTCTCTAAGAAAATTGCTGATATCACAGAGATTGATCATCATGATCTTAATGAGAAAGCTCAATTGAATGATTTACAGAATCAACTAGATACAATTTATGAGGAAAAGGCTAGAGGAGCCTTCATAAGATCCAGAAAACAATGGCTTGAAAAAGGCGAAAAGAACAGTAGATCTTTTTTCGAGTGGGAAAAGAGGAGGTGAACTCAACACACTGGAAATTTATGATTAATGGGGTAACTTGAGGATAGAGAGTTGTTATCAGACTGTATGAGAATCTTTACTCCTTAGATAACAGCTTGAGTGACTAAGGATCTCCTTGATTCTATGGAGAATGTTTAACTTGTTTAGTGAAGATTTATCCATTATGGACATCTAATACGGTGTAGCTCAATTTAAAAAAGAACACATCTCCAGGTTGTGATGGATTAACCTCAGGATTTTACAAAACCTTCTCTGAAGAAATATTAAAAATTTTACTTGAAACCTTTGAGGCTATAAAGAAGGGAGAACTATCTGCCTCTCTGAAACAAGGGGTTACTATTCTTATATCTAAACCACACAAGGATAACTTAATTATTGATCATTGGCATCCAGTCACACTCCTAAATAACGACTACAAAATTATAGCTTCAATCTTTGCGAAAAGGTTAAAGTCGCGCTTGATTGATCTGATTGATTGTCAATCAGGGTTTATGAAAGGGTGCCATATCTCTAATAATCTGAGGCTGGTGTTAGATTTGGTTGAGTATTGTGATCTATTGGATGACTCCCGTTATCTTATTTTTGGACTCATTTGATACCGTAAGTCACAATTTTATCTTTGATTGTCCTAAGCATTTAAAGTTTAGTAACTTTTTTATTGATTCTATTAGAACTCTGTATATTATTTTTATTTGATTTATTTAACTAGGCAAGTCAGTTAAGAACAAATTCTTATTTACAATGACGGCCTACACCAGCCAAACCTCGGACGATGCTAGGCCATTTGTGCACAGCCCTATGGGACTCCCAATCACGTCCGGAATGTGATACAGCCTGGATTCGAAACAGGGTCTGTTGACGCCTCTAGCACTAAGTTGCAGTGTCTTAGACTGCTGCGCCACTCAGTAGCAATAGATGTATCAAACTGTCATTGAACAGCCTCAAGGTTTAACATTTACAAAGGAATACGACAAGGTTGCCCAATCTCACCTCTTTTATTTTTGTTAGTTTCTCAAACCTTATGCTCATTAGTTTATCAAAGTCAAAGAAGGTATTACATTCCAGGCCAGAGAGAGAGAGATCATGATATATTAAGATATCCCAACTGACACCTCACCTTTTTGGAAAAATGTGTCACAAGCTAGATTAGCATTGGATATTGTGAAGCAGTTCTTCAAAATCTCAGGTTTGGTATAAAATCTTTCTAAATGTGAGATGTTTGTTCTGATTGTAACATCTCTGAAAAATATACTGTAACCTACCGGTGTAAAGATCACCAAAAATCCTAAGGCTGTCAATGATCTTAATCCTGTAACTGAATCTATCAAAAATAAATTCTCTTCATGGTTAGGGAAGGATTTAAGTCTTCAATTGAGGGTGCTTTTATCCAAAGCTGAGGGGCTAACTCGTGCAGCCCATTTTTTTTCATCTATTGACATTCCCAAATCCACTTGCTGTACCTTATATAGGCTATTGTACACCTTCATATAGAAAAACAAGCCACATAAGATTAAAAAGAGATTATCCCTAACAGGGTTTGTGATGGCGGTCTAAATGTTTTAAACTTCACTCTCTTGAATGAGATATCAAAAGTCAACTGGGTTAAAGTGTTATACCTCATTTTGCTTTACAGAAGCTCGGAGGGTTTAATTCTTTACTACAACGTCCCTATATCGTGGGTAAACTTCCTGTGAAATTGGCAGCTTTTTATAAGCAGGCTTTAATGTGCTGGACTTTGCTGTATAAACAACTTTTCACCTCATGTTTTATATGCAAATGTATGGTGAAATGATTGTCTTTCCACTTCCGTATTATGGCCCCAACAGTGCTCACTGAAACATTCAGAAGCTTAGAAATGCGCCTATAACCAATATCATTATGTTTTGCAACAAATAGGTTGCGAAGGTCTTGAGACAGCTCTTGGCTTTTACCCATCATGAGATGTGTCTTGTGTGACACCTTGGCAATGAGACCTTTTTGTAGGCCATCAGATATTAATTTGCACTGACAGGGGGCTGGATTGCTTTTTAATTACTGATCGTTTTCAGCTGTTGTCTTGGCTTTCCATGCCTTTTTGAACCTCCCTTTCTTCATGTGTTCAATACTTTTTCCCTGTGTCATTTCACATTATTACACAACTTAATTTCTGAACTTATTTGTTTTGGTTTCTTTGTATGTATGGATTACTTGGGTTGTTCCCAACATCTGGTGAAACTTTCATGTCAATAGCACATTTGGATATATATTAACTGAGAAAAATGGTGACGTGTTCAATACTTATTTCACCCGCTGTATATATCATTGAGTTAATAAAGCCACATACAAACATGGTCTCTTTGTGTTCTTGAGTAAGGCAGCTCCAAAATGCAGGTGTTTCAGCCTAGATGCAGGGTTAAGCCAGCAGAAAATACGGAGCGCTGCACTGTGATTGGCTCAGTGTTCTGTCCCTCATGGGGACACTACGTCACCGCCAAGTCTAACGGTAGACCTTGAAAATTCAAGCCCCTTGGTTGCTGCCATAGAGTTACATTAGAAGTGCCCATCCAAGAAGGTTCAAGGTCATTGGCCACAGATAAAATGACATCAATTCACGTTATATTTACAGTAGCTTTGAACGGACTGATCATGTCAACATCAAGCTTTTATACCTACTTTTTTCACCCCTAGACCCCGCTAAAGGATGTGATGTTTGATCACACTTTACTACCCCTCAAAGACCCTTGATTTTTGTCTGGACACCCAAATGTGGAATCATTGCCCAAAGCATATTCATCATAAAAATTGAATATAAACAGCACATGAAAAAATGCTTTGTAGAATTTACTACATACTTTATTTTTTAATGAATTCAGGTAAGAGTACAGTATGGAAACATAGAAAGAAAAATTGGCAATTGACAACGTATGAAAAGGCATTTCTGTGATTCCTACACACACACCACACACACGCAGTTTATACAAAGTAAAAAGAAAAGTAATACCAGGTTGTTGAACTCCTTGATATTAAGCATTTTTAACAGATAAAAAAAACGGTAATATGTTAGTTGTAATAGTCTGTACCAAAAAGATGTAGCACAGAAAAAAGAATAAGGAAAGTTTAATGTTAGATTCATTACAAGAAATTTAGATCTACCCCCCGTCCAACCTCTTACTCATACAATCACTGCGGTACATAATACATTTCTGGAGAAGGCATTTTTTGACAGAGGAGACATAATAAATAAATGAGAAAAAACTAATAAATATAACTATTTACAAACTTGGGTGTCAATAGTTGCTTTCGAACGTTTTCAGACGTACACCAAAACAGCTCGCTCATTTATTTATTTAAAAATATAATGACAATGCATTGTCTGGCAGAATTATAATGAATCTAGTAGTTAGCGCAAAAAAAAATACTTTTTCCTGAAAGTATTTGAGTTCCATTGATCCAGCTGGTTGGACCATGAATGTAAAATAAATAAAAAAATATAGACTAACGTACTCGTTCAGGACTCTTGAAGCTGATGATATTTCAATCCCTAACATTTCAGTAAGAGGCCCATTTCAAAAGAGCCTGGTGTCCAGTGTCAAATCACTGCAATTCAGATCCCTGGTCTAGTCCAGGAATCTACTACCCAATTAAACAAAGCAGGGAATGTTGGATACTTCAATACAATAATATAAAATCACTGCATCTCTGTTGGAGGGGTGCAACAGAGTATTGCATGGCATGTTCTGCAACCCAAGCCTCATGAATCTCACTGCAATGTCAGCAAAGTGGAAAAATCTGCCATCCTGCCCTGGAGCAAGGCTGTTAACCCCCAACAACTGCTCCCCGGGCTCCGATGATGTGGACGTCGATTAAAGCAGCTCCCCACAACTCTGATTTATAGTTGAAGTCAATAGTTTACATACACCTTAGCCAAATACATTTAAACTCAGTTTTTCACAATTCCTGACATTTAATACTAGTAAAAATTCCCTGTTTTAGGTCAGTTAGAATCACCACTTTATTTTAAGAATGTGAAATGTCAGAATAATAGTAGAATGATTTATTTCAGCTTTTATTTATTTCATCACATTCCCAGTGGGTCAGAAGTTTACATAAACTCAATTAGTATTTGGTAGCATTACCTTTAAATTATTTAACTTGGATCAAATGTTTTGGGTAGCCTTCCACAAGCTTCCCACAATAAGTTGGGTGAATTTTGGCCCATTCCTCCTGACAGAACTGGTGTAACTGAGTCAGGTCTGCACACACATTTTCTATAGGATTGAGGTCAGGGCTTTGTGATGGCCACTCCAATACCTTGACTTTGTCCTTAAGCCATTTCTCCAAAAAGTACAATCTGTGTCCCCATGTGCAGTTGCAAACCGTAGTCTGGCTTTTTTATGTCGATTTTGGAGCAGTGGCTTCTTCCTTGCTGAGCAGCCTTTCAGGTTATGTCGATATAGGACTCGTTTTACTGTGGATATAGATACTTTTGTACCCGTTTCCTCCAGCATCTTCACAAGGTCCTTTGCTGTTGTTCTGGGATTGATTTGCACTTTTCTCACCAAAGTACATTCATCTCTAGGAGACAGAACGAGTCTCCTTCCTGAGCGTTATGACAGCTGCGTGGTCCCATGGTGTTTATACTTGCTTACTATTGTACAGTAAGCAAGTATAATGATGAACATGGTACCTTCAGGCATTTGGAAATTGCTCCCAAGGATGAAACAGACTTGGAGGTCTACTATTTTTTTTTTTGATTTTCCCATGATGTTAAGCAAAGAGGCACTGAGTTTGAAGGTAGGCCTTGAAATACATCCACAGGTACACCTCCAATTGACGCCAATTAGCCTATCAGAAGCTTCTGAAGCCATGACATCATTTTCTAGAATTTTCCAAGCTGTTTAAAGACACAGCCAATTTATGTAAACTTCTGACCCACTGGAATTGTGATCTAGTGAATTATAAGTGAAATAATCTGTCTGAAGAATTACTTGTGTCATGCACAAAGTAGATGTCCTAACCGACTTGCCAAAACTATAGTTTGTTAACATGAAATCTGTGGAGTGGTTGAAAAATTAGTTTTAGTTTTAATGACTTCAACTGTAGTTGTGCAACTGACTAGATTTTCCAATTCTTTCATCTTTATACATAAAACAAGCCTTCAACATTTTAACTGATTTTGAACAAGCCCCAAAGGCCAACTCTTCATTACAAGGGGAAAATGGGCTGCAGATCAGGCCATGTATTTAACCATTCAAGTACACATTCTAGGGCTTCTCTAGAGGTATATATATATATATATATATACACTGAACAAAAATATAAATGCAACAATTTCAAAGATTTTACTGAGCTACAGTTCATAAGGAAATCAGTCAATTGAAAGATCTATGGATTTTACATGACTGGGAATACAGATACAGTGCATTCGGAAAGTATTCAGACCCCTTGACTTTTTCCACTTTGTTAAGTTACAGCCTTATTCTAAAATTGATTAAATTACACATTTTCCTCATGAATCGTCACACAATACCCCATAATGGCAAATAAAAAAAAAAAAATGAAATACCTTAATCAATTTTAGAATAAGGCTGTAACGTCACAAAATGTGGATAAAGTCAAGGGTCTGAATAATTTCCGAATGCACTGTATGCATCTGTTGGTCACAGAAAACCTAAAAAAAAAGAAAAAAAAAAAAAATAGGTAGGAGCGTGGATCAGAAAACCAGTCAGTATCTGGTGTGACCACCATTTGCCTCATGCAGCGCTACACATCTCCTTCACATAGAGTTGATCAGGCTGTTGATTGTGGCCTGTGGAATGTTGTCCCACTCCTCTTCAATGGCTGTGCGAAGTTGCTGGATATTGGTGGGAACTGGAACATGCTGCCATATACGCCAATCGAGAGCATCCATAACATGCTCAAAGGCTGACATGTCTGGTGAGTGTGCAGGCCATGGAAGAACTGGGACATTTTCAGCTTCCATTAATTGTGTACCGGTCCTTGCGACACGGGGCCGTGCATCATGCTGAAGCATGAGGTGATGGCGGCAGATGAATGGCACAATAATTGGCCTCAGGATCTCAGTCACGGTATCGCTGTGCATTCAAATTGCAAATGATAAAATGCAATTGTGTTCGTTGTCCGTAGCTTATGCCTGCCCATACCATGACATCAGCAAACCGCTTGCCCACATGACACCACACACGTGGTCTGTGGTTGTGAGACCAGTTAGACATACTACAAAATTCTCTAAAACGACATGGAAGGCTGCTTATGGTAGAGAAATTAACATGGCAACAGCTCTGGTGGATATTCCTGCAGCCAGCATGCCAATTGCGACAAAACTGCACATTTTAGTGGCATTTTGTCCCCAGCACAAGGTGCACCTGTGTAATGATCATGCTGTTTAATCAGCTTCTTGATGTGCCACACCCGTCAGGTGGATGTATTATCTTGGCAAAGGAGAAATGCTCACTAACAGGGATGTAAACAGATTTGAGCACAATCTGAGAGAAAAGCTTTTTGTGCATATGGAACATTTTGGGGATCTTTTATTTCAGCTCATGAAACATGGGACCAACACTTTACATATTGCGTTCATATTTGTGTTCAGTAATACCTCTACGGCTGAACCTGTCATTCTTTAAAATTACAACTGTATCATTGGGGGATCATTGGAAATATCAAAATGGGACAACATTCCACACTGGAACCCTTAAGTATCACTTAAAGGAGTGCTGTGGCTGCTTCCTGTTATAGAAGGGTATACAGCTATGGATTATAACGGTGTACAATCATTCTATATTCATTTTGGTTGAGGAATGAGTTATAAAAAATTTAATAAAAAAACTGTATAGGGCATCATTTGTATTATTCTTTCAAACCCTAAAAATGATCCTGTTTAGATAAAATATTTGTTGATCCTTGTATATGTGCTTATCCATAGTATATTCTTGTTCTATAAGGGGGACACCATGTTTCTTGACTGAGTCCCTCTCTGGCCCCAACGGTCTAATGCCACAAAGTGCTAGCTAAGACCCATCTTTACACACTAGAAACTATAGGGCCTGCTGGCTTCATGCCCTAAAATACTGTCTTAATGGGCTTACCAAACACTGTACATTCTAGCCATTCCAGCATACATGGTGTGTAACATTCAGTGAGCTCGTGGAGCAAGGCCAAACACCTAAATATGTCACAGGGATTAAAGAAATAAATAAATAAATAAAAATTATTCAAACAGTAATTTTGGAATAAAATCATACTAAAATAACACAATGAAAGTATAACAGGCAAGCTCAATATGGAAGATCTCCAACAATCCAATTCACAGGCACAGGATGAATGTAGTTACTGTTGTGAAGGCTTGTTTGGCCTGCTCTTCTCACATAAGGCAAATTCTTAATGTTGCATGTCTCCCATTGCCTCAAATATAAAATAGGAGTCTCTTAAGTTTCAGAGATGTGCAGGTCCTGACAGAGACACCCGTTTGGAGATGCAATGCACCACAACTACAACTTAGATGTACTTGTCTACACCACCAACTGTGGTCTAATAGCAAAGGCACCCATGCACTCTCAGACAGAGTGCTACCTAATCCCGTGCAGGGTTTGGAAAGTTCAAAACGAGAGGGATGGAATTTGGAAGTATGGTCCCCATAATAGCATCTGTGGTGGTGTAGCATTCCCCTCTTAGTCTTTCCTTTCTCTCAGTTTCCCGTCCTTACCTTGGTCGCTTTATCTTTCCATAGTTTCTCTTTCATAAACGCCTTCAGAAAGTTTCTACTTTTCTCTAACACCATCGACTTACTTTGACCTCATTTGCCTCACATTACAGTCCGTTTTGGTATCTCACAGGAAGTTGTTCACTGCAAGAGAAAAGGAGGTTGATCAGATAAGTTTTAATCCACAAACAAACAAAAAAAAAGTTAGACCTTTTCCCAGTCAATCTCAATTTGAAAGTAACCTTCAGAAAATAACATCTGTGATTAGTATTTTCCATTGTTCGGTACTGAGAGGTTGAGGTATTGAGGGGTTAAAGGCTAGGGCTAGGCGATATGGCCTGAAAAAAATTCATATCTCAAGTTGAAATTTATGGGCGATTCACAATATACGCAATAATCTAATGAATTCAGTGTGAAATTAGGCTAAATATAAGTCCCAGTAATAATTGTATTATTTGATCAAACTAGTTTTTTGTAATGAATCACTGATATGGCTTTCAAGTCTGTCTACGAAAACACCCTTTTTGTTACAAATTTAACCAGAACCACATTCACAAAAAATGACTAACTTCTTGTAGCAGGCATTGAGGCAGGGGGAGGGGCTTTAGGTGTGTGTGTTTGAGTGTGTGTGTGTGTGTGTGTGTTTGTGTATAAACAGAGGAAGAGGCGAAGCAACAGGTTTCATTCGCTAAAATCTGTCCAAAATAAGCCCAATGCATTTCTATGGGCTTATTTTGGACCTAAGCTTGTCGCCTGCCTTCCCGCCTTTGGGACAACGACTCCCGTTGTTAGGGTAGAGACATGAGCATTTCGTCATTATATACAGATCTCTGGTGCAGAGCACAGAAGGAGTGAAGGAGACGAGCCCAAGAAGACAACATGAGAACAAGCCCATGAAAACGAAAAAAAAAAAAAAAAAAAAAGGGATTCTTGAGATACGGCCATTTGGAATATCGCACAATAACGTAAATACGAATGTATTTGATAAATCGTCCTACCTTTTAGGCAACTGTATAAAACACATACGGTCAACCCTCAGTCTGGAGAGCTACTGGGTGTGCAATCCTGCTCAAACACATCGGAGCCAGTTTATCAAGGTCCGGTTGAGCAGCTAATTTCTAAAATGTGGTTTGTTAGAGGGGGACTGGAATAAAAGCCTGCACAACCATTAGCTCTCACGGAGGACGATTGCAACCAAATACATTCTATGCCTTTTGAAATCATTTGCTCATTCAATACACACTACATGAACAAAAGTATGGGGAGACCTGCTCGTTGAACATCTCATTCCAAAATCATGGGCATTCATATAGAGTTGGTCCCCCCCTTTGCTCCTATAACAGCCTCCACTCTTCTGGGAAGGCTTTCCACTAGATGTTGGAACACTGCTGCAGGGACTTGCTTCCATTAGTGATGTTGGGCGATTAGGCCTGGCTCGCAGTCGGCGTTCCAATTCATCCCAAAGGTGTTTGATGGGGTTGAGGTCAGAGCTCCGTGCAGGTCAAGTTCTTCCACACCGATCTCCAAAACCATTTCTGTATAGACCTCGCTTTGTACATGGGTGCATTGTCATGCTGAAACAGGAAAGGGCCTTCGCCAAACTGTTGCCATAAAGTTAGAATGTCATTGTATGCTGTAGTGTTAAGATTTACCTTCACTGGAACTAAGGGGCCAAGCCCGAACCATGAAACAGGCCCAGACCATTATTCCACCTCCAAACTTTACAGTTACCCTATGCATTGTGGCAGGTAGCGTTCGCCTGGCACCTGCCAAACCCATATTAGTCCGTCGGCCTGCCAGATGGTGAAACGTGATTCATCACGGCAGAGAACGTGTTACCACTGATCCAGAGTCCAATGGTGGCGAGCTTGGCATGAAGCATGGTGATCTTAGGCTTGTGTGCAGCTGCTCGGCCATGGAAACCCATTTCATGAAGCTCCAGACGAACAGTTCTTGTGCTGACGTTGCTTCCAGAGGCAGTTTGGAACTCGGTAGTTAGTATTGCAACCAAGGACAGACTAGTTTTACAGCGATTTTTACACGTTCTGTGAGCTCATGTGGCCTACCACTTCACGGCTAAGCCGCTGTTGCTCCTAGACGTTTCCACTTCACAATAACAGCCCTTACAGTTGATCGGGGCAGCTCTAGCAGGGCACAAATTTGATGAACTGACTTGTTGGTGGTCGGTGCCACGTTGAAAGTCACTGAGCTCTTCAGTGAGGCCATCCTACTGCCAATGTTTGTCTATAGAGATTGCATGGCTGATTTTATACACCTGTCAGCATTGGGTGTGGCTGAAATGGCAGAATCCACTAATTTGAAGGGGTGTCCACAAATCTTCTTAGGAAATGTACCTTTTCAAGTCTAGTCATTTATCTTCGCTACCTTAGAAGTGTTTACTTTACAGGCTGACTAGCATCTATTGAGTTGCCCCATACAGTGTATTCAGACCCCTTCACTTTTTCCACATTGTTACATTACAACCTTATTCTAAAATGGATACAATATAAAAAAAAAATTCAATCTACACATAATACAGGATAATGACAAAGCGAAAACAGGTTTAGAAATGTTAGCAAATGTATATAAAAAAAACATAACTTATTTATATACGTATTCAGACCCTTTGCTATGAGACTCGAAATTGAGCTCCGGTGCATCCTGTTTCCATTGATGATGTTCTAGAACTTGATTGGAGTCCACCTGTGGTAAATACTATTAATTGGACATGATTTGGAAAAGGTCCCACTGTTGACAGTGCATGTCAGAGCAAAAACCAAGCCATGAGGTCGAAGGAATTGTCCGTAGAGCTCTGAGACAGGATTGTGTCGAGGAAGGGTACCAAAACATTTCTGCAGCATTGAAGGTCCCAAAGAACACAGTGGCCTCCATCATTCTTAAATGGAAGAGGTTTGGAACCACCATATTCCTAGAGCTGGACACCCTGCCAAACTGAGCAATCGGGGAAGAAGGGCCTTGGTCAAGGAGGTGACCAAGAACCCGATGGTCACTGACAGAGCTCCTCTGTGGAGATGGGAGAAGAAGTCAACCATCTCTGCAGCACTCCACCAATCAGGCCTTTATGGTAGAGTGGCTAGATGGAAGCCACTCCTTAGTAAAAGGCACATGACAGCCCACTTGGAGTTTGCCTAAAGGCACCTAAAGGACTCCGACCATGAGAAACAATATTCTCTGGTCTGATGAAACCAATACTCTTTGGCCTGATGCCAGGCATCACGTATTGAGGAAACCAGACATCGCTCATTACCTGGCCAATACCATCCCTACGGTGAAGCGTGGTGGCAGCATCATGCTGTGGGGATGTTTTTCAGCGGCATGGGACTGGGAGACCAGTCAGGATCGAGGGAGAGATGAAAGGACAGAGAGATCCTTGTTGAAAACCTGCTCCAGAGCGAAGGTTCACCTTCCAACAGGACAACGACCCTAAGCACACAGCCAAGACAACGCAGGCGTGGCTTCGGGACAAGTCTCTGAATGTCCTTGAGTTGGCCAGCCAGAGCCCGGACTTGAACCCGATCAAACATCTCTGGAGAGACCTGAAAATAGCTGTGCAGCAACGCTCCCCATTCAACCTGACAGAGCTTGAGAGGATCTACACAAATTAATGGGAGAAACTTCCCAAATAAAGGTGTGCCAAGCTTGTAGCGTCATACCAAAGAAGACTCGCGGCTGTAATCGCTGCCAAAGGTGCTTCAACAAAGTACTGAGTAAAGGGTCTGAATACTTATGTAAATGTGATGTTTTGTGTATATATAATAAAATGTGAAAAATCCTGTTTTTACTCTGTCATTATGGGGTATTGTGTAAAAAAAACGATTTAATCCATTTTAGAATAAGGCTGTAACATAACAAAATGTTGAAAAAGTGAAAGGGTCTTAACGTCCAAATTAACTTGAGGAATCTACAAAACAAGCTTTGAATCCACATAATCAAAAAGAAAGGCCACATTCACAAATTAGTATTTTGATTCACCATAATTGAACTGAATCCCAACTCATACAATTGTGAAGTGAATCATTAGTTGTCAAAAAAAAAATATATAATTAATCATATGAATCGTTCAAAACAGTTAAATCAAATTTGTATGGCCTTTGGGACAGTTTTGCCACAACGCCACAGATGTCTCAAGTTTTATAGGAGCGTGCAATTGGCATGCTGACTACAGGAACGTCCACCAGAGCTGTTGCCAGAGAATTTAATGTTCACTTCTCTACCATAAGCCGCCTCCAACTTTGTTTTAGAGATTTTGGCAGTACATCCAATCGGAATAGAAGCTGCAGACCACGTGTAACCACGCCAGCCCAGGACCTCCACATCCGGCTTCTTCAACAGACCACGTGTAACCACGCCAGACCAGGACCTCCACATCCGGCTTCTTCAACAGACCACGTGTAACCACGCCAGCCCAGGACCTCCACATCCGGCTTCTTCAACTGCGAGATCGTCTGAGACAAACCACTCGGACAGCTGTTGAAAAAACGTATTCCGATTGGCCTATGCCCTCCCAGGCCCACCCATGGTTACGCCCCTGCCCAGTCATATGAAATCCAGAGATTAGGGCCTAATTCATTCATTCATTTCAATTGACTGATTTCCTTATATGAACTGTAACTCAGTGGTCTTGAAATTGTTGCGTTTATATTTTTGTTCAGTATAATGGTGTGAATATACTGTAGAACGCTTATAGAAAGCAGCATCGTTGTCACCAACTTTCTGCATACGACTATGCAGACTGCAGAGTGAATGGCCAAGTGCTCGTGGTTGTCTAGGGCTTAATTGAAAGGAAAAACCAGCAGACCAGCAGCCCTCCATGGAATGAGTTTGACACCACTGGGTTAAGGTATTGAATACTCATTGATAGGTTGAGATATTGACTGGTTGAGGTATCGCGTACTTACATAACAGTTGCTTGTCTGAGGAACTATGTCACTGAGTGAGATGACGTCATCTCCACCGATACACTCGTCAACTGACAACACCGTCACTGCTTCAAAACTGAGGACAAGAGAATTTGTTTGTGTAGAGCATATACCTTATAGTGGAATGGTCTGAGAGAACGCATTTCCTTTCTTTACCTTTTGGGGGCGCTAGCGTCCTGCTCTGTGCTGGCTGCCTCAGGCACCTCTCCCACAGACCTGTGAGGACAGATTAATAAAAGTATGATTCAACCATATAAACGTGACACTGATGTGATGTAGTGATTTGACCACGGGAAATTACTCAATACAACAGCATGACAGGACAGCTTGGCGAAACACACACACACACACAAACCTGACGGAGGGAGCTTTGGTAGTGAACTCCGAGCTTCCCAACAAGGAGTTGAAGAGGGTTGTTTCACCAGAGTTACTGGTGACAACATCGTGTGGGGGGGTCTTTGGGAGTACCACTGAGGGGGGGACATGAATCATTAGTTTTGTAAAAGGCGTCAACCACTGGTATGTGCCCTCACCAGCAACTTCCAATGACAACGATATCCTTAATAACAAAATCAATCACCAATGTCATCCACATTCAATTTTTCCAAAACTCACCTCCCTTTCCTAAACCCTCCCTCCACTCCTCTTCCCATCGCTCACCGCTGACTCTCTCAGTCTTGGTACTCTGGGAGTGTGAGATTCCTAAGCTGCTGCTACTGCTGGGCTGGGGGAATGGAGAGGGTCTTGGGCCTGCAGTGTTGGCTCTCCGTAAGCCTCCCTGGGTCCCCACTCGGCTCTTCTTTGATGGGGATGTCTTCACTGGAGGGGAAGAGGAAGGGGTGGTGAGAGGACTGTTATTCTCGCTGTGTTCCGATTCTCTACCCTTCTCAAGAACTGTGCACTCGTTCACGCCCCATTATGCATTTAAAAGCATTGTATTGGTGCAAGCATGGCTGGAAGGAGTTTCCACCGTATTCCTCACAATAGTCCATTCCTTTTCAATACATGACAGGGAGTGCACACTTCTGGAGAAGGGCAGAGAATCAGAACACAGCCATAGTGTTGAGAAAGAGGATTTGTAGAGTAACACTCACATGGAATCTTCTTGAAGACTGTATTGCACATGAATTTCTGAAAGCGGTCTGCGTAGAAACCTGGTCTGTGCACTGACACTGTATCCTGGAAGAAAGAGGGGTTTAAAATAGTAGCACTAATACCAGAAAGCCAGTGGTGTAAAGTACTTAAGTCATTTTTTGGGGTATCTGTACTTTAATATTTATGGCAACTTTTACTTTACTACATTCCTAAAGAAAATAAAGTACTTTTACCAGCAGACATTTTCCCTGACAACTAAAAGTACTTGCTACATATGGAAGGAAAATGGTCCAATTCACACACTTATCCCTGGGCATCCCTTATTGCCTCTGATGTGGCGGGCTCACTAAACACAAATGCTTTGTTGAGTGTTGCCCCTAGCTATTTGTCAATAAAAATACATAAAACAATTAGGTTTGCTTAATATAAGGAATTTGAAATTATTTATACTTTTACTTCAGTACATTTTATAAATTACATTTACTTTTGATACAAAAAGTAGATGTCCTAACCGACTTGCCAAAACTATAGTTTGTTAACATGAAATCTGGGGAGTGGTTGAAAAATGACTTTTAATGACTTCAACCTAAGTGAATGTAAACTTCCGACTTCAACTGTAAGTATATTTAAAACCAAATACTTTCTCAAGTAGTATTTTACTGGGCGACTCACTTTTACTTCAGTCTTTTTCTATTAAAAGGTATCTTTACTTTTACTCAAGTATGACAATTGAGTACTTTTTCCACCACAGCAGACAGCTTATGAAAAAGGTCACCACAGAGGATAGTGTCTGAACTCTTACCCCGTCGTGGACCAAAGCTTTCCAGGAGTGCTCGATCTTCTTCACAAACCTGACCACAAACACAAGACATGAGTTACTTACTACAGACCCGGATTGGGGTCAATCCCATTTCAATTCAGGAAGTAAAACCAAACTCAAATTCTTCATAATTGAAAAGCATTGAAGAGAACTGGAATGTAAGTGTACTTCTTGAATTTACTGAAATTGAATTGACCCCAACCATGTTAGACCTAATCAGTTGCTCCAGGATTCTGCAGCGTTTTTGGGCGATAGTACTTCTTCATTTTGCAGAGGCAATTCTGATATTTTGCTTGGCAATTTGCAATGATTCCGTCCAATTTGTCAAATGGGCTGACTGGGTAAAACATTTGAATGTTGTTTGATTGAACCATTTTATGCTGTAAAAGTGTGGCTAACGGTTAAAACTGCAAGCCCTCTTCGTAGTGCGGTGATCGGACAGTTAAGTGATTTTACTGTTTTATTCAGTAATAAATGCGGTGATTGGTCAAATTTGCAAGCCCTCGCATGACTTGCCTAGTTAAATAAAGGTTAATTATTTATTTTTTTAAATTGAAAAATCAATTGCGGAGATTTGTTGATTTTGCTAAAAATGATTTCGCAGAATTGCAAAATCCTGGAGGGACTGCCTAACGTATTCATAGTTTCACACATACTTCAGACAGACACAAATACAGAAACTATTTATATACCTCTACATACAATGAGAGCAGTAGTTACCTGTAGGACTGCAGAATGTCGATTATGCCAATGTACACCAGCATCCTCTTGCCCTTGGAGTTGCGTGCCGGAATACCTCCCATGCTGAATGGACAGAGAACACATCATGCACTAAACACACAAGTCATTTCAATCTAAATTTGAACATATCAGCAGCAATACGCTACACAATACATATCCTATTACCTCAGATATGCAGACGTAACGTGTCTAATGATCAAATCGAGATGTACGTGTAGCGGACATGCAAGGTAACCAATCATTGGCGCCGTTTACGCTCCTGAAAACAAGAGTATGCATAATTACTCACTTGTCCTCAGTGTCCGGTGCTCCCTTGCCGTGAGCCTCTCCTTGGATGGCTTCTATGGCGGTGCAGTATAGGGACTTCTGGCCCTGTGATGGCGGGGGCCTCTGGTCGGCCGCCCCCGCTGCCTCCTCTCCAGCCCGCTCCCGGGCCGCCTGCTCCAGGTTGTGGATCCCCACCAGCAGGCTGTAGTCCATGATCTTAAAGCTCTGTAGCAGCTACATGGGACGAAAGGATAAAAGGAGTCAGGACTAGGTGACCGTATTAGTCATGACCGCAGTCAAATTCCATGTGACTGTTGAGTCACGGTAATCTCCTCTTATGTACTCTGGACATGCGTTGGTAGTTCCAAATTCGCTCACTACCAACAGGCCACTAACGGCCTGGTACTCAGCGTTCCAATGTTCCTCTAACCACTGACATCAATGCAAATTAAATCGAAAATCACATCAAAACAGTGTCATGCTTTTAAAACGCACCGTTAAGCTACATTTAATTACCTCTCCGTGATGATCAGTTTGAAGAAAGAAGTTCCAACAACAGGTGGAAAGTGAGTGGAAAGCATGGTCGTTGTGGATGTTGTTTCAGAGCCAAACAATTGTGATGATTAATTCAAAGCATTTAAGAAGTTGCATGTAGAACACCCATATGCACATTAGAGCATATACAGTGCATTCAGACCTCTTCCCTTTCACCACTTTTTGTTACGTTACAGCCTTATACTAAAATGTATTAAATGAAAAAATCCTCAATCTAAACACAAAACAGGTTTTTAGAATATTTTGCAAATAAATAACAGATACAGTTGAAGTCGGAAGTTTACATACACCTTAGCCAAATACATTTAAACTCAAACCCAATTCCTGACATTTAATCCAAGTAAAAAAACACTACTGCCTATGGTCTTGCGGACTCACTAAACACAAACGCATCTTTTGTAAACGAGTGTTGGAGTGTGCCCCTGGCTAGTCGTAAATTTGAAAACAAGAAAATGCTTTGCTGAATATAAGGAATTTGAAATTATTCTACTTTTGATACTTATATTTATATATAGTATATTTAAGCAATTACATGTACTTTTTATACTCAAGTATATTTTAAACCAAATACTTTAACTAAAATACTATTTTAGTGGGTAACTTTCACTTGAGTAACTTTCTATAAGATATCTATACTTCTACTCAAGTATGACAATTGGGTACTTTTTCCACCACTGGTCATAACCAAGACTTGAGGCTGTAATCGCTGCAAAAGGTGCTTCAACAAAGTACTGAGTAAAGTGTCTGAATACTTACGTAAATGTTAGTAAAATTTCTAAACATTTTTGCTCTGTCATTATGGGGTATTGAATGTAGATTGAGTGGAAAAAACGATGTAATCAATTTTAGAATAAGGCTGTAACACAACAAAATTTTATGTTACAGAATGCAATGTACATACGCCTATATATGAGCCAAAAGAAAAAGAAAAATACTGAATTAAAATGATTGTTCAGTTATACAATACGTTGCCTTGTGTAATATGCTAACTCCAGTGTAGATTTGGCCTTGTGTTTTTAGGTTATTGTCCTGCTGAAAGGTGAATTCATCAAGAGTTTAATGGCAGTGATGGGAGAAAACAAAACAGTTTTAAGTCACCACTGGCCTCATGGTGAAATCCCTGAGCGGTTTCCTTCCTCTCACGCAACTGAGTTAGGAAGGACGCCTGTATCTTTGTAGTGACTGGTTGTATTGATACACCATCCAAAGTGTAATAATACCTTCACCATGCTCAAAGGGATATTAAAATGTCTGCTTTTTTTTATTTTATTCTCCCCATCTACCAATAGGTTCCCTTATTTGCGAGGCATTGGAAAACATCCTTGGTCTTTGTGGTTGAACCTGTTTGAATTTCACTGCTCGACTGAGGGACCGTACAGATAATTGTATTGAATAGGGTAAACAGAGTCCACGTAACATATTAGACTAGTTAAGTACATTTTTACTCCTGAACTTATTTAGGCTTGCCTTAACAAATGGGTTGAATACTTATTGACTGAATAGATTTCAGCTTAACATTTTTTATTAAAATTGTAAAACATTTAAAAACAATTCCACTTTGACATGAGTCTTCTATAGAAATACCTGGACGGAACTTGTGTCTTGTGTGTAGGCCAGTGACAAATCTCAATTTAACCCATTTAAAATTCAGGCTGTAAAAAAGTCTAGGGGTGTGAATACTTTCTGAAGGCACTGTAGGCTAGACCAATTCTGTACCAAAAATATCTTAAATTATTTGTTGGTTCTTTTGCCGTGTGTAATATGCGGTAGGCTATTAGGCTATGTATTGTATAACTGCACAATCATTCTTTTAATTGAGGGCTTTGGGCTCATATATAGACATATGCGTATGTACAAGCTCTAACACGGAACGTCTTAAATGCTTTAAATTAAATCACCTTAGAAAGCACCGTCCATTACGTTGTTTGGCTCTGAAACATCCACAACAAACCACGCTATCTATTCAGTTTCGAGGCACTGTAGACTCCAAAATTAAACAAATTATAGTAAATCGCTTTTGAATGTGGACCGTTATTTTCATTTAATGTTTCTTTGTGAAAACATTGTAGACAGATTACCAGGACGAGTACTCAGAGCATGCGCTGAACTGGCAAATGTCTTCACTGACATTTTCAACCTCTCCCTGACCAAGTCTGTAATACCTATATGTTTCAAGCAGACCACCTTGGGCACAACATGCCATTGGAACACAGGAGTGATGGTTGCTGATAATGGGCCTCTGTACAACTATGAAGATATTCCATTATTATATAAGAAAAAAAATACAATATTCATTTACAACATTAACAATGCCTACACTGTATTTCTGATCAATTTGATGTTATTTTAAAATGGACAAAAAAAAAGTGCTTTTCTTTCAAAAACAAGGACATTTCTAAGTGACCGCAAACTTTTGAACGGTAGTGTATGTATGTATGTATGTATGTATGTATGTATGTATGTATGTATGTATGTATGTATATATATATATATTTTTTTTTTTTTTAAAGCAAAGTATAATGGAAGATATACTCCAGTGTAATTGGTGGCGGTAATGCAAAATGTATTGAATTCCAACCACTGTTAAACTTAGAAGAAGAAACAGAAGGGTCAAATGGATACAGTAACCAATCTTATTTTGCTAGATTCTAACCAATGAGAGGGCAGTCTTCTGATCAGGCGCTCCGTGTCACGCAGCTTGTGTCAAGATGGTGTTTCTTGCTTTGCTCTTAGGAACAGGGCATCATTGAAATGAGTACGTGTCCAAACTTGACTGGTACTGTACATATTACCTCATCTACCTGGTACCCCAGAACAATGACTCGGTACCGGTACCCCCTGTATATAGCCTTGATACTACCTTGTACCCCAGAACAATGACCCGGTACCGGTACCCCCTGTATATAGCCTTGATACTACCTTGTACCCCAGAACAATGACTCGGTACCGGTACCCCCTGTATATAGCCTTGATACTACCTTGTACCCCAGAACAATGACTCGGTACCGGTACCCCCTGTATATAGCCTTGATACTACCTTGTAACCCAGAACAATGACTCGGTACCGGTACCCCTGTATATAGCCTTGATACTACCTTGTACCCCAGAACAATGACTCGGTACCGGTACCCCTGTATATAGCCTTGATACTACCTTGTACCCCAGAACAATGACTCGGTACCGGTACCCCCTGTATATAGCCTTGATACTACCTTGTACCCCAGAACAATGACTCGGTACCGGTACCCCCTGTATATAGCCTTGATACTACCTTGTACCCCAGAACAATGACTCGGTACCGGTACCCCCTGTATATAGCCTTGATATTGTTATTTTACTGTGTTACATTTGTTCTTTACATCAGTTTATTTATTTTTTTATTTTTTACTCTGCACCGTTGTATTCGGCGAATGTGACAAATATGCATATTCTAAGTATGCAATGTAGGTCAAGTCACCAAAAGTACAAACATTTAGCATGTATGGAAATAGTACACCCTGATGGTCATTGTAAAGCAACGCATTTCCTTGTCCATCCACATTACCTTCCATCCACCACATGCACCGTAGATCTAGCTCATCGCTTACAATAGGAAAAGTGAATTGGAAAATAAGTTTGACGTTTCCTCCCGTCTGTCTTATTTAAACAACTCCATAACTTGAAAGCGCTGATTGCTAAGGACAATTTAATATGTCAGGCTTGAAAATCTTTTCAGCCTTTTTGGCACAGTGACTAACTACCCAAACCAGACAACTGGTTTCAAGTGGCTGAGAGAAGTAATGTGATCTCCTACTGCTGTCTAGTGGACGAATTTGGAATACATTTACATAAAATCAAATCTTATTTGTCACATGCTTCGTAAACAACAGGTGTAGACTAAAAGTGAAACACTTACTTATGGGCCTTTCCCAACAATACATATCCACCTATCAATGGATAGGAAGTGACTTCAGCTCTCATGTATATAATTCCTGTAAGACGTCAAATTAAGGAGTGGTACGTTGCACAAGACCTGTGCTTTTAAAATGGCTGTGTTCCTATTGGAATTTACACGTTTGGAGCACCACCATTAGGTAAAAGATCTGACAATTCTAAAATGTTTTATACTTCAACATTTTATTTCAAACCTAGACTTTCAAATCGTTTGTTCCCCCCCCTAAACTGTACATTTCAGTTTTTTTGGCCTGCTGCATCCCGGGCTTTGTCATAATCACACCTGTCACTTTTTTCAGAATCCCACAGTTCTTACCTTTCTAACAGTACTACGTATGTGTTTGAAGACTTATAGTTTTGAAACCGAAATGTACTTAGGGTAGTATACAATATTATGCATCGTTTAGAAAATTCCAACAGAGGGCGTCAGAGTTTAAGAGGTTAAATCCTCTGTGTTTTGTTTCCTTACCAAGAAACTAACAAGTATCACAATACTGGTATCGTCCCTGCCCTAAAATATACAACACCCCCCACAGACCCATTCTCCCTCCCTCTCACCAGGCAGTCTCTCTGGATGGTCTTGCTGAGGGCGTTGTGGTTGTCAGGCTCCAGCTGCAGTCCGTCAGGGAGGTCCTGAATGAAGTCCAGGTCCTTGAATGTGGGCGTGGCCTTTTCTCGCTCCTTGGCCGAGGCTCGCCTCTTATAGGTAGATCCCTTCATGTCGTACTTGAAGTGCATGCGCACGGCGCGCGGGAGAAGGTTGTTCATGACAGCGATGCGGATGTTCTTTCCCCCCGCCTGGACGCAGTAGAGACCGTAGAACTTTGGCAGCAAGGTTCGCTTGTTCTGGTTCAGGTTCTAGAGAGCAAATAAGGGGAAAGGATTGGGTCCAAGTATATCAATCAAATCCACTTTGGTACCGTTCTAAAGGCATAGAACACAACACACAATAAATCAGGACACATTCAGGACAAAGCTTCAATTGTGTAGCAACTACTAGGTCAACTTGGTAACTCAAAGGACAAAACATAGGGTACACAATGGATCATCATACAGACAGTCTTGAATGTACACACTCTCTTACCATGAAGTAGCCAGGCAATAGTTTCTGTAAGAACTCTGCCTCTTTGTGCTGCACAGTCTTAATGATGAACTCATCATCGCTGGAGACATAGAACAGAGATCCGCTGACTCCAGAGTTGGACAGCTCAATCAGTTCCTCGTTACACAGAGAGTACTGCAACAAGAACCACAATTCATTATTTGTTACTGGAAAACTAATAGCCCGGGCATTTATTTCCTTAAATCACTGGACACAAGGTGCTTATTAGAGACAGGCTTCTATTAGAGAGAGGCTTCTATTTCCTTAATGCACACAGCTTTTGCTCATGAGCATAGCTAATTGCTTAATTCCAGCATTTTAATACATTTCTTATTTTCCTGCACAGTGTTATCATTTACACAGTGTCAAGTCTGTTTTGTCTTTAGTATGCTTCCATTTCAAGAAAAAAAATTATGATTCTCCTCTGACTGTGCATTTTCGGCAGGTCTTACTTTCGCCACAAGAGAGCGATCTGCCGATTTCTGGGGGTCTGTACTCCCGAAGTTGTTGACTGTTTTTGTGCTTGCCAGTTAGCTAGCAGCTGTTAGCAGCCAATGGCTAGCAGTTTCTTACTGGCAATAAAAACAGATTGCCATAATTGTATATTGAGTCTTTAGTGAATTATGTAATGTAACAAATCAACAATTAATCCTTGTAAACAATTCATGGTAACCTCTTAAACAATTAATTTAGACGGGGCAACCCCGAAGCCGTTGCCCCACTTTTAAAACGAACAGGGGGATATTTGAGCCTGGGCTGTCAATTTAAGTTTTTAACGGTAGTTAAATAGACCATTCCACTTCCAGTATTGCCTTTAACATCTATATTTTCCCTGTTGATCTCCTTTATAATCTACTGTTGTTGTACTGTACTACGTCCAGTCTTCTCTCTCCTTAGTTTCTCCTCCTCTCTCTCATTTAGCTCCCAGTAACAGAAGCAGGACAGCAAGGTGGGTTGAGAGAGTGTAGTACCAGGTAATCGTCTGGTCGGATGCCAAACATCTCCCTGAAGTAGCGGAAGGCGATGGGAGCGTAGGTCTTGAACCTGAAGTCACTGTAGTGGTGGGCTGGGGTCAGGTTACTGCCCTCACTAAGGACGAATAGAGGAGTGTGATTAACTTGGTCAATAAGTGACATCAGACAATTCTACACTTGTTAAGAATGCAATATTGAAGCAGAGGAGAACATTAAGGGGGTAATCAATGAGAGGCTATGCGTTCTTTGGAAAATAATGAACGACGTGGAAGGTATGTGGAACTCACGTTCCACGGAGTTGCATTATTTTCCAGAGAACGCATAGAGCCACGAGTTGATTATCCCTTTAATATCACGGCTATAATTTAACACATTTGCCGCCAGAAATGTTTTCGTTTATCTCTAGAAATGTGAATGCCCTTCAAGCCAATCAGAAATTAGTATTCAACAATGCCATGGTAAAAATTGGGGGAAAACATTAATCAATTTGTCACAATTCCAAACTTGACATAAAAACATAACAGAAACCCATTCTTGCTTCCTACTCCCTCTATACTGCCCTCTCTATAAACCTCACACACCTGGGGAAAAATATGCTCTCCACCACTTCAAAGTCCTGCATGAGTACATCTCTCTCAGGCTTCTGGCTCAGGCTGCCCACTGTGTGGGTGATGCCCAACTGGATGGCACCTTTCAGGGCAGACGAGGTAGTCTGGAGGAGGGCAGAGCGGAAATCGAGATTGAAGAGAAAGATGAGGTCTGTTACAGTGTGTGAATGGGAGTTGACCAAGAACTCTGACCTTCTTGTAGGTGGTCTCCCCAGTGGGGTCAAGCCCACGGTGGCCAATAGTCTTCTTTATAGTTTGAGATGAGCTTAAGGACCCTAGACCCTGCGAGTGGAAGAGAGGGAGAAGAGGTGACTCACAGGGAGAGACAATGGACATAACACAACCTTTGGGTGAGCCTACTTTATATACATGAGTGTGATTACTGAAGGCATAACATACTGGTGTGGAAACCACAATGCACATCATCTTCTCACCTCTAAAGAAGCCATCTTCCGAGTCCCAGTTGAGCCTACATAGAAATAAATGAAAAGTGAGGGACAGAAAGAATGAAAGACACAACAAGCAAAAATGATTTGAGAGCCGTTGGTTACTGCGCACACAGCAACTGTGCAATAGATTGTAGAGCTGCCGTTGTGAATTGTTGCCGGTGGTCATGCCAATCCCAACCAGTCTAAAAAACACACAAAAACCTACTTAGACCAAGTTAAATCAAAAGTTACTTTGGCAATGAATACATTCAAAGGTGTCAAGACACTACATTCTGTAGCCTAAGACCGAATATGAATATAAAATAAATAACTCTAGTTAGGCTACTAATGACAATGTATTGCTTGTTTGTTGCTTGCTTTTGAAGCACTTTGAGATTATGAAAAGCGCTATAGAAATGTAATACATTATGTTCATGGGATTCTGTTCATGGGATGTCATCAGTTACCAATTGTCCCAGCTTTGGGCAGCTGAATCAGTTTCCAAGACAACGAGGCATGCAAACATTCACAGGCCTAAATTGACAGAACCCGAATGGTTCATGCATCTGTGGTTTGCAAGCTCACGCACACTACTATTTTGTAACAGACGTGATGTACACTACCGTTCAAAAGTTGGGGGTCAGCATTTTTTTTGTCCATTAAAATAACATCAAATTGATCAGAAATACAGTGTAGACATTGTTAATGTTGTGAATTACTATTGTAGCTTGAAACGGCTGATTTTTAATGGAATATCTACAAATGTGTACAGAGGCCCATTATCAGCAACCATCACTCCTGTGTTCCAATGGCACGGTTGTGATAGATAATCCAAGTTTATCATTTTAAAAGGCTAATTGATCATTAGAAAACCCTTTTGCAATTATGTTAGCACAGCAGAAAACGGTTGTGCTGATAAAAGAAGCAATAAAACTGGCCTTCTTTAGACTAGTTGAGTATCTGGAGCATCAGCATTTGTGGGTTCGATTACAGCCTCAAAATGGCCAGAAACAAATAACTTTCTTCTGAAACTCATCAGTCTATTCTTGTTCTGAGAAATGAAGGCTATTCCACGCTTTGTACTACTCCCTTCACAGAACAGGGCAAACTGGCTCTAACCAGAATAGAAAGAGGAGTGGGAGGCCCCGGTGCACAACTGAGCAAGAGGACAAGTACATTAGAGCGTCTAGTTTGAGAAACAAGACACCTCACAAGTCTTTAACTAGCAGCTTCATTAAATAGTACCTGCAAAACACCAGTCTCAACATCAACAGTGAAGAGGAGACTCCGGGATGCTGGCCTTCTAGGCAGAGTTTCAAAGAAAAATCCATATCTCAGACTGGCCAATAAAAAGAAAAGATTAAGATTGGCAAAACACAGACACTGGACAGAGAAAGATTGGAAAAAATTGTTATGGACAGACAAATCTAAGTTGGGGTGTTCGGATCACAAAGAAGAACATTTGTGAGACGCAGACCAAATTAAAAGATGCTGGAGGAGTGCTTGACGCCATCTGTCAAGCATGGTTGAGGCAATGTGATGGTCTGGGGGTGCTTTGGTGGTGGTAAAGTGGGAGATTTGTACAGGGTGAAAGGGATCTTGAAGAAGGAAGGCTATCACTCCATTTTGCAACGCCATACCCTGTGGAGGGCGCTTAATTGGAGCCAATTTCCTTCTACAAAAGGACAATAAGCCAAAGCACAGCTCCAAACTATGCAATAACTATTTAGGGAAGAAGCAGTCAGCTGGTATTCTGTCTATAATGGAGTGGCCAACACAGTCACCGGATCTCAACCCTATAGAGCTGTTGTGGGAGCAGCTTGACCGTATGGTATGTAAGAAGTGCCCATCAAGCCAATCAAACTTGTGGAAGGTGCTTCAGGAAGCAGGGGCTGAAATCTCTTCAGATTACCTCAACAAATTGACAACTAGAATGCCAAAGGTCTGTAAGGCTGTAATTGCTGCAAATGCAGGATTATTTGACGAAAAGCAAAGTTTGAAGGTCACAATTATTATTTCAATTTAAATCTGTATAACCTTGTCAACGTCTTGACTACATTTCCTATTTATTTTGCAACTCATTTCATATACGTTTTCATGGAAAACAAGGACATATCTAAGTGACCCCAAACTTTTTAACGGTAGTGTACATACAAAAACAAAGTACATGTGTTTGCCTGTGTGGCAGTGTCTTGTCAACCAAAAACATAATCACACACTAGCGCATGCATCATGAACACCCAAGTTTAACTTTTGTTACCTCTGAAAAAAACTCACTGAAAAGACTGGGTTTCATACACCACCACAAACATGGGAGCTGACAGTGCAGCTGTGTTTTCATACAGGCACACTGGTACCTCCGAGGATAGTCTCCTCCAGAAATGAGTCTACACATCTGTGGGATTGCATGGCGGGGTTAAACGGTTATGGTCACTTTTTCCTGTTAGTAGCCATTATGTTGCGCCCTACTGGACAGTGACAACCCTAGGACAAGGAGATGTGTACTTGGCAAAGGTGGGATTTGTCACACGGTTGTATTTAAAACACATCCACATAATACAGGATTGAGTCTCAAAGACATATGGCTCTACAAAACGAGTAGGTAGATTAGATGGGATAGATACTTTATTGGAAATGTCTTCGGCCAGCTGTTAGGTGTAGAGTAGAGCGATCAGAGAGAATGTGCACTTACCTGTGGAACTCTCTGGAGCCGAAGAGACTGTTCCGGCTGTGGCCATTTCTGAAACCACCACTGTTACTGCTAAGAGTAGCTAGCTAGTTTCCACACAGCTCTGATCCAGAGTCGTCAAGCCAAATAAACTGGACCGGGTGACTGGTTGAGATTCTGGCTACCCCACACTGGCAAAACTGTGCTTGTTTTGCTGGGGTGAGCTGAGGGGTTGGGTCCTGAGAAGAAAACATACGTTAGCTAACGTTAGCTAGCTAGCTAGCGAGACAGCCCATCTGACATCGACTAACTGTTGCTATTCACCGGTCCTGTTCTGGTAATTGCGAGTCAACATCATCTAGCTAACGTTGACATGACATTTATCCAAAAGACACGTATCTAGCCACAGCTACTTTAACCTAGATAACATTAGCTGGTTCAAATTGCAAGCCACGTTGGCTTCCTGCAGTCCTAGCAATGACAACTGCTATATGTGATAGTTCACATGGCTAACTAGCTAAGATGGGACATGGCATCGGTAAGAGCTTCTAACTAATTATTATTATTTTTAAAGAATATGTTGACTAAGTAATGTTTAAAAATAATACTAGCTAGTTGGTCTTACCGACACTGGCATCACCTTTGTTGGTGTCGTTTTTCTTCTTCTGAGGTTTAACGGCGGTTGGCATCCAGTTTGTTGCTTTACCGCCCCCTACTAGACTGGAGTACAACTCCCTTAGACTTTGCTTGAGAATTAAACTTTAATAAATAAAAACCCTACCATCTAATACTACACTCACTAATTTCAAAAATAAATAAACCCTGTAACTCGTCTCTCACACCCAAATACCTCTCTGCAGCTGCCACCACTACCTCAATGTTCTTCGACTTACGTTCCATCCCTGCAGTACAGTTGATAACCATTGCTATAAATGCTAAAAATCCAATCTTACTGAAACGTATATCTCTTTTCGGCCTATCCCTCTGTTCTGGTATATATCTACTACTCTCACCACTCCTCCCCCTTGACCCATCTTCCTCTACTCTCTTCACTGTAAAAATCGTCTATCCTCGGCTACGGATTTCCAAACTGCCTCCGAAAGCAACATCAGCACAAGAACTGTTCATCGGGAGCTTAATGAAATGGGTTTCCATGGCTGAGCAGCAGCACACAAGCCTAAGATCACCATGCGCAATGCCAAGTGTCAGCTGTAGTGGTGTAAAGCTCGCCGCCATTGGACTCTGGAGCAGTGGAAACGCGTTCTCTGGAGTGATTAATATCGCTTCACCATCTGGCTGTCCGACGGACAAATCTGTGTTTGGCGGATGCCAGGAGATTTCTACCTGCCCCAATGCATAGTGCCAACTGTAAAGTTTGGTGGAGGAAGAATAATGGTCTGGGCTGTTCGGGCTAGGACCCTTAGTTCTAGTGAAGGGAAATCTTAATGCTAAAGCATACAATTCTGTGCTTCCAATTTTGTGGCAACAGTTTGGGGAAGGCCATTTCCTGTTTCAGCATGACAATACCCCCGTGCACAAACAGAGGTCCATACAGAAATGGTTTGTCGAGATCGGTGTGGAAGAATTTGACTAGCCTGCACAGAGCCCTGACCTCAACCCCATTGAACACCTTTTTGAATTGGAACGTTGACTGCGAGCCAGGCCTAATCGCCCAACATCACTAATGGAAGCAAGTCCCTGCAGCAGTGTTCCAACATCTAGTGGAAAGCCTTCCCAGAAGAGTGGAGGATGTTATAGCAGCAAAGGGTTTTGCAATGCCCATGAATAATGCCCATGATTTTGCAATGAGAAGTTTGACGAACAGGTGTCCACATACTTTTGGTCATGTAGTGTATGTGAACAGAAAAGGTGATAGGTTGGCAATATGTACATTGTTACATCATGCCAATAAAGCAAATTGAATTGATAGGCTATGTGATGCGCAATAAACACTGCTGAATGTGGTGTTTATTTGATATAGAAAGACTCACTTCTGGTGACCATCTAATTAAAGCTGTGGTTATTTGTTCACGTACAGATACAATTTTTAATAGTTTCTTATCCAACTTACACATACCTCTAAAACCACTTGGTTAGGCCACCTTCCGCCTCCATAGTACACCCATTACAATATTGTTTCTTATATGAATATTTCCAGTTATGGATCTTCTTTTCAATACGTCACTGTCCATATGAGCTACAGATCTACAAAACAAGTGTGGTGGGTTCCTTTACACCTCTTATGAAAGATACAGCTTTAATGTTTTCTAAATTCCTCCCCTTTGATTGTCTATAAAGATTTTTCCTATTACTGTCACGTACAGATATCATTTTCTGTAGCTATATCCACATGGTTTTGACATCAAACACTGAAAAAAACGTTCCAATATTGTACAGATTTAACATTTATTCCCTACCTAGCTCTTTATTCAACCAATTCTAGAATTGGTTTTACATCCTTACTCTCTTGCCTTGCCTCTGCCTTTGATGTATTATTTTCTATACTGTATTTTGCTACTAGGTGGAGCAATTGACCACAGTACCTCTTACCCCGTGGACGCACCGCCAGTGTGCAATGTCATAGGGCACAATACCCAATCAACCCCTTGCACTTGTGGAGATCAAACCTTGTGGAGATTGGTATAAGCAGTATGGTGAAACTTCCACCTAATCCTATAAAGAGGGCAAGTTGGAGCTATTGTCATATTGCTCACATCTGTCAAATGTGAGCAAAGTGCATTGTGATTGGGCTATACGCCATTTACAGGACCATCTGGTGTGTAATGCCACATTTCTAACCAGGTGGGATAGGTGACCCAGTTCCCTTCATGCAGAGGCAAGCCAGCATTTGGGGTGAAGGGATTTCATGTTGCAGTGGTAATAGTGACCTTAAATGAAGTGTTCAAGTGTTCAAATTAGGAAACCAAGTACAGGGGAGGAGGGAAAACCTGCAGACACTCGGCCCTCCGTGTAACGAGTTTGACACGTACACTAGACTACTGCAACACTGTTTCACCTGTCATACGCCCTCACTCACATTGATGCCACAAAAGAGAGAAAAACGCGTGCCGTTTTTGGATATTGATTAGCGATTGTCAAGGATGTACAGAAATTCCTAAATATGTGGAGTTTTTAGTTCAGATTATTTGTTTGCAATATGTGATCTATAGACTAAGAGAGCTTCATACATTGTTTATTCTATTGAGGGGTTTGAGTAGTGTGAGAAGACAACGTATTTGGTGCGAATCACAACACAGAGCAGGGTTTCCCAAACTCGGGCCTGGGGTCTCTCCTGGGCGCACGTTTTGGTTTTTGCCCTGCTTGATGATGAGTTGCTTATTTGAATCAGCTGTGTAATGCTATGGCAAAAAACCCAGGAACAGGTTTGGGGAAACGCTGACATGGGGTACAAAGTCAATGTTTCGCTCTTAAAGGGGCAGTAGCCTACATTGGGTGTACAATTTACAATTTAATACAGTATTATTTAATCTGCAGTTATTCTTCTTGTTAATAGTATCTTCTGATTACAATTATGTCTAATCTTTTAACTAAATGCAATCTATTAGCTTCCAAAATGTAAGTAGGTGTATCCAGCTGTCCGATAACACATTCTGATGGAATGGCTTGTCTTGCACTTTGGAAAAACCCAGAGTGCATTGAGTGAATGTTGGGAAAAGATCTTGGTTCCAATGTGAATGCGAAGAGGACATGGACCAAGTGAAGTGAACTAGTTGAATTCTCATTCAAAGGCAGTGTGAATACAAAGAGAACTGAGTTATTTTGCTCTTTTTATAAAAATGTTTAACTCAGAGTTCACTTTAAACAGGACTATTTATGAAAACACCCTAAGTTTGACGTTTCGGGCTTCTTTAATTGTCATGGGAATAAGGGAAGGCAATACCCATAAAACCTAGCGGTCATACAGAGAAAATGGTTCCAATCATTTTTCCCATAGGGAATTTTAGAAACACTTAGAAATACACTACATGACCAAAAGTGATGTGAACACCTGCTCGTCGAACATCTCATTCCAAACTCATGGGCATTAATATGGAGTTGATCCCCTCTTTGCTGCTATAACAGCCTCCACAAACTATTTCTGTATGGACCTTGCTTTGTGCACGGGGGCATTGTCATGCTGAAACAGGAAAGGGCCTTCCCCAAACTGTTGCACAAGTAGGATGCACAGAATAGTATAGAATGTCATTGTATGCTTTAGCGTTAAGATTTCCCTTCACTAGAACTGAGGGGCCGAACCATGAAAAACAGACACCTGGCATCCGACCAAACCCAGATTCGTCCGTCGGACAGCCAGATGGCGAAGCGTTATTCATCACTCCAGAGAATGCGTTTCCACTGCTCCAGAGTCCAGTGGCGACTAGCTTTACAGCACTCCAGCCGACTCTTGGCATCGTGCAGGGTGATCTTAGGCCTGTGTGCGGCTGCTCGGCCATGTAAACCCATTTCCCAACGAACATTTCTTGTAGTGACGTTGCTTCCAGAGGCAGTGTGGAACTCGGTAGTGAGTGTTGCAACCGAGGACAGATGATTTTTACACGCTACACGATTCAGCACTCGGCAGTTCACAGAATTGTCAATTTAAAGAAATGTTGCCAATTTATTAACTAATTCTTACCTTTGCCTCGATTCGGCAGTCTTCAGATCATCATGATATTTGTAGTTCTTTATGATAGCATTAGCAGCTAATTAGCATTTCATTAGGGGGGGGTAAATACAGGCAAATACATTGATTAAAGTCACGTTGTCCTATAGAGATTTAAACTGTTATCAAAACATCACGCTAGGGTAAGCTTACATGAAACACAGACCAGAACCATTTCCTTGCTTGACCTCAAGGTTTTATGTATATTATGACTCATACTGTGGTACTCTTAATAGCAAGGAAATGATTCAGCTGGCGGTGCCAATGAGCGGTGTCGCTGTCAATACAAGTAGGTCCACAAGGTAAGAGATACTGTGGTCAATGGCTTCACCTAGTGGAATATATGTTAAATATTTGCAATATTGAAAATCCTTTTGAGTATTAGATTCCATAACCATCTGGATATAGAGCTACAGAAAATGTGACAAATAACTTTCAGCTGTAATAGGAGAAATATTTTGTAAAAAAATTTAATATAAAGTATACCTTTTACAATAGATGTAAAGGAAGATCTGCAGCTCATATGGACAGTGAACTATTGAAAAAAGGACCCACTACTGGAAATATTAATATAAAATCAGTACAATTGAAAATATAAATTCTAATGTGTGTACTATGGAGAAGGGTGGTCAAGTGGTTTTACAGGTACAGTGCCTTCAGAAAGTATTCATATTTTGTTTTGTTACAGCCTGCAATATATATTTTCTCACACCCATCTACACACAATACCCCATAATGACAAAGTGAAAACATGTTTTTATTAAATACAGAAATATCTGATTTACATAAGTATTCATATCCCTGAGTCAATACATGTTATAATTACCTTTGGCAGTGATTACAGCTGTGAGTGTTTCTCTGTATGTCTAAGAGTGGATTGTACAATATTTGCACATTATTCTTTAAAGAATTATCCATCAAGTTGGTTGTTGATCATTGCTAGACAGCCATTTTCAAGTCTTGCCATAGATTTTCAAGACGATTTATGTCAAAACTGTAACTCGGCCACTCAGGAACATTCAATGTCTTCTTGGTAAACAACTCCAGTGTAGATTTGGCCTTGTCTATAGGTTATTGTCCTGCTGAAAGGTGAATTCGTCTTCCAGTGTCTGGTGGCTGTCACGATCGGGTGTATACAGAGACCAAGGCGCAGCGCAGTTGAAGTAGTTCGACATGTTTCATTATATAGAAGTGTACACAACACTGTCGAACTATACAAACAAAACACGATCCAAACAAAACGAAAACACACTTACTTTGACCGTAACACTGTAGAGATATCTAACAATGACCCACACAGCAGGTGTGGGATAAGGCAACTTAAATAGAATCCCCAATCAGAGACAACAAAAAGGAAAACATAGATCTAGATCTACTAGATCTGTCAGGCTCTGACCCTGGCTATCTAGAGGAGCCAAAGAGCTCCCTATGGCCAGAGCTGAACCAGCTAGACTGAACCAGGTTTTCCTCTAGGATTTTGCCTGTGCTTAGCTCCATTCGGTTTATTTTTTATTCTGAGAAACTCCCTAGTTCTTAACAATTACAAGCATACCCATAACATGATGCAGCCAACACTATGCTTGAAAATATGGAGAGAGGTACTCAGTAATGTGTTTTATTGGATTTGCCCCAAACACTTTGTATTCAGGACAAAAAGTTAATTGCTTTGCCACATTTTTTGCAGTATTACTTTTAGTGCTTTGCTGCAAACAGGATGCATGTTTTGGAATATTTGTATTCTGTACAGGCTTCCTTCATATTTTTTATTTTATTTAAAATGTAACCTTTATTTAACTAGGCAAGTCAGTTAAGAACAAATTCTTATTTACAATCAAGTAGACAATCTACAAGCAATCCTTTTAATCCTTGTCATATGAAGAAAGATAATGAAGAGAAATTATAGATAAAACGTTTCGGTGCTCATCAGAACTTGCGTAGTCATTCACTCAGGACTGTATATTAGTATCCTGTCAGTAGTATCTTTTTTCCCCCATTGCATTTAGTATATCAAATGTGCAATACGTGCATTTATCTGTAATTAGCCCTGTTCTAAGGACTGTATTTTAATGGTATTAGTATTATTACCCTAAATTATATCATACGCACATTTAGCTATTTAAGTATCTCTTCCTGTCATTTACCTGTACAGTTAATTTAACCATGCAAAATATTAATTTACCTGTACATTTAACCAGACTGTATATTAAGTAAACTATTATTACCCTTCCTTACATCATACGCGCATTTAGCAATTTAAGTATCTTTCTCTGCCATCGACCTGTATAGTTAACCATGCAAATATTTGTTTATTTATATCAACGTGCAATAATTGTAAAACATTTTCACCTAACATTATAACAATGTATAGTGTACATATTCTGTCATTCACTCATACTATGCAATGCGTTTCTATAGCTTTTTGCACTCCAGACTTCGTGCATTTTTATACTTTTTCATACTGCTGCACTATGTATCGTGTATCTGTCTTTTGTGTATTTTCATTCTGGTATTTTGCACCTGCCCTGTGTTTTTTCGTAGCTGCTTAATAAAGTAATTTCCCCATGGGGATCAATAAAGTCTATCTATCTATCTATCTATAACATGTTTTAGAGAAATATAATCATTGAATATTGTAAGCGCTTTCATTGTCTGCTTATATGCCCCCTTTATTTATCCTGTGGTTCTGACTTGGTGTACAGGGAGAACACTGTAAGAACGGCCCATGTTCTGAATTCTGTGAAATCCATAGATTAGGGCCTAATGAATTTATTTCAATTGACTGATTTCCTTTATATGAACTGTAACTCAGTAAAACCTTTGAAATTGTTGCATGTTGCATTTATATTTTTGTTCAGTATAATTCACAAATACATTTTTGGGTTATCCAAAAAATATTGCTTTCAGGTTCTAAATCACAGCTGGCCTGGTACATTGTTTGCTGCTTCCGCCCAAACTTTTTTTATTTCACCTTTATTTAACAAGGTAGGTCAGTTGAGAACAAGTTCTCATTTGCAACTGCGACCTGGCCAAGACAAAGCAAAGCAGTGCGACAAAAAACAACACAGAGTTACACATGGGAAATAAACAAACGTACAGTCAATAACACAATAGAGAATCTATATACAGAGTGCAAATGTAGTGCAAAATGCAGTAAGGTTAAGAAGGTAGGACAATAAATAGGCCATAGTGGCGAAATAAGTTACAAATTAGCATTAACACTGGAATGATGGATGTGCAAATGATGATGTGCAAATAGAGATACTGGAGTGCAAATAGAGATACTGGAGTGCAAAATGAGCTAAAATAATAAATATGGGGATGAGGTAGTAGAGTGGGCTATTTACAGAAGGGCTATATACAGGTGCAGTGATCGATAAGCAGCTCTGACAGCTGATGCTTAGTGAGTTAGTGAGGGAGATTAGGAACCTCTAGCTTCAAGGATTTTTGCAATTCGTTCCAGTCATTGGCAGCAGAGAACTGGAAGGAATGGCGGCCAAAGGAGGTGTTGGCTTTGGGTGTGGCCAGTGAAATATACCTGCTGGAGCGCATGCTATGGGTGGATGTTGCTATGGTGACCAGCGAGCTGAGATAAGGCGGGGATTTACCTAATAAAAATCTTGACTGGTACTGTACACTGAACAAAGATATAAACGGAACAGAAAGAAAGGCTGGATATAACATATAAGCAAATAAATGTAAAGTGTTGGTCCCATGTTTCTTGAGCTGAAATTAAAGATCCCAGAAATATTCCATACGCACAAAAAGCTTTTTTCTCTCACTGCAGGAATGTCCACCAGATCCGTTGCCAGAGAATTTGTTAATTTCTCTACCATAAGCCGCCTTCAACGTCGGATTAGAGAATTTCGCAGTACATCCAACTGGCCTCACAACCACAGACCACGTGTATGGCGTCGTGTGGGCGAGCGGTTTGCTGATGTCAACGTTGTGAACAGAGTGCACCATAGTGGCGTTAGGATTATGGTATGGGCAGGCATAAGCTACGGACAACAAACACAATTTAATTTTATCAATGGCAATTTGAATGCACCGAGACACCGTGACGAGATCCTGACTCCCATTGTGAGGCCCATTTTATTTTAAGGTATCTGACCAGCATATACATATCTGTTTTACCAGTCATGTGAAATCCATAGATTAGGGTCTAATGAATTTATTTCAATTGACTGATTTCCTTTATATGAACTGTAACTCAGTAAAACCTTTGAAATTGTTGCATGTTGCATTTATATTTTTGTTCAGTATAATTCACAAATACATTTTTGGGTTGTCCAAAAAATATTGCTTTCAGGTTCTAAATTACAGCTGGCCTGGTACATTGTTTGCTGCTTCCGCCCATTCAGGATGTACTAATTCAGTTTGAATGACTCAATATTTAGAACAGACGACTCTAATGTGAATACAATCAAACTACCAAGGACAATGAACACAAGTCAGTCATAACAAATCAGTCGTTGGCATTTCTATATTTTCGGTAAATGTTATAACCATGTATTGCTACCACTGTATCACCAAAGGTATCATCTAAGTGAGTTTCAGAGATTAATGTAATCTCTTTCAAGCAGGTTATTGACTTCATGGACCTTGTTTCTCAGGTCGCATATGTTAATATGGGCTATTGTTAGCACTTTTCTAGGTTGCTTGATTGTTTTCAATGCTTTACTGGGAAGCTTATCAGAAGTAGACATGCTCATGTTATTTATATTGGAGCTGATAGTGCAGGGTGAGCTACACAGCGGTCTTCCTACTAGGGCACACCGCCTCAGTGCTAACAGTGTAACTCTGGTTCATATGCTCATGATTACGGCATACAAAAGCTGTAGGATCAACAGAGGTATTCAGGGCGATTAGGGGGACATAAACTAAGTTACTTACATTGTGTCTGCCAACGCCCTTAGTATAATGTACATTTGATGCAGCTTTATGACGACTCATTGTCACAATGGTAGGGATTAACTGAGCTGGTCTTGGGTCATTGATAAGTCATTGTTTCAACGCAGCCTTGAAATGAGTGGACAGAGTCCAGGGGCCAAGGTGATGTGCCTTACCTGGCGGGAGAGATACGTGGAAACTCTCACAGAGCAACAGCGAGTCACATAAGTAGTTGCTACATCTCTGACCTAAGGTTTTATCCCATCTCTAAGCACCCCTTTTGCTTTGTCTTGGCCAGGTCGCAGTTGTAAATGAGAACTTGTTCTCAACTGGCCTACCTGGTTAAATAAAGGTGAAATAAAATTTAAAAAAATGTCTGGCTTAGCCCTACCAGTCATGACTGCCACGTTTCTATACCCTACTGTGTGCTGTGGTCCCACCATCTCTTGGATCTACACAGCTACTTCCTGTTACTTTACACTCTCATCACCACCTCCTGCTGTCACCTACCCCTTTCCACTACATTTCCCAGAAACATGAGTTCCTGCTTAATCTATTCTACATGAAGTCTTCTGACCTGTGTGCCAAGACTTCACGCTGCATAATCCTCTCTACACTCAAATAGATTTTGCCTTCCTAGCGGTTTAGTTTTATGTTGAGATGCTTTCATACTATTTTTGCTCATATATTTGTATAATATTTTCTAGGTCTGACCTTGATGTCCCAGTCAGTCACCGATGATAGGAACGCTCAGTCACCGATGATAGGAACGCTCAGTCACCGATGATAGGAACGCTCAGTTACCGATGATAGGAACGCTCAGTCACCGATGATAGGAACGCTCAGTCACCGATGATAGGAACGCTCAGTTGTCAAAGCTGCTTATCGATCACTGCACCTGTATATAGCCCTTCTGTAAATAGCCCACACTACTACCTCATCCCCATATTTATATTTATTTTTGTTATTTTCACAAATCTTGCACTCCAGTATATCTATTTGCACATCATAATTTGCACATCCTTCATTCCTGTGTTAATGATGATAATCTGTAATTTATTTCACCACTATGGTCTATTTATTGTCCTACCTCCTAACCTTACTGCATTTTGCACTACATTTTGCACTCTGTATATAGATTTTCTATTGTGTTTTTGACTATGTTTGTTTACTGTGTAACTCTGTGTTGTTTTTGTCGCACTGCTTTGCTTTGTCTTGGCCAGGTCGCAGTTGCAAATGAGAACTTGTTCTCAACTGACCTACCTGGTTAAATAAAGGTGAAATAAATAAAAAAAAAAAAAAAAACAGCATTATCACATAGGTGTTCCTTTTGTCCAGGTGGGACAGGGCAGTGTGGAGTGCAATAGAGATTGCATCATCTGTGGATCTGTTTGAGCAGTATGCAAATTGGAGTGGGTCAAGGGTTTCTGGGATAATGGTGTTGATGTGAGCCATGACCAGCCTTTCAAAGTACTTCATGGCTACAGACGTGAGTGCTACGGGTCGGTAGTCATTTAGGCAGGTTACCTTAGTGTTCTTGGGCACAGGGACTATGGTGGTCTGCTTGAAACATGTTGGTATTACAGACTCAATCAGGGACATGTTGAAAATGCCAGTGAAGACAATTGCCAGTTGGTCAGCGCATGCTCGGAGTACACGTCCTGGTAATCCGTCTGGCCCAGCGGCCTTGTGAATGTCGACCTGAGTGCCTAAGCAACCTCCCAGCAGCAACAATCACGCAACACACATACATATTGAAGCAGTCGTTGATGGCGAGTTGAAGTGCGTGCGCATAGCATGGCACGGAGTCCCAGGGGTACTTGAGTCCACATGTCTCAGAAGCACTGGTCAGCTTCTCCGCAAGGTTGTCAGCTGTGTGTCTGACGGATATACTCTGTGTCAGGAGGACCGTTGATCCCAATACACAGTCAACGTCGAAGTGGCAAGTAATGTAGCTCTCGTTGGTCAACGCAGTCCAACAGTCAGTTGTGAGAGCGACCTTGTCGGCTGGGGCTATTTGTTATCGTACCTCTTGATGGCTCAAGGTAACGAATGAACTCCCTACAGCCCTCGCCCACACCGATTGGCATCACGTCGCGCTCAATCATTCTACACACCAACTGTGTGATCACCTCAGACCGGCGCGCATCACACCATCTCCCCACTAGCATCAATGTGATGGTTGGCTGTGAGCCATCCTCTACCGGCATGTCACCCAGGTGCTTGCTCTTGATATGATACGTCATTGTGCTAGTACTGCTGATGAATTTGAATGAAGCATCGCAAAGCTTGCAGCGAACTTCATCGCCATTTTGAATTAAATGGTCCCACACAGAGCTACGTTTGGCACGCTTCATTTTCCCCTCAGTTGCCAAGCTAACGTTAGCAAGGCCTCTAGCGGATGTGAACGCTTCCAAGAGCATTCATGGTTGTGTAGCGCCCTCTACAGTTCCAATTAGTTTTCACACCAAAGACACAAAAATACACATGCGCCACTCTCATTCCACAAAATTAACTTATAGACCAGTAAGAATGTCTAAGAAATCTATTTTCGGCGGCTAACCAACTAACGGTTAACCGTTAACATCCCTACACCTGGGGCATGCAGGCATCCTGGATTGCATGGCGCTGTCGGTAGAGCAGCAGGAGGCTATAAGGAAGGCAACTGTTGGACAGCGCATCAAACCCAACTGGCACACCATGAGGGAGGGAGATTGAAGGCCAGCAATTATGGAGCAGTGGTTAGGGCCAAGCGCGTTACTCTGTCGCTTATAAAAAGGGTCCTCAGATAACAGTCATTGTATACGCACAGACAACGAAGAGGAGGGCATCGAGGCATTCAAAATGGCTACAGGGATGGATGTGCAGGAGTCAGGGCTTTGGATCACAAGGTCTGGGATCCTGGGTGCCTCACCGGATGGTCTGGTGGGCACCACAGCAGTGGTAGAGGTCAAGTGTCCCTATGGTGCAAGGGACCTTACCATTTAAGAGGCAGTGAAGTCGAAGGACTTCTATATCAAGGAGGGAGGGTCATATTGCCACCGTGAAGACCATCCTTGCCTGGCACCAGGTCCAACGTCAGCTCCACATCACTGAAAGGGACACCTGCTTCTTCGTTGTGTGGACCACCAAAGCCTCCATCCCCATCCAGCGTGACGACCTCTGACAGACTCATATTGCTCCTCCTGTCTGTACCTGTTTTCAGGGAAGCCATTGGTGCAAATATATTCCACATAGTTCATACACACACACTAGGCTCCCAGAGTAGGTTATATTACATACAAGTTTGGCTCAAAGCAGCCAACTAAAGTAATGTAGTTTACTTTATCATGGGCACCGTGGGAATTGATATATGTGATGTTAAAATGATTTCTTACCCCCTATGTCTTACTTGCTGAAGGCCCCAGTCATCACTGCCTGTAATTGAGATGGTTGAAAAACAAGTGAACAACGAATAAAGATCATACACAAACAATAGGCTCCTACAATAGATTATATTACATTCAAGTCTTGCCCAAAGCAGTTTATCATAACACCTTGGACAATGTGACAAGTGGTCGCTCAACACCCAATTTTAAGTCATGAGAACCATAAACAAACATGACAAACATACCGCGCAGATATATCTACAAATTCATTGTTGTATCACATTTGATACAACAAGTTACTGACCTGTCCGTCCACAGGGTCAATCTGCTGTAGTCTCTACAACTCGGATCACACTGTCCATGCACCAGATGGCTTATGGGATGCACTCCTGTTGGACAGTAAAACAAAGAGACATTTGGTCAGTGGTGGGTCTTTTTCAATTCCGTATCAACATTTTTATCTGGACAAAAAATGCATTGTTTATCATAACACAAACCCACCTTGTGACAATGTGACAAGTGGTCCTTCAACACCCAATCCTCATGCCTCATTGTTTGGTCTTGTTGCCCAATCAACAGTCTGGATCTTTCTGCCATGGTGGATCTCTGGTAAATACAGGGCCATTCCTCTTTCCCACCGGAAAATGGCAGCTGCAGACCTGAGGGTTTCTGGTCCGCTCATCTGAAAGACACATTTTTATTTTTTTTGTACTTTTACTAGCTAGCTAGCTAAGTTAATTACTAAAATGGTAACATCTATTTTAAAATACCATAACCCACAGACTTGACTGTATTAATAGTAAAATAGACTGGGCTTTGGTCTATCTAAAATCCTACTCTGTGGATGGGCCATTTCTGCTGTGGTGGAGGAATCATCTGGAATGCTCAACCAGATGATCAGGACAGTCTAGGGCACTACTTGCCCGAAGAGGTGAAGAGGTAAATAAAGGTTAGATAAAATAAAAAAATAAAAAATATACTACTATACTTCTGATTCTATTTTTCCAAAGGAAGTTAAAACCCTCAGCCGTGAGGTCACTGAGGAGGATCAACAGTCATAAAGGGGATCGTCTGAAAGGGTGTGGTGGAAATTCAACACCAGGGACACCTGAAGTCAATATTAAATGAATCACTCTTTACAATCAGTTAACTGGAGAGGTTATAACAAACACACATAGGAAGTACAAGTCTGCAACATGCTCCACCGGGGCGGTCCCTTTCGTACTCTTTTAAACTGCTACATAGGCACGGTTCGTAGGGTTAGTTCCTGCCGGCGATTGGCTGTTATCGCACAGGCTCAGTTTTCCTAGACTGAACAATGTCTCCTATCTTAACTTCCGGAACATATTCTAGGCATTCTGCCAGTTGGTCTGAGGAGGTCACAATCACCTGCAGGAACCAAGATAGAGGGAGAGAAGATGCTTATTTGTGTACTATTCAAGGCTATCTCTTCAGACTATACATGTTTTCCTTGCAAGGGATTGACATGCAGGGATGTAACATAAGGATTCTGGCCAGCAGACCAAGATTTCTACTAGCCCGGGTACAATTCAGGTTCTACACCTGTGGCATGCAATGTTTGTAAAGGCAACATTTCACTACTGTGTCAGGTTAGTTTGGCACATTGCCTACTATCCCAGTCTGAAAAGTACTAGCCTCGGGCTAGCTGCATTTCCATCCCTGCTGACATGCATAACTGACTTCACAGGTAATTTGATTAGTCATGTACAATAGAGCCACTTGTGGAACCAAACCATTTGTGTTTCTTGAGCCCAGAAGTCCTTTGTGAGCTAGCTAGCCAGCTAGTTGAAATAAATTCATTATGCCCTAATCTATGGATTTACATGACTGGGCACGGGCGCGGCCATGGGTGGGCCTGTGATAGGCCCACCCACTTGGGGCATAAGCCCACCCACTTGGGGCATAGGCCCACCCACTCATCTAAGAATAATTTTTTCAATACAAAAAGGCTTTATTAGAGACAGAAATACTCCTCAGCTTCATCAGCTGTCCGGGTGGCTGGTCTCAGACGACCCCGCAGGTGAAGGAGCCAGATGTGGAGGTCCTGAGCTGGCGTGTTTGATTTATAATTTTTATATACTGTATATATCAATTTTTGTATATATTCATATCAATATATATTATTTATTTTGGGGGTATCTTACCCCCTTTTTCTCCAATAGGCTCGGGAGGTGAAGATCGAGTCATGCGTGCTCCGAAACATGACCCGCCAAACCACGCTTCTTAACATCCAGCCGCACCAATGTGTCAAAGGAAACACTGTTCAACTGACTACGAGGTCAGCTTGCAGGCGCCCGGCCCACCACAAGCAGTCGCTGAAGCCCCGAGCTGGAGCAACTCGGGAGGTCCCGAGCTGGCGAAGTTACACATGGTCTGCGGTTGTGAGGCTAGTTGGACGTACTGCCAAATTACATAAAACCAACGTTGGAGGCAGATTATGGCAGAAATATGAACATTCAATTCTCTGGCAACAGCTCTAGTGGACATTCCTGCAGTCAGCATGCCAATTGCACGCTCCCTCAAAACATGAGACATCTGTGGCATTGTGTTGTGTTGGCAAAGGAGAAATGCTCACTAACAGAGATGTAAAACAATTTGTGTACCAAATTTGAGCGAAATAAGATTTTTGTGCTTATGGAAAATGTATGGGATCTTTTATTTCAGCTCATGAAACAGTGGACCAACACTTTACATTTATTTTTGTTGAGTATAAATATCCCTTCCCTGGTACTTGACAATAAAAATGGAAAAACTGTTATTATACTAGCCTATCCTGGTTGTATTTTTACTTGTAAGGAAGGTAACATGTGTTGTACACGTAACTACAGTCGATGGTTATATAACACATTTTCATAAGCACTTAGCGAACCACAGATGTCTGACCTAACCAACATAGCTTGTTAGCAGCTAGCAAACAGGGCTTACCTTATCACACGGCTCCGGTGACGCCTCTCGATTACAGAGGTCGAAAACAAGAAAATGCACATATGATTATCGGAGTAGTGGTTACAATCCAGTACATAGCACAGAACCATCCTTGCTTCTGATCGACGGAGAGACCGAAGGTTAGCTAGCTAGTTAGCTACAAAGGCTAGGGTAATATAACAAATTCTAGTAATTAAAAAATACAAAGGTAAATAATTGTAAAGATGCTAAACATCAATACTCACAAGAAATACACAATATCAATTATTTAAATGAGAAACTACAAAAAGGCTATAATATCTACTAGTTATTCTATTTTACTTTACTTGTTAGGGACCTTGCTAGTTTTTGCTAACATTTTGCGTGGGGAAATTTCTGCAACACTGCCTTGAGTGATGAGTTCAAAGCTTGCGACAGGATGTGTAGTTCTGTATGATCAGCGGCTAATTAGCGTTTCATTTTGAGGGGTGGGGTATTACATGCAAATATATTGATATGTTACCTTGTCCGAGATTTGCACGGTTATCAAAACAATAACAACAGGGTAAGCCTACATGAAACACATACCTTATATGGAGTAGTTCTAAAATCCCCTACTGAAACATTAATGGTGGTAAACAATTGGAACCATTTCTGTTTTTTACCGCTAGGTTTCATGGGTATTATGGCTCATACTGTGGTACTCCATTCACTGCCGTATTAAGGCTAACGTTGAGTTTATGAATTATGGGCTAATGTGCATACGCTTCTAACTTAGGCTACATCTTGAGCCTATCTGTCTTCCTGCCTGGTGTCAACACTTAATAAAAAAGTTGAAGAACAGGAACTATCCAAGCAGAAGATAAAAATGCCCTTCAAATGTTGATATTTGGTTGCATTGACAACCAACAACTATTCAATAGGACTTTAAATAGCCTATTAACATGTCGACAAGTTGAGAAATTATATGTTGGATTCATGTCTCCAACTCAACCAAAAGTTAAAGAATGGGATTAAGCCAGTTGCTCATATGGAACTAACCAAGCAGTAGATACATCTAATTTTAATGTTGGTATTTGTTTGTGTTGTTAAGGCTTTCTTACAAACTAATGTAACATACTAAAGTGTTACATTAGTTTGCGCAGCGGTCTAAGGCATTGCATCTCAGTGCTAATAGAGTCACTACAGACGCCCTGGTTCATATCACAACCGGCCGTGCCGTGATTGGTGATTGGGAGTCCCATAGGGCGGCACACAATTAGCCCAGTGACGTCCGGGTTTGGCCAATGTTGGAGGAGGCTTATGGTAAAGCAATTAACATTAAATTCTCTGGCAACAGCCCTGGTGGACATTCCTGCAGTCAGCATGCCAATTGCACACTCCATCAAAACTTGACACATCTGTGGCATTGTGTTGTGTGACAAAACTGCACATTTTAAGTGCCCTTTTATTGTCCCCAGGTGCACCTGTGTAATGACCATGCTGTTTAATCAGCTTCTTGATATGCCACACATTTCAAGTTGATGGATTATCTTGGCAATGGAGAAATGCTTACTAACAGGGATGTAAACAAACTTGTGCACAAAATTTGAGAGAAATAATATTTTTGTGCTTATTTTATTTAAGCTCATGAAACATGGGACCAACACTTTACATGTTGCATTCATGTTTTTGTTCAATGGACATATTGAATGCTTCTTAATTGGAAGAAAATCATACTGCCTCTTGATATCTCGGTCACAAAATGACCTGTTTCCACTTCCTGTCACACCTCCTGTCCTCCATCACCATTGTTTGATTGGTAACATTGCCCTTTGATGGTTAGTCCATCAATAGCATCGCTTTTATTGTTGTAGTCCAGATGTTTCTTTATTGCCAACTCATCAAATATGAGTGGCACATTTCTCTCATTCCTCATCAGTAGTTCCACCGTTTTCAATTAACGAACAAAAGGAAAAAAAATGTGTTATCTTATGTTGAAATTCCAACCTGAGAAAGTGGATCTTGATTGCAATAACTTTCCCTGTTATTGACATAATGTCTGTGAAACAATGAAATGTGTGTTCTGCCCAATCTTAACCTTTCCTTTTAACAATGTCAAACAATCTCCATCCATCATTTCATAAAGCCACGTTTTAATTCACCGCCCTGAACATAAATACTGTAACTGTTATTTAATAACGCCACATTCAATTTCCTCAGCAGCTAATGAGCTAAAAACCATGAGTCACGTCTGTCCATGAAGACCAGCTCAGAAAACCAATAGGTTAAACGGGAACATTGCAGAGAAATAGAACCAAAACATTGGTTCCACATCGTTTGAAATTAATCCATATTACAGCAAGAGATGATGTAACCTTTACATAATTATGTTTAACAACACATTTGTGAGGAGATGCATTAGCCAATCGGGCTTGAACCTAAGTGTTAGGGGACAGTTTGCTAAAATCTTAGTTGAGCCATTCCTTGTTTCTAGGAAACCCTACACAAAATGAATAATGTGATCATCTATAGTGTAGAGGTCATCATTGCGTGGAGTCTGTGAAGGCAGAAACCATATGGAAAATGTGCTAAGCAAGTCGGGTCCAAAAAACTGATTTTAGCCAAGTAAAATGTATGTATTGTGTTATAGATTTCATGATGCTTCTACACTATATATACAAAAGTATGTGGACACCCCTTCAAATGAGTGGATTTGGCTATTTCAGCCACACCTGTTGCTGACGGGTGTATAGAATCGAGCACACCGCCATGCAATCTCCATAGACAAACATTGGCAGTAGAATAGCCCGTACTGAAGAGCTCAGTGACTTTCAACGTGGCACCGTCATAGGATGCCACCTTTCCAATAAGTCCGTTTTTAAAATGTTTAAAATGTTTTTCAAGGTTTTGGCTAGGCCCCTTAGTTCCAGTGAAGGAAAATCTTAATGCTACAGCATACAGTGATATTCAGGACGATTCTGTGCTTCCAACTGAATGGCGATCCTGGTGAAATTAGGGTTCAGTGCCTTGCTGAAGGGCACATAGACAGATTTTTCACCTTTTCACTCAAACCACTAGGCTACCTGCCACCCATTTAATTTGTGAAGACAGGCCACTTTCGACAGTTTAATGATAATAATAATAATAATAATACATAGGTCTACACTTTACAATAATCAATTTCACCTAATGTCATAGGGATGCTGGATGACCAACTCAGCTGCAATATATTTGTTGGGGATTTTATGCCACTAGATATAACATCTACTGAATATTACAATAACATTTTACTGAAGCTACCAATGTCATCAGTTTATCTATTTTTCATATGTATCAGTATGTTTTACTTAAAGACCCAGTGCTGTCAAAAAAAGTGATTTTCCTGGGTTTTATATATTTGGGCATTTTATTAGGTACCGTTCACGTAAATGGTTCACTCCTACAGACAGTAAGTCCCGTGGCTGTGACTTGCTATATAAAGCAGGCAGACAGGCATCAAGACATTCAGTTACTGTTCTATTGAATGTTAGAATGGGCAACACTGGTGACCTAAGCAACTTTGAGCTTGGTATGATCATCGGTGCCAGCCGCTTCGGTTCCAGTATCTCAGAAACAGCCGGCCTCCTGGGCTTTTCACGCACGACAGTGTCTATGGCAGCGGCTTCAGTGGGCAAGCGATCACCAACATTGGACAATTGAGTAGTGGAAAAACATTGCCTGGTCCGACGAATCCCGGTTCCTGTTGCGTCATGCTGATGGCAGAGTAAGGATTTGGCGTGAGCAGCATGAGTCCATAACCCCATGCTGCTGGTGGAGGTGGTGTAATGGTGTGGCAAATGTTTTCCTGGCACACGTTAGGTCCCTTGATACCAATTGAGCAATGTTCTGTAGGCAAAGGTACTAATAAACTGGCCAATGAGTGTATATTTCCACACTATGAGTTTGAAATAAAACAGAAGTTTTGATTTTTTTTTATAATTCCCATTTAGTGAAATTTCAGCTTGTGGCAGTCACCAAGTGGTAAATTAGTTAATAGACCAATAATAAATTGTGTTTCTGACCAATTTAATTGGAAACAATCACAGTAAGGTACTTAATTGGTACCCAGAAATGATTTGATGATGAGATAAAAACATCAGCATTCGACCGTTAAACTCTAATAGAATACACATAAACAAGCATCCGGATTGTGTGGGTGTATGTCGATATAAGATCTGATATGTGATAACATCTGGACAGAAGGGTTTGCCATGTACAGAGGTGCCAGCTCTGTACTGATTGGCTCCAATCTGGAAGCCCAACCAAATATAAGGCATGCACCCAGGAGCCCATCAAACCAGTCATCCAGGTAAGACAAATTACTGATGTTTTTGTAAGTTTGTTGACTACTAGGTTAGGTCCTGTAGGTCTAGAAAAATAATTGTATTACTACACCCTTGACAGTACTACATTTGGTATGTTTCTGAAGTGTCTGAAGTTGTCTTGTACACTAGCCTACCATATGTAGAATACATTTGGCATGCCCTTTTGATGTCTAACTGTTTGTACGTGCCTGTCTTTCTCACAGAAGGTTGTTGTGTGGTGTCTGTGATAACCGTTTGTATTGTATTTTTGTTGGGGGTCCGTTAGGATGAAGGGGTCACTGCAATGCTTCGTGGTTCTGCTGCTTTGTGGTAAGTACTAGATAGTGAGCAAGCAATTTTTTGCGGACATGACTGTGGTATACTGCATTATAAACTGGGTGGTTTGAGCCCTGAGTCTGATTGGCTGAAAGCCGTGGTATAGCAGACCGTATACACAAACAACAAAAAAATACTATTTACTGTTCTAATTACGTTGGTAACCAGTTTATAAAAGCAATAAGGCACCTCGGGGGTTGCTTTTGAAAGCAAAAGTTAGTAAAATAGTTGTTATGGCTGAAAACTAGCAAGTCTGTTTGTTTGGTTACCATGGCATCTACTGTAGGTAATAAACTTGCTACCTAATTCAGTGGATGTTTAACATTTCTAGAGGCAAATGTGTTAAATTATAGCCATGGTATGAAAGGGATAATGAACTTAGGGCTCTATGTGCTCTCTGGAAAATAATAGAACTCTGTGAAAGGTCAAAATACACCTTCCATGCCTTCTCCGAGATAACACAGAGAACGCTGAATTCCTGAGAAGAAAATAAAACCTTTTGCAAAGAGTGTTGATAAGAAGGGTCACTTCGGGGGCCGCCCTACAGCACTAGGCGATCGAGGGATAATGCTTAGTGTAGTATAGTATTCTACAGTAAACTACAACATTGTATATTAAGGGACAGATCGTAATTTGCTGGGGAAGAGGGGTGGACCAAAATATGGGAGGGTTGTCAAACTTTTATTTTGTTTTGCTCTGGAGGATTGTGTGTTTGTTTTTTTATTGGGCACAAGGGAGAGTAGTGCGTTTTTTCACCCTGGTTTATATTAGCTATTTTCAGGTTTAACTATAACATTTCTTCCATCCTAGCCACATTTCCTCATCTGCTTGCATGTGCCTCCCCTTTTCAAGGTGGTTTGGTACTTCACTTACGCACTAAGTTTTACCATGTGCTAACTTTTACTATTACCACTGGTTAGTATAGTCTGCCAGTTTAACGGTCTATCCTGCCCTCTATCCACCATTCATAGTGACAACAGTGGTAGGTGGATCGTTTGTCCAGATCTGCAATAAGCTAACGAGATATCACACCACATTCAAAGCTGCATCAATTGTTAAATATGAATCAACAAGAGCGAATAGGAATAGCTGATAGGCAGCGGACAGGTCAGGTGCATCATTACGCGTGAAAGAACAGTGAAAATGTTACACACAGCTCAAAAAGTTGAAGTTGTTCAGGGATAATACAATTATCCTACCTATACTAGCCTACAACACTACAATGTAGTGAATAATAGCATTATTGTTTTTAAGCGAGTACAAAATTCTACTCTGGCTTGCAGTGAAGATGTCATTTGAATAACCGCAACAAAAAAAGCCCTGTGATCTGAATGTTTAATTCGATTTGGATCAGTTGTGGGTCTACTCTCGACAGTTTATAAATCACAGTAGCAGGCCAGTCTGGCTGGATTTTTACTTGTGATACTGAATGATCTGTCTGTTCCAAGTCGTCCTATAACAATGTTGCTACATATGGACCCAACAGGCGCAGTTATTCAAGAAAGCTTAACACACCCTGCCGCCTCTCCAATCTGAGAACCTAACGCTTCAATATACCCTAAATGTCTATCGTTTAACTTAAAAAATGTATAACCTTTTCTATGTGGCATAACACAACCAGTCACAATGTTTTAATCTGATTAGGCGACTTCAAAAGTCTCCTGTAGGCATGCGACACATTCATCCAAAAAAGAATTCCAGCATCCTCAAAATGGCTTGACATTAACCAGGTTTCCATCCAACCTTTTTATGAGCGTAAAGTAGATAAAGAAGGATGTCACAGCATCATCAGAAAGCAGAAAATTATAAAGACGATAACAATATAATGCTTATCTTTATTCAAAATAATTGAAGAAGTACACTCCTTCTGTGGCCTACACCTATATATATGTATAGCACACGCAGTAGCCATCTGACATAAAGAAATGTTGGTGTTGTATGTTGCATGCCGCCAGCACATCTCGTTCTCTCTCTGGGGCTTGGCCTAAGCTTCTCTTTCTTTATATAGTCTATATATTTTTTTATATGAATAACGTACAGTGGACACCTAAGCTTAAAAGGCCTAAACATGCAATGCCCTGATACATTTAGCGCTCAAATCTCTGATAAAAACAAACAATAGAAAAAAATGAGGCTTTAAAGTTTTGCATCAAAACAAGAATAGTGTTCTTGCAATTTGTTATACGCTGTTTTTAAGGACATTTAGCCAATAAGCCGTGTTTTTATACAGATTTTTGAATATTTGCATGAAAATGTGTCTCCAATTGGATGGAAACTTAGCTATAGACACCCTAAAGGCTATGGAAAGTGCGTTAGTCCAGTGTCACTTCTAAAGAATAGCTTTTAGCTACAGACCAGCCAAACAAGCTTGAAAGAATTGTACTTAAACTTCCCCCTCTCATCCTCATCTGGAGGTTGAGCATTGTTTTGTTTGTATCGCTGTAATGTGTCTGTATCTATGTAGCGTAATTCTATATACAGTGGGGAGAACAAGTATTTGATACACTGCCGATTTTGCAGGTTTTCCTACTTACAAAGCATGTAAAGGTCTGTAATTTTTATCATAGGTACACTTCAACTGTGAGAGACGGAATCTAAAACAAAAATCCAGAAAATCACATTGTATGATTTTTAAATAATTAATTTGCATTTTATTGCATGACATAAGTATTTGATCACCTACCAACCAGTAAGAATTCCGGCTCTCACAGACCTGTTAGTTTTTCTTTAAGAAGCCCTCCTGTTCTCCACTCATTTCCTGTATTAACTGCACCTGTTTGAACTCGTTACCTGTATAAAAGACACCTGTCCACACACTCAATCAAACAGACTCCAACCTCTCCACAATGGCCAAGACCAGAGAGCTGTGTAAGGACATCAGGGATAAAATTGTAGACCTGCACAAGGCTGGGATGGGCTACAGGACAATAGGCAAGCAGCTTGGTGAGAAGGCAACAACTGTTGGCGCAATTATTAGAAAATGGAAGAAGTTCAAGATGACGGTCAATCTCCCTCAGTCTGGGGCACCATGCAAGATCTCACCTCGTGGGGCATCAATGATCATGAGGAAGGTGAGGGATCAGCCCAGAACTACACGGCAGGACCTGGTCAATGACCTGAAGAGAGCTGGGACCACAGTCTCAAAGAAAACCATTAGTAACACACTACGCCGTCATGGATTAAAATCCTGCAGCGCACGCAAGGTCCCCCTGCTCAAGCCAGCGCATGTCCAGGCCCGTCTGAAGTTTGCCAATGACCATCTGGATGATCCAGAGGAGGAATGGGAGAAGGTCATGTGGTCTGATGAGACAAAAATAGAGCTTTTTGGTCTAAACTCCACTCGCCGTGTTTGGAGGAAGAAGAAGGATGAGTACAACCCCAAGAACACCATCCCAACCGTGAAGCATGGAGGTGGAAACATCATTCTTTGGGGATGCTTTTCTGCAAAGGGGACAGGACGACTGCACCGTATTGAGGGGAGGATGGATGGGGCCATGTATCGCGAGATCTTGGCCAACAACCTCCTTCCCTCAGTAAGAGCATTGAAGATGGGTCGTGGCTGGGTCTTCCAGCATGACAACGACCCGAAACACACAGCCAGGGCAACTAAGGAGTGGCTCCGTAAGAAGCATCTCAAGGTCCTGGAGTGGCCTAGCCAGTCTCCAGACCTGAACCCAATAGAAAATCTTTGGAGGGAGCTGAAAGTCCGTATTGCCCAGCGACAGCCCCGAAACCTGAAGGATCTGGATGGAGGAGTGGGCCAAAATCCCTGCTGCAGTGTGTGCAAACCTGGTCAAGAACTACAGGAAACGTATGATCTCTGTAATTGCAAAAAAAGGTTTCTGTACCAAATATTAAGTTCTGCTTTTCTGATGTATCAAATACTTATGTCATGAAATACAATTTAAATTAATTGCTTAAAAATCATACAATGTGATTTTCTGCATTTTTGTTTTAGATTCCGTCACTCACAGTTGAAGAGTACCTATGATAAAAATTACAGACTTCTACATGCTTTGTAAGTGGAAAACCTGCAAAACCGGCAGTGTATCAAATACTTGTTCTCCCCACTGTATTTATGTAAAAAAAATGTGGACCACAATGGAAATAAAGTCCCTGACTTTATTGTGCAATCCCGGTCACATTTAAAAAACGTAGTCTATTTATGTATTTTTTTTACTGATAAAAATCAATCAATCCAAACTGTGCAGCAGCCATTTGATGAATGGAAAGTGACATCTGTTTCAAAACACCAAAGAGTTAAACGACATTGGGAAATTGCCAAGTCAAGCCTTAGATACTGGGTTGTCTCTTCTTTCAACCAAATGTATATTTTTCCATAGCCTATATAAAAACACCCTATGGGTTTTGATAAAATCAACTACACTGAACAAAAATATAAATGCAACATGTAAAGTGTTGGTCCCACGTTTCATGAGCTGAAATAAAATATCCCAGTAATGTTCCATACTCACAAAAAGCTTATCTCTACAATGTTGTGCACACATTTGTTGACATCCCTGTTAGTGAGCATTTCTCATTTGCCAAGATAATCCACCCACTTGACAGGTGTGGCATATCAAGAAGCTGATTAAACAGCATGATGATTATTTTTTATTTTATTTTTTTATTTCACCTTTATTTAACCAGGTAGGTCAGTTGAGAACAAGTTCTCATTTGCAACTGCGACCTGGCCAAGACAAAGCAAAGCAGTGCGACAAAACAACACAGAGTTACACAGTAAACAAACATAGTCAAAAACACAATAGAAAATCTATATACAGAGTGTGCAAATGTAGTGCAAAATGCAGTAATGTTAAGAGGTAGGACAATAAATAGACCATAGTGGTGAGATAAATTACAGATTATCATCATTAACACAGGAATTAAGGATGTGCAAATTATGATGTGCAAATAGAGATACTGGAGTGCAAGATTTGTGAAAATAACAAAAATAAATATAAATATGGGGATGAGGTAGTAGTGTGGGCTATTTACAGAAGGGCTACATACAGGTGCAGTGATCGATAAGCAGCTTTGACAACTGATGCTTAAAGTTATTGAGGGAGATAGAAACCTCTAGCTTCAATGATTTTTGCAATTCGTTCCAGTCATTGGCAGCAGCGAACTGGAAGGAATGGCGGCCAAAGGAGGTGTTGGCTTTGGGGGTGACCAGTGAGATATACCTGCTGGAGCGCATACTACGGGTGGGTGTTGCTATCGTGACCAGTGAGCTGAGATAGGGCGGGGATTTACCTAATAAAGACTTATAGATGACCTGGAGCCAGTGGGTTTGGCGACGAATATATAATGAAGGCCAGCCAACGAGAGCATACAGGTCGCAGTGGTGGGTAGTGTATGGGGCTTTGGTGACAAAACGGATGGCACTGTGATAGACTACATCCAATTTGCTAAGTAGAGTGTTGGAGGCTAGTTTGTAAATGACATCGCCGAAATCAAGGATCGGTAGGATAGTCAGTTTTACAAGGGCATGTTTGGCAGCATGAGTGAAGGAGGCTTTGTTGCGAAATAGGAAGCCAATTCTGGATTTAATTTTGGATTGGAGATGGTTGATGTGAGTCTGGAAGTTGAGTTTACAGTCTAACCAGATGCCTAGGTATTTGTAGGTGTCCACGTATTCTAATTCGGACCCGTCGAGAGTAGTGATGATAGTCCGGTGGGCGGGTGCTGGCAGCGTTCGATAGAAAAGCATGCACTTAGTTTTACTAGCGTTTAAGAGCAGTTGGAGGCCACTGAAGGAGTGTTGTATGGCATTGAAGCTTGTTTGAAGGTTAGTAAACACAGTGTCCAAAGAGGGGCCAGATGTATACAGAATGGTTTCATCTGCGTAGAGATGGATCAGAGAGTCACCAGCAGCGAGAGCGACATCGTTGATGTATATAGAGAAAAGGGTTGGCCCAAGAATTGAACCCTGTGGCACCCCCATAGAGACTGCCAGAGGATCGGACAATAGGCCCTCCGATTTGACACACTGAACTCTGTCTGCAAAGTAGTTAGAGAACCAGGCAAGGCAGTCACTTGAGAAACCAAGGCTGTTGAGTCTGCCAATAAGAATGCGGTGATTAACAGAGTCGAAAGCCTTGGCCAGGTCGATGAAGACGGCTGCACAGTACTGTCTTTTATCGATAGCGGTTATGATATCGTTCAGTACCTTGAGCGTAGCTGAGGTGCACCCATGACCAGCTCGGAAACCAGATTGCATAGCAGAGAAGGTACGGTGGGATTCGAAGTGGTCAGTTATCTGTTTGTTAACTTGGCTTTCGAAAACTTTAGAAAGGCAGGGCAGGATGGATATTGGTCTATAACAGTTTGGGTCTAGAGTGTCTCCTCCTTTGAAGAGGGGGATGACCGCGGCAGCTTTCCAATCTCTAGGGATCTCAGACGATACGAAAGAGAGGTTGAACAGGCTAGTGATAGGTGTTGCAACAATTTTGGCTGATAATTTCAGAAAGAGAGGGTCCAGATTATCTAGCCCAGCAGATTTGTAGGGGTCCAGATTTAGCAGCTCTTTCAGAACATCAGCCGTCTGGATTTGGGTGAAGGAGAAGCGGGGGGGGGCTTGGGCAAGTAGCTGCCGGGGGTACAGAGCTGTTGGCCGGGGTAGGGGTAGCCAGGTGGAAAGCATGGCCAGCTGTAGCAAAATGCTTATTGAAATTTTCGATAATCGTGGATTTATCGGTGGTAACAGTGTTTCCGAGCCTCAATGCAGTGGGTAACTGGGAGGAGGTGCTCTTATTCTCCATGGACTTAACAGTGTCCCAGAACTTTTTGGAGTTAGTGCTACAGGAAGCAAATTTCTGTTTGAAAAAGCTGGCCTTTGCTTTTCTAACTGACTGTGTGTACTTGTTCCTGACTTCACCTGAATAGCTGCATATCGCGGGTGCACCCTGTGCTGGGGACAATAAAAGGCCAGAGAATGTAATGTTAATGTCTTTACCATAAGCTGTTTTGAATTTCTGCACAAACTGTCCAAAACCGTCTCAGGGAAGCTCATCTGCGTGTATTGCAGTTCGCCGTCGTAATCGACTTCAGTGGGCAAATGCTCACCTTCAATGGCCACTGGCACGCTGGAGAAGTGTGCTCTTCATGGATGAATCCCGATTTCAACTGTACGGGGCAGATGTCAGAGCAAGTATAGCGTTGTGTGGGCAAGCGGTTTGCTGATGTCAACGTTGTGAACAGAGTGCCCCATGGTGGGGGTGGGGTTATGGTATGGACAGGCATAAGCTACGGACAACTAACACAATTGCATTTTTATCGATGGCAATTTGAATGCACAGAGATACCGTGACGAGATCCTGAGGCCCATTGTGGTGCCATTCATCTGCCGCCATCACCTCATGTTTCAGCATGATAATGCACGGCCCTATGTCGCAATGATTTGTGCACAATTCCGGGAAGCTGAAAATGTCCCAGTTCTTCCATGGCCTGCATACTCACCAGACATGTCAGTTGTTTAGTATGTTTGGGATGCTCTGGAATGACGTGTACGACAGCGTGTGCGACAGTGACTTCACACAGCCATTGAAGAGGAGTGGGACAACATCAACAGCCTGATCAACTCTATGTGAAGGAGATGTGCTGTGCTGCATGAGGCAAATGGTGGTCACACCAGATACTGACTGGTTTTCTGATCCACGCCCAATACCTTTTTTAAAGTTATCTGTGACGAACAGATGCATATCTGTATTTCCAGCCATGTGAAATCCATGGATTAGGGCCTAATCATTTTATTTCAATTGACTGACTTCCTTATTATGATCTGTAAACTCAGTAAAATATTGTAAATTGTTGCATGCTTTTATATTTCTGTTTAGTGTATATGCACTGAGCTTGTCTGAAACTTTTGAACACACTTTTTGATGATATAATTAAGACACGCAAATGACTGAAGAGGGAGCCGACAGCAATAGATATGTGCCGGGCTCGGACTTATAAAATAGACAGCTAGTGCAACATAATTACAGACATTTCTAGTTTCTTATTTTATTTATTTATCCCCAATATCGTCATATCCAATTGGTAGTTACAGTCTTGTCCCATGATGCAACTCCCGTACGGACTCGGGAGAGGCGAAGGTTGATAACCCCGCCAAGCCGCACTGCTTCTTGACACAACGCACGCTTAACCCGGAAGCCGGCCGCACCAATGTGTCAGAGGAAACACCGTCCATCCTGGCAACCATATCAGCGTGCATGCGCCCGGCCCGCAACAGGAGTCGCTAGATTGCGATGGGACAAGGACAACCTGGCTGGCCAAACCCTCCCCTAACCCGGAAGACGCTGGGCCAATTGTGTGTCTCCTCATGGGTCTAAATAAGAAGGAGGTGAAGAGCTGCGTGCTTAGCCTATTATGTGTGACAAACAGGTGCTTTTAGATTACAAAATGATTATATTTCAGACCGTTTGGTTATGAAAAATTATAAGTAATACCAGATAGTCTGTTTAAAAAAATAAAAATTGTAAAATTGCTTTATCTAACATGTTGCAGTTGCGTGAGGCTTAGAGCTCACTACTCAAAAACGCAAAAGAAGAGACATTTGACCCGTAGCCCTGCATGAGATCTACTGTGCCACAAAAGCACAAAGTGGCAAAGTCATATCAGTTATTGTAATTTGTGCTTGTAAACATTATTTTGTAAACATTCTAATTCTATGAGGGGGAGGGTGTTCATTTTATTTTACAGTACAAGGGGAGGGTCATGTGGAAATATTTTTTATGTTGGGGAGGGGGGTGCATTTTATTTGTATGACACCTTTTTTATTATTATATATTTGTTTAATGTAACCTTTATTTAACCTTGAGTTGGACCAGCCCCTCCCCACCAGTAAATTTCCATCTGTCCCTAAGTACTACACCTGATCTAGGGATACTAGAATATTCTACAGTATACTACAATTTACTACATAATTCGATAGTAAACTGTAGTAATTATTAATGTGGGGTGTTTTTCTCATGATATTGCCCAAGGTTGTCTTTGTCTTCAAACTAAACTGAGTCAGATAACAAACGTCTTTTCCCCTCACAAACATTGTCATTGTCTAGCACTACGTTAACTGCACTGTCAACTTTACCTTCAGAACTTATGTTGTATACTAAATAGTTAGTGGCATGCATAATTATTATCATTAGTGAATTAAAAGCTTTTTCCATAGATTAACATTTTTTAATGTTAACATTGTTTTCTAGGACTTTGCTCTGCTGGGCCGGCAGGGAAAGAGTTTGCCACGGCCTTCATGCAAAATTATATTGACGACTATAAAGGCTCAAGCTTTAAGATTGAAGTTGCAGCTCCCCCCACGTCCCTCCACCCAACTCAGGTCAAGGTAACTGCCATTGGGAAGGTCTACGAGCAGACAGTTGACCCTGGTAAAAGCGTGACCTTTGACCTACCCAAAGGAGTGGAGATGATTGGCAGCAGGAATAACCTCCCCACTGTCCTAATCGAAGCTTCCCAGGAGGTCACAGTGTTGTCATTCAACTACAAGAAGGAAACATCTGACACCTCTGTTGTCTACCCCGTGAAAGACTGGGGAACAGAGTACTTCATCTTTACCCCCATGTCCACCGCTGGTGATAAGTTCTTCAAAGAGTTTTCCATCACCAACTACAAAGAGAATAACTTTGGGGTTGAGGTCTATCTGACTTCCCCGGTGACATTCCAAAGGCAAAGGTATAGTGCTGGCAGCAAGCTGATAATTGACCTTAAGCCCTTTGAGAGTGTACAGATTCAGAGCCAGTTTGATCTGAGTGGCTCCAAAGTGATCTCTAAGCTTCCAGTAGGAGTTCTCTCAGGACACAGTTGCACTAAGAAATATACTGGCTGCAACCACGTCTATGAGCAGCTCCAGCCCGTTAACAGTTGGGGGAAGGAATTCATTGTTGCACCACTACCTTTCCATAAAGACATCAAAAGATTTGATAGCCTTTACATCCAAACATCTCAGTTCACTCAAGTCCAAGTGAGTCAAACTGGTACCGATTTCATGACACTACCAATGTTCCCAGGACAAACGGTTGAGCTCTTTGTCACCTGGCCAATGTCCTATTACATAAGCGCTAACCAAGGGATTCAGGTCCTGTATGAGTTCAACGGAGGTGACGTAGGAAAAAAGGAATACTACGACCCTTTTCTGTTCACCATTCTACCAACTGATCAATTCAGCACTTCGTATTCTCTAGAAGGGCAAGCTGGCTTCCACAACATGTTTGTAATGGTGGCTCTTACCAAGGACCTGGGTGGCTTCACGGTAGACAAGCATCCAATGCCCATAAACATTGAGTGGCACAAAGTGGTCGGAACCGAGTACTCATGGGCTGAAGTGATGTATGGTACTGGAGCTAGCTTCCTCCAGATAGCCCACGCTAACTCCTCATTCGTTATCTACAGCATTGGTGGGGCTTATGCCAATGGCTACGGATCCCCTGCCTCTAGCAACCCAGGTATGTCAATCAAATGTGTCATATTGTGTATCAAGCAACAGGGATTTCTCCCAATGGTGACTGTTGAACACTAGCTGTGTGACTGTGTAACCATACTTTTCTTATAATTTCTGCCCTTAACCCCCAAAAAAGATTACCCTGCATGCCCAGAGAACAGCCACTATGAGGTGTGTGGAATGGGCTGCCCTGCCACCTGTGAAGACCCAGAAGGTCCCGCCATGTGCAAAACCAGTTGTTTGAAGGGCTGTACCTGTGACAAGGGCTATGTGCTTAATGGGAACAAGTGTGTGCCCAAGTCCCAGTGTGGCTGCCTGTTTAACGGTCACTTTGTGAAAGCTGGAGCATCCCTCTGGGGTGATGATCACTGCATCGAGAGGTGTACATGCAACTCATCCAGCTTGAAAATGGAATGCAAGAACACTGGCTGTCCTCTTGGGCAGGAGTGCCAGGTGGTTGATGGGATCAGAGACTGCCATCTGATGGCCTATTCCACATGCATGGTGTCTGGTGACCCACACTACCGCACCTTCGATGGCAACCATTACAGCTTCCAGGGCACCTGTGTTTATCAGATGGCTGGCGTTTGCTCCAACAACAAAACCCTTGAGCACTTTGATGTCATAGTGCAAAATGATGGCCGTGGTAAAAAAGTGGGGTCCAGCACTAAGTTGGTGGAGGTCGTTGTTTATGGACACAACATTGTCATCAGCAAAGAGCACAAAGGTTTAGTTCTGGTGAGTTATGTTGGGATATATAAACTTTTATTCACTGTTTGTTGCAAATAGATACAGTACATCTGTATCTCTTTTTTTATTCATCCATCCCAGCCCATATTCAAACATTATATATTTTCTTTACAGGTAGATGAAGAGCTTACCAACCTCCCAGTTAATCTGCTCCAAGGTAAGGTGCAAGTGTACCTGAGTGGTGGCTTTGCAGTGGTTCACACTGGCTTTGGGGTGAAAGTGTCCTACGACTGGCACTCCACATCATTTGTCACCGTCCCCAACACTTACGTTGGTGCAATGTGTGGCATGTGTGGTAACTACAACCTCAAACTCAACGATGACATGCAGATGAAGAATGGGAAGCAAGCCGCCACTCCAGAGGAGCTTGGTCAGAGCTGGAGAGTTGCAGAGATCCCTGGTTGCGTCCATGGCTGTAAAGACAAGAACCATTGTCCTGACTGTGACATCACACAGAAAGTGAATTTTGAGACCAACAAGTTCTGTGGTCAAATCCGAGACCCCCAAGGTCCCTTCCGCAACTGCCATGCCAAGGTGGACCCCAGCAGCTTCTTTGATGACTGTGTTTACGATGTATGCCTTAACAATGGTAACAATAACACACTATGCAGTAGCCTCCAAACATACACTGCAGTATGCCAGCAGAACGGAGCTGAGGTCTTTGCATGGAGGTCCAAAGACTTCTGCGGTGAGTCAGACATTCCATTTTTCGTATTGACCTTTATATCGGTATTATTCTTCACAGAGTTTTTTGCCCCATAATTCATTAATTAAATGTTCCTCAATTCTCCAGAGTTCAAACACCCTGCGAACAGTCACTATGAGATTTGTGCCAATGGCTGCCCTGCTACTTGTAATAGCCTGTCTGCCCCCACCAGCTGTAAGGCTCTGTGTCAGGAAGGATGGGCTTGTGATGCTGGTTTTATTCTCAGTGGAGACCAATGTGTGCCCTTCTCTCAATGTGGTTGTCTTTACAACGATACATACTACAAAATTGGACAAGTCTTCCATCCCAATGGACTCTGCCAGGAGGAGTGCACATGCAATGGCAAAGTGGGTTTACATTGGTCTTAGTAAGGCATGACTAAAGTCACATATTTGCCTTTTGTTCCATTCTCTGTATTTTTGTTTAAATTCTGTAAATACTTCAAATGTAGCTGTATATGTATTAACATTTTGGAACGATGTATTGTTTAGTTAAACATTTAAACATTTGAGCAAAGAAACATGTTTGACCTTGATCAAATCAAGTGTTAATCTATACATCCAAACAATACAAGATTTGATGTGAAGGATATTTTCATGGCTTAATTAAGTATGTCTTGTTTTATTTATCAGGTGACGTGTGTGAAGTTCAGCTGTGGACCCCATGAGGCGTGTAAGGTGAAGAACGGTGTCAGGGATTGCCAGCCTGTTGGAAAGGGAGTCTGCACCATCTCAGGTGACCCACATTACAAGACCTTTGACAACAGCACCTATGACTTCCAAGGCACCTGCACCTACACTGCAGCTCAAGGCTGCCATCTAGAGGGCACACGCCTCAACCCCTTCTCGGTTGTGGTGGAGAACGAGAAGTGGTACGCCATGTCAAATAATCCAAAAGTTTCTGTTGCCAAGCTTGTGGCTGTAGAAGTCTATGGTAACGTCCTGATTCTAAGGAGAAATCAAGTAGGAATGATAAAGGTTGGTATTTAATTAGACTAGTATGACAAATGCACACATACTATTTTTGTGTTTGATTCAATTCCGTAATCACTTTAAGATAATAACAGAGGTCATAAAGTATATAACTAGCCTATTGCATATAATTAGGTAAGGCTTGATACTGACCCTTTGTCATTGACATATTTGATATGTCATTCATCCAGGTAAATGGAATTATGATGAACCTCCCTGTGAATCTAAACAATGGAACAGTGCAGGCCTACCAAGATGGCACCTATGACGTCATCACAACAGACTTCGGCCTGAGAGTCACCTATGACCTTGTGTACCATGTCATTGTCACCGTCCCTGGCAACTACCGGGGAAAGACATGTGGTCTGTGTGGTAATTTCAACAACAACAAGAGTGATGAGTTCCAACTGCCTGATGGGAAAATAGCCAAGGACCTCCTGGCTTTTGGGGCAGCCTGGAAGATCAGTGTGCCACAAGTGGTTTGTGAGGATGGCTGCAGTGGAGAGATCTGCCCCAAGTGTAACGCTGAGAAGAAAGTCATATTCGAGTCCGACTGTAGTCTCATCACAAACCCTAAAGGTCCCTTCGCCGCCTGCCACAATGTGCTGGACCCCGCCTCTTACTTCAGAGATTGTGTCTATGACGTCTGCTTGTCTGAGGGAGACCGCGAGGTTCTCTGTAACAGCATATCAGCATACATGATCGACTGCCAGGTCTCTGGGGTGAACATCAGTAACTGGAGAACACCAACCTTCTGTCGTAAGTGTTTAGTAGTCTGCGGACTAGGAAAAATGTGGCTTTCTTTTGTCTATATATTCTGTCTGTATATTCTGGTTATTATTTTCAGGACCATTTCACCAGGTCATATTCCTGGTACATGTATTTGGCGTATAAAGGTGATACATTTTGATTCTTGCAGTCTGTGGAGTATTGAGTGTTGTGGCTGGACACAATATTGCATGTTTAATCACTTAATCTAATCCTCTGTAGCCCTGGACTGTCCTGCCAACAGCCACTACCAGAGCTGCTCTGAGATCTGTGCCACCCCATGTCCCGGCCTCTCTGACATGATCATCTGCCCCACCACCTGTGCCGAGGGCTGTGCCTGCAACGCAGACTACTACTTCAACGGGACAGGCTGTATTGAGTGGGACCTGTGCAGCTGTTACTACAAAGGACAAACCTACAAGGTAGGGTTTACCTAGAACATACACCAACAATGTGTTGTGTTCACTTTACAATATAATAATATGTACCACAGATACACATTATTGTTAGATATATATTTCCGAAAATACGTGTTTACTGTAATGTACAGTAGTTTATTGTAAATGTATAGTCCAAGATTGTGTTATTCAATGTCAATTCAAAGGTATAGTGTACGTCCCTATATTATAACAACTACATCCTAACAACGCTGCCACAATAGTGATGTACTGTTACCTATTTCTCTCCCTCAGGTTGGTGAGTCTGTGTTGTCAGAGGATTGCCAGGAGCTCTGCACCTGTACTACCTCTGGTGATGTGACATGTGAGGCCACCGAGTGTAAGGCTGACGAGAGCTGCCAGGTCAAGGATGGTTACCGGGGCTGCTATGTCAAAAAGTGTTTGTTGGAGACTGATGGCGCCTTCACCCTTTTCAATAGAAGAAGTGGCGCAGTCACAATCACGGGGGCCTATGAGATAGTCAAAGTTTGTGACAGCGCTCTGGTGGAAGAGTGGTTCAGAGTGGTTGTGAGTTTGCAGGCCTGTGGGATGACTGGCCTCAAGAGTGTTGTTGCTGTGTACGTCTACTTTAACGACCTGATCGTCACTGTCAACAGCAAGCATGAAACTTGGGTGAGTCACCTCGTGTATATTAGTTTATAGACTATTAAATATGGTTTATGGATGACACCAGCTCTCGTCAGTATCTAGGATTGTAAGATTGTATACTATCCATTACTTTCTTTTTCAATTTTGTTCACAGATAAACGGTAAGAATGTCACTCTACCACTCCTGCTGAGTAATGATGTCTCAGTGAAGGTCACTGACAAGACAGTGATAATTGAAAGGATGTCAGGCCTTCAGGTGTCATACAGCCTCTCTCAGGAGATCACAGTGACAGTGAGTGCCCACATGGCTGACATGGTGTGTGGAGCTTGTGGAAGTCTGGATCCTTCAGGAGACATTATCCCGGACCTTGGTCTTCACCTGACTATGCAGGAATACATGGACGGCTGGATTGCACCGGACTTCCCCACCTGCAGGTGAGTTACTGTATAAATCTGAAACTGATTCAAATCTGAAAAGCAATCAATACTATTCAAGTTGTGAAAATGTATACTTAATTAGGGTTAAAGCTACCTCAGTTGTGTGCTCTTTGACCCCTTACAGCGGCCTTTGAACACCATTGAACACCTTGGAACATTCTTTCATCCACAAGACAATTTAACAAACCAGATGAATCACCTCTGATAGAGAATCAGTCTTTAATAAATGTTTGTTATAACTTTAATTCTATTCTTACCGAACAATTATACTTTGTAAAATTATTCTGTAAAATCCAAACAATAAAACGTCTTCAAGTAAAGCATCAAGAACTGATGTATTGTCTCTATTGTACTTCTCCAGATGATAATTATTTGACTATGTTCTACATAGGGGATTACATTAGAGACCGGTTATAGAAAATAGTTAATTAGTATATGGCTTCCTTGTGATGTCATGGCAGGACATACAGTGCATAGTGGAAGTCTACGTATACACCTCTTGCAAAACTTTCACATTTAGCTGTTATAAATTTACATTTTAAAAGGGATTAATTAATTAGACCCCCCCCCTCCTACAGATCTCCACAATCTACTCCACATTTTCAAAGTGAAAGAACATTTTAGAACATTTTCCTAATGAACGAAGATGTTTTGATCGTCTACACTCTTAGAAAAAAAGGGTTCCATTAGGGTTCTTCGGTTGTTCCTATTAGGAAAACTATTTTTGGTTCCATATAGAGCCCTCTGTGGAAAGGGTTCTACATGGAACCCAAAAAGGTTCTACCTGGAAACAAAGGGTTCTCCCTAGCCGAAGAACCCTTTTAGGTTCTAGATAGTACCTTTTTTTCTAAGAGTGTATGTCTTCACACCCCAGAGCTAATACTTGGTGGAAGCACCTTTGGCGGCCATTACAACTATGAATAATGCTGAATAAGATTCTACCAACCTTGCCAAACACTTATGGCAAGATACTGAATATCCATTGTTTTCTTCAAGATTGCTCAAGCTCATTACATTTGGTTGGGAATATTCAAAGCTTGTCTCTGATTTTCAAGCAAATTTAAATCAGGACTGAGACTGGACCACTCAGGAACACTCAAAACCTTTTGGAAAGCCATTCTGGTATGTCGTTGCCATTCAACTTTGTGAAATTGTCCTGCTGAAAAATAAAACTATCCCAGTGTTAGGTTTTCAGAAGACTTAGCAGGGTTTTCCTCTGACTTTTTGTTTTACATGAGCAAGGAACAAGCTTGTATTTGACTGGTCACCACAGCATTATTTCCTTGATGTAATAGACACGTTTATGAAGGGAGATTTAAATGTCTTTTTATGGACAAGAATGCGTATTCGGAAAGATACTTTTATCCCAACACTAATTTATAATTCAGTATAATTTAAATATCAAATTACATGTTGATATAATTAATCCAGCAAATACAGTTTAGTACTTTCTATTACATAGTAATTAATTTAAATCTACTTTATTACCATTGTAATGATTTGATTCTAAATCACTTTCTGGAATTGTTTTGACAATCTGAGGCGAGGGTTTGGCATAAAATTGCATTCCTTCTACAAATATATGAATTACTGTTTGTTACAAATCATTGACAAATTGTCACAGTGACTTAGGCAATATTTATTATTGGTGGGATTTTTTATTTTATTTTTTATTTCACCTTTATTTAACCAGGTAGGTCAGTTGAGAACAAGTTCTCATTTGCAACTGCGACCTGGCCAAGACAAAGCAAAGCAGTGCGACAAAAACAACACAGAGTTACACAGTAAACAAACATAATCAAAAACACAATAGAACATCTATATACAGAGTCTCCAATAGCAGACTGTTCTTCAGTTGTAACATGGAATTTGAATGCTAACACCTGCTGCTATCTTTTCAAAATATAGTGTGTAACATTCAAACCTTCATGGAAGTCCAATACCCCACAAACACCATTGTTTGACACCATGCTGGTAAGCTAAGGCTCTATATTTTGATTCCTTAGACTGAATAACAGTCCTTCACAGTCTCATATATCATATAACATTATGGTGAAGTGGCTCACCATTAGGGGAAGTCAGAGGCTACTTACTCAACCATGTACCCCTGCATTAAGGGGGGATAGAATCCTTGACCTGGCAGCTCTCTTCACTCTGGCACGCCATGGACTGTGATAGAACAACTCCAGATTTCTAGCAGATGTGGACTGCAAAAGCAGTTGTCTGACATCAGGGATTCCCCTATCTAAAAAGATCACAGACACATATCAGTGAGACTTTTACACATCCACGTTTGAGTCACAGACAGAACTCCAAAAATACATACAGCTGAAAATGTCAAATAATTGTAATTTTTCACATAACACTTCAAATAATACGTAAAGTATACATTAACTTTTAGTATTCAGCTTGTATTGACCCTACTTTAAGGGTTTGTCCATCAGCATAGCAGCTGCACTGGTCCCAGCTAACTCAGGTGGTGCCACTGAAGTAGAAGTCTTTGTTGCATGCACATCCCTCAGCACAGGTGGTGGGACAGTTGGTGGTGTCAGAGAGGCCGTGGCATGGAGTTGCACATGTTTCAGCACAGATTTGGTGGTGGCTGTTGGCAGGGCAGGACAATGCTGTGGACATATGAGAAGAAAACTCTTGTTTAGTCCTTTCGCATGAACATGACTTTTAATTATTACTTTGAATATTAGGTTATCCGAATGTGGAAACAGAAAGAAACTTATGTTGGACTGATGTGCAGAGAGTCAACCTGGACTCAGGGCTAGAAGTAACATAGTAAACGAAAATCCGTAATGCTCAAATTAGTATGATACGTTACGTTTGGCATGTTATGTAATCATTTGTGGATGTCCATCATCCATTTAGTATGATATGTTACAAATTGTAATTCACATGACATGCGAATTGCAATTCGTACAATATGTTAGCTTGAAGCTAGGTGGCTAATGTTAGCTAGGCTAGGGGTTAGGGGATAAGGTTAGGAGTTAGGTTAACAGGTTAAGGTTAGGGGAAGGGTTAGCTAACATGCTAAGTAGTTGCAAAGTAGCTCAAAAGTAGTAAGTAGTTGCTAATTAGCTAAAATGCTAAAGTTGTCTGTGATGAGATTCGAACACGCTGGATATTCACATTATACATCCACCCACCGTCCTTTCATTTTTGCCTTAAATAACCTTCTTATGTAACCATATCAAACGTAACATATCATACTAATTTGAGCATCCCGGATTTACGTTTACTATGTAATGTCTAGTCTATGAGACCAGCCTAAAAGAGAGTTGTAGAAAACTTGGTTCAGCATCAGCAAAACCCCTAAACTACTTACGTCAAAAGGTCTCCAGCTTCGATCTTTACACCAAAGTCCTGAACGTCATGTAAGGAGCAACACTGTGGTAAGGAGCGATTACCATCTCCCTCAGCCATAGACGTCAAAGAGGAAGTCTCTGAAGTAAGATACGGGGTCTATCTCATGGTGGCAGACGGCAAAGGCTCCTTTAGGATCCGTGATGATATTGGCCCACGGGTGGTTTTATTTGGCCCACGGGTGGTTTTACTTAGAATAGTATAGAATACAGTATATACATATGAGATGAGTAATGCAAGATATGTAAACGTTATTAAGCGACTAAGACACCATAGAACAGTATAGAATACAGTATATACATATGAGATGAGTAATGCAAGATATGTAAACATAATTAAAGTGACTAGTGTTCCATTCCTTAAAGTGGCCAGTGATGTCTATTCTATGTCTACAGGGAGCAGCCTCTAATGTGCTAGTGATGGCTGTTTAACAGTCTGATGGCCTTGAATGTTCATTGTTGGACATAAAAGACTATACACCAGGAAATCAGTTATGAGTTATTCCAATGCATAAGAGACACATGATCGTATACAAATGTAAGCAAGAATTGAAATGATTGTTTTAGTCAAATATTCTATGCTTTGGCTTCTTATGGTCTATTTGCAGTCTATAAATTATTTGTGATTATGTTCCATCCCGACCAACCGCTCAAGAATAAGTTGGCCCACCGCTGTATCTAGTTGATGATCCTTGTGCTAGACACTTGTCTCGTCAGCATCAACAACCAATAGTGCCGCCTATCTAGTCTATACCAGATGCATTGATTCACCTCTTCCTGTCTGATGTTTCCATTTCAGAACCAAGAGATGACATCAGGCCTGAAGATCCCAGGCGTGCTTCTCCTGTATATCATCCTCAACACCATGGTGTTATACAGGCCCAGCCCGTGCTTGGTGCACCATGTGGCTCTGGAAGAGATGGTCACCCCAGCCCAGCAGCAGAGCATCAACAGCCTGAAGGAGGTGCAGTGGATTGGGCAAGATGGAGAGTGCCGGGGCAAGAAACGCAAGAGGAAAATCTCCAACCCCAACCCGCTCCTCAGCTGCCTGAAGAAAAAAAACTGCCACAGACACAGCTGCTTAAGACTGAGGACGAGAAGAAGAAACAGAGCCGGGAGTAAGACAGAGGGAGGGAAGGGTCCATCCCTCAAACCCCTAGTGGTGGGAAGAGACTTGTTTTGAGGGCAGGATATAAGATGTTTTTTTACCCCACCATTACCAAAGTTTGAACAACTGAATATAAGAAAGTGTACATATATTATTTTTTTTTATAGATAATGATTGTTTAGATCTTTAATAAACCAATTTGCTCTGACTTTTCTAGTTTTAAGGCATCCCAATTCAAGAGATTCAAATGTCTGGAGAACATATTTTGAAGAAGCATGCACACACAATGAATCATGTAAGCCTGCTTCTAAAAATGTATCCTTAAACAGTTCACAATCTTGTTTTTGAATGCCATTATGAGTTGAACATCAGAAGGTATTGATCTTCTAAGTCATTATAATAGTAAGTACATAGCCATTATACCCAATTCGCTGGCTCAAATGAACCAGCTATGAAAAGGATTGTCATGAACTGTTGAGAAGGTATTCATTTTATTAGAAAAGTAACAAGTTGCTGAGGCTCAGGACTACAGGCATGGAATCATAATAAAAGTATTGACGTGCAAGAATACACTTAAGCAACAGTATCTACAAGATGTGTCGTTTTGAGTTCTATACAAAAATGAGAATACAAGTTTACCGACACATAGTTCAAAAGAGATGCGCTGAAACATTACATGATATACAATTTCAGAGGTTCGTTGTCATTGTAAAAGGACAGACTGGTAAAGGGTGTTCAGAATTATTATAAATTGTGCTCTGCAGCTATGAACCATAAGATGAACAATATTGTATTCAAGCTATCAAATAATGACTGTCGCAACAAGTTTAGTCCAAACACCTACACACATAAGTGAATTAAGACTAGCCATGTGATGTTTCCCAGTAGTTATTGCAACAAAACTGTCTGTTTTAGATAATTAAAAAACATCAAAATGAACGTTTCTCTATATGCCAGAGATTACTTACTTTACATTCAGCTGAATCAAAGAGTTGATGAATGAAATGTATTTTCCAGACACCCAGTTAGCTTAAAATATCTGATGTGAAAAATGCAGCTGTCTCATTCTGACCAAACCATTAACATCTGCAATAGTTGATAAAGAGTATTTTCATTGTCAGTGTGACTTAAAGGGAATTATTCAAGTAATAACATAATATGCAATTACTCTGAAAATAAAATATTGTAAATTGGAGCAGGTAATGAGGGTAGACAGTTCCTAAAAAAAAAATAGCTACATGATCCTCAAATCCCCACAACAATGGAGACCTATTCTAAATGTCTGCAGATATATAAAAATGAAGTACACTCAGGGACTTGTAAACGCAGCATTAAGAACTAACCCATTGGAACGCTTGAAGCTACTAAGATACTGTTGGTCTTCAAGATAGGATTGCTGGTGTATTCAATTAATTTGAGTGTTTCAGAAACTTGCTCCTTTTGGCTAAAGGGTATAAAACATGATGACTAATTTTTATGGGAGGGAAATAGAACCTTGGAACACAACACAATTGGATGATCACTCACATAACAAAACAAAGCGCTTTCATTGGATAACAAAAGCCCAAAATAGACAGAATACGATAATCCAATCAATCATGACATTTAGAGACCTTATCCCCCCACCAATCGCCACTTGACCTTTAAAAAAAACAAAAAAAAAACAATAAGTGTTTAAATGCACAAGGACAGGGAAAACAAAAACGCATACCAAAGAAACAACTGTTTTAGAGTCTCTAGATGAGGTGAAAGCGGGCTCCAGGGGTGGCGATGATGTCGCTGTAGGGCTCTGTCTGGTTGAGCTCCACCGCCTGCTGCTTCTTCAGAACCAGGAAACTGTAGAACTTGGCGGCGGCCTGCTTCTTATCGTTGTTCCTGCACAGATCCAGCAGGCCAATTTGCTGGGCCCCCGTCTTGGCCATCACCCTCTGTTGAAGGGAGGGAGAGAACTGTTAGGTCACAGTTAAGACCCCGGGTCTGGTTAGAAATGTAGGGATTGTTCCCTCGGTGGGTCACAACATTTAGTTCTCTCGTAAAAGCTCTCCTATGACATACCTGCAGGCCGTGGAGCATCTGCTGGGTTCTCTTGTTCCACCTCTTCTCCTCTCGGTCCTGGTCTCCGGCCTGACCCTCCTCATCCTGTCATTGAACACACATAACAAGAACTCTACATTAGCCAATGTATAAGCAACACAAGACAGGAAGAGACATGCTTCTGCGAACTCCTAGGCCTACATATTTAGCTTCCAAAGGAGCATAAGACAGAATAGATCAGTGGTCACCAGCCATGGTCCAAGAAAGCCACATCGTCTCCAGGCTATTCCTCCAGCCCTACATTAACACATGCAATTCCATCAGCTGTTTAGTGCTTGCTCCAACACAAGCTTGCACACCCTGTAGCTCTCCAGGACCAGGGTTGGCGGTGACCTCTGGAACATATTTGTGTCCATCTCACCTCCTCGTCCGAGTCGTCCTCTCCATCCTTCTTGTCTTTCTTCTCCTCTATCAGGTCGAGCTCGGGGAACTGGCTGAGGTTGGTGCTTTCCTCAGCAGGCAGCGCCACGGTCATGTCCAACTGCTGGAACATGCCTGAATGGTTGGCGGCCTGTTCCAGAGTACCCATCTGGATGGAGTGAGTGATTGAGTATGAGCAAACAGGTAAAAGCAGGTCAAACTTCTACTAAAAACTAATGAGATCTCTCAGTCCATACAATATCAAACCCCCAAAAGCCTTGTATGCTTGACAAACTACCTTTGAAAGATTTCATAGCCATGGTTAAACAGGGCTTGAGCAAAGAGGCACTCACGGGCAAGGCTGGCTCCATGTCCTGGGCCTTGCGTTTCTGGCCGTGCGTGGAGGAGGGTGGGTGCATGACTGACTCGTCCAGGGTGGTCCTGCTGCCCTCCATGGCTGACGCCTGCAGTACACTGGGCTCCTCCAGGATGGTCTGGTCTGGAGCACGGACAATGGCACAGAAAGAACATTAAAAACTGCACCAATAAAAAGGTATTGAGTACAAGTACATGACTTATGGCTGAACATCAGATGAGGTGCTTATGTCAGATTGGAAGTCTGTCTGCTTCACTGGTGTTGAAGGAATCCCAAATGTACTACTATGAATGTGTCCACTTTGAATTGTAGCCTATGTCTTGATATTATATCCATGCTAAGAGTTGGCCTTGGAGTCTATAATGGTATGACTGTATAGGACTGTTAACTGTTAACCGAGGGGAGTATCTCACCGATGATGTCCCTCTGCATGGCCTCCTCTCTGGGCACCTCAGGGTTCTCCAGGTCCTTCAGGAACTCATCCAGGCTGTCGGCTTCACCTCCCTTCCTCCTCTTCCTCATCTCGTCTGGCACCAGGGGAGTCAGGGTGCGGGTGAACATCTATAGAAAGAAAAGGGAGAGGGAGAGAGAGAGAGAGAGAGAGGACAGAGTCAGTGTAAAGAGGCTAGGTAGCAACAACATGCACAAAACCCTTAAAAGAAGACGCTACATTGTCCTCACAAACTTATATAGAAAAGCTATAATGACAGAGGTTCAGGAACTAACATGTACAAATCTGGGGGGAAAACAGAAATCCATTGCCAGGTGCTGGATTGAGAACAACACAGTAAACAGCCCTTGTTTGTCCAACTACCAGACCAGTTGCTTGGTTACCTTGAGAAGCCTGCTGTTCCAGAGGGGCTGTGCTAGGTTACCTTGAGAAGCCTGCTGTTCCAGAGGTGCTGTGCTGGGTTACCTTGAGAAGCCTGCTGTTCCAGAGGGGCTGTGCTGGCAGGGAGAACAGCTTCTCCACGCCTCCCGTCTCTTTCCACATCATCAGCTTCTTGGTGGGCGGGGCCAGGTCCAGCGTGGTGACGATGTCAGAGTAGTCGCTGAGCTGGGCACGGATGGTCTTGCTGTCCAGCTCCTTCAGGTTATCCACAATTAGCTTCCTCTTCCTCTTGGCTTTGGTTTCCTTCACTGTGAGGTTTAAAAAGAAAATTACTTGTAAGTGACATTTGGTGGCAGAAGCGAGATCCAGGGTGGAAGGGATACAAGACAAGCAAGGGATCAAAGTGTTGAAGATTTCTTGAGTGCTGCTAAACTCCAAGAAGTGGTGCTACTAATTGAATATGTTATGGCATAAGCCTATCTAATGTAGTGACAGACATAACAGGGTTTGTTATAATACCATGAATATCAGAATTTGTTGAGGGTGTGGGCTGACCTGTGATGTCGATGGGCTCCAGGGCGAAGGCCTCCTCCTCGTTGTGTACCAGCGTGGTCTGCTCTGTCTGGTCCTGCACAGCGGGAAGGGGCTCCGCTGGGCCTGAGTCTGGGCTGTCTGGACCTCCCGCTACACACACACACACACAGTGTACAAAACATAAGAAACGCTAGACTGACCAGGTGAAAGCTATGATCCCTTATTGATGTCACCTGTTAAATACACTTCAAAATCAGTGTAGATGAAGGGGAGGAGACTGTTTTACTCAGCGCTGTCAACACTTTCTATTCAACACTTATATGCCATAAAATGAACACTCCCTACTTCCATTTGCGCTACAACCAGCACTGCAGCTGCAATGAATGCATAGGAAAGTGTATTGATAGGCTGGTGTTATTATTAGCGGCAGTGTCAGCAGAGGAAAGGGAGAGCAGAAGGACGCTGAGACGGACCCTCAGTCTGCTGCCCTCTCCCTCCACTGAGACTGACCATCAGATGCAGGTTTGATCAGCCCAGTGAAAAAAAAAAAGAAGCTAATTATTAAAAATATGCGCTCACTTAGCTGTGCCTCACAAGTAATCCAACAACTGATCTATTACCAGTGTGATCACATAGCTTACCTCACATGTTGAATAATAAAACATTACTGAGAAGAACAACAATGCATTGGCAGGCCAAGTCCAGCAAAGCCAATATGCGGTGATGTTTTGGGCCTATAGCCTATTGAACAAACCTCATTACTACTGTACTGTTTTTAATAGGTTAATGTTGCATAGGCTTACATTTTTTAAAATCATGTTAAAACTAAATCTGAACAGTAGATCTCGGCTTGCATTTTGACACAGAAAGTTATCTCGACACTGGTGTAGAATCATTGTACCATCTAAAATAGCTGTGAAATATATTTTCCATAATATAAAATATTGTACGGGAAGCATAGAAATAACATACATAGAACAGATCTACCACTTCTTAGACTTGCTTTTAATGAGAATGACAGATCTATAACACACAGTTCTATGTGGATTTGGTCGGGTCGCCCAAAACGTTACACATTGCAGCTTTAAAAATCACTTTTGGGAACAGCATGTGGTAAGTGTTGCAACTCACCTGAGAGGGCATCAAAGTCGTCTTCGTCGTCATGGTCCTGCAGTCTCAGCACGCTCTCGGTGATGGCGGGAGGGTCGTCGAAAATGCCACCCCCATCCTCGTTACTGATTAGCTTGTCAACTAGAGACAGACAGGAGAGTGGCGATGCTCAGCAGGAGTTAAAACCTTAGTAAAACTGGGATCTTAAGGGTTTTTAGACCAGCTCCATTCAATATGTATCGCTGAAGCACAGCGTTAGAGCGTGACTGAAATGTAAAAGGTCATTCCTGATTGAGCTGACACGTGCAGTGTTTAATGTGAATGCAGCCTCCACTAACAAGGGAACATTGCCTTTACAGTTCTATTGCACAACACTTCAACGCTACAGATTATATCGAGCCCCAGGGCTACCTTAGCAAACAGGGCTTTTAAGACCAGATGCATTCATTCATGTAAACAATTATTTGGTCACATTAGTCATGGAGAAGGCAAGAGCTATGTCCCAATTATATCTCCTCCCACACCTGTGCACACTTCAGGAGTAAGGAGATATTATTGGGACGCACCCAAGGAGACAAGGAAAGAAAAGCTTTTTTTTTGGGGGGGGGGGGGGGGGGAGAAATATCCCAACCCAGGTTATCCTTCATTCTTACCCAGCATGCCTCCCTCGCTGTCAGCCATGGGGTCCTCTCCGAAGTCATCTTTGTACTGGTCGTCGTATTCTAGGTGGTTGGACTTCTCTGGGATCTGGGCCCCCGAGGTCTCTGGGTCTAGGAGCAGGTTAGTGGCTGACGCCCCATGGATGATGTCCACCTCGAAGGCACTCTCTTCCCGCATCATCTCCCGGTCGTCCATCCCAAAGTCAGCTGGAGGGGAGAGAACATTGAGTATGTTAGAATGAGTTTTCGCAAGTGTATATACAGCAGTAATGAGTGGCGGCGTTTGTCACACTAGGAAGGGAGGAGCTTGGAATGGGATGAGATGTGTAGTATGGGTGCATTTCAAGCATCTGCCTGGATATGAAACCATGGTAAAAACATGGTAGACTACTACCAAGCATTTGCTATCACCTATCCAGATCAGTGCAGATGAAGTGAAGGAGATGAAGTAAGGAAGCCACTACAGACTATTAAGATGCAGCAAAGGTTTAGTTTGAGGAGTGAGGTGGTGAAAGGATTGGACTAGGAGGCCTGGCTATGTACCGAAGTCATTCTCCTGCAGCAGGCTTAGGTTGCCCACCTCCTCCCTCATGGTGATCTCTTCCACTCGACTCTGGTTCAATGTGAACTGCTTGGTTACGTCGATGTCGCTGCAAAGAAAACATAAACCACAAACACTGAGCGAAGGAACATCTAATGCACTTGATACAAGCAAATCAATACATGTAAGAGCATACAGAACATATACATCAATGAGACAGAGTACTCATCAACGTTACATGAAAAATCTAAAAAACATGATGACATGCAGTACTCACTCTAGGTCTGGTAGTGGATGGTCAAAGTCGTGGAACTCTTCTGGCATGGTGATGGCGTTGTAGGCAGCTTCTCGGTTCTCCTCTGGCAGATCCACCACACCTGAGAGGGCAGGGATGGAGGCAGGGGTCAGGCCAACTCAGACCCACATAATACACAGCCATAACATCTTTCTACAATGTCAGTACAGTCTAGTTAATTCAACAGTATATGCAAATGCCAAAACCAACAGCAAAATTAAGATTTAAAGGAGATGGAGGTGGAGACAAACTGTAACTGAGTTACTATAGGCCCAGTCTAGCCCCCTAAACAATACATTACCTGGTCTGAAGGCCATCTTGATCTTAATGAACGCCTCATTACAGTCAGCCAACAAGTACTTGGCTTTCCTGTTGTAGATCCTCACCACCCCCAGGAGTAGATGACCTGACGTACGCAGGGCCATTTTCACCTATACATTTAAAGAATAGGAAAATGTAATTTACTTTAAAACACAGTGTTCAGAAATACACTTCCCCACTATGGCAAGATAATTCACTTCAAATCAGCATATTCAACTCTAGTATGTTCATCCACCATGTCTTGACCCATAGCCAGGGAGTTTAAAATGGACTCTCTTCTACTGGTTTAAGCAACACTAGTCTGTCAAAGTAACTTTATGACAGCATTACTCTAGTGGAGACTAGATAGTGTGGCACATGATTGAAACTCATAATAGAAGCCCTGAATCGATGATAGCTTGTTTACCTTGGGGCAGATGATGCTCTCCACACTGCTCTCCAGGTTGCATTCAAACACATGAGCTTTGGTCAGCTTCTTATCCCAGTGAGCCGCTAGCCAGATCTTGGCCAGCGGCCCACGTTTGCTGAGGACAAAGTGGGCGTAAAACATTGTCCCAGCACCTTCTCACCTAAGGGTGAGGGAGGGGGAGACGCCAACCTGCAGGGACAAAGGTTAGAAAAAAACTTTCCAATCACGAGAAGATACACTTTGGTCATATTGAATAAGGAAAGATTGGACTTTGAGAAATAAATGTTATTGATTTACACTTGCATTACTCAATCCGTTACAGTAACATTTGACAGTGTCATCAGTAAATGCTAATAAAATGAATAAATAACTGATTGAATAGTATGAAATTAAATAAAATAATAATAAATAAAAAAAATGCAGCTATATCTGTCAAACTAACTATTTAGCGATTGAGGCCCAATCTGGGCGTTGTCCTGATCTTTCGGTACCGTCCATGTGGAGGGGGGCGGAGGTTGACGCAGAGCAAGTTCTGGTTAATTTAACCACAAACTGTACTTAAAACACATCGGAACCTTTATTGACAATGGACAACTACCTCGGTTGTCAAAAGGTATACATATAACTATTACCTAGCGAAATGAGTTAGGAAGCCAAAAAATAATAAAAAATAAAACGGGGCCTCGACGCGAGCCAAACTAACGTTAGCTAAGGTAGCCAGATATCTTTAGGGTTTTGCACAGTGATACGAATTTATTTCAATAAATACTGGTACGTTTTTATACAATATATCGTTCCAGTTTTTAAAAAATAAACAACATGTGAAGCTATTTAAAATACCCACAGTACAGGTAGGTCGTTAGCATATTAGGCTAACTAATTTTACCGACGTAACGTTAATCAACACGGTTCTGTCATTTCCGAAACAGCGCGCGTATTCTGATAAGATGTTTGGTTCGTGTCTACAAAAAATTTTTTACAAGCAAAACATTAGTTTCATTATAGTACATGGAAGTATTTTTTTTTTTAAAGAAGTAAACTACTCACCAATTACGCTCCAATTGTAGTTGTTTTGGGCGGCCGTAGTTAACTTTTTTTTCTAGCCCTTCTCCTCCTCCCCACTAAAAACAAACAAAATGGCGCGGACTTTTTCCGTTTCTTCGCCCGCCCAAATATTATTTTCAAATCTACAGGATGTTTACAAGACCGGCGTCAGCGGTTTCCACTAGTTACCACGGGGACAAGTCAAAATTGTATATCTGGTAAAAATGTATAAAAACAAAAACGAGCTTTTAGGTCTTAATTTAAGGTTAGGAATAAATTTTGCAGCGTGGTTATGTTTAAATTTTAATTTAAAATCAGATAAATGTTTGATATAGGCGGGGTTTAGGACTTTGTGGCTGTTGTTACCAGTGACGACCTAAGTATGCGGTGGTCAGACAACCAGTGATGGGCATTCCGGCTCTTTTAAAAAACATGTATTTTTTACATTTTTATTTCACCTTTATTTAACCAGGTAGGCCAGTTGAGAACAAGTTCTCATTTACAACTGCGACCTGGCCAAGACAAAGCAGTGCGACAAAAACACAGAGTTACACATGAGAATAAACAAACGTACAGTCAATAACACAATAGAGAATCTATATACAGAGTGTACAAATGTAGTGCAAAATGCAGTAAGGTTCATTATTAAATGAAATCATACTCTACCTTAACCACAATGTATTTAAAAATGCAATGGTTTGTTATGAAAAAGAATGCTATTAAACATTTGCATTTAAAATATAACTTTTTAATGTATATAAACAAAGTGCATATATATCTAACCATTCAAAACTAATACAATCTGAACAGCATAATAGCATATTGCACCATATCAAATAAAAAAAACTGCAGCATCCCTCTTAAAACATTAAACTGGTCCCTCTTTTCTCTCTTATTTATTGCCATGTTATAACCAGCAGCACACAGCAATGCTGACCATATTTTGCTTTTATGAGAGATTTGCATTCAGAAATGCAAGCTGCCTCACTTTCCAGGAGCCAATGCTGTTTCTTCTCTCAGTAATTATTTGTCCCGTTTTCCAGAAGACCCTCTCAGAGGGAACGGATGTGGCCGCTATGCAGAGTCTCCCTGTCATGACTTTAGTAAGCCGTGGGTAGACAGAGGCCTTGTTATTCTACCAGCTCAGAGGATCTGCAAATAGGATGGGACCTCCATTATGGCATCTGCTGAGGGATTCCTTCCTGCTGCATCCCCAGTTGCTCTCTGGTCAAACAGCATCCAAATATTAATTTGGCGTTGTTTTGCTACAGATATAGACTTTGGCATAAACTGGTCCATAGAAGCTCCACCACAGCTAGCTTCACAGTTTGGTGCACAGTTTGCATATGCCGGTGTAGGTTGTGCGTAGAACCGGCTTTATATGAGATTTTGTTTTGGCAAATTCTACACTGTGCTCTAACATAGTCTACATTATTCAAATGCTACTGTGCTTCCGACTCATTTTCCAGCTGTTGTTTTCACAGCTGTCCTTTCTCTCTCCTCGGCTGCTATGTGTGTGACTGAGAGAGTTGGCTCGGCTCTCCCTCACGAATCTTTGGTTCATTGGTTGACACTGCATGTCTGATTGACAGGAACAACAGGTGTGGCTGTTAGTCTGAGCAGACAGTCAGAACAAATTGACTCAAATTACACCTCCAATTGACTCAAATTATGTCAATTAGCCTATCAGAAGCTTCTAAAGCCATGACATCATTTTCTGAAATTTTCCAAGCTGTTTAAAGGCACTGTCAACTTAGTGTATGTAAACTTCTGACCCACTGGAACTGTGATATAGTGAATTATAAGTGAAATAATCTGTCTGTAAACAATTGTTGGAAGAATTACTTGTGTCATGCACAAAGTAGATGTCCTAACCGACATGCCAAAACTATAGTTTGTTAACATGAAATCTGTGGAGAGGTTGAAAAATGACTTTTAATGATCAAGTTTAACTAAGTGTATGTATTATCCAGGTCTCTATGTTTTGTTTCAGCTTTGCAACCAGCTCACTGTAGTTAAACTTGAAGATGGATTTCTAGGTATTTTAAATCCCAGGTAAATTAAATAAGTCATGCACAACTTGAAATGGAATACTCTCTAGCTCACTTGCTTTAATATTATCTGAGATACACATGAGATCACTTTTTCCCCAATTTATTGAAATCACCAGATCGTTTGCCAAATGAATTGATTAAGTCTACTAGGTTAGGGATAGAGGCTACTGGGTCCCAGGGGTATAAAAGCACATTGTCTTCATATAATGAAATGAGTCTGTTTCCTATTTTAAGACAATCCCTTTTTTGTATGGCCAGGGGTTCAAGGGCGACTGAAGAGCAGAGGACTGAGTGGGCAGATCTATGCAGTTCAGAGGGACTGGATTTGTTGGTCAGAATAGTATCACGTTTCAGGTAAGACCCAGATGCAGACAACGTCGAAGTAACAACAGTTTATTAATCCAACAGGGGCAGGAAAAAGACAGGTCAGGCAGAGGTCAGTAATCCAGATAGGTGGGGCAGAGGTACAGGACGGCAGGCAGGGTCAGGGCAGGCAGAGGTCAGTAGTCCAGATAGGTGGGGCAGAGGTACAGGACGACAGGCAGGGTCAGGTCAGGCAGAGGTCAGTAATCCAGATAGGTGGGGCAGAGGTACAGGACGACAGGCAGGGTCAGGGCAGGCAGAGGTCAGTAATCCAGATAGGTGGGGCAGAGGTACAGGACGGCAGGCAGGCTCAGGGCAGGCAGAGGTCAGTAATCCAGATAGGTGGGGCAGAGGTACAGGACGGCAGGCAGGCTCAGGGCAGGCAGAGGTCAGTAGTCCAGATAGGTGGGGCAGAGGTACAGGACGGCAGGCAGGCTCAGGGCAGGCAGAGGTCAGTAATCCAGATAGGTGGGGCAGAGGTACAGGACGGCAGGCAGGCTCAGGGCAGGCAGAGGTCAGTAGTCCAGATAGGTGGGGCAGAGGTACAGGACGACAGGCAGGGTCAGGGCAGGCAGAGGTCAGTAATCCTGACAGGTGGGGCAGAGGTACAGAACAGCAGGCAGGGTCTGGGCAGGAAGAATGGTCAAAACTAGGAAACAGGAACAATCAAGAGACCGAGTGTAACCGGTTTGAAATGGCTAGCTAGTTAGCGGGGTGCGCGCTAGTGGCATTTCAATTAGTGACATCACTCGCTCTGAGACCTTGAAGTACCTGCTCCCCTTGCTTTTGCGGCACGATGGGGAACTGTTTCAAGGGTGACCGTTGTCATTGTGTGCAACAGGTCCCTGGTTCAAGCCCAGGTAGGGGCTCGGAGAGGGACGGAAGCAATACTGTTACAAGAGCACAGGTATAAATATACTGGGGATAATGGGGAAGATGGGTGACACCTGGAGGGGGGGGTGGAGACAATCACAAAGACAGGTGAAACAGATCAGGGTGTGACAAATAGAGGATGTTGGGCAGGCATAGAGCATTTTGACCTCGGCAATAAATGAGTCGCCAAATCCAAACCTAGTGAGTGCTTAGAAACATGTATGACCATTCTATTTGGTCAAACGCTTTTTGAGCATGTCTCGACATAATAGCTGCCTTGGAGCCTTTCCCATGATTTGCATATAGAATGTTAAGTAGCCTGTCAGGGATAAAAGAGAACCTGTCAGGGATAACCATGTCTGATCCGGATGAATAATGGTTGTTACATGTTTGTTCAACCTATTAGCAAGTGTAACGGTGTAATTAAGTTGTTAAATTCCTGCATAAAATGGGTATTATGCCACCTCCTGGTGGATTAGTGGGTTTACATTGTCTATTATTTTTTTACTGAACCTTTATTTAACTAGGCAAGTCAGTTAAGAACAAATTCTTATTTACAATGACGGCCTACACCGGCCAAACTTGAACGACATTGGGCCAATTGTGCGCCGCCCTATGGGACTCCCAACCACGACCGGTTGTTATACAGCCTGTGTGTGCCCCATGATTGCAGGTAATTTATGACAAATGTATAAAGTATGTGTTTTATAAATGTATGAGCACCAGCCAGTGTATTAGCCTGGTTTTGTTAGCTTAGCAAAATATGTGGTACATTATAGGTGTATTATATTTCTTTGCCACAAAGAGTGTGACATTGAGTAATTTCAGGTTAATTTTATATATTTATATACAGCCAAAACCATCCGGGCCTGCAGCCTTTCCAGGTGGGAAAGCTTTTATTGCCTCGATTATTTCCTGTTGTGAAATTTGAGTTCAATGATTTTTTGGCGCTATCAAGTTTTGGCAGGCTGATGGAATCAAAGAAGGCTGATACATCAGAACTAGAAGCATCAGATCTGGAAGAATACAACTCTTGAGTAAAATTATTTGAATCAGTTGTTCATCTCTTTAGGATCTGTCAGCAAGGTGCCCGCCTTCGACCAGATTTGATGGATTGCTCTATCAGCTTTAATAGGAGGTTACTGACCTGAGAACGAATAATATAATTGTTGTAGTCAACCTGAGAGAGTGAAGTTCTGTATGTCTCCTCCAAAGCTGGGAGTTTTCCTTTTTTGTATGGCAGACTCATATGAAATATTATGACCTCATGACCACTTTAAAAGTTTCTAACAGTGTAGAATCAGATACCACTCCTGTGTCATTAGTCCTGAGGAATTCATTCAACTTGGCTGTCATGCAGTCAATGAATGCTTGAACCCTGACAACATCAAACAACTATTAGGCTATGCGTAATTATTGAAGAACCCCGTTAATGACAGTATCGATTTTTGTTTTACTAATCATATTAAACTCTTTCCGTTTGAACCATTGGATTTTGCAATCACATACATTATTTGGGATATGTGTTGTTTTCATACCGTAACGTAGGGAGATACGAAATATGTACCCCTTTATATCTTAATGTAAAAATGATAAATGACTTTGTAAGAGCTCCAAGAAATGCTCACTGGTACATGTACCCTAGTTTATGGAAAGACCCTTGTACACTCTAACATAGAGCTCTTACCAAGCGAATCCTCTCTGGAATAAGCCGAAATAAGAAAGAAGAGGAATGAGTGCAGCCGCAGCTATTTAAGAGGGTCAGCCATTGCCTCATCACTACCCGGTACACGGGACTAATCTGAAATCCTTACTCCACTCGGAAGGATACCATATTTGAGCGATCTAATATAGTGCTACATTACGGGGGAAAAGCAAGAAGGCCTGTGATGCGACTTCCGCTTTTGGACGTCTGCCTTCCTGTTTACAGTTTACGTTGAAACATATGGGCCGTACAACAACATATTGCTCTTAGCTTTCATTTGACATGCAATTTGACATGCTCCTATCCACTCCACACGTTCTTGCTCATGGGTCCATAGCAGCTAGATACGGCACGTTTGCTAGCTTGCCATCTGAAGTTGTTTCCATTCCGGAATATTAACAAGGCAACACTCCATTTTATTAACTCCTCCTCCACATTTACTAGATTGGTTGAACAGCGCAGAAGAGAACCTCCCCCGTCAGTTTTTTTTGGGGGGGGCATGTAGTTTCAGGAAGAAAGGCACGTGTCCCCTTAGATTTTATTTATTTATTATGTTAAATTAATTACTTCATTTCAAGCCCATGTTTTATCAGAATTGTTAATAAAAAGAGCTGTAAGTGGTATTTGGCGGAGGGGGCACACTGACTGGACAAGGCAAAGAGTACCCCCCAATCTGCATCTCTCGGTCTGCCTCTGCCCATTTCAGTCTGTCAGTCTGTCAGTCTGTCAGTCAGTCAGTCAGTCTGTCAGTCTGTCTGTCAGTCAGTCAGTCAGTCAGTCAGTCAGTCAGTCTGTCTCTGTCTCTGTCTCTGTCTCTCTCACGCTCTCTCTCTCTCTCTTTATTTCTTCTTTCACCTCTCACCCTCTGGGAGAAACACTTATTGTGCACAGTCATTTACAATACTTCCTCAAACTGGGGAACCAGTTAACCACTCTGGGAAAATGCTGCAGGGTTACATTTATTTTTGTTCTGTTGTCCATCCAAAATGTGTCCTCCCAATTCCCCACCCTGTCCCATATGTCAGGGATGAGAGGACACTTGACTTCTGTGTTGTCTCTATAGAAAAGTCAGAATTACTGTGTAGTCTGTGCCAACAACCAATCTAGAAAATCCACAGGGAATGGACACAAAAGACCTGGATATATTTCACCACTGGACGGCCTTTGTGCCTCTCAATCGGCCTACACCGAGCCTATGTCCATCCCTGGTCCCACCCAACCTGTCTCTTAAGCTGACAAGCAGGTCTTTTTGAGGGGGGAGCAACACTGACACTGAAAATCCCACTGGGGTTAAACAAATTTAACACAAGCACACACACAGGTCTACACATGGGCACTGCACACATTTCTCACACTGAAATTGTATGGAGGCAGGAGTGAGGGAAAGTGAGAGAGAAAGAGAAAGGGGGTGGGGTGGGGTTCGGGGGAGTCCTTTCAGTTTCTTTTGAGGCAACAGTGGTCTTTGTCCAGGATCTTCCACCATTCTTATTGGGGTTACCAAGGGGGGTGGGGGGGGTGGTTTTCCATAGTAACAGTGACAAAACAAGCTGGTCGCACACCAAGCCAGGAATGGGATGAGCGAGGCAGCTGAACAGAAGCACACTAACTTCTGCTGAGAAACAGAGGGAGGGATCCTGCTTCTACAGCGAGGGAAGACGAGGAGGAGGAGGAGGTGGAGGAGGAGGAGGAGGAGGAGAGGAAAACAGAGGGGACGGTGGGTCCAGTCGAGTGAGACAAGAGAAGGAGCGAGGGGGAAATAGGAGAAAAGTTATATTATATTGGAGACTGGCGGTGCTGGAAAGAGAGGGCTTGACACGCGGGGCAAGGATAACACACATACACACACTCGCATGCACATCTGTGCCTCTTTGGAAGGCAGCATGAATCGGGACAGTCAAAGTGAGGACACTTTGTCAACCATGGTTCTAGAAAATATCAAGAACAAATTGATTCACGCCTTCAGGACCACTGGTGAACCACGGGATGCCTCTGAGTCTACTACTGGTCCCGCCAGCATTGGCAGGAGTTACCAAGTCAACAAGGAACTGCGAAGAGCTAAGATAGAGGGAGCCATAACCTGGCTAAGATCTGAACTGGTGAGTTATCTGCACCTGCTAGAATACTGTTGACTCTTTGACAGTGCAATATGTTGTTGTACGGCATTGTAGAGTGGAGCATTGTTGGATTGTTTACTGTAGATGTGTAACTCAAGGCTAAAGACTAATTTGTGTTGTATTTATTGTTCCAGTGATTCTGCACTGTTCAGTATGAGTCATCTAGCCTTGAATTAACAAAATACCTGAAATGTCTGTGTTGCAAAGGAGTGATTCCTCACAAAACCAGGACAAAAAAAGAACATGATTTTGGGTATTTGTCATGAGATTGAATCCATAGAAGGGTCCTTTGGAGGAAGGTTGACATATATTTGACATATGTATCTAAAATCCTAATTGAAAAATAATAAAAGTTGGCATATTTATGACATATTGGTCTTACCCAGGCCTTCTTTAAGACTCCATAATGTTTCATCTGTAGGATTAAAAAAGCTACAGAAGCTTTACTGCTTGCTCTGTAATATGAGTAGTATTTTGATGTCTATAACCATTTCCTTACATTAATGTATGAATATTGAAAATACTATTGGGATATCAAAGTTCCAGTGTGGGATCTCTGCTACTTTTTTGTAGTTATGATGCAATTTGTAAACATTACCAACAGAGTGAATGTGAAAAAGGATTTTAAATGATCGCCCTCTGCTGGTAATGTGCAGGATGTGCAATGATACAAGTAAAAGGAGGGCTGTGATTGGTTGCATTGCCTACTAAGCCAATTTATTTGTATAAAATGGGCCATAACTTAAAAACTTCCAGAGATCCCGCTCTGGAACCTCGATAAGCCTGTAGAGTATATTATGTTCAACAATATATAGAAAAATCAGCCATATTCAAAAATGTGACATTTTAAATTATCATGTTTGTGTTTGTCAATATTCATAAATGTAAGAAAATTGTTATTGAAATGAAAATACTACTCATGTGACAGAGCAAGCGGTAAAGCTTCATATGACATTAATTTTTGCTTTTTAGCACCTACAGATGAAACATTATGGGGTCTTAAAGGAGGTAAGGCCATGTCATGATGCTCACTTCCCTTTTAGTGGGTCTGCTAGGCAGAGATGTGAACACCCCCCCCCTCCTGTTAGTAGAACAATGGATTTTTTCCCGCCAAGATTCCTACGTCCAAATAATGGATAAATATAACAATATTTATATTTTTGAGAATGTGGGAAACGGTCGGGGGAACTGATAGTACGAGCATGTCGAAAGGCGTTTCATTTTGTGACATCATGGAAGACAGTAGAACAACATAACTCTATCTTTTAGAGAGCTAATAACTACATTCCTCAGTTATTAGCTCTGCATCTGAATGTTGTATAAGATGAATGATTAAGTATAAGAATACTTTTGAAAACATAATGTGATTTTAGTCTTCTAAATGAGAATGGGTTGTTTTATGGTAACTTATGCACAGTCAGTAGCCACGCCCAGTTCGGCACAAACATGATGAGGTGGCCTCTTTGTGACACTGTGTGACACTTTGATGCATCCATTTTTAACGAACACTTCCAGATCGAAGAACCGTTCTAACAGACACTCCACATACTGATCAGGCGTTAACAGAGCGAGACGACAAAGACATAAGAGTAAATATGTGTTGCATTTCTAAATCCTAATGAGCGGTTGTTAGGGTGCTAAACATCCATATTTACGATGAGTGTATTATTCAACTTTGTTGTTCGGGTTGAATTCCTTTGTCTCTCCTCCTCCCGCTCTTTCTTCCCCCACCCACTTCCTGTGTGTAACCAGCCGTCATATCGGCTTTGTCCACTAGGGACTTTTCATGGCATGATTAGTAATCAATGTGTAATCTATCCTGTTTGTGTGTATGTAATTCTGTGTGATTATTTAGTTAAAAGATTTTACGATGTTCAGATGAGACTGATAGAAGGTAGCAATTAATTAATTACTGATTGATGACTGAAATGTAAGATCTTTAGATCTTTAAGAGTTAATTCGGAAAACGGCAAGTTCGTTAAATAAACTTTTCCTTGGTGCCCCAGGTTACTAATGAGTTAATTGTTGCATGATTTATTCAATCACGTAATAGTTAAACGTTAGGTAATCGATTTGATAAAATAGCATGTCATCACATTAATGATAGTCAAGACACGACAGCCACAATGTCAATATTATGCCAAATTTGATAAATTAATTCTCAATTATGCTTTTAGATACAAACTTCAAGTATATGTTAACAATCCTTCCTCCAAAGTGCCAGTCTACTGATTCAATCTGATGATAATCCCAAAACATCATGGTCTTTTCTTGTCCTGGTTTTGTGACGAATCGTTCAAAGGCATTATTAAAGTGTGCCAATGTAAATAAAGAAAAAACATACCAATGAATCAGTCTGCCTGTTTTATCTGAATGAACTATTCTTCATCTGCATGAATTTGTGTGTTGGATCTGAAAAGCTGATCTGTTCTGCCATCATTACCATGCAGCTGGAGATGCGCTCCCAGGACCGTCAGCTGGCCCAGACCCTGCTGGGACTCAACAATGATATCCAGAGACTGAGGAGGGAGAGTATGTCTGGTGCTCTGGAGCCGGAGGGGGATGAACACCACTAACCAACCCCAACCAGTACACCTCCCCTGGGAGAGTGAGGGTGGGGGTATCCTGCTGGAAGTTCATGGAACCTTGTCTGAACACAAGTCCAGTCTGTCCTTTGGCATTAAGACAGATACGTGGAAGTGTTATACAAAAGAGACCTTGCTGGATGGATTGAGGACCTTATAAAGGTCACATTGCATGTTTGATGTTGGCTGTGAGGGACCCAATGGACTGGATATGATGTGATGAGTAATAGTCATAAGAATGTTTCAAACTCGTGAGGTAGTGTTCAACGTTGCATGCAAAATTGCACATTCGAAAAACGCAATTTGGGGTTTGATTGTTTGACATTGTTGTGTGGTTCCAGACCCTGAGGAATGAGGAGCAATGTGCTAGATGATCAGCGGTCACTGAAAGGCTTGACACGTTGTGATGATGTCCCAGCTTCTGTATGGACCCCAGGAAGAGTGGCTGCTGCTTTTGCCACAGCCAATGGGGATCCAAATAAAATCTAAAATGTACGGTTCAAGGTAGGCTGTGATGTTATGGACACCTATGAAGAGTTACATGAAATAGTAGTGCTTAGTAGGCCTACTGTATGTTTGTGCACTGGATAGATCAATAAGACACACAGCAGTAACACTGTTCCATTGTCTATATGGGTCCACACTTTTCAGTGTTAAATTACCACACTTCTTAGTGTAAAACTGTATTTGCATATTTCCTAGAGTGAATGCCTTCCCTTTCGAGTGAATAGTTACTGTATTTGCTAGTGATCTAAATGGTTGTCGCATTCATTCATTTTCAGTCCGGTGTCCTTTACTGAGTGAGATCCTAAGTGAATTTGTTATGATTCAAATTAAATTCTTTAAGACAATACAATACCTATTTCATAAGGCCTTATTTTGAGGCCTGTCAGGCTCTGGCCATAGAGAAGCCTATTTGCTTCTCTATGTAGCTATGGTCAGAGTCTGACAGTGTCGTTCTTTTCTGTATCTGTGTGGGGTTTTGGGTGGATCCCTAATTAGAGGCAGGTGCAACGCATTGTCTCTAATTAGGGATCCCATATATGTTGAGTCTGTCCTTCACTCGGGTGTGGGTCGTTGTCGTCTTATGTCGCAGTCACGGTGAAGTAAGTGTGCCTTTTTTTACGTCCGTTCATTTCGTGTGTTTTTGTGAACGTGACGTTTAGTCGATTCGTGTTTTTGTGTCCTGTAGTTCGCCAGTTGTTTCATTTATACATAATAATAATTAAAATAAAACTATGTCGAACTACTATCCCTGCGCTGCGTCTTGGTCTCTCCCCACACACACTCGTGACAGAACGACCCACCCCTGCGAGACCAAGCAGCGCGACTGGGGAGAGACGGACCAAGAGGAGTTAACGCCAGTACCAGTTCCGACGTGGCCTAGGGTGAGTCCTGAGGACCGTGGGAGGTTTTTGGCGCAATGGAGGAGGATAGAAAAGCAAAGGTCCGTTGTGGCTGCGAGCACCACACCATCGGTGCGCAGCCAGAGCCCGGAGAGGCTGAAGATGGGGAATCGCCCACCACTTCGTCTGCCCACAGATCAGGATCGGGAGAAGCCCGAGGGGTTCTATAAATACCCGGAGGAGGAGCAGACGAAGTGGTGGAGAGCCTGGGTTGCGCTTCCGCTGGAGGCTCAGAAGGACCCACTCCTCCGGGAGATAGAGGAGGAGAGGGACTTTGAGCGCCGACGGGTACTAGTGCTGAGGCTAATGGACAGACGAGCACCCGCCTCCAGCGAAGGTCAGCAGCCCGCCACCTCCAGCGAAGGTCAGCAGCCCGCCACCTCCAGCGAAGGTCAGCAGCTTGCTCCACCGGTACCCAATCCGGGTCCAGCCGTCTGCTCCGCCTCAGTGCCAGAGCAGTCCGCTCCACCGGTACCCAATCCGGGTCCAGCCGTCTGCCCCGCCTCAGTGCCAGAGCAGTCCGCTCCACCGGTACCCAATCCGGGTCCAGCCGTCTCCTCCGCCTCAGTGCCAGAGCAGTCCGCTCCACCGGTGCCCAATCCGGGTTCAGCCGTCTGCTCCGCTCCAGTGCCAGAGCAGTCCGCTCCACCGGTACCCATTCCGGGTCCAGCCGTCTGCTCCGCTCCAGTGCCAGAGCAGTCCACTCCACCGGTACCCATTCCGGGTCCAGCCGTCTGCTCCGCTCCTGTGCCAGAGCAGTCTGCTCCACCGGTACCCAGTCCGGGTTCAGCCGTCTGCTCCGCTCCAGTGCCAGAGCAGTCCGCTCCACCGGTACCCAGTCCGGGTTCAGCCGTCTGTTCCGCTCCTGAGCCAGAGCAGTCCGCTCCACCGGTGCCCAATCCGGGTTCAGCCGTCTGCTCCGCTCCAGTGCCAGAGCAGTCCGCTCCACCGGTACCCAATCCGGGTCCAGCCGTCTGCTCCGCTTCAGAGCCTGAGCAGTCCGCCCCACCGGTGCCCAGTCCTGGCCCGGTTCTTCACCCCGCTCCATAGCCGGAGCTGTTTGCCCCACCGGTGCTCAGTCCGGGCCCGGTTGTTTTCCCCGCTCCATGGCCGGAGCCGTTAGCCTCACCGGTGCCCAGCCCGGGCCCGGTTGTTTTCCCCGCTCCATGGCCGGAGCCGTTTGCCCCACCGGTGCCCAGTCCGGGCTCGGCTGTTTTCCCCGCTCCATGGCCGGAGCCGTTTACCCCACCAGGGACCAGTCCGGGCCGGTTAAATGTCCCGCTCCTTGGCCGGAGCCGTTTGCCCCACCGGTACCCAGCCCGGGACACGTTATAAGGAAGGGGCATGGGACAAAACTGTCCACTTCGCCGGAGCCAGAGCCGCCCCCGAGGGACTAGTCTTCCCTCCCATTAACCCCCCCTGTTTTGTGTGTTTTTTTTGTGTTTTTTTTGGCGTCCGGGAGTCCACGCCTTGGGGGGGGGGGGTACTGTCAGGCTCTGGCCATAGAGAAGCCTATTTGCTTCTCTATGTAGCTATGGTCAGAGTCTGACAGTTGTTTCATTTATACATAATAATAATTAAAATAAAACTATGTCGAACTACTATCCCTGCGCTGCGTCTTGGTCTCTCCCCACACACACTCGTGACAAGGGCCTAGTTTGAACCTAAAACAGTGGCCTGAAAGTCATGGTTTACAAGCCACACCAGGCCTGCAAGTCACATTATTCTACGTAAATCCTATTGGAATCCAGCCAGAGTGGGGATATCCCAACATTTAGATTTTTTTATTCACCCGCAAACTGCATTCAGAATGACTGCCAGGGTTGGTTTCACACCAAATTGGCTTGGAGCGTTTTTTCCGAAACTCCGGTGCGTTTACCCCTTTAGTTTGATTCGTTTGGACTGGTGGGAACACTATCTGGTGGGAACACTATCTGGTGGGAACACTCTGCACTCTATCTTAACAATGCACTGTGGTTCACTCAAAAAAAAGGGGGGGTCTCTGTTCGATTGAATTCATACCGTGGTGCAGTTCACTGCAGGTGAGAATGCAGTTCGGACCAAACACAGGAAAATAACCAGATTCGCGCAATATTATTGGTTGTTTGACTGCAAGCATTTGATGAAATACACTGCATCATAACTTGACATCTCTGAAACATTCTGTGAGTAGCAGCGCATCAGATGCAGATAGGGTAGACGGGGGCTATACCGGGGATATGGTCTACTTAATATATCCTATTCATGTCGCAGTTGGAGTGGCTATTGCGCTGTTTCCTCCCGCACTTTGTTGAAAGACCAAAGCAATATAAAGATTGGGACACACAAGTGACGCTTCATGATAATCATAGATGGATTTAACGTGAGAATTGTTGTCAAATAAACAAAAGTCTTTGGGACACACTGGTTGAATCAATGTTGTTTACACATAATTTCAACGAAATGACATTGAACCAACGTGGAATAGACGTTGAATTTAGGTCTGTGCCCAGAGGTTTTGTTTAGAAACCAACTGGACCAAATAAAAATAATACAATGTAACAAATAAAAATATAATAACATTTTATTGGTCACATACACACTCAGCAGATGTAGATAGATAGATAGATAGGTACTTTATTGATCCCCCGAGGGGGAAATTTCATAAATGTGTAGCGGATTGCTGGTGTTCCTAGCTCCAACAGTGTAGTAGTTTCTAACAATTCACAACAATACACGCAAATCTAAAAAGTAAAAGAATGAAAAGAAGAAATATATAAATATTAGGACGAACCATGTCTGAGTGGCATTGACTAAAATACAGTAGAATAGAATACAGTATATACAGTGGGGAGTATTTGATACACTGCCGATTTTGCAGGTTTTCCTACTTACAAAGCATGTAGAGGTCTGTAATTTTTATCATAGGTACACTTCAACTGTGAGAGACGGAATCTAAAACAAAAATCCAGAAAATAACATTGTATGATTTTTAAATAATTTATTTATTTAAAAAGAGTTAGGCTTGTTTAATTAAACAGACAGAAAAAATAGACACATCAAATAAAAATAGATGTAAACAGACATGTAGATACAGACATAACAATAAGAGACAGACAGACACAGGCGTAGCAAACAATGAAACCGACACAACCAAATGTAAAAAACTGTTGGTCGACATACAGTATTCACAGACATACAGTATTCACAGACGTACAGTATTCACAGACGTACAGTATTCACAGACGTACAGTATTCACAGACATACAGTATTCACAGAGAAAGAAATGAATATCAAGAATAAGATTAGGTAGCAGATACAATTGTCAAGTAGTATAGAAAATAGTTCAAAACACAGAACCAAATGCCATGTAACAAAAATAACCAGTGCAGGACACATCTATAGGCTACTGTATAGGCCTAAATCTCTCTTTTAGAACAGCACTGTGGCTTCCTCTTGTCTGTTTTAGCTGATGAAGTTCATGACCTTTCACTTACATAACCTGGTTAAGTGTCACATTGCATGCGTCAATAACATCAGACGGGTATTCAAGTGCTTTGAAATGTGTATGTCCCATGTACAGTGGGGAGAACAAGTATTTGATACACTGCCGATTTTGCAGGTTTCCCTACTTACAAAGCATGTAGAGGTCTGTAATTTTTATCATAGGTACACTTCAACTGTGAGAGACAGAATCTAAAACAAAAATACAGAAAATCACATTGTATGATTTTTTAATAATAAATGTGCATTTTAATGCATGACATAAGTATTTGATCACCTACCAACCAGTAAGAATTCCGGCTCTCACAGACCTGTTTTTCTTTAAGAAGCCCTCCTGTTCTCCACTCATTACCTGTATTAACTGCACCTGTTTGTACTCGTTACCTGTATAAAAGACACCTGTCCACACACTCAATCAAACAGACTCCAACCTCTCCACAATGGCCAAGACCAGAGAGCTGTGTAAGGACATCAGGGATAAAATTATACACCTGCACAAGGCTGGGATGGGCTACAGGACAATAGGCAAGTAGCTTGGTGAGAAGGCAACAACTGTTGGCGCAATTATTAGAAAATGGAAGAAGTTCAAGATGACGGTCAATCTCCCTCGGTCTGGGGCACCATGCAAGATCTCACCTCGTGGGGCATCAATGATCATGAGGAAGGTGAGGGATCAGCCCAGAACTACACGGCAGGACCTGGTCAATGACCTGAAGAGAGCTGGGACCACAGTCTCAAAGAAAACCATTAGTAACACACTACGCCGTCATGGATAAAAATCCTGCAGCGCACGCAAGGTCCCCCTGCTCAAGCCAGCGCATGTCCAGGCCCGTCTGAAGTTTGCCAATGACCATCTGGATGATCCAGAGGAGGAATGGGAGAAGGTCATGTGGTCTGATGAGACAAAAATAGAGCTTTTTGGTCTAAACTCCACTCGCCGTGTTTGGAGGAAGAAGAAGGATGAGTATAACCCCAAGAACACCATCCCAACCGTGAAGCATGGAGGTGGAAACATCATTCTTTGGGGATGCTTTTCTGCAAAGGGGACAGGACGACTGCACCATATTGAGGGGAGGATTGATGGGGCCATGTATCGCAAGATCTTGGCCAACAACCTCCTTCCCTCAGTAAGAGCATTGAAGATGGGTAATGGCTGGGTCTTCCAGCATGACAACGACCCGAAACACACAACCAGGGCAACTAAGGAGTGGCTCCATAAGAAGCATCTCAAGGTCCTGGAGTGGCCTAGCCAGTCTCCAGACCTGAACCCAATAGAAAATCTTTGGAGGGAGCTGAAAGTCCGTATTGCCCAGCGACAGCCACGAAACCTGAAGGATCTGTATAGAGGAGTGGGCCAAAATCCCTGCTGCAGTGTGTGCAAACCTGGTCAAGAACTACAGGAAACGTATGATCTCTGTAATTGCAAACAAAGGTTTCTGTACCAAATATTAAGTTCTGCTTTTCTGATGTATCAAATACTTATGTCATGCAATAAAATGCAAATTAATTACTTAAAAATCATACAATGTGATTTTCTGGATTTATGTTTTAGATTCCGTCACTCACAGTTGAAGAGTACCTATGATAAAAATTACAGACCTCTACATGCTTTGTAAGTGGGAAAACCTGCAAAATCAGCAGTGTATCAAATACTTGTTCTCCCCACTGTATGTGAGACCATGTCTCTCAACTGTTTTTTTTTTTTAATACAATACATGCAACAGCTTGTTAGCTTGTATAAGGCCGGACAAAGTTGAATTACTGTTTAAAGGATGCCCTGCCTCACTTTTCTCCAAACCTAAAAAAATCAATCATCAGATGTGTTATATTTGGGGCCAATATATGCGCCGCTGGCGCTTTGTTTATAACCACTGTCCGCTCTCATGTGAGGTTTCGGATTGGACAGTGAAACACGCGTCTACACGCGACGTGCAGATGTTTAATTTCTCTCTCATGCCTGAAGCCAGCGCAAACTCTTATTTATGAGTCCAGGTTAAAAGTGGGACGTCCCTCATTATAAACAAACAGTCGGTTAACTTCATGGTTATATTTTCTGATCTATTAGAAGCCATTAATAGACGAAACAATAATGTAATTGAACCAGAGATCAAGGCATTCATCTGCAAAGATGCAGTGCAAGCTGATAGTATTTTGGACAACCAAATTGAAGTCAAAATGATTGATGAAATAGAAATGTGCCAGCTGTATGGTGATTTGCGATTGATACACTGTAAAAAATATTGTGACCCTTTTACTTAAAAAAATATTTTTGCATCAGCTTTTTAAGTAAATCCAACGAGGAGGATCTTTTAAGTATAATATACTTAGCTTTTAGTGTATTACAAACTCCCAACTAAATTATGTGCAAACAACTAACTGGATCTAAAAAAATCCTTTAATTCAACTTAATTTGAGTTTTATTTTAGTTTGACCTACTTAAGTCCTTCAAGTCCCAGAACTAATGTTATATGTTTTATATACTTACAATATTAAGTTTAATTTACTCTATGTTTTATCTACAAATGTTTTTTGCTCAGTTACTTATAGTACTCAGGTTAGTAAAATGTGTTTAAATTGGGTTCCTACTGCTCAAATATATACTCACAACTATACTTAAAAAGCTAATGCAAATAGTAACCTCAATATACTTGGGATAATTTACATATAATGTGTAGTTTTTATACAAGGGAATATGCAAACTTCAAAGTTCAACTTCAAACTTCAACACCTTTTATTTTGAATAAAATAAATGTTATAATTTTATATTTTCTTGAAACTTCAATCTCAAATTGCCCCTTAAATCCTACTCCTCAGGCATTTGTGGAGAGCGGATTATTTTGTAATCTGTAAGCATAACTATACCTTGCCTCCTTAGGTAAAGTTACATCCAGATAGTTTGCACCTGACTCCACATTTCAGATCTTCACAACGGAATAAGGTTTAGGTGATAGTTTAGCACTTTGACATCACATCTAGAATTATCTGGTGGTCTGTGTGCCGCTTAAGAACAAAGCGATATTTTAACAGAAACTTAAATTAACAATTTGTCTTAGACAAAGCACAATATCAACTAGCTCAAATTCAACCTCATTCAAACTGTTTTAGATTAATAAAAACATGGGGTTTCAAAACATACGTTGCACATATTGTTACAAAATATAGCCATATCTCAGACGGGCCAATAAAAATAAAAGATTAAGATGACAGAGACGCTGCCAGTGAGGACTTGTGAGGCATCTGTTTCTCAAACTAGACACTCTAATGTACTTGTCCTCTTGCTCAGTTGTCCACCGGGGCCTCCCACTCCTCTTTCTATTCTGGTTAGAGCCAGTTTGCGCTGTTCTGTGAAGGGAGTAGTACACAGCGTTGTACGAGATCTTCAGTTTCTTGCCAATTTCTCGCATGGAATAGCCTTCATTTCTCAGAACAAGAATAGACTGACGAGTTTCAGAAGAAAGTTCTTTGTTTCTGTCCATTTTGAGCCTGTAATCAAACCCACAAATGCTGATGCTCCAGATACTCAACTAGTCTAAAGAAGGCCAGTTTTATTGCTTCTTTAATCAGAACAACAATTTTCAGCTGTGCTAACATAATTGCAAAAGGGTTTTCTAATGATCAATTAGCCTTTGAAAATGATAAACTTGGATTAGCTAACAACGTGCCATTGGAACACAGGAGTGATGGTTGTTTTTAATGGGCCTCTGTACGCCTATGTACTGTAGATATTCCATAAAAAAATCTGCTGTTTCCAGCAACAATAGTCATTTACAAGATTAACAATGTCTACACTGTATTTCTGAACAATTTGATATTTTTGATGGACACATTTTTTTTTGCTTTTCTTTCAAAAACAAGGACATTTCTAAGTGACCCTAAACTTTTGAACAGTAGTGTACATGACTGTGCAACACTGGGAATACCAGCCAGGACCTCTGCTCCTTCGATGCAGATCCTATGCTCTACGTTCTGGTGCAGATCCTTCACAGGGAACACCTTCATTACATGCTGAACGAGGTCCTCTCGGATCATGGTGTTGTCTGAGTGAAAGAAATTAAGAAATAACAGACTAGGCTACTAGATTAACTGTACAACTTGAGAGGAGATAGATGAGGGGGGGGGGGGGGGGGAGGAAGATACCTCATTTAGAGATAAATAAGGATAGAAAAATAAAACCCTCTCGCCAAGGTATTGTCAGGCTCTGGCCATAGAGAAGCCTATTTGCTTCTCTATGTAACCATGGTCAGAGTCTGACAGGTCTTTTCTTTCTGTTTCTGGTGGTGGTTTGTGTGGGATCCCTAATTAGAGGCAGCTGTAGCGCATCGTCTCTAATTAGGGATCCTACATAGGTTTGTAGATTTTCACACCGGGTTGTGGGTCGTTGTCGTATATTTCGCATGTCACGGTGAAAAGTAAGTGTGCTTGATTTACGTCTGTTCATTCGTGTTTGTTTTTGAACGTGACGTTTTGTCAATTCGTGTTTTTTGTGTTTTCAGTAGTTCGTCATTTTTGTCTTGTTATACATAGTAAAGAACATTCTTACATAGTATAATAAAATATGTCGAACTACTATCCCTGCGCTGCGCATTGGTCTGTACATGCACCCGCTCGTGACAGGTATATGATCAGGCCATGGATCACACTGTCTCTTCTTTCCTGGACGGTGTTGCACTGTAATATGAAGTTATACAAATAACTGCATTTAATACCGGCAACTAAATACATACAGTATAACCTATGTACTATTGTGAAGGTGTTACTGTGCAGAACGTCAAGGTTTTGAATGTCCAATTTTCTGCATGTCCGCCTTTACAGCACCTCCTTTTGACTTAAACAAGTCCAATAGTTTGGGGTTATCTTCATCTAGTTTCTGCATAAAGGTGGACTCAAGAGCAACAGTTGTAATTCTGAGAGAGAGAGAGAGAGAGAGAGAGAGATAGAGAGAGAGAGAGAGAGAATTCTGAACAGATAAGGACAAAAGATGATTTAAAATGCATATTTAATTGTACACTCTTAGAAAAAAGGGTTCTTCGGCTGTCCCCATAGGAGAACCCTTTTTGGTTCCAGGCAGAACTATTTTGGGTTCTACATGGAACTCAAAAAGGTTCTGCCTGGAACCAAAATTAGGTTCTGCAGCCGAAGAACCCTTTTAGGTTATTACTTCTAAGAGTGTAGATTATAATATTAGGTCAAGACAACACAAAATATTTAAATCAATATACTGTACATTTCTTACCTACATTGACTATTTTCATTCAGCTATATTTTGTACCTGAGTGGGCTCAAACAGGGCTGGCCATCTTTCTTTGAAGTCATTCACCGGAAGGGCCTGAACGACATATTGTCTTCGATATGAGAAGGTCTTTGACATTTTGGCACTCACAATGTTGTGGTTGTCATGTATTTGTACTTCTCCCAGTAGCTCCACTCGCTCCCTCTCCAGGGTCTCATCTGTTTCTCCAGCAGGGTGGGGTGGGATGTCATTTACCTCCGCCTTCTTTGTTTTTTTTAATGTTCTTGGCAACGGGCCTGTCCTCTGGTGATTTTCTCTTGACAGAGATCACTTCCAGTTCTGGGCAACCAATTCCTCTCAGTTTTGATCTGTAATTGCCCATCTAGTACTTCAGGCTGGTTTGCCATCCGTACAGGCCTGGGAAGGACCCAGGCTCTTTTAGGCATGGGTACTTTTTTTACCAAAGCTTCTGAAACTTGGAAAATGTGTAGACTTGACGGAGAGGCTGTAAAATGGAAGATCCTTTCAGACAGTTTTTCAAGGATGTCTGATTTCACAGTGTTCCATCCTTCATGTGTGCTTCATTAGAACGAGTACTGTATCATAAGCAAAGTGAGGAACTTCAAACTCAAATGGCCACGGACTGGAGCGTTGGGAAGAGGTATTTTCTGGAGAGGATAATATCACAGGATCACGTGATCCAATATCTCGCAATGTGTATGTTTTGATTTTTTTTCCAAGTAGAACACCGTTTTAATCAGGATAATCTCTTCTTTCTAATTATGTAAATCTGGGCAGCGTACTCCGTTGTCATCGATCACAAGACGACCAGAAATAGTCCGAAGTTGTCATTGTTTCCCTACTTCCTAGTTATGAAGACATAAAGCACAGTTGACATCGAGGTGTGGATGTTTACTTTTCTACAGGAGTTATTTTTCAGTTTCGTCCTCATTTATAATTTGGTCCTTACCTGCCGCCATTCCAGAGGAGAAAGATCAAGACGACGTCTGTTGAACCGTTCCAAGCACAATTTACCTTCACAACTAGATGTAGCATGTCAGTCCAACATAACAATGATCATTTGAATTTCATATTTTTAAGTTGTTCCTTAGTTTAGTTAGTTTACATTTTGCAGCATATTGCCTTGGATTTTTATTCGCAAATGCCAGTCATTTTCAACACATATACATTAAGTACTATATTCCAAAATGTAAGTAAAAACCAGAAATGTCTTATTTTAAGTAAAACTCGTTGATTTTCTTTTGCAATATATACTAAGACCATGAGTCATTTTTTACAGTGTAGGTTATACTATCTGTCAAATGAATGTGCATTGGAAAAAATACATAAATCCAGGCATAGAGTATAACCTACTCTATGCCTGGATTTATGTATTTTTTCCAATGCACATTCATTTGACAGACCTAACTCTTGCTCTTTCTACAAGGCCTAGTCTATGAGAGGCCTAATCATATGTATATTTTGTTCAAGCCAATAGGCTATAGAGATGCAATCAGGTAATGAACTCATTATTATCCATCAACATTTTAATTTGATTACCATTATTTATTGTTAATCATTCTTGAATTTGTTAGGCTATACAATTAAATAGATTCATGAACTTATAATACATTCATACATTAGTTTTTTTAGCCAATAATCTTTGAATATGATAGAATATTGCATTCTATTATACATCCTATGTGAATAATGTTAATTTGTGTATTAATAATAATAATAATAATCTGAAAATCAGTCTGAAATTGAATGTTTCTCCTATTGTTCATGTCCATATAGCCGAGGACAATGTGATAAAGTACTGATATTCCTTATCCACTTAATGTCATTTCTCACCTCACTTTTCTGGGGGGGAAATCCGTTAAACAGTGAATTAATTTTGTCTGGCCTTTATTCATAATTTCCGTTATGTCTAAATGTTAACCACCCATGCTGTATGTCAGATATTACAAGAGCCTTCTATGAATTTTGTAAGTGTATTTGCAGCCATATGAATTACCTACAAGTTCCAGGTAGAACATCTCGTTAAATTATTTTATATCTTTTCCTATATGGGCCTGGTTGGTTAGAAACGCCCCTTGTCAATGATTAATATATAGCTTGGCATTTAGTCCTCGCTGGTGCCTCGTCATAGCAACCAAGTGTCCCGAGCACAATAAACACACCAAACCTTGGCGTCAGACGAGAGCTGAACCAGCGCTTGTTTACTGTGTATCCCAGCAGGAACCAGCGCTTGTTTACTGTGTATCCCAGCAGGAACCAGCGCTTGTTTACTGTGTATCCCCCATGGTATTTTAGGCATAGTTCAATCTGCTGCAATGGCTGGAATACACACAGAACACACATGCAAAGGGGGAATATCACCCCACAGGAAGCCCACTGCTCATACGTCACTCAAAGGAAAGTTCATGTTTTTTTTTTCTCTAAAGCTTTTAAAGCCACATCGCAGGTCCCCTTTCTTCACAAATATATAGTATGGAAAGACAAGATAACTCTTGAGTCTCACAGTAGAAGTGCTGAATAATTGCAATCCATTTTCCATTATCATCTGTTAACATACAGGAAAGACCAAGTTTTCCTCTTCACAATTTTCAAATACAAATGTGTATTTCATAAATACAAAACTTATCAATTGCTGAGTATATGTTTACTCATCTAAGACCATAGAGACAGACTACATGTTTGATCAGTTCTAGAGAAATGTGATCATTCTTCATCTCACATTCAAAGTCAGTTGTCCAGTCTTACCACTGGCCTGGCTCCCTGCGCAGCCAGGCCAGTGCACTCTCAATGTCCAGTTTGTTGGGGCAGGTGTCCTCTTCTCCGACCATACAGCCCTCTATCTGGAGCCCTTCCTCCGGGCAGGGGTCTCTGGCAGTCCGTGGGTCCCTGGACACAACGGGCCCGGGCTGACTTAGAGGAGAAATCTCTGTCTAGTCAGGACCACTTCCATCATGATAGGCTTTAAGTTCTACAATCTGGGCTAAAAACCATTCAGTGTCCCTATAGAATCTATGTTTGGTCTAAGCTTCTCTCGGCTGTAGCAAGACACAGCATTGTCTGGAGAATTATTATTTTTCTGCTTCACTACTCTCACTTCATTGTGTCCTCTCTCATATCAGTGGTAGTTCTGCACTGGACTGGAAACTGAAGAGGTTCTCCTCTGTTTTCCTCCACCTCCTCTGTGGGACGTGGAGTGGCGTCAGTCATGTGTTAGTGTGATGCAGCAGGAGTGATGTCAGCTCTTTGCCGTTGTCTGAATGCCTGACCCGAGCTTGTTCACCATTTTGTGGTCTCTTTTTAACACACACTCCCCCTATGGAGGAGGAAGAGGGAGGAGGAGGAGGAAAAGGAGGAGGCACACACACATACAGACTCTGTCTTAGCTAGCAACCCCTACAAACAAAGCTTCAAATCCAGACTAAACTGACAAAAATTACTTTGACATTTTTGCATCTATATTTAGAATTACATTCACTACACTTTTAGATCACCAAAAAACATAGTCATCTCCGGACTAAAAAGTATATTTTTTATTGTGAGTAACATAAGGCAGATGTACTTTTGTTCAGATATGAGATGATCGACCATCCCACTCCTGACACATGTAGCCCGACCGGGACTGGAACCTGGGATACTGTTGACTGTCAGTCCAACACCTTTTACCCATTACACCGAGAGGCTCCAACCTCTTGATAAGGATGGTAGATGTTGTACTAATGTCACTACAATGTGAATGTGAGATAACCAGTGACATATTGTGTAAAATGAGGAACTAAGCTGTTACAAGTCACTGAACCACATTGAAATCCACCCCCATGCCCTCAAAATGAGTGGAGCGTGTTAGGCCACATGAGTTGCCAGCAACATTTGTTGCTTAACTCTGTTCTGGACTCTTACAGAACAAATAGAGGATATAACAAGATATAACAGTTTTACTGGATACAAGGGATTCTGTTTGATTAAACTAAAGCTGTGGTCCTGCACTGCTGAACAGGATCTGAGAGGACTGAAGAGTTTTATCGCCACCTTTTGGTCATTTCTTGCTTTACATGCAGGAAAAGAAAAGTTCTGGTTCCATTTTATTCAATGAACTACAACTTATAAAGGTTTTATATACACTATATATACAAAACTATGTTGACACCCCTTCAAACTAGTGGATTCAGCTATTTAAAATTGATAACACCATGCAATCTCCATAGACAAACATTGGCAGTAGAATGGCCTGTACTGAAGAGATCAGTGACTTTCAACGTGGCACCGTTATAGTATGCCACCATTCCAACGAGTCAGTTTGTCAAATTTCTGCCCTCTTAGAGCTGCCCCGGTCAACTGTAAGTTCTGTTATTGTGAAGTGGAAATGTCTAGAAACAACAACGGCTCAGCAGTGGTAGGCCACAGAACTGGACCGCCGAGTGCTGAGGCACGAAGCTCGTAAAAATCGTCTGTCCTTGGTTACAACTGCCTCTGGAAGAAACGTCAGCAAAAAAAGTGTTTTTTGGTAGCAAAATTAAGTGGGTTTCCATGGCCGAGCAGCCGCACACAAGCCTAAGATCACCATGTGCAATGCCAAGTGTCGGCTGGAGTGGTGTAAAGATTGTCGACATTGGACTCTGAAGCAGAGGAAACACGTTCTCTGGAGTGACGCTTCACCATCTGGCAGTCAGACGGCCGAATCTACCTGCCCGAATGATAGTACCAACTGTAAAATTTGGTGGAGGAGGAATAATGGTCTGGGGCTGTTTTTCATGGTTCGAGCTAGGCCCCTTAGTTCCAGTTAGGGTTGCAAAGGGTTGGAAACTTTCCTATAAATGTCCAGAATTTTCCCGGAAATTTTCCATGGGAGGTTAAGCCCTGGAATTTGGGGAATGTTGCTTAAATTCATCAAAAAAGTTAACAGTGAACCTTTTTTGTAGGATACACTTGTGGCATATTTTGGTTAAACTATCCCCAATTCAATGGAATTGCAATCCTCTGCATGCACAGTGCATTCTTCCATCACATGTACAGCTGATTCTCAAGCTCTTGCTCACTAATGAGAAGCTATTGAGCCCACTCAACTACACTGTCTGAGCCAAGGACTACATGCTTTCTGGTAAGTTTTGATTACAGTACTGGGTGGGGTGAATATATTTTATATGACATACATAATTTTTTGTTAACTAGTAAATAGTAGCCTACAGCAAAGTGTGTTTAAATCCTTTCTAACTTGCTTGAGCCTGCTAACTGAGGAGTGTTAATTCACCTGTTTCCATACATGTTTCATTTTAAAACATTTATCTTACAAAGGAGTTGTTTAATCTAACTGCTTTTTTCTCATCTTTACAGGAAAATGCCACGGGCACTATCTGATGTGTGGAGACATTTCACTGCAGCTAATGTAGAAGGAAAAGCTGCGTACATTTGCAAATACTGTGCCAAATCATGTGAAAAATGCAACAAAGATGCAGAATCATTTGGCCAAGTGCATAAAGTTCCCTCAGCGCTCACAACAAGCAACCTCTGACAAAAGTCCCTCTACTTCTATTCGAGGTGAAAATGATGAATCAGACACATTATCGATAGCAACAGCTTTTTGATAGCTTTTGACTCAATGGAGGAACGTAGTCAGAGAAATGCTGATGAATGTCTTACTCGAGCTGTGTATGCAACTGGTTCACCTCTGATGCTCACAGGCAATGTGTATTGGAAGAGATTTCTGAATGTTCTTCACCCAGCATGCACCCCACCAACCAGACATGCTTTATCTACTAATTTGCTGGATGCAGAGTTCAACAGAGTTCAAGTGAAGGTCCAGCAAATCATAGAGAAAGCTAAATGTATTGCAATCACCTCTGATGGGTGGTCGATTGTTCATGGGCAAGGAATAATTAACTACATAATCTCCACCCCTCAACCAGTATTCTACAAGAGCACAGACACAAGGGACAACAGACACACCAGTCTCTACATTGCAGATGAGCTGAAAGCAGTCATCAATGACCTTGGACCACAAGGTATTTGCACGGGTGACAGACAATGCTGTGAACATGAAGGCTGCTTGTAAAGTGGAGGAGTCCTACCCTCACATCACACCCATTGGCTGTGCTGCTCATGCATTGAATCTGCTCATCAAGGACATCATGGCACTGAAAACAAACACTCTACAAGAGAGCCAAGGAAATGGTTCGGAATGTGAAGGGGCATCAAGTTATAGCAGCAATCTACCTCACCAAGCAAAGTGAGAAGAATAAGAGCACCACATTGAAGCTGCCCAACAACACCTGTTGGAGTGGTGTTGTCATCACGTTTGACAGTCTCCTGGATGGGAAGGAGTCTCTCCAAGAAATGGCCATATGAACTGCCCCATCAAGAGGATCCTCCTGGATGATGTATTTTGGGAGAGAGTGGTAAGCAGCCTGAAACTCCTGAATCCTATAGCAGTAGCCATTGCACAGATTGAGGGAGGCAATGCCATCCTGTCTGATCTTCAGACCCTGCTTGCAGATGTAAGATAAGAAATCCGTACTGCCCTGCCCACTTCACTGTTGCTCCAAGCATAGGAAACTGCAGTTCTGAAATACATAAAAAAGCGTGAAGACTTCTGCCTGATGCCCATACATGTTGGACCCCAAGTATGCTGGTGTCACAAGAATTTCTATCTCAATGTTCTAAATGAACTATTTTATAACTCTATCTGTATCCTGAAGGTTGTAAGGCTTCAGTTTAATAATAATACAGACAGAGGCCCAGCTTGCAATGGTCAGTTCTTCATGAGGAGCCCCTCTTTTTATACCCAAACAAGTTCCTGCTATCTCATGTCACTCCCCTCAAAGACATCCTGTCCTGTTAACTCATCCACTCCCTTCCTGTTCACACCTACAAAAAACAGACCTCCTGTAGTAGCTACACTACAACTGCAGTCCTACCCAAACTCGACACCTTTTGTGATACTAATGTATTTCACACATTTCAGAGAGAAAACCCCCACCCTGCTTGATGGGGGCTGTAAATTCTTATGGTCTGACCAATCTCCTGTAAGCCTAACCGCTATCAGCCTATCAGCTTTCACAATGGTCTGTAGATCATTCCTCTTCTCTGTTGTTGTCTTAACTACATCCTGACTATTTTGCCAGATGGTAACATACTGACCTAGTCTTGACTTGTCTATGCACACACATTATTAGAATTATAATCTTATAACTCTAATACCTTTCACATATTACACAGTTTCAGGGTGGAATACTTTAGTCATTACTTTAAACATACAAATTCCTCTATCAGCTGGCAAGAGCATCCTGTCTGGTGCAGAGATCAACATGGCCTATGGTGTCATCACTACCGTGTCTCGCCACCTTGGCCTGGATGAGGGCAGTCTGGCGAAGTACACTTCCAAGCAAGGGTTTTGGGATGGAGATGCAATATGGCAGTCGTGCCAACATATCTCATCAGCCACCTGGTGAAAGGGACTTTGTGGATCTGAGGCTCTTTCCCCTGTTGTTTCCATCATCCTCCAAATCCCACCAACATCAGCCGCCTCAGAGCGCAACTGGTCCTTGTTTGGGAACACTCACACCAAAGCATGCAACAGGCTGACCAATACAAGGGTTGAAAAACTGGTGGCCATCCGTGCAAATTTGAGGCTTTTTGAGCCTGACAACGAGCCATCCTCAACAAGGTTGGAAAGTGACAATGAAGATGAGGCCTCAGAGTCTAATGTTCAAGAGGTGGACATTGAGGAGGTCCAGGGAGAAGACATGGAAGCCTGAGAGGAAGACAACCATCATTTTACAGATGTATGTTGAAAACGTTTTTGGGAGATGCGATTGATCATTGGGATCATTCAATATTCCCTTTTTTTTTTTTGTTCAATGAAATCATCCCATGTGAAGAGTCAACTCATTTAAATAAAGTTCAATTCGTAACTAAATAGTTTTTTATTTCTATTGGAAGGATTTAATCATTTGCAATTATTTCTACTTATGTTAAGGTAAAAGGTTTATGTTTCTGTCTCCATATGATATGGTAAATACACTAATTAAGGGAACACTTAAACAACACAATGTAACTCCAAGTCAATCACACTTCTGTGAAATCAAACTGTCCACTTAGGAAGCAACACTGATTGACAATACATTTGACATGCTGTTGTGCAAATGGTAGACAACAGGTGGAAACTATAGGCAATTAGCAAGACACCCCCAATAAAGGAGTGGTTCTGCAGGTGGTGACCACAGACCACTTCTCAGTTCCTATGCTTCCTGGCTGATGTTTTGGTCACTTTTGAATGCTGGCGGTGCTTTCACTCTAGTGGTAGCATGAGACGGAGTCTACAACCCACACAAGTGGCTCAGGTAGTGCAGCTCATCCAGGATGGCACATCAATGCGAGCTGTGGCAAGAAGGTTTGCTGTGTCTGTCAGCGTAGTGTCCAGAGCATGGAGGCGCTACCAGGAGACAGGCCAGTACATCAGGAGACGTGGAGGAGGCCGTAGGAGGGCAACAACCCAGCAGCAGGACCGCTACCTCCGCCTTTGTGCTAGGAGGAGCAGGAGGAGCACTGCCAGAGCCCTGCAAAATGACCTCCAGCAGGCCACAAATGTGCATGTGTCTGCTCAAACGGTCAGAAACAGACTCCATGAGGGTGGTATGAGGGCCCGACGTCCACAGGTGGGGGTTGTTCTTACAGCCCAACACCGTGCAGGACGTTTGGCATTTGCCAGAGAACACCAAGATTGGCAAATTCGCCACTGGAGCCCTGTGCTCTTCACAGATGAAAGCAGGTTCACACTGAGCACATGTGACAGACGTGACAGAGTCTGGAGACGCCATGGAGAACGTTCTGCTGCCTGCAACATCCTCCAGCATGACCGGTTTGGCAGTGGGTCAGTAATGGTGTGGGGTGGCATTTCTTTGGGGGGCCGCACAGCCCTCCATGTGCTCGCCAGAGGTAGCCTGACTGCCATTAGGTACCGAGATGAGATCCTCAGACCCCTTGTGAGACCATATGCTGGTGCGGTTGGCCCTGGGTTCCTCCTAATGCAAGACAATGCTAGACCTCATGTGGCTGGAGTGTGTCAGCAGTTCCTGCAAGAGGAAGGCATTGATGCTATGGACTGGCCCGCCCGTTCCCCAGACCTGAATCCAATTGAGCACATCTGGGACATCATGTCTCGCTCCATCCACCAACGCCACATTGCACCACAGACTGTCCAGGAGTTGGCGGATGCTTTAGTCCAGGTCTGGGAGGAGATCCCTCAGGAGACCATCCGCCACCTCATCAGGAGCATGCCCAGGCGTTGTAGGGAGGTCATACAGGCACGTGGAGGCCACAAACACTACTGAGCCTCATTTTGACTTGTTTTAAGGACATTACATCAAGGTTGTATCAACCTGTAGTGTGGTTTTCCACTTTAATTTTGAGTGTGACTCCAAATCCAGACCTCCATGGGTTGATAAATTTGATTTCCATTGATAATTTTTGTGTGATTTTGTTGTCAGCACATTCAACTATGTAAAGAAAAAATTATTTAATAAGATTATTTCATTCATTCAGATCTAGGATGTGTTATTTTAGTATTTCCTTTATTTTTTTGAGCAGTGTATATCCAATGCAAAAAACATCTACATTTAAATGGTATTAATATTAATTCCCATATATTCCCGTTAATTCCCATATATTCCCGTTACTTCCCACAGAAAGTTTCCACCTCTAAATATTCCCCAAAATGTGTAACCCTAGTTCCATTAAAGGGAAATCTTAACGCTAAAGTATAAAATTACATTCTAGACGATTCTGTGCTTCTAACTTTGTGGAAACAGTTTGGGGAAGACCCTTTCCTGTTTCAGCATGACTGTTACGGTAACAGGTATCCTGTGTGTGTATTTGTTTTCTTTCCTTCACAGGTGTCACTCATCAGCAATCACCAATCAGTCCCAATCAGAAGACACACCTGCTTCTTTTCCCTTACCCAATCACATCCCCTTTCCCTTGGTTTAAAAACCCCACAGTTGTCTCTCTCAAGAGCTCTCTTCATAGCTCTCTATCTGTAAGGATTTGCTGAAAAGCAGTTGCTGTTAGTTTGTTTGTGCGCTCTATCTCTCTTTTGTTTTTGCACCTAGTTCTCACATTAGCTGTTGTCATGTGAGTATGTATTGCTGTGTTGTTTGTCTGTTTCTTGGTGGTAAAAGGGGATAACCAGACAAGTTGCCCATGGGCATACATTACCCGTAGGAAACCCTTTGTCTAAATACATGAGTTAGAACTGGGCGGACCACCCACTGTATTTAATTGGTTAGTTAGTTAGCTGTTCGTGACGCAGGTAGACTAGCTTAGGGGTTTTTGAATATTTATTATTTCTTTCCTTGGGTCCAGCTCAGCCCCTTCCCACACACCATTACCGTGTGTTTGGAATAAACCAGTAGTGTTTGACGGTAGATTTAGGTTGTCTGTGTTTTATTTTTGTTCTCACTGTTACTTTTTCACTGGGATGATTTGCATGAGATATGTTACGGGTCTCGTTTCCATCCCCCCTAGACTACGGGGCAAAAGGGATTCGTAACAATGACAATGCCCCCGTGCACAAAGCGAGGTCCATACAGAAATCGGTGTGGAAGAACACCTCTGGGATGCATTGGAACGCCGAATGCGAGCCAGGCCTAATTGCCCAACATCAGTGTCCGACCTCACTAATGCTCTCGTGGCTGAATGGAAGCAAGTCCCCCCAGCAATGTTCCAACATCTAGTGTAAAGCCTTCTCAGAAGAGTGGAGGCTGCTATGGCTGCAAAGGGGGACCAACTCCATATTAATGCCCATGATTTTGGAATGAGATGTTCGACGAGCAGGTGTCCACATACTTTTGGTCATGTAGTGTATCATACCAATAACAGGAGAGGTTAGCATGTTTTGATCTTTGACCATCTGTAACTTCCTCACTCCTCATTATTAATTCAGGATTATCTGTAGTCATGATAACAACCTAATAAAAGTGACTCCATTTTTTTACCATTCAATTCTATTGGGCACAAAATAATCAGGCCACGACCAGAACGAACTGCAAATGCATCCAACAAATTTGTAGCGTCACAAGCTTGATGTAGTCATTGCGTGCTAGGATTATGGGACCTTTTTGAGAAAAAGATGTATTAATTGTTACACAACTTGTTCTCTGAGCAATTGTATTAGTATAAAAAAAAAAATGTTTTGCATACAATATAGCTCAGAATATGAATTATTTATTTTAAACAGTCGTTATTGCTCATCTGTATCAAGGGTTTCAATAATTTCAGACCCCACAGTATATACAGAAGCTTAGCAAGGATTTATGTTCAGAGAGGTCTCTGGAAACCTTCATGGTTTTCAGGTTTGGTGTCCAGAGACCTCTCTGGAATTCTCTATGTTCAGTTTGGGATTGGTCCCCAATTAGAGGCAGCTGCGCTGCATTGCCTCTAATTGGGGAGCCTATTTAAGTATTAGTTATTCCCATCTGCATTGTGGGTTTTTGTGTGTTCCTTTTGTTCACGCCGGTTCATGGTCGCTGTCTCGCCTTTTGTTGGTTTTGGGATTTTTACTAAATAAAAGGAATGTATTCGCACCACAGTTCTGCGCTTCGGGTCCTGTCTAACTGCGATCGTGACAGAAAAACCCACCACACCAGGATGGAGGAAAGGGAGCCTCAGCAGGAGAGACGAAGAGAGCGACGTCGTTGGGGTCCGAGACAACGAACGGCCCAGAGGCCAAGTACATTTTTTGGGGGTGGTCTGGCAGGGGTGAGGACGTACCGAGACCAGCATCCACATGGGGTCTGGCAGAGACAGAGACGACTGGGGGTCGGAGTCAGAGGAAGAAAGGGAATATCTAAGGGAGATATTTCTGGGAATAGTGGAGCAATGCCGGCAGCTTTGGGAGGAGGACGAAGGTGACAAGGCGGAGCTGGAGGGTATGGTGCCCGACGTGGGCATCCCCAGTCAGGGTCATAGAATACCAGCCTCTCGCGCAGGACCTCCAGTTCCTACCTTGAATCCGGTACTGTACCTGATCTCCAGTGCGCAGCACTAGTCCAGCCCGTCCAGTGACAGCCTACCGTTCGATGTCTCCAGTGCCGGCACCACACATCAGACCTCCGGTATACCTTCCCAGCCCGGTAAGCCCTGTGCCGGCTCCCCACACCCAACCTCCAGTTCCTAGCCCGGTAGTGCCGGTGCCTGTCCCCAGCCCGGTAGCGCCAGTGCCGGTTGCTAGCCCGGTAGCGCCAGTCAGTCCTTTCCTCTATTCCATGACCCGGTTGCCATATGTAGGAGAGTGTCAATTCGTTAATATGTGTACGGAGGAGTCTGCTCTTCTCCTTGATTGTCTCCTTCGGCCAAAGAAGAGCAAGAGTATCCTCCTGGAGGCAAACGGGGAAGTGTTTTAAAATCTGCCAGTTGTTGTTTTCTCGAAGACGAAGAAAAGCATGCACACATTTAAAAAAACTATACACTACTTATCCTTTTATCTATAAAATGTCTTGTACAACTGGCCCACCAAGTTGACTGGGAGATTTAATTTTTTATTATTGGACATAAAAGACTAAAAACACCAGCAAATCATCTCCAAGTGATTTAAATTTTGGAAATCTGTTCCAAAGTATTCCCACGCATAATAGAGAGATATACACGCTATACACTTTATTAGGTACATCTAGTGCCGGGTCGGACCCCCCTTTGCCTCTAGAACATCCTGAATTCTTCAGGGCATGGATTCTACAAGTTGTGGTGTGCAAATGTTGCTCAATTGGTATCAAGGGACCTAACATGTCCCATGAAAACATTCCTCACACCATTACACCACCGCGACCAGCCTGTACAGTTGACACCAGGTAGGATGGTGCCATCCTGACTCAGCATGACGCAAAGCTGAGATTCGTAATGTTTTTCCACTCCTCAATTATCTAGTGTTGGTGATCGGGTGCCCATTTGAGGGGCTTCTTCCTGTTTTTAGCTGATAGGTGTGGAACCTGGTGTGGTCGTCTGCTGCAATAGCCCATCCGTGACAAGGACCGACGAGTTCTGCATTCCAAGATGGCGTACTGCACTGTTATTTGCCTGTTCGTGGCCTGCCTGTTAGCTTTCACAATTCTTGCCATTCTCCATCAACCTCTCTCATCAATGATTTTGCCCACAGAACTGCCGCTGACTGGATGTTATTTGTTTGTTGCACCATTCTTCTAAACCCTAGACACTGTAGTGCATAAAACGCCCAGGAGGATGAGTGGGTGTATAACGCCAACGTCTGGCAACCCACAACTTTAGCATTTTAGCTAATTAGCAACGTTTCAACTACTTGCTACTTTATTACTAACTACTTAGCATGTTAGCTAACCCTTCCCTGAACTCTAACCCGTAAACGTAACCCTTTAAGCTAACCCTTCCCCTATACTTAACCCTTTAAACTAACTCATAACCTTAACCCTGACACTTAACCCATAGCCTAGCTACCTAACGTTAGCCACAACAAATGTGAATTCGTAAAATACCATACGTTTTTGCAAATTCGTAACATATTGTCTGTTTGCAAATTTGTAACATTGTACGTTTTGCAAATTGAAAACCTTTCATACGAAATGTAATTCGTAACATAACATTCATATATCATCCACAAATTAATACATACCATAATACCATACGAAACATAACATATCATACTAAATGGAGTGTTTCGGATATACAGTACAAGTCAAAAGTTTGGACACACCTACTCATTCAAGGGTTTTTATTTATTTTGACTATTTTCTACATTGTAGAATAATTAAGTACTGTGCACATAGTATACAAAATGCTATGAGACCAGGTTGCAGACGGCGAAGTAAACAGTAGACATGGAATGATCTCAGCTAGACTGGAGAAACTATTTTCGTGAAAGGGGTGCTGTACCTAATAAACTGGTGTGTATTTTATCATATACAAATGTAAGCAAGGTTTGAAATTATTTTGTTTTTGTCAAATAGTATATCTGTTTAGCCTTCTTGCAGTAAATTTGTAGTCTACAATAATTTTTAATTATTTTCAGGCCCCCTATCGATCCGCTCAAGAACAAATCAGCCTGCGGCTGTATCTATACTGAACAAAAATGCAACATGCAACAATGTCAACAATTTTACTGAGTTAGAGTTCACATAAGGAAATCAGTCAATTGAAATGAATTCATCAGGCCCTAATCTATGGATTTCACATGACTGGGCAGGGGCGCAGCCATGGGTGGGCCTGGGAGGGCATAGGCCCATCCACTGGGGAGCCAGGCCCACAAAAGGGCTTTATTACAGACAGAAATACTCCCCAGTTTCATCAGGTGTCTGGGTGGCTGGTCTCAGATGATCCTGCAGGTAAAGATACTGTATGTGGAGGTCCTGGGCTGCAGTGGTTACATGTGGTCTGGTGGGATGTACTGCCAAATTCTCTAAATCGATGTTGGAGGTGGCTTATGGTAGAGAAATTAACATTTAATTATCTGGCCACAGCTCTGGTGGACATTCCTGCAGCCAGCATGCCAATTGCATGTTCCCTCAACTTGACACATCTGTGGCATTGTGTTGTGACAAAAAGGCACGTTTTAGTGGCCTTTTATTGTCCCCAGGACAAGGTGCACCTGTGTAATGATCATGCTGTATAATCAGCTTCTAGATATGCCACCTGTCAGGTGGAGGGAATGTCTTGGCAAATGACAAATACTCACTAACAGGGATGTAAAGAAATGTGTGCACAAAAAATGAGTGAAATACGTTTTTTGTGCATATGCAACATTTCTGGGATATTTTATATCAGCTCATGAAACATGGGACCAACACTTTAAATTTGTTTATGAAGACTATGTGTTATATCAAGCCTTTCTAAATTGTAGTTCGTTTATCCGATGATAATTAAGTCTCATAACCGGCGGCAGGCCTATGGTAAATGCGACCAACATGCAAAAGCTGAGAATTCGGTAGTAATCAATATGGTTCTTCATGTTAAACTTGGGCGGCCTACATTCTTATAGATTAGAAGCAAACTACCCACCCCTATTTCCTACTTTTCGAAACAGAAGATCTCTTATTCAAATTCCTACCCTCTCCCTGAATGAGAAACGTTTGCCTAAAGGTGCTGCTGCAAGCGGCTACACTTGCACACGGTGCGTGGTCACAAGGCTTCAAGTACTAATACTGCTTACATAGTCACTCAAATAATATTTGAAGATGCATGGAACTTGTTCTCTTTTATGAGAGAAGATATATGTAGATGATAATACTATACATATTCCTATATGCTTTACATTAGTCTTATTATTGATGGGTTTTTTTCGTACATTTTTATTTTGTCTTTGTTTTTATCTCTCCGTCTAAATATATTGGCTAGGGGTTAATAGTTTAACCAGTTTTATATTGTTTATTGTCGTCCCTGAAGCGCTCAATCATGTTCAGAAAGGATCCAGAGAAAACGCAACTGGTCACTGAGAAAGGCGCCATGTATAGCATCACCATGGGAAGGTAAAGAAGCCCGTTTATTTATTGTCTGAAAGTGTCCGTCTGTTGTTTCCAATGATGTAATCTACATTTTATGATATCTGAAAACAAAATTACATCGAAATATGACTGGTTAAGAGCGTCTGCTAAATTCAAATATGAACTGTAGCCTAAATATAAGTTGATAGACATATAAGTAAGGGTTATTTATTTGTATGTGTTTCTCCATTTCCACGGCAACTTGATGAGTTAGGACGATATGATTATTTGATTATGCTAATAAATGATTAGAGCTAGTTCTCACATTTTCATACGCAGTCACATTTATTCGAGTCTGTTTCATGTAACAGTTTGTTTTATATTGTTTACATACAGCAGATAGCCTTGAGTTCACTTTATTAGACGGTATCTGTAGTCAAGCTCAGCCTGGGCTCCTGCTAGGCTATATCCTACAATATTGTACACACGGGTCTGGTTCTGGGCTGGCTGGAGTGTTGCGCAAACTTGGGGGTTCGAGACCACTTGTGAAACGTGTGATGTTGTCAAATAAAATGTGGAAAATGTCATTGGTGTACGAGGAAGGTGTTGAGCGCCCATGGTGAGTTTCGTTGACATGTTATTTGAATTGGTATTTTTAATTGATATAACCTTAGATAGCCTAATACCCCCACTCCAGTCATGCGTCAAAACAACTTTTTGCGCACGGGTTCTAATTCTGGGTTTGCAATTGCCCCGCAGTAAGGATGGTAGGAGCTCAGCTGAGACAACTCACGTGTCTCACTCCACCAGTGCCCGTTTATCGTGGCAATAACGTACTGTCAGTTCACGGTCCTTCTGTCTCGGATGTGAAACTTAACTTAGACCTAACCGTCATGCTAAAGTGTGCGGATGTGGTGTTAACGCTCTCTCGCAGTGTTGGGGGAGCTACTCTGAAAATAAAGTTGACCAATTACTTACCACTGGCAGGAGTTAAGCGACACTAAAGCTACCCTTAAGGCCAGGCAACACAGGCAAACATTGTGATTTTGCTTCCATCAATACATTTTCAGATTTTGGGGATATGTTGCTACTATAACTTCCCTACTTTCATAAAACGTCAAAATAAATCGTCAATAATGTATATAAATACTTGATTTGTATCATTTTATCCCAACTCCATCAACTGCACCTAGCATACATTTCGTCCTTGTTAGCATGTTTCATGTAGATATTCAACCACTGTTTTTAAAACTCCATGTTGAATCATATATCATTCAAAGATTGTTTTCCGGAGCATCCTTTGTAGACGCAGTGCTTCAAACTGAAAGATTAGTAATTTCCTGATATCCGATTGGCTACTGGGGTATAAAGACCCTTTCTGGCAACCTGATTGGTTAAAATGCCTTACGTGTCGCGTAGCACTTGTTTGAAAATATCTCCCGCAAAGAATATACGTAAAGTGAGACAAAATGAGCAAATCTCGAAGAATATAGCAACAGCATATGAATACGATCTCATTTAGCCAATGCGAGAAAAGCATTGAATGAATGAAAAAATGAGCCTGATCAGCCGTGGCAGTACAGCTGGAGGAGGAAGAGGAGGTAGCTCGCAGCAGCCAACAGTGGCTTTTATTCCACATGTCACAAATAAAACAACTTGCACATGATTTAATTTGCCCTAAGTGTCTACACACTGGAATGAAAATCACCAACCAAGGATTCTGTAATTCTGTCATGATAGAATGTGCACACTGTGAAGGTGATCTTGATGCATGTAGGAGGAGTGTTTACACCAGGCTGCAGGAGTGTTCCAGGGGAGATGTGACACTTCCTCCAGGCTGCAGGAGTGTTCCAGGGGAGATGAGGCATTTGACATAAATGTGTGGATGGTTCTTCTAGCCCACGAACTTGGACTTGGGATTCCTTCCTTGTCTCAGCTCATATCAGAGACATGACAGGAGAGTGGCAGGTAAATAAAAGAGAGTAGCCCATTACTGTCAGGTGACTTGCTGTGTAAAAAATGTATTTATTTAATTGCTCCAGCAAATGTATTCAAAGTGAATAAACAGAGAGACATAACTATATAACATAACTATACAATCAGAATGTCACATAGTCCTACAGTGTCATATGGCTGTAGCCTGCTGTAATGACTGAGAAATTAGCTTTACATAAGGTAAATACATGCTGATATGCTGATATCAACAGACGAAATCCCTAATCACGGTAGATGCTCGTCATCTTGGTGCTGAACCCTAGAAAATAGTGAAGATCCACCCAGTCACAAAAACCATGGAGGCCATACATTTTTTAATCGAGATGTTGCACAGAAAATGGTACCTCTATATCATAGGATGTCAAATGATAACCTCCTCAAAAGAATGCAGCACGGAGGAACCCAGAATGCAAATGAATGTCGGAACTCTCTAATATGGTTGCGGTGTCCCAAAATGATCTTTGTGGGCAAAAGCCGCATTGACGGTATGGCAGTAGCAGCGTTCAATGAGGGGGCCACTGCTATATCAAATGTGATGGACAAATTGTGGCTTGACAGCACTTTGGTGACACTAATCAGAGAGGAGGATGCAAGGCGTGTTTTGAGAGCTGATGCCAAGCGTAGGCGCAGGTCCCATGACAACGTCAAGAAAGTAAAGCTGCACCAGCAACATCTCAAAGAGGGCCTTACATACGGGGCAGCCATAGCTGATTAATGTTCTGCACATTTCAACAGCCATACAAAATCCTCTTGTATGTGACAAATTGAGCAAAGTGGTTTGAGAATTTGCCCAACAGACCAGTATTCAAAGCACATGCTCTATTGCTTGAAACAAATGTATTAAACATGCAAATGTATTTGCAAAAGGTATATTTGATGTTTATTTGTCTGGTTTATAAGTGATATATGAATAAGAGTTTAATTCATGTGACATAAATGGTCATATTTATGGAAAGTACATTGACAAGTGCAAGAACGGATTTCTCTGGAGTCAGATGTTAACAGAATGTGTAATTTGGCCTATCAACACAAAAACTGTTTCAAGTGAGAATTAGGCAGGTCTGTTGCCGAAAAAGAAAGGAAATTGCCTACTTCAACCATTTGTTAGTGTGCAGTTCCAGTAGTTAGCTACATTGGTACATGAGTAATTAACTACCACCAAGGCACAACATGCATTTAAATGACTAGTTGAACTACATATAGCTCACTACTCCCCAACACTGCTCTCCCATCACATCCATTATCTGGTCCCTGGTTGGGGATTTTAAAGGAAAGATAGCCCTGGAGCTACAAGGTTGAACAAACAGAGACACATCAGTTAGTCTAACAGATGAAACTGGTTCAGTGTTCAGTGCATGACCCCAACGTACCAATGTATGACTCTCATAAGGGCCCTAGCTATGGATATAACCCAAACAATGTAAATGATCAACATTGGAGCTGATAAGGGCTCCTACCAACCTGGTTTTCGTGTGGGGTTTCCTTTCATGTACCAAACAGGCTCTGAAATGGTGGTGGACTGTATATGCTGGTGACTGTATTTAGGTAGTATTCTCCCTGGGGTGTTGGAAAGAACACACTGTTGACAAGATGGGATCAACAGTTACATTTTATGGCAGACACAGTAAAAACACTTGAGGCACTGGGAATGCTACGACATGTAACCACAACATACAGTCGTGGCCAAAGGTTTTGAGAATGACACAAGTATCGGTCTCCACAAAGTTTGCTGCTTCAGTGTTCTTAGATCTTTATGTCAGTAGTTACTATTGTACACTGAAGTATAATTACAAGTATTCCATAAGTGTCAAAGGCTTTCATTGACAATGACATTCGGTTTATGCAAAGAGTCAATATTTGCAGTGTTGACCCTTCTTTTTCAAGACCTCTGCAATCCGCCCTGGCATGCTGTCAATTAACTTATGGGCCACATCCTGACTGATGGCAGGCCATTCTTGCATAATCAATGCTTGGAGTTTGTCAGAAGTTGTGGGTTTTTGTTTGTCCACCCGCCTCTTGAGGATCGACCACAAGTTCTCAATGGGATTAAGGTCTGGGGAGTTTCCTGGCCATGGACCCAAAATGTCAATGTTTTGTTTTGCAATCTTACCAGCAGCAATATCCTTGCCTGTGAAGCCCTTTTTGTGCAAAGCAATGATGACGGCACGTGTTTCCTTGCAGTTAACCATGGTTGACAGAGGAAGAAAAAATATTTCAAGCACCACCCTCCTTTTAAAACTTCCAGTCTGTTATTCTGACTCAATCAGCATGACAGAGTGATCTCCAGCCTTGTCCTCGTCAACACTCTCACCTGTGTTAACGAGACAATCACTGACATGATGGCAGCTGGTCCTTTTGTGGCAGGGCTGAAATGCAGTGGAAATGTTTTTTGGGGATTTTCATGGCAAAGAGGGACTTTGCAATTAATTGCAATTCATCTGATCACTCTTCATGACATTCTGGAGTATATGAAAATTGCCATCATCAACACTGAGGCAGCAAACTTTGTGGAGACCAATACTTGTGTCATTCTCAAAACTTTTGGCCACGACTGGACAACATTGTTACAGTTATAATGATGCTCAATAACTTAAGCATCACAGATAATGTAATTAACATCACAGATCATGTAATTAACATCACAGATCATGTAATTAACATCACAGATCATGTAATTAACATCACAGATCATCTAATTAACATCACAGATCATGTAATTAACATCACAGATCATGTAATTAACATCACATATCATGTAATTAACATCACAGATCATCTAATTAACATCACAGATCATGTAATTAACATCACAGATCATGTAATTAACATCACAGATCATGTAATTAACATCACAGATCATGTAATTAACATCACAGATGTAGAATTTTAAATGTTGAGAAAAAAAACACCTAAACCTACGCTGTTAATGTACAAACACTGGCATGTCTTCTCTCTGCCCCTTGGCAACATGTGTAGAATTGCAGGAAATTAGCTTTAAAACAGCAACATTTTCTCTCAGCCAAATGCACACCTAAGGTGGGTACTGCTCAAGAGGTGCTATCCTTTCTAACAAACTCTGCTCAGCTTCAGTCTTTCTCTCTTATTTCCATTCCCCCTCCTCCTCCTAATACTGTACTTGGACGATTTTCATGACATCCATCTCCCTTGTCTGGGCTTTCTGAGCACAACTCGAGAGGGACAGCGATTCTTACAGGATCTGTCTCAGTCTATTCTCTGCTTTTTGTTCCTCCTCCTCCTCCTCCTTCATGATGTTTCTTGTCTTCCCTCTCAGTCCCCTTTACACCCCCCTCTCCTCCTCCTTCTTGGATAATCCATATGTCTGTTGTCCCCCCCCCCCCCCCCCCACAGTGTGTCCACAGATGAGATAATGCAGATGGAGAAGGACAGCAACATCAAGCATTGCCATGACAACAGCCAGGCTACGGAGGACAGGGAGCGGGAGAAGCAGTTGGCCAGGAAGAGGCTTTACGTGGTCTCTGCTGTCTGCCTGGTCTTCATGATTGGAGAGATCCTGGGTGAGGGGTCAAATGACACATGACTAATGGCTAGCCTGTCGATTAGTTAGTCAGCGAGTCTATGTGTCTGTCAGTCAGTCAGCAGTCAGTTAGTTAGTTATCACTCACTCACTCACTCCTCTCTCTCTTTCTCTGTTTGTAGGTGGTTACTTTGCGGGGAGTCTGGCGGTGATGACAGACGCCGCCCACCTGCTGGTAGACTTCGCCAGCTTCATCATCAGCCTGGTGTCTCTGTGGCTCTCGTCCAGACCCGCCACGCGCACACTCAGCTACGGCTGGCATCGTGCAGGTGAGATCATCATCAGTATGGCCGTTATTCATCAACGTCATCCTCACCTTCATCTTCATCATGATCGTCATTTTCACCATTATATGCTCGTCCTCATCATCACTACCATCTTCATCAATAATCAATACTTGATGTATCCCAATATCATGATCCAGCGAGTGTTGAAAGCTACTATAAGCCGTCAATATTATACTTAATGTGTGTGCTTTATACTCTGACAAATAAGTAGAAGTGGAGTAATTTAATATGTTTATAGAATAGCATATCTAATGGTTGTTTTAGCGTTGTGATTGTGCATCATGGCCTTTGCAATAGGAGCCTGACAATTTAAACTTCAAAATCATATATATCAATTCCTTTTCAAGTGAATATTAATATTATAATATTTGTGCAATAGTACAATGGTTCACTTTTCAACTGGAGTTTTGTCAAACTTTTCCTGCAGCTCTTCACTGTAAAATATCTGTCCGTTATAGTCTCTGCCTTTTCCCTGATTAAAACATGATGTGATCTCTTTCTCTCCTCTCCTCTCCTGTGTGTGTGTGTGTGCTCTCCCTCTATCCTCTAGAGATCCTGGGCGCTCTCCTCTCGGTGGTGACCATCTGGCTGGTGACAGGTGTGCTGGTCTACCTGGCCGTGCAGCGCCTCATCAGCGATAATTACGAGATCGAGGGGACCATCATGCTCATCACCTCAGGCTGCGCTGTGCTGGCAAACATCATGTGAGTCCACCGACCTTAAAACGCAGCCCATTTTTCCCACCATTCCTGAACTGAAATGTTTGTAGAGAAACTATTAAATTCCATTAATGAATTGACTTCTAATTAATCTTCGGAATTGACGTGGTTCTGCCGTTACCATGACTAATGTAGTGTTTACAATTGATGACTACTGATGACACAAGCTGACGTGGATTGCCGTGGGTTTTAGTCCCTGTAAGTAGTATTTCCGGGTTGTTAACGGTTACCGCTTAGGACTTGATATTAGTGACTCACAGGTGAAAATCAAACCACAGTAGGTTACAGTTTATTTGGATAGTCTGTATTTTTATACTACCAACAAACTGTCTGTTAATAAGCAACTGCTTGCTAAGGTTACTGTTAGGGTTAGGTTTAGAATAATGGTTAGGGTAATGGTTAAGGTTTGGGTTAGGGCTAGGGTAAGGGTTAGAATAATGGTTAGGGTAATGGTTAAGGTTTGGGTAAGGGTTAGAATAATGGTTAGGGTAATGGTTAAGGTTTGGGTTAGGGCTAGGGTAAGGGTTAGAATAAAGGTTAGGGTTAGAGCTACGGTTAGGGTTAGTAGATACAGTAGTTAGTTGAAATGTTACTGATAGTTTAGATCAGTGGTTCCCAAACTTTTTATAGTCCCGTACCCCTTCAAAACATTCAACCTCCAGCTGCGTACCCCCTCTAGCTCCATGGTCAGCGCACTCTCAAATGTTGTTTTGTGCCACCATTGTAAGCCTGCCACACACACACTATACGATACATTTATTAAACATAAGAATGAGTGCGAGTTTGTCACGGCTCGTGGGAAGTGACAAAGAGGCCACAAATAATAATAATCTGTCAGAACCAGGACTTGAACTCAGGTCTCTGGTGTGAAAGTCAGACTCTCAATCCTTGAGCCACAGGAGGATGGTGAACCCAATAGTAAGACACACTTAGGAGAACTTGAAATGCAAAAAGTGGTTTAATAGAAGTTCAGGCAATAGTCCATAGCTGGAGCAAAAACAGCAAAAGGTAGTACTCAAAAAACAAAACCAGCCCTAAAGGGCATTCAAAACATTATTCCAAAGATACAAAAATTCTTAAAGCAAAAAACTCCAGAGGAAAAGTCCACAAAAATAAAGTTGAGAAGGGAATAATCCACAGACAAAAGAAAATACAATATCTCAAGAGTTAGAGAGCACTTACTCAGGCAACTGGCTTCAGGACAACTAAACACCAAGCAAAGACGCTATGAGACAGAGTCACTTAAATATACACAGCAGACGAGACACATGTGAACCTAATAACACTGATTACCAGCTGAGTAAGTGGGCATGAGGGTACCATGAGGACCTATAGAGGTCAAAACGCAAAATACTGACAATAATCAAACATTTTGCTCTTTATTTAGCCATCTTACATATACAACCTTATTTGTTCATAAAAAATGGTGAATAACTCACCACAGATTAATGAGAAGGGTGTGATTGAAAGGATGCACATAACTCTGCAATGTTGGGTTGTATTGGAGAGAGTCTCGGTCTTAAATAATTTTCCACACACAGTCTGTGCCTGTATTTAGTTTTCATGATAGTAAGGGCCGAGAATTCACTCTCACATAGGTACGTGGTTGCAAAGGGCATCAGTGTCTTAACAGCGTGATTTGCCAAGGCAGGATACTCTGAGCGCAGCCCAATCCAGAAATCTGGCAGTGGCTTCCGATTAAATTCCATTTTCACAGAACCGCTTGTTGCAATTTTGATGAGGCGCTCTTGTTCAGATATCGGTAAGTGGACTGGAGGCAGGGCATGAAAGGGATAACGAATTCAGTTGTTTGTGTCGTCCGTTTCAGGAAAGTACCTGCGTAATTGCGCACCCAGCTCACTCAGGTGCTTCGCTATTGTCCGTAAGATGGAAAGACCTGTGTGTTGTCCTTGTTAATGCAGACAGAGAAGAGCTCCAACTTCTTAATCATAGCCTCAATTTTGTCCCGCACATTGAACATAGTTGCGGAGAGTCCCTGTAATCCTAGATTCAGATCATTCAGGCGAGAAAAAATATAAACCAGATAGGCCAGTCGTGTGAGAAACTCATCATGATGCAAGCCTCCAGACAAGTGAAAATTATGGTCAGTAAAGAAAACTTTATGCTCGTCTCTCAATTAAAAAAAAAACGTGCCAATACTTTGCCCCTTGATAACCTGCGCACTTCTGTATGTTGTAAAAGCGTTACATGGTTGGTGCCCATATCATTGCATAATGCAGAAAATACACAAGAGCTCAGGGGCCTTGCTTTAACAAAGTTAACCATTTTCACTGTAGTGTCCAAACGTCTTTCAAGCTGTCAGGCATTCCCTTGGCAGCAATAGCCTCTCGGTGGATGCTGCAGTGTACCCAAGTGGCATCGGGAGCATCTGCTTGCACACGCATTACCATTCCACTATGTCTCCCTGTCATGGCATCAGTACATATACCAACACATCTTGATCACCAAAGTCCATTTGAAGTCACAAAGCTGTCCAGTACTTTAAAAATATCCTCTCCTGTTGTCCTGGTTTCCAATGGTTTGCAAAAGAAGATGTCTTCCTTAATTGACCCCCCATAAATGTAACAGACATATACCAGGAGCTGTGCCAGGCCTGCCACATCTGTTGACTCAAAAGTCGCTGGCTTGTATGCGAAGCAGTAATTGTTTCAAAACATATCCTGCCATGTCACTGATGCGTCGTGAAACAGTGTTGTTTGATGAAGGCATTGTCTGTATAGTTTTTTGGGCCTTTCCACCCAGCATTGTCCCAGCCATATCCACGGCAGCAGGAAAATTTAAATCCACCACAATAGTATGGGGCTTGCCGCTCAAAAAACTCCTGTGGCTTATTTTTCAAATTGGCATGTTTAGTTTCTAAACGTCTGTGCAAGAGTGAAGGTTTCATCGAATTGTGAGATGCACATATAACACACTGTGGCTGAGGAAAGGCACTACTCCCAATATAAGTGAACCCCAAATCAATGTAGTTTTCATCATATTTGCGCCTCGTCGATGGTCCCTGTCTGTTGTTCGGTGCTTTCCCGGGTAAGGGGGCAGTAGCTCTTCGGCTGCATCAAATTCACAACTGTCAGTGTCCATGCTAGCTGGGCTAGCAACAAATATAGAATTACTGATGCTAGCATTGGATGTGCTCCTGGAAGCAGAACAACTTGTGTTGTCGACAGGTGCAGGTGCAGTACTGCTGGTAGTAGCAGTATTACCAGTAGAGCTGGTATGTGTGTCTATAGACGTGGGTCTTACTTATATTAACCATTTATCCATTTTTGAGCAAACGGAATGAGCAGCAGCTACGTTTGGCTACATACGGACCGCTAGTGGAATTCCTGCGAGAGAGTAACGGTTAATGTGATCGGATGTTAATTATTTGACTAGGCTTCCTGTAATTGACATTGTGCTGTTATTTCGCTGAACACTAGATGGTTTAATTAGATTTTTGACAGTGAAACGAGGCTACTTAATTGTATAGCCCTGTTGGAAAATCTAAATGGACTGTTTGAAAATCTGAATCAAGTTTTTATTTGGCGTACCCCCGACGACATTCCCCTTACGCGTACCCCAGTTTGGGAACAGCTGGTCTAGATAGTCTGTAGAGCATCTACAGATGGACTATCCAAATAGGGTTACCCAACAGTAGCAAGTAGATGTGACAGTAGCAAGGATATACAAGTATTGCCATGTAAACAGATATCTTCCACAGCATGAAGCATCAATGTTGCGGTAATGTATCCAGGTATAATGCTTTATAACTTGTTGTAAGCATATATTAACATTTATAATGCCTAATAACAAGGCTTTTTGATTTTTCTATGTCTTTCTAAATGTCCTGTGGGCAGTATGGCTTTCACCCTGCACCAGTCCGGGCATGGGCACAGCCACGGGGGCCTCAGTAGCGGGCATGGCCACAGCCACGGCAACAACGACAAGGGCAACCACGGTCACAGCCACAAGGTGGGTGATGGGCACGGGCACAGCCACAAAAGTAACCAGGAAAACCATTCCCATGGAAACGGCGACGTGGAGCAGCGCGACGTTCAGCAGCAGGAGTCAGCGGGGTCGCAACCTCAGGCCAACGCCAGTGTGCGTGCCGCCTTCGTGCACGTGTTGGGAGACCTGCTCCAGAGCATCAGTGTGCTGGTCAGTGCCGTCATCATCTTCTTCAAGGTCAGTGGTCAACTGGGGTGATGGGAGAGGTAGTGGTCAACTGGAGTGATGGGAGAGGTAGTGGTCAACTGGGGTCATATGGGAGGTAGTGGTCAACTGGGATCATGTGGCAGATAGTGGTCAACTGGGTTGATGTGGGAGGTAGTGGTCAACTGGGTTCATGTGGGAGGTAGTGGTCAACTGGAGTGATGGGAGAGGTAGTGGTCAACAGGGGTCATGTGGGAGGTAGTGGTCAACTGGAGTGATGGGAGAGGTAGTGGTCAACTGGGTTGATGTGGGAGGTTGTGGTCAACAGGGGTCATGTGGGAGGTAGTGGTCAACTGGGTTCATGTGGGAGGTAGTGGTCAACTGGGTTCATGTGGGAGGTAGTGGTCAACTGGGTTCATGTGGGAGGTAGTGGTCAACTGGAGTGATGGGAGAGGTAGTGGTCAACAGGGGTCATGTGGGAGGTAGTGGTCAACTGGAGTCATGTGGGAGGTAGTGGTCAACTGGAGTCATGTGGGAGGTAGTGGTCAACTGGGTTCAAAGTTTACAACGTAGGTGCACAGGTCGAGACAAATTAGAGTAAGGTGACATTAAATTCTGCCTTGCACACTCTTGCCTGCATCTAGCTAATCTAGGGTGTAATCATTAGTCCAACAGTTGCAAATTAGAGTTTCTATTGGACAAATTCAGGTATGTATTATACCTGTTTCGTTCCGTTTGCATCCATTTAAGTTAAATGTTTAAATGTTTTTCAACAGAATCGGCGGAATGATTACACCCCTGATCACACGCAAACACATTTTAACTTTCATAGCAGCCACATGCAAACAGCACTATCATTTTGCTCGTTGTATAATTCCTTCTCGCTCTCTCCTCCTCTCACCTTTTCCCTTCTCTTGTGGACTTCAGCTGTCTGTGACCAGGCGAAAAAACCTTTCCAAGCCAAACCATCATATCATAACCGTTAACCACAACACACAGCTTACATCGTTGTCACCATATTAGCTAACGTCATAGTCAACATAGCTATTAGAACTAACGCGTTAGTAAACCGGCTATAATCACGCTAGCTAGTACAGTCAGCAAGCAGTTTAGCAGATACACTGGTGGGCCACAGTGGCAATAATAATACAACCAAAAGCTTACCTTGACTTGGAAGAGTTCCAGTGTTGGATAGCCGTAGCCAGCTTGCTAACATAGCATCCCTCTCTGTTTGAGTTGGCTAAACTAGCTAGCTGCATTCGCTAGTTAAGTGAAAGTGAAAAAATACAACTAAATACCTCTATCTTGCTTCTCCTTCATTTTAAAATAAATACATTTGTTAAAAACTGTTGCTCAAAACATTTTATGTAGTGCTAGCTAGCTGAAACTTGTTTTCAGTACGAGATTGTGTTGACACACTCTCCATGGCTTTCGTAAGATGTCATTTTGATCTGGTCAATTAGATAGTTCAATACTCATTGCATTAGAATGAAACACAGTAGTGGCCCAAATATTGCCATGACAATATTAGGTTGTTAGTCTAATTTCATAGATTAAGTTAAAAGTCCTTCTGCATAAATACTATTTTAAACTCTCAGCAAAACACAATGAGATTTAAATCAAGCAGTAATTGATGGAAGACGCATATACTGTAACTACTATTTCTAGTTAGCTACAATTTATTATAAATTGTTGACTTTATCCACTTTTTATTAGCTTGCCCAAACAATAATGAACCGCTCTGTTACAGTAGTTTACGGTTAATTTCACAGTAAGCCCAGTGTGACTTTTAGACTCTTCCTCCTTTTATTTCCTGTGTGTGATAATCTCTCACAATCCTCATGTGCTGAGCATGCACCGCCGTAAGCACTGAAATCTACTGGGTCATGTTCTCAAATGTAACTCCAATACTAGAGCATTGTCTTTTTTTTAATTGATATTGCTATGAGGCAATTCTCAATAAAATATCCCTTTTATTATTCTGTACAAGCACAAACCTATACGTGTTTCTAATGTGACATAAGGATGTCATAGATTTCCTCAAGTATGTCTTTTGACTAAAGTTAAATATATTGGGGGGAAAATTTGTAAATATAATGTAATGATTATGGTCCTTACCATCTCTTTCTCTGTTTCCCACAGCCCGAGTATAAGATAGCTGACCCCATCTGTACGTTCCTGTTTTCCATATTTGTCCTGGGAACCACCATCACCATTATGAGAGACATCCTGATAGTCTTAATGGAAGGTAAAACAGGGAATTCCCTCAAACATCCCTGTTTCGGGATTATGTCAAAGTGGCCGTCTTACTGTAGACTAAGAATGACTTATATTGACGACAGCCATGAGGATATGTTTGAGTTGATGATTGTAACATGTCTAAAAGGACCTAAGTTGTCTACCTTTTGTGTCCAGTCCCTCTGTGGGTGTACGTGTAATGAAATCCATATCTCTCTCACTCCCTCTTTCCCTTCCGCTCTCCCTCACTATCTCTTCCCAGGTACCCCAGCTGGAGTGAAGCATGGTGAGGTGAGGGATAAGCTGCTGGCAGTGAAGGGGGTAAAGTCTGTCCATAGCCTCCATATCTGGGCCCTGACTATGAACCAGACTGTGCTGTCAGCACACGTGGCTATAGGTGAGTGTAGCTGTACCAGGCTGTCAGTAATCTACTGTTGTGTTACAACTCCCATATATGATGATGATAATGATGCCGATAATGATGATAATGCCGATAATAATGACGATAATGATGGTAATGACGGTGATAATTATGGTAATGGTGATAATGACGATAATAACGACGATAATGATGGTAATGATGATGATGATAATGATGCCAATGACGATGCCAATGATGATGATAATGACGATAATAATGATGATGATGGTAATGATGATAATGACGATGATGATAATGACGGTGATAATGACGGTGATAATGATGACAATGATGGTGATAATAATGGTAATGATGATGATAATGGTGATGATAATGATGATAATGATGCTGATAATAATTATAATGATGACGATAATGATGTAATGGTGATGATAATAATGATGGTAATGATGGTAATGGTGATGATAATGATGATTATGGTGATAATGATGATGAAGACGATGGTAATGATGATGGTTACGACGATCATGATGATGATGATAATGATGTCTATTGTATCCATTACCATTTGTTTTTCAGAGTATAACACTTTCTCTGGAATTACCACTATCTGTGTGCACTGCATGTGACTTGACTTGATCAGACCATATTGACTTGCACAATTGTGATTTGGTCAGTGTCATTATACTTGCATTTCCCTCCACAGATGACTTAATGGATGCCCAGCCAGTCCTAAGGGAGATTACCCAAACCTGCTTCTCCAACTACAACTTCCATTCAGTCACCATACAGCTGGAACAACAGGCCGACCAGAAGCCTGGGTGTAGCCTGTGCGAGGACCCCAAAATGTAGCCTTCTGTTTAAGCCCATGGGAGAGACCAGGAGCCCAGAGGAATACGCTACCAAACCAGGATTTAGTTGTACCCTGGACACAGTGCTTGACTTGGCCAGGAACATACTGGAACTGAGTTAAAGCACCTCACATTTTCTACTGCTTGAGTTCCTGCACCTCTTAGAGAATATTGTCTTAAAATAATGTGGAATTCCTGCACCTTAATATATACAGCACCCAAAATAGAATAGAATAGAATACAACTTTATTGTCCATGTGTTACAGCAAACAACGTGCAGTGCAGCCCCCCTAGATGAGTACCGCCACCTATTTCAGCCCACTTCAAGCACTGCTTTTGGCTGATCTATCATGGATATTGGACCAGAGGGGTAATACTACAAAGCAGGATCAATGAGTTAGCCAGCTAACTTGCCTAAATATTCTGAAATAACTTTTAGTTTATATAACAAATTTCCTGCAATTCTGAGTGGAAAGAAATGTCTGCAGTTTTGAATATGATATCTGATTAAAAGTGACTAACAAAATCAATGAGGACCCCCCCGGCGGTAATTCGACCATGATTACTACTTAGATAAATGGCTAGACTAACTTACCAATCCCAAAAAAATTGAGCTGACATTGAGTGACTGTCAGTGACTGACATAAACAAGAAAATGTGTCCAACCAAATGTCTAAATTGCACCTTGTGTATTCTAGTATTTTAACTCTCACACAGTAAGTTGAGACCCCCCCCTCCATCCCTGGTCTAATTGACTCAACAACCAAAAACACATATCTAAGTTTCTTAATGAACCAGAAAATCAGTAGTTATTTTGGGTTGTCTATCGAAGAAAGCTGGCTAACTCATTTATCCTGCTTTGAAGTTTCGCCCTTTGTTGTGTGGTTAGTTGTTTATTCCTGAAAACAGAGGTGGTTCTCAACAATCATGTTTGCCCTTTTGCCTTCTGCCGTAGCTCCTCACGAGCACAAGGGTTGCTCGGCAACAGGCGCACAGTGGATCCATTGTCTCTTTGCACACGTTGATACCTTTTAATAACAGTTTCCCTGTCCCCTCATTGATCAGCCAATCTGGTGCAGCTGTGGGCCGTCAATGCAGAGATCTGCCATCTTGGGTCTCAAAGGTCCCTTAGAGATACTGACCCAGTAGCATTTACACCCTTCCTTAAGGGACACTTCAAACAGACAATATTGTGCCCAATGGTCATGGACTGTCGGAAATCAGACCCTGACAATGTTTATTGATCAAATGTACCCAGGGGGAAGGTTTAGTGTCAGTCAGTGGAGGTCAGTGCCGTTTAAGATGAGGGAGGACGATTTTTTATTTATTTCTAGTACAGCATATTGGATGACTGTCATTCATATTCCATTCACCCACCTCAATGTAACAGCGGTAGGTTTAGGCTACTACATGATACTCACATTTTCTCTATACCCATCACGAGGTTGCTATAACTTACCTATGAATGAAAGTTTACAATGTATGTGAACACAAGTCGAGAGACAAATTTGAGGTGACAGACAGTGACATTAAATTCTGCCTTGCACACTCTTGCCTGCATCTAGCATTTCTTTTGGACAAATTCAGGTATGTTAATCCCCGTTTCATTCCGCTTGCTTCCGTTTAAGAAAGGTTTTTCAACAGAATCGGCGGAATCTTTCAGTGTGAAGAGTTCCAGTGTTGTGTTGGAAAGAGATAGCCGCTAGCTAACATAGCGTCACTCTGTTTGAGTGGAGTGTTTCAGTAGGCTAAACTAGCTAGCTGCATTTGCTTGTTAAGTCAGTGAAAAAAAAAAAAACACTAAATATCTCGCTCTCTATTTCTCCCTTGATTCTCCTTCATTTTGGAAAAAATTAATTTGTTCACAACTGTTCAACTATTGTATTTCTCTCTCTTTGAGTCAACTGCTCACCACATGTTATACACTGCAGTGCTAGCTAGCTGTAGCTTATTTTTTCAGTACTAGATTCATTCTCTGATCCTTTGATTGGGTGAGTCAGTTCATGCTGCAAAAGCTCTGATAGGCTGGAGGACGTCCTCCGGAAGTTGTCCAAAAAGTTTAAGTCTATGGAAGGGGGTGAGAACCATGAGCCTCCTAGGTTTTGTATTGAAGTCAATGAACCCAGAGGAGGATGGAAGCTAGCTGTCTACCCTACCGAGGCTACTATAGACCTTCTTTGCAAAATTGTGTGTTTTAATCAGTTATTTGGTGACTTGTGATTATATTTAGTGAAGTTTTATCTAAAAAGGATAACTTTTTCAATGTTTTACAATATTCATTTTTATTAAATTCACTGAGGAGGATGGTCCTCCCCATTTGTACTGACAGTTATAAGGGGGGTATTTGTACTGACAGTTATAAGGGGGGTACGTGTACTGACAGTTATAAGGGGGGTATTTATACTGACAGTTATAAGGGGGGTATTTGTACTGACAGTTATAAGGGGGGTATGTGTACTGACAGTTATAAGGGGGGTATGTGTACTGACAGTTATAAGGGGGGTATTTGTACTGACAGTTATAAGGGGGGTATTTGTACTGACAGTTATAAGGGGGGTATTTGTACTGACAGTTATAAGGGGGGTATTTGTACTGACAGTTATAAGGGGGGTATTTGAAACTTGTAAAGAAGTAAACTAAGGAAGGGAAAGTCATGAAGTTTCCATTTTGTTTTTCAGGCCTTTGTTGTAGTTTTTTAAGGCTGTTAGTCTAACTTGTTTTGTTGTAGCATACCATTTCAGCTTGGCTATCACAAGCTCTCTAGAATGTGTGAGTAGATAAACTTTTAACCTATGGCTTTGCACTCCACTCTGTGGGCTGTGTGAGCGTGACTCGGCAGATTAGTGCAGTGTGTGCGTGCGTGCGTGTGTGTTTGTGTGTTTACCATCTGATTGATGGATTGTGTTTCCCTGAATCCAGCTGATCCCAGGCAGCATACCAGGTCCTGTGCACCCCGTCCTCTTTGCACCCTGCTCTACACACACACACACACACACACACACACTTTGCACACCACTCTACTCAGCTCACACACACACACACACACACACAAATACACACACACACAGAAAGCTAAGACCTTTATCCCACGGCTGCTGCTCTGGCAGTCACTGTAGGGATGTAATATGCATAGGAATGCACACGAGACAGAGGGTCACAGAACCATGCGGTTTAACCCGACTCCTATATTAAAAAGACACACTCTGTCCGTATCTCTCTCCCTGTCTGTACCTTGGTCCATTCTACCCTTTAATACTCTTCAATGTGAGACACTGTCCTGGTTGAAGTGGGAGCTGTGAGATGCTGAATGGACTTTGTATGGTACCCTCAGAGCTGGCTATTGGGCACTCTTCCCCCTCCTGAACCCAACCCTGGAGGAATAAGATCAGTGTTTTTAATTAAAGGATGCAACCCTGAGTACTGTAGATAATCCGACCTAGCATGATATCCCGGTCATTATACGGTTCACGTATCCTCTCCCCTCACTGGGAGTTTTCCCTTTCAACACTCTGGGGCCTTCAATCAGTCCATTGTTGAGGCTCTCTGCCGGTTTGGTGAGGGTGATACTGCCAAATACTGTACTGTACACCGTGGCATCACACCAAGGTAATCAATGTCAGCCATCTTAAATGTAAGAAACTTCTAAGGGGTTAGAATATTTGTGTCATAGAGAAAGTCTCATCTTAAATACAGTAGCCTATTTGTATAATTAATGGTAATTTAGACAGTATTTGAGAAGACATCATCTTCCAACTTTCTATCTGTGCTTGAGGGTGTTTAGATAGATAGATAGATAGATACTTTATTGATCCCTGAGGGGAAATTTCTTTGTCAAGCAGCTACAACAAAACATAGGGCAGGTGCAAAATGCCAGAACAAAAATACACAAAAGACAGATACACGATACATGATACATAGAGCGGCAGTATGAAAAAGTATAGAAATACAAGAAGTCTGGAGTGCAAAAAAGCTATAAAAAAACATTGCATAGTATGGGTGGTTGGCTGAATATGTACACTATACATTGGTGGATGGTTAACTATACTATACTATATACAGGTCGATGGCAGAGAAATACTTCAATAGCTAATATGTGTATGATATGAGTGAGGGTAATAATAGTTTACTGTCACAAGTGGGTAGTGAGAGAGACCAAGGCGCAGCGCAGTGATAGTTCGACATTTTATTGTAAGACAAATCAACAATGATAATGACGAACTGTCCAAAACAAAACACGATAATACAAAACGTAATGCACTTACTTCACCCGTGACTGGAGGAATAACGACCCACACAAAGGTGTAGGACATACAAACATATATAGGATCCCTAATTAGAGACAATGCGGTGCAGCTGCCTCTAATTAGGGATCCAACCCAAAACCCACACAGAAACAGAAAGAATAGAAACTGTCAGACTCTGACCATAGCTACATAGAGAAGCAAATAGGCTTCTCTATGGCCAGAGCCTGACATTTACTTAATAGACATACTGGTTAAATTAACAGGTAAGTTAATATTTTGCATGGTTAAATTAACTGTACAGGTAAATATACAGTTCAATTTACAGGTCAGTGAATATTTGCATGGTTACATTAACTGTACAGGAAAATGACTGGAAGAGATACTTAAATAGCTAAATGTGGGTATGATATAACTTGGGGTAATAATAGTAATTCCCTTAAAATACAGTCCTTAGTGCGCAGGGTTTAATTACAGATAACTGCATGTATTGCACATTCGATATACTAAAAGCAATGAAAAAATATACAACTAATATGCATTTCTGAGTGAATGACTACGTAATTTAAGTCCAAGAATTACTTGCAATATTGCACGTGATCTGATACAACAACTGTACATGAGTATGTATATACAGACCTGAGTGAATAAATAAGTCCTGAGTGAATGAGTGATTACGGACCAGAGTTACTCACGGATGGATGCACAATTGTTAAACTAGGTCCTAACACCCCAACAGTTCCAGGTCTGTGTTGCCGACGGCACGGCACCCCGGTGAGGCATTAAATAGTCTAATAGCCGCCGGCAGGAAGGACCTCCTGTAGCGCTCTCTGGCACACCGTGGTGGGATCTGTCTGTGACTGAAGGTGCTCCTCTGCATCATAACCATGGCATGCAGAGGGTGGGTGACGTTGTCCATGATGGCCAGCAGATTGGCCAGGATCCGTCTCTCCGCCACCTCCTCTAGAGTGTCAAGGCTCATCCCCAGGACAGAGCTAGCCTTCCTGATCAGTTCATTTACCCGAGAAGCATCACCAGCTTTTATGTTAGCTCCCCAGCACACCACTTCAAAAAAGATGGCACTGGCCACCACAGACTGGTAGAAGGTATGCAGTAGTTTACTGCACACGTTGAAGGACCTGAGCCTCAGAAAGTAGAGTCGGCTCTGGCCCTTTTTGTACAGGGCCCCGGTGTTACCAGCCCATTCCCAGGAACTCCCAGGAACTTGTATGACCCAACCATTTCCACATCCATCCCCTGTATAGGGACTGCACCACCATCTCCTTTGTTTTGCTGATGTTGAGCTGAAGGTGGTCCTGCTCACACCACAACACAAAGTCATTGATTGTGCTCCTGTACTCCTCCTCCTGCCCACCCCTGATGCACCCTACAATTGCGGAGTCATCCGAGAACTTCTGTAGGTGGCATGTTTCAGAGTTATATCTGAAGTCCGAGGTGTAGAGGGTGAACACTGCCCGTTCTGACACACAGGTATGGTCATTGGACACATATCAAGAAGCTGATACAATATCTTTACTTAATGAATACTATAATTTGTCTTAATCTTCATGGACTTTGGATATTCAGAATTCTGTTATAGAAGCCATAAACACTACAGACACAACAGAATCAGAATGATGTCTACATATATTGTGCAAATGCTTCAAAATAGAGCCCCAGTCACAGCAGGCCTCAGTTATTCAGTATTCATATGTGGGGAACAGATCCTAATTTCCTAGGCTATAATTTAACAAGCTGAGACAAGCCTGATGATCATGGAAAACCTAATTTCCCAAATGGAATGCCTCAACTGGAAGAGCAGCATGTGAACTCATTCATCGTGGTGAACTAAACAGCACTCCACACCAAGTGAACTGACATGGCGTTTCTGTGTCAGCAGCTTACACAGAGGGCTTTGGAGAGAATAAAAACAATACCTGTCTCAAGATTTACTATTTACCCAACTCAGCCTCCCAGACTAAATAAATTGAAATTTAAATATATCCTGTTGCCGTATAACCCCAAATTTGAATGAATAATGGAAATAAAGTAATAGGCATTTCATTCTAGCTCAGCTTCTCTCAAGCCTGAAGGCAGAAGAAGCCTTTCATTTTTTCAATAAAACCCTCTCTTATTCCCCTTGTCACTCAGAGCAGGAATTTAGCACGGCAGGGTGCACAGGATGAGTAAGTATCTATATCAGGCGCTTCTTCTATTTGATACTTTAATTCTATTTTAGATAGCTCACAAAGCAGTCTGTGCCGAGTAATGAATGTTAAAAGTATAGAAAACCTATTGTGGTCATAAGGTGATCTTCTCTGCAGGGCATTATAGTTTTCTTTGTCCAGTATATCGTTAATGTAGCCTTAGGCGCTCGCACAAGTTTGAATTGTGTTTTTTTTTTTATTCAAAGAGGGAGATTATGATGACACATGAGACATTAGGGATGATACAGTTATTATACAAATAAAATAAGGCTCTGTACCAAAAGGTTTAAAAAGACCATAGAGGGTCCATAGATTAATTGTACTGGGTACTTTTGATCGCAGAATGACCACCAGGTGTCGCTTTCATACAGGTGAACTTGCAGTGGAGCTCGGCTCTACCGTAACATCTTGAGTGTGGTATTCTTCCGACCACTAACGCCTATATTTGATATACATATCTGCTGTAAGATAATGACAATATATTTTTGTCTTAGAAGCGGTTACCTTGCCTGTGTTTCGATAAAAAGCTGAGGGATGGGCCTGGAGAAGTGTAACCACTCTCAAATGAAACAAGGACGGACCATACACGATATCAAAATGTTTATGTATGTCATGTTTTGAGGCTATACAGTGTTTGTTAAATGTACTTCGGTTACAAACATTGGAGTAAAACAAGTTTATATGTTAGGTTTTGATAGGGTACGACAGCTCATGAGGCATTTATAAGTTATATTCATTCTTCAAGAATCAATGTGTAAGTGATGTAGCTAGCTAGCAACTAAGGAGTCTAGCTTTAATGAAACGCTCATACTACATGCTTTACGGACCATACACGATATCAAAATGTTTATGTATGTCATGTTTTGAGGCTATACAGTGTTTGTTAAATGTACTTCGGTTACAAACATTGGAGTAAAACAAGTTTATATGTTAGGTTTTGATAGGGTACGACAGCTCATGAGGCATTTATAAGTTATATTCATTCTTCAAGAATCAATGTGTAAGTGATGTAGCTAGCTAGCAACTAAGGAGTCTAGCTTTAATGAAACGCTCATACTACATGCTTTACGGTTGAGATCAAATTCGACGTAAGGTATCGCGATGTTTGACAGTTGAGAGTTCCTGGAGAAAAAGGATTTGACACATATGTCAACATATAAGACAAATTAATACTAGCTAGCAACACAGGTAAGTTTACGTTTTGCGTGTTTAGTCTTTTGGACAATATGAATAGCGCCAAAGTTGACTTTTTTTTGTCGTATAGCAAGAAGACAAATGCATACTTAAAACAGTTTGAAAGAAAACTATTGTCTCGTTTGCTAACAGCTATCGTTAGCCTACTTTAGTGCAGTAGCAAACGACGTTAGCGAGCCATCTAGCTAAATAACCCGTTATTACGTTAACTGTGGCTGCAGATATAATGCATAAAGCTCACATGTGGCTATTACTGTACTGGCAGGTTATACTGATGTAAGTGTTCATGACTTCCAGCAATGTACTATACAGTTAATTCACCAGGATGTTCTAGTACATGTGATCGTGTTATGCTGATTTGTTACCCATGTATTATTGCCGTTTTGGTAGTCGTGCAATAATGCATCATCATTCATTTTGGCCTTTTTTTATGACGTCACGCTATTGACAGGGTATAAATAAGGGCTGAAAAACAACCAAATCTCTCATTTTGATGTAAATGTTATAGAAGGAAGGGTCATTTCTAACCGCAAATCACTTCCTCATCCTCGTCACAATGGGATTCGATAAACTATTTGCGTCCGTTGCTATATCAACGGTGTGATGACCTCATGACGTTGGAGATCATTACAGCCTAAATTACGTTCTTTTCATCATCGCTATGCAAACAAGGCTGATTTGCGTGACAATTTCGCTGTTTCAACAAGTTTTGTTTAGCTAATAAAATGAAAATATTAATTCAAACAACTTTTGGGTACCTTGTTAACATTACAACATGATATCCATGTCTTTAACATTAATACGTTTTGGAAATGGCAAAGACAACGTGTAATCTGCTTCACACATTAAAGTTACTTACCTTACAGATCAGGAAGTCGGCTAATTTCCACTCCATTCATATGCAAATCCGTTTGATTCATACAGCTTGTCTGGCTGTCATGTTTTTATTTTAACCTGCCCTTCCCTGATCTACACTGAAATAATATAATTTCAGTGGTCCTCTATTAACAATATCCTTGTGGTTTAATATATATGTATCTATTATAGGTCCTAGGATACAACAATGATTAATGTGGAACAAATACATACCATCAAAGTATACCTTACAATAATGAACACCTTGTGAAACAGCTGTGAAAACCAACCTGGCAATATTTAATACATAAACTTTTATAGTTGTGTCATTAATTTATTCTCACACTCACATGGCAATCAGACTGAAATACTTAATTCTGGTGTGTGGTTGGGAGGTTCTGCCTGTCACTTGTTCTCAACAGGCAGCCAGTCTGTATGAGACTATATGAAACAGCTAGCAAACTTCATTAGAAGATAATGACAAAAACAGTAGCTTTAGATGATGTAATGAGATAGAGGAGGGGATGTGATGAGTGAGCAGATTGTTGGCAATCAGACGTCACTAGATGCAGAATTTCATCTGGAGGAAGAGGAGAGAAAGAGTTGAATGATGATGAGGAGAGAGGAGAGAGGCAGAATCTAGAGACAGGTGCTGCGGCTAGTTCTTCCTGTCACTTGTCCTCGACTGGCAGCCAGTCTCAGTCAGGGATTCAATAACATGGGCCTGGTTTAGTTGGAATCCCTCTCACCACGTCAAGGTACAGGCAAAGAGAAGGTTATTTTTTTTATTTTTTTTTACCAAGTTTAATTAAGGACTGTAACCCCATACGCTATCTCTTTAGTGTTTGACCTGATGGGGCTTGGATAGGTGTAGCAATATGGTGATGACTCAACGCTGCTGTGTAATGGATAGGTGTAGCAATATGGTGATGACTCAACGCTGCTGTGTAATGGATAGGTGTAGCAATATGGTGATGACTCAACCCTACAGCCATATTACTGTACGTACACAAATCTAGAACCTCCAGATATGAAAACACTAACTCGATACCAATGTCCAATTCCATACCAACCCTGGCTTAAAATTTGATTTGGAATTGGGCACAACATATTAATGGCTAGAGAGAGGACCATTTAGGAACTGGGCAACTGAACAGTCAATTGAACATTTTGCTTGTAATTAATACATTTAATATGCAAATGTATACATTTACAGCCAATTTGAGTAAGTTTCAAATATTTACCAGCAAACAAATGGAAAAATATACAATTATTTACATTCTTATAAATGTTACTTGGATACAAGACAGATAGATACATATGCTCAAGCCTGGGGAGTAACAAATTACAAAAAACTTCAAGGATTACTTTTAAATTCAGAAAGGATGTTTGCGAACTTCTTTGACACTTCTCTGTTTTCTCAATAACATTCAAATCAGCATTGAAAAAAGGCGCAAGTTTAAGATTGTTCAACCTGAGCGAGTCTGACTACAAGTCAGAGACCGCTATGATGACACTCCAAAATGTGTTTGATGGATCGCGGGAAAAGAGCAGGAATAGGCTTTTGTAGGCTACAGTCCAAACTATGTCTTCCAATGGTGCGACTGCTGTCGGCATCCAAAGATTATCCAACTTGAATAAACGCTTGGAGTTAAGGATGACAGCAGTGGTGTAGTCTACGGCGATATGGATATCACTTATTATTAATATCTACATAGCGCATTGATGTGAATCACACTGCTGCTCTCTCATTTAGCTATTTGCGCCTTATGGATTGTGGTTGTTGTGGATGGCTGTTCACAAATCTAAATGTGTATTTGAACCCAATAATGGTTGAATTCAAGAAGTTTAAGCTGCCTATCAATCATTGTTTTTGAAACCAGTGGACAGCCAGTGAAAAATGTGCTCTTGCAACAGCTGCATAGTGTGGATCCAAGCCTGTGGAATAAAAGTGGGGCTTTATATTGCTCAATCTAATTCATGCTGATAAAAAAAAAATCCATAGGCCTAGATAGATAGATAGATAGATAGATAGGTACTTTATTGATCCCTGAGGGGGAAATTTCTTTGTCAAGCAGCTACAACAAAACATAGGGCAGGTGCAAAATGCCCGAACGAAAATACACAAAAGACAGATACACGATACATGATACATAGAGCGGCAGTATGAAAAAGTATAGAAATACAAGATATCTGGAGTGCAAAAAAGCTATAAAAAGACATTGCATAGTATGGGTGGTTGGCTGAATAATGGACACATTTTCAAACTCACACACTTTTGATAGACTTAAAGGGGCAATCTGTAGTTGCTACATCTATTGTTTATACAGTACCAGTCAAAAGTTTGGGTTTTTCTTTATTTTTACTATTTTCTACATTGTAGAATAATAGTGAAGACATCAAAACTTTGAAGTAACACATATGGAATGTTGTATTAACCAAAAAAGAACAAATGCCTTGATGACATCTTTGTACACTCTTGGCAAATCATTCCTTTCCATGAGAGCAGCATTTATTTTTCAACTCTAATCAATGAGCCCAATCAGTTCTCCATGACAACAAAATCATAAACAACAGAGTACGTCTGGCTAATAAATCCTTAGTTTTGGGGTCATGCTCAGGTAAAACAATTTGGCTAATCTATACTTCCATATTTCCAAGTCCTATTATTGAAGATCAAGGGGTATAACATTTATTGGAATGACTGGAATTCTGATACTTTGGTTTTTAATGTAAAGATATAATTTAATCGTATTATTATATGCAGTAGAAAGTGATGGGTTAGAAGAAGCCTACATAACCAACCCATAAAGTAAAATGTAACATCCATATATGGCCATCTATGTAAACTTTAACATTGATTTATCCTGCAATAGATGTCATTCAATTGTTAACATACATGTTAGTCTTCTTCTAATGTCTCTTAAGTGGAAAGTAATCTAAAAGTAACGGAATGTAATCAGATTACGTTACTGAGTTTGGTTAATCCAGAAGTTACATTACTGATTACAATTTTGGACAAGTAACTTGTAACTGTAACGGATTACATTTAGAGAGTAACCTACCCAACCCTGCATATGCTATATACTTACCAACCAATTTACCAACTTCACAGCCAATGTCTGCAAGAAAAAACACATCTTTATACAAATTAAAAAATATATTACAACAGGTTATTAAGGCTATTTACAATAACATACAATATACAAAAATATGCAATGTAATGAAATACCTACCGTCTTGAGGTGGGGAGCCGGCCAATCAGTGACAACAAGGGATGGGAAACATCAGACAGAACAGATGACTGACGATGGACACGATAGACATATCTGACAAATTCACGCACATTGACGACATGAGACAAACAAGACACATGAAAATGTGGTTAGCCTTGAAATTTACTATCTGGGCAAACCCTTGGGCCAGTGCTGGTACTGCTGACAGCATGGTGATGCCGCCCACTGCGAGGAGGACTACGACTACTAGTGTCTTCTAGTCCAGTGACTGGACTTACCTGCCCATGTTGGACACTAGTGATGAGAACCTCACCAGTGTCTTCTAGTCCAGTGACTGGACATACCTGCCCCTGTTGGACACTAGTGATGAGAACCTCACCAGTGTCTTCTAGTCCAGTGACTGGACATACCTGCCCCTGTTGGACACTAGTGATGAGAACCTCACCAGTGTCTTCTAGTCCAGTGACTGGACATACCTGCCCCTGTTGGACACTAGTGATGAGAACCTCACCAGTGTCTTCTAGTCCAGTGACTGGACATACCTGCCCCTGTTGGACACTAGTGATGAGAACCTCACCAGTGTCTTCTAGTCCAGTGACTGGACATACCTGCCCCTGTTCCTCCAATCCGACACAAGCCACAGAACATTTGATAGATTTGTTGGTCTAAAGAATATCGCACATCAGTAAATAAACGTGGCTATTTATATGGTTGGTGACTTTATATAGCCTATAATGTTATTACCTTGTTCCAGAGTTCACGACATCGGTCACTCAAGATTACCTCAGGAGCACCGTGGGTGTTGAAGATGTCTGTGTCATACAGTATGCAGTTTTCATATTTGTATGGATACAGACACAAACATTTTATCATATTGAACTCTGCTGTGGTCAAATAAAGCAACCATTTAAAAAACAACTTATCAATGCAAAATTTGAATTGTGACACACTTGCCGATCATGTGCCATGGTGAAACAAAATTAATTGGCTTCAACTCCGGCGCCACAGTCTTCACCCTCTCAAACTTCTGGCAGGCTAGACAGGTACTGACCTATAAGCACAAAGTGACAAATTGAAACACTGTATGCGCTCTGATATGACATTTATCGAAAACATAATAATTTCAGATGTAATAGCATGTGATTGATAAACAAAGGGTTATTTCACTTGCCCAGTTGTCCACATCCTTGACAACCCCACGCCAGAAGAAGCTTAGGTTGATTTTGGCAATCATGCGCTTCACTCCGAAATGTCCAGCATGCATCTCTGTCAGCACGGCCTCCTTCTCCATTAAAGTGCAAGCTACATACAAACAGAAAGCAGCTACAATAACAATTAGCTAGCTAGACAATGTTAGCTAAATAAAATTGGCTGAGGTAAATAAGTAGCTAGCAATGTCAATATAAAATCAATCATAAACAGCTTAAATTGTTTATTCCTATTTAACAATATTTTCTTATATAAAGTCAAATATATGGTAAATAAAGAGTGTTCTCTTTCCTGTCTTTTTGGTCCTCTAGTCAGCAGGTTGTCACTGTCAAAAATACCGTCCTTGGTGAGCAATTCTGAGGTAATACTTTTGCACGGACTGAACTGCCGGCGTCCTCCTTCCTTCAAGACCGCTACGAGGTAAAATAGAGCCATGCAACCAGAATAGCAACGGACACTTTGGTTCATTACATAATCCGGTCAGAATTTTGCAAGTTCTAGCAACAGCCCTAGCAACAGAAGCTAGAACTCATCGAATCCCATTGTGACGTAGAGGGGGACACTCTTTGGCATGACAGGCCCAAAAAACACCCCAATATATATATTTTTATTTAACCTTTATTTAACTAGGCAAGTTAAGAACACATTTTTATTTACAATGACGACCGACCCCGGCCAAACCCTCCCCTAACCCGGACGACGCTGAGCCAATTGTGCGCCGACCTATGGGACTCCCGATCACGGCCGGTTGTGATATAGCCCGGGATCGAACCCGGTCTGTAGTGACGCCGCTAGCACTGCGATGCTGTGCCATAGATCACTGTGCCACTCGGTCCACATACGTCCTTTTAGAAACGGCAAAGCTCTCAGTGTAGTGAGAGGGGAATAGTCTCGATTCGCACGTTGGGTATAACGTATAACGTAACATGTGTACAACATCTGAATACCGCCATCACTAAACTGAGAAACTTGCCGTTACTAAAAGGATGTATTTGGTGTTTTTGGAGTCGTGAATTATTTTCAGGGCCCGTACTACAAAATGAGGATGAGGAAGTGATTTGCTGTTTGGGGTAAGTTTCTCAAAAGCAAGTGAAATCACTAAAACGATGTCTGGACCCTTCTATGACATGGCCTACACAGTACATAAAAAATAAAGTTTTTCTACAGGCAGCACCTTGATAGTGGGGTGGCAGGTAGCCTCTAAAACCTGTCGATGTGTCCTTGAGCAAGGCACTTAACCCTTATTTTCTCCAGGTGCTGACCCTGTAGGTAGGCCATCATTGTAAATAAGAATTTGTTCTTAACTGACTTTCCTAGTTAAATAAAGGTTAAATATTATTTTTGTATTATTCATCTAATATTCATGGTTTACAGTTCACTAGAGCCTTAGTTTGTAGACTATTATGCCATGGACCTATGGTCACTAGTCAAAAATTAGGAATGTGATGGGCCTCTTCCACCCCTACCCAAGTCTGCATGGGGTAAGAAGGAGGAGGCTGATTCCTACTCTGATAGAGGAAACTACTGTGTGAAGAGGCAGTCACCCTGCATGGAGTCCCTGTATTGTGGCCTACCTCTAGCACCATGGGGAGTAGCAAAGACAAGGAGCAGACAGCAATTGTGCCCCCCCCCCCCCCCCCCCCGAGTAATGACCTTGGCAGCATTGAAGATACTGCCTCAAAGCCTCAAGGCTGCGAGGCTTTCGCTGACACAAAGCCAAAGGTCTCAGCCTGGAAGAGGTTTCGCAGCTACCTGAAAAATATGAGATCTTCCTCAGAGCGTATCTCCAGGGTGGAGGCCTGGGAAAACTGGGACTCAAATTTTTTGTTTAGCACTTTATTTCACTCTGCAATGGCACTTTTTGTATTCTTTTGAGTATGGAACAAAGGCTTGCTGATGGGCTAAATAATGGTTATGGTTAAGATTAAGGGGACATAAATAGCTTTCACTTAAAGTTGCACTATGCAGAAATCTCTGCCATTTCCTAGTTGCTAGAACTCTAATAGTGTGCCTAATTTCAGTTTATGTGACAAAATAAGCTAGTATAGTGTAGAGAATCATTGTACTATTTAAACCGCTGTGAAATATGTTTTCCATAACCAGAAATATTGTGTTGTTTCAGCTGTTTCAAGCTGGTGTACAAAACCAAAGTAAATGACTGCAAAAACAAAACATAAGAATGGGAAGCATAAAAATAAAGAACATAGAACAGATGTACTGCTTCTTAGACTTGCTTTCAAGTAGAATGATAGATCTATAAATCACATTTCTATGTAGATTTAGTCAGGTCGCCCATATTGTGTGTGTTTGTATATACTGTATATATATTTAGCCAGGACGCCAGGGTTCTTACAATAAGCGCCATTGGGTCTTTAGTGATCACAGAGAATCAGAACATCTGTTTAACATCCCATCCGAAAGACAACACCCTACACAGGGCAATGGGATATTTTTTTAGACCAGAGGGAAGAGTACCTCCTACTTGGCCCTCCAACACCACTTCCATCAGCATCTGGTCTCCCATCCAGGGACTGAGTAGGACCAACCCTGCTTAGCTTCAGAGGCAAGCAAGCAGTGGGATGCAGGGTGGTATGCTGCTGCCCAATACAGCTATTCAAGTTTCCCTATGGGACAATAAAGTATTAATTTATTCATCAACACATATTGTGAATGTAACATCAAGAATTGAACCAGTCTGTTTCTCTTTCCCTGTCTCCCCTCTCTCTCCCTCTTTCCCTGTCTCCCCTGCTCTCTCCCCCTCTCTCTCCCTCTATCCCTGTCTCCCCCTCTCTCTCCCCTCTATCCCTGTCTCCCCTGCTCTATCCCCGTCTCCCCCCCTCTCTCCCCAACCCTTCCCTTTTCCATCCTTCATTATCATACCACCAGGCATGCCAAGGTGTGCCAGTGTAGAATAGGCTGACCCCTCGCTGCACCTACAGGTCCTCTGCTGTCTCCATGACCACTCCTCCCATAGCGGCGTTCGCCGGGCAGCAGGCTCAGGCTGCCCGTGATGTCAACACGGCGTCGCTCTGTCGCATCGGCCAGGAAACGGTGCAGGATATCGTCTTGCGCACCATGGAGATCTTCCAGCTGTTGAGGAACATGCAGGTAAGTGTTTCTTGTGACTTTGTGTAAAGGCTGAACAAAGTTCTTGGTTTGCCTTTCATTATGGAATGCTGCTCGTCTGTCAACCACCTTTATTACACGTAAAGCATTTGCATGTGCTCCTCACACACACACACACACACACACACACACATACATACATACATACATACATAATTCAGCCTTATTTGACCCCAGACTGACAGCATTACATAAACTGACAGCACAACATTGATTGTCATCCAAGAGATAAAACGGGTGAGGCACTGGTTGGTTTAAACCAAATAAATATCCCTCTCTTTCCACAGTTATATCAAATAACAGCAACACAATATTAGCATTGTCCCTCTGTTTCTTGGTGAGAATGGATGGATATGGGCCTAAGAGCGGAAAGCTAGGCCAACTAAGACAGCTTTTATTCTTGCCCTATTAAAGCATGTCCCGTGGTACAATCCTGTGTCATAATTGTTTTTAAACAATAAAGGATGATATAATTGGGTGTGAGAAGGCCTATATTTGATCATTAGACAGTCACCATCTGTTTATACCTCTTTTTCGCTCTTCTGTTGACACATTGGAAAGATCAGACTGTGGCCTGAAGATGGGTTCAGGACATGTTGAGTACGTCCCAAATGGCACCCTATTTGTTCACTACTTTTGACCAGGGCCCATCCTAGGACTCTGGTCAAAAGTAGTGCACTATATAGGGAATAGGGTGCCATTTGGGACACAGTCAGACATTGTCTCTGTCTGTCTGGGTTTCAGAGAAGATCCTTCTGCAGCTCATTAAAACGACAACAGAGAAAGACAAAAGAAAAAGACCCCGCAGAATGTACCAACAGCACTGTTGTGACTTGTTGCAAAGATCACAGACTGTGTGGGGAAAAAAATATCACTGTGTTTACACTGTGGTAGGCATGTATACAGATATACATCCTACCTACCCTCATGCAGGGAATAGTTTCAAGCTGTACAGGATGTTTACTGTCAGTTAAAAGTTTCTAAAGCCATTTAGCATGAAGCTCAGTCCGGAGCTGTTTTAAGTCAGAGTAATGCCATGTAACAGCTCATACAAATGAATCAATTTAAAACAGTTTTTTTGTCTACATTGTAAAAATTGTGTCATTATTTTACCAACCTACACTTCAGTTACCATCATAAACATTTGAGTGATCACACTCTGGTTACTAGTAGTCAAGGAGTAAATAGGAGGCCCTGTAATGACCTGTAGTTATTATTACAATTATATTACTAAAAGTAACACACTTCTTTCCTATGTCATCTCTGCCAGCTGCCAAATGGAGTGACGTATCACCCCAACACCCACCAGGACAGACTGGGCAAACTGCAGGAGCACCTGCGTATGCTCTCTGTACTCTTCCGCAAACTGCGCCTCGTCTACGACAAATGCAATGAAAACTGCACCGGTCTGGACCCTGTACCCCCAGAGGTGAGTGGCCACTGTCCCTGGACCACTCTGTGTATCACAATCAATATATAACCAGTTTGAACTGGACATTATTTACTTTACCACAGTTGACGCCATTTTGGCTCTGTATACAAACCTACACAAACCACTAATGCAGATTTATGGACATTCCGGTTCTTGCCAGAGAGAATGGATTACAGTTGCCTCATTCAAAATGTCTGACTGTAGTGGGGGGTGCCTGGGGGATTCTTATCTCAGGTCTACCTCGACACACCCTATTCCCTATGTAGTGCACTACTTTTGTGCAGGCAAATAGTGCACTCTACAGGGAATATGTTACCATTTGGGACGCAGCCGCTCGGCTCAGCACAGCTACACATTCAATTAAATTGCCGGTTTGTGTTTGCCCTGAGGGCCTCCTTAGTGGCTGTTATGGACGCCCACCCACCTCTAAAAATCCACCACTTTATTTTACTGAGCTACTGGGGTGGCTACTGTTTTAGACCTCATGCTGGGCGACTCTTTTATTGGTGGTTTTATTGTTGCAGTCTTTTCTCCTATTGGTTTGGAGACAATTGGTTTTAATCCATTATTTTAGAACTGACATTGCATGCCCACGTTGAATTAGATAGATAGATAGATAGATAGATAGATAGATAGATAGATAGATAGATAGATAGATAGATAGATAGATAGATAGATAGATAGATAGATAGATAGATATATTTCTTCGTCAAGCAGCTACGAAAAGACACAGGGCAATAAAGTACCTATGCCAGAACGGAAATACACAAAAGACAGATACACGATACATGATACATAGTGCGGCAGTATGAAAAAGTATAAAAATAGAAGAAGTCTGGAGTGCAAAAAGCTATAAAAAGACATTGCATAGTATAGGTGGATGGCTGAATATGTACACTATACATTGTTACAGAGTGTTAGGGAGAAACATTTTATTGCAAGTTGATATAGATAAATAAGGAATATTTGCATGGTTAACTATACTATACAGGTCGATGGCAGAGAAATACTTAAATAGCTAAAAGTGCGTATGATATAAGTGAGAGTAATAATAGTTTACTTAATATACAGACTGGTTAAATGAACAGGTAAGTGAATATTTGCATGGTTACATTAACTGTACAGGTAAATGACAGGAAGAGATACTTAAATAGCTAAATGTGTGTATGATATAATTTGGGGTAATAATAGTAATTCCCTTAAAATACAGTCCTTAGTGCGCAGGGTTTAATTACAGATAAATGCACGTATTGAACATTCGATATACTAAAAGCAATGAAAAAATATACTACTGACAGGATACTAATATGCATTCCTGAGTGAATGCCTACGTAAGTTCTGGCCAAGAATTACTAGCAATATTGCACGTGATATGATATAACAACTGTACATGAGTATGTATATACAGACCTGAGTGAATAAATAAGTCCTGAGTGAATGAGTGATTACAGACCAGAATTACTCACGGATGGATGCATAATTGTTAAACTAGGTCCTAACCTGAGTGAATAGGCTTTCAGACATGTGACATGTGTATGGTCCATTCCATGGTGACAAACCATACATTTCTATGCACAATTACTATTTTTAACAATTCCCACTGAAAGGTTTACAAAAACATATTTACAGGAAGAACTGTACAGATACAAAGTTTGTGAACAGAATAAAACTGAGGGAGTTTTTTGTGCTTAGAGTTGTACAGTTTGTTAAACTTTGAAATGAACGGTTTTTGTTTAGCATACATTTTAAAGTCTCAGTGTAATTCAGTTACTATGGAATTGTCAATATGGTATACTGGCTTGCTTTATTTCTCTCTCAGGGGGAAAAGTGACACTTTAATTTGTAATTATGGTCATATGTAAACCTCACTGTCCATTACACTCCACAGTTGTACCACTTCATTTCAAATGTTTACATATCCCCCCAGAGGCTGTGCAAACCACTTACTGTGCTGACCAACCAATACCTCACAGCACCACGTTGTCTGGAGGAAGTGTATTTTGGCCCACCACACGCCACCATTTATCATCCCCTGAAACTCAAGTGTCTGACAAGCCTGCCGGCCGCAGTCCTGACAATCATGCTATTGGCTGGCCACTGATCGGGCTTTCCCCAACCAGGAAATGGAATCAATGACTCAGCCGGCGTGACCTCATTGCGTTCTTAATTAGCAGCAGGCCTGGTAATGAACAACTGGCCAAGGCTGCCCACATCAGCGGTTTTCAGTTTTTTTCCCCCAGATTTTTTTTCCCCAGCAGTCAACTGAGCTCTCGCTGTTCTTTTGGCATTTCCATGTCTTTGAATGTACAGCGGGTGAAATAAGTATTGAACACGTCACCATTTTTCTCAGTAAATATATTTCCAAAGGTGCTATTGACATGAAAGTTTCACCAGATGTTGGTAACAACCCAAGTACTCCATACATACAAAGAAACCAAAACAAATAAGTTCAGAAATTAAGTTATGTGTAATAATGTGAAATGACACAGGGAAAAAGAATTGACCAGTACCTGGTCGAGGCAAATTTATGGTGAAATGATACCAATGATACCTTTTGTAGGCCATCAGTTGGGACTGAACCAGCTGATATTAATTTGCACTGTCAGGGGGCTGGATTGCTTTTTAATTACTGATAGTTTTCAGCTGATGTCTTGGCTTTCCATGCCTTTTTGAACCTCCCTTTCTTCATGTGTTCAATACTTGTTTCCTGTGTCATTTCACATTATTACACATAACTTAATATCTGAACTTATTTGTTTTGGTTTCTTTGTATGTATGGATTACTTGGGTTGTTACCAACATCTGGTGAAACTTTCATGTCAATAGCACCTTTGGAAATATATTTACTGAGAAAAATGGTGACGTGCTCAATACTTATTTCACCCGCTGTACTTATCCTCCACGGCAATCATTCTTTTCTTCCCTCTTTCTCCTTCCTTTTTCATTCCCCCTCTCTCTAAGTAAGGCAACCTGGAGAACTTCTTTACCCCCATTCTTCTCTGTCAACAGGCAAACCACATCCATCCTCGTGTGAAGGAGAGAGACAGGGGTTATGACTCAGTCATAGAGACACACACAGCTCTTACCTTTTAAATTCAATATGCGTTTGGCTCATAGCTGGAATTATAGAAGTAGAAAAAACATTTTCCTCTCTGATACCTTTTGGATTCTACGCCCCTAACAATCACAGAGTTGGCCTAATATAATACCCAGCACGCCTTCTGTCTTCTCTCTAATATGAGTCAGACAGCTGAGGGTTTGGCATCGGTCTCTCTGACTGACTAGAGAAAACTGCCAGAGCTGCCTCCTTGTATATCTCATGTGATTCTCTCTCCAGGCCTCTCTCTGTCTGTCTTCTGGCCTGGTCCTTTCCAGCCCTGCAGTAATGCTTTGGTCACAGCCTGCTTTAATCACTGTCTACACTGGCCTCTGCCAGTAGCTAAACCTCAGGTCATTGACTGCATTGAAATGCGATCAACTCCTAGACTATTCAGAATGTAGAATAGCACTCAGCCTCAGATTTGTGTTGGACTTCACTGTGTTTTCACACCTGCTAAGGCTTTCGGTTGGCTCTTGTACCTAATCTTTATTTTTTATCTTGATTGGCCCCATGGGTCGTGTTATGAGAAGGATGCTGTAGCCATGGATGCGGTTTCTTTCCTCAAATCATTACCTCGCTCCTACATAACCGTTTATAGCTCACACAGCCATGTATGATAATAGGAACCCAGTAGACGATGGTGTAGCACTCGTATAACGGTACCATTTAAGATAAGCGTGTTGGTCTTGATGCAGCGCAATAGAAAGCAATGTGTTCCAATACGGCACTGCTCGTTGTCCCTCAGACCAGCAGGTGTCAGTGTAATTTAAAGCAGAGGAGGAACAGCCAGGCAGAGAGAGAGAAGGAGGGAGGGAAAGACCTCCGCATTCTGAGAGGGTTTCTCCGCACAGCAGTCGGTGTAGTGTCATCCAGACATCGTCAAGCACAGAGAGAGCTTGAAAATGAATTAAGCACTTGTTTATGGACTGTGGAGAAGTCCTGATTCTGATATGGGGATGGTGGTATGGAACTGTTTGTAGATTAGATTAGTGTTTTTGTGATCTAAACAAAATCCCTATTTTCTGTACATGAAGGCAGTTCTAATTCAGTATAACAGGGGAGGGAATGTCCTAGAAATACCTTTTTATACAAGCTTAATAGGGTGAGTTTGTGCTCACGCAAGCAGTATAGATAGGCCTATTGTAATGTAGGACTTAGGTTTTGTATTGCTTAAGCCAGCGTTTCCCAAACTCGGTCCTCGGGGCCACAAGGGGTGCACGCCCTAGCACTACACAGCTGCTTCAAATAAAAAATGAATCATCAAACTTTTTATAATTTGAATCAGCTGTGTAGTGTTAGGGCAAAAACCAAAACGTTTGGGAAACGCTGGCTTCATGTGTTCCCTTCCAGGTGTTGAGAGCTACAGCTCTGTTATGAGGAAGTGCTATGTATTGGTATGATAACAACTGTTTCTTTACAGCGTTTCGTACACCTATACATAGAGTATGTGGACTCTTAGAGAAAGGGCCAGTGGGTCTATATTTTTCACATCTTTAAAAAAATAAAATCTCTCCACTAATTTATCTTTATTTAACCAGGCGAGTCCCATTGAAATGGTCATCTCTTTTACAAGGGAGTCATATGTATTTTCCTATTGCAAACCAAAGCACCAAACTGCTATCAATTTACTATCCCCTCATTGAACATTGTATCTGTTTATATCCCCCCCCCCCCACCCCCGCCACAGCAACTCATCCCCTTTGTGGAGGACGACAGCTCCAAACACGATGAGCGCTCGGCCAGTCAGGCCCGCCCGGCAACAGAGGAGAGGAGGGAAATCCTGGAGGTTAACAAGGTGAGCTGCCCACTGTACAGTACACTGGGCTTTAGAGAGCATAGCCCTGTATATAAAATGTAACCCCAATAGTGATTCCAGGAGGAGCGATAGAGAGAGGGAACAGATACTACGAAGAGAAAATGATCTATGACAAGGTATAGTGTGAAGACATAAGCTGCATATTGTACACAATACTCCCAGTACTCCTGTGTACTGTAGCTTACCTAAAGTATTAATAGCCTGTCTATGACGGTTGAAAAACGTTTTTTGGTAAAACCCAACATGCAGTCATTGTGTGTGTGTGTGTGTGTGTGTGTGTGTGTGTTCCTGTGTGCGTGCTTGCCTGTCTGAGTGTGCTGAATCATAATGGAGCAAGTTCACAGATGAGTATTGTTTTTTTTTTTTAAGAGCACTAGCTCCCTGACTGAATGAAACATACCACCACTGAAAGGAGAGTAACCACGCACATCCAAACATAACAGGCTCAAGCTACATTGAAAGCAGAGTAACTACGAATGTCCAAATGTAGCCCAGGAGCCGGACAAAAATATAGCAATGAAAAGACTCATTAAAATGTGGGAGCACTGAGCAAACAGTGAAGCGGAGAATCGAACATTTCCGTACTACCCAAAGCAACAGGGGCACATAGAAAACAAGGACAACAAGAAGTTAGGCTTCGGTTGCATGCCTGCAGCGGCCAGCCCCTCTCCGCGCCACGCTGCTCTGCTCAGAGCCCAAATTCCCAGCTGCATATTAATGCTGCGATGAGGAGAACATGTTTTGGGGAGTTAAAAGAGGTTACCTCATCAGGAGGGAAGTGATGCGGCAGAATGCGGAAAAGCAGCTGTTTAGGAGGCCTGGCTGCATCTGCTGCAGCGACCTGAGCCAGATAGATAGAGCCAGATACACCGGGGGGGGGGGAGATGGGAAAGCAGAGTTGACATGTAACCGGATGGGATAAATGCGAAGATTTTTGTGTGAAGACAGGCCACATATTGTGCCAAATACCAGATTCTACAGGATGAGAGAGAAAAAGAGAGGCTACAGAGAGAGAGAAAAAATGATGGATGGATAACTGGACCGGATGGATAAAGAGGGGATTTTAGTGTGAAGACATATTGAGACAGGCAGGATTCCAGTCATTCCAGAGGAGGACAGATGGATGTGAAAAGAGAGAATACTGAGAGAGAAGACAGATGACCGGATGGACAAAGGGAAGATGTTGGAGGAAAGGTCTCCTTATCAAGCCAGAGGGGATTCTCCAATAGAAGAGAGGGAAAAAAAGAAGCGTCACCTGAAGGAAAGAGAGAGGACAGATAGATGGACTACAGGGACAGTTACAGGGACTTCGGAAAGTATTCAGACCCCTTGACATTTTCCACATTTTGTTACGTTACAGCCCTATTCTAAAATGTTATTATTATTTTTATTCATAAAATCTAAAAATATTGCATTTACATACAGTTGAAGTCGGAAGTTTACATACACTTAGGTTGAAGTCATTAATTGGATATATTGTGGATATATTGAAGCAACATCTCAAGACATTAGTCAGGAAGTTAAAGCTTGGTAGCAAATGGGTCTTCCAAATGGACAATGACCCCAAGCATACTTCCAAAGTTGTGGCAAAATGGCTTAAGGACAACAAAGTCAAGGTATTGGAGTGGCCATCACAAAGCCCTGACCTTAATCCTATAGAAAATTTGTGGGCAGAACTGAAAAAGCATGTGCGAGCAAGGAGGCCTACAAACCTGACGCAGTTACACCAGTTCTGTCAGGAGGAATGGGCCAACATTCACCCAACTTATTGTGGGAAGCTTGTGGAAGGCTACCCGAAACGAATTTAAAACGCAATGCTACCAAATCCTAATTGAGTGTATGTAAACTGCTGACCCACTGGGAATGTGATGAAAGAATCATTCTCTCTAATATTATTCTGACATTTCACATTCTTAAAATAAAGTGGGGATCCTAACTGACCTAAGACAGAAAATAAATATCAGGAATTGTGAAAAACTTGAGTTTAAATGTATTTGGCTAAGGTGTATGTAAACTTCCGACTTCAACTGTAAGTATTCAGACCTTTACTCAGTACTTTGTTGAAGCACCTTTGGCAGCGATTACAGCATCGAGTCTTCTTGGGTATGACGCTATAAGCTTGGCACACCTGTATCTGGGGAGATTCTCCCATTCTTCTCTGCAGATCCTCTCAAGCTCTGTCAGGTTGGATGGGGAGCATTGCTGCACAGCTATTTTTAGGTCTCTCTAGAGATGTTCGATCGGGTTCAAGTCCGGGCTCTGGCTGGGCCACTCAAGGACATTCAGAGACTTGTCCCGAAGCCACTCCTGCGTTGTCTTAGCTGTGTGCTTAGAATCGTTTCCCTGTTGGAAGGTGAACCTTTGCCCCAGTCTGAGGACCTGAGCGCTCTGGAGCAGGTTTTCATCAAGGATCTCTCTGTACTTTGCTCCGTTCATCTTTCCCTCGATCCTGACTAGTCTTCCAGTCCCAGCTGCTGAAAAACATCCCCACAGCATGATGCTGCCACCACCATGGAGGCATTGTGTTCTTGGGGACCTTCAATGCTGCAGAAATGTTTTGGTACCCTTCCCCAGATCTGTGCCTCGACACAATCCTGTCTCGGAGCTCTACGGAAAATTCCTTTGATCTCATGGCTTGGTTTTTGCTCTGACATGCACTGTCAACTGTGGGACCTTATATAGACAGGTGTGTGCCTTTCCAAATCATGTTCAATCAATTGAATTTACCACAGGTGGACTCCAATCAAGTTGTAGAAACATCTCAAGGATGATCAATGGAAACAGGATGCACCTGAGCTCAATTTCGAGTCTCATAGCAAAGCGTCTGAATACTTATGTGATTAAAGTATTTCTGTATATTTGCAAAAATTGTATTGTGTGCAGATTGCTGAGGGTCTGAATCCGAAGGCATTGTATGTAGACAGTTGGAACAATACTGGCTTCTAAAAGAGAGCAAAGACTGATGGAATTCCTCTGGAAGACAAATTAAAATTACATATAAATCAATGACGAACACAATCTATGGTTGTGAAAAGAGATAATAAAAGAAAAGTGATTGATGTAGAACTGAATTGATAGATATGTCCCCAGAAGGGAAACTTCAAATGAAGTCACATAATTGACACGTATATACAGTAATATCCCCATAGAACAAACAGATGAAGGCAAACAACTGTAGCCTGGCCCCAGATCTGTTTGTGCTGTCTTGACAATTCGTATGGCCGTTGTTTGGCATGATCATACGAGTTATACAAGACCGCACAAACATGTAGGACTTTCCCATGCAGGAAAGGTAGGTAACGTATGCTAGGTTGAAGGAGGTACACTGGAGGCGCTCCAAGATAAATGACTCCTCCATGGTAATGTCTTGCTGCTTTATGGGCCGTCCTGTGTGTGAGTGATAGCCTGCTCTCGTTATCTGTCGATTGGGGTAATTGCTGTTTGTCGGAGGCGTGTTGACTGATGGTGATGCAATCTGTCGAGGGAGGGAGGAAGGGAGAGTGTGATGGTGTGCATGCGGCCGATGGCTTTGGTGTAAGTATGAGTGAAATATGTGTGTGTGAGTTCATTTGAGCATGTAGCCTCTGTGTGGTGTTTGCATAAATGTTTAAGATGTATTAACAATAATTTATTGCCATCTAATGGTCTGAGATTGCTCAATCTCTGAGCTGCAGACCTTTTTGCTGCAGACTGATTGTGCATATCAATTCCCCTTTCCAAGTGACCACAAATTAGAGCCTTAATGAATGCCTTGCATTAGTGGTCACACACCAATTAATGAGAGGAAACAATGTATATGACTAATCGACCAACTGAATCAAATTTAAATTCCGAAGATGTTTTGCAGACAGGCATTTTCGTCCCACCGGTGTCGCCTTTTACGTCCAAGAAGGACCCCTGACTGACTGTGTTTTCGGCAGAACGGATGATGATGATTCACTGGGCTCTCGAGTACTTGATAATCATTCCATCTGGTATATGGAGCTTCTGCCTTGTCATCTCCCCATCACTCTATTTCTTTCCTCCACCCTCCTTCCTTTCCTCCATCCTTCCTTCTCTACTTCCCCCCCACAGGTCCTAACTGATGACCAGCTCCCTCTGGAGTGTCACAGTCAGTACCCTCCCCGTGATACGGGAGGGGACCTGGGACCATCCCCAGTGTCTCTCCGTTGCAGCCCTGCCATCACCACTCGCCCAGCATTTGATTTAATACCAGCCTAAGTGAGAATAAATTCCTGTCATAGCCCATTAAGGAGGCCTTGGAGATATCTGGCCTGTTATTCATTCTCTACAGCTCCTCTCTCTCTCTCCCTCTCTCTCTCTCTCTCAATGTCTCCTCTCTCGCCTCCCCTCAATCCCTCCCTCGCTTGCACACACTCCCTTGCTTTTTTAATATCCTGTTAATTACCATGTCTGTCCTCTTTATTCAAATGAGAAAGTGAGAAATTAAAAGCAAAGGCTGTTTGTAATTTCCAATAGGAGAAGAGTGGGGGAGGGGTGGCTCCAATGGCGGAGCAGTCGTGGATAATGAATTCCAGTGACATTGGCGGGTTAGCAGCGTTATCTGAAGAGCAGGCCGGGGTCTGATGACAAACAAACAGAGACCCGGATGATTATGAGACGGATGGCTTCATGGAGCTCTCTCTCTCTCTCTCAACTACTCCTCTCTTTCTCCCTCTCTGCCTCTTTCTCACAACCCCCCCCCCCCCCCCCTTCTCTCTCCTTCTCCTCCCTCCCTCTCACTCTCTTTCTCCCTTCTTACACACTTCAGCATTAGCAAGCTGTTCACAGGAGGAGCACACAACCTCCATGTTATAATCAGGCTCATATGTAGCCCATTAGACCAGTGTGTCGGCCAGGAGCTTTTTAATTGGTGAGTTGGAGGTCAGAGGGGAAACGCAGCGCAGCTCATGTTGTTGGATGATCAGGGGGCTGTTTTTGAATTAGAACGTTTTTCGAGTGAATTCTCAGATTATTATTCTATTTTGTTAAACCATTTAAGGAATATGTAACCAATTAGACCAGAGTTGTGTTTGGATTTGTGTACTACAGTCCCGTGTAGCTCAGATGGTAGAGCATGGCGCTTGCAATGCCAGGGTTGTGGGTTCAATTCCCACAGGGGACCAGTACGAAAGAAGTATGAAGATGTATCCACTAACTAACTGTAAGTCGCTCTGGATAAGAGTGTCTGCTAAATGACTCAAATGTAAATGTATACTACAGCAAGAACAGCCAGAAGAACAGCCAGAATACTGTGATTCCCACCTGTTTAGAAATGGATCCTGTGAACTGTAGATCTGCTGGTGCGTAGGGCTGTTACAGTGACTGTATTAACACCACACCGGCAGTCACTAGTCATGACCGCAGTCAAAGTCCACGTGACTGTTGAGTCAAGGAAATTAGAATTAGCAAGCTCTGATGCCCCTGATGATCATTAGTAACTTGCTAACTGCCAGTCCCTAATGGCATGGTACTCAGCACTCTATTGTCCCTCTAATCTTATCAATGCAAATGTAATTGAAAATCTAATCGAGCCCATGAGCTCATGTTGCGCAACATTTCTATAGGCTATGCGATTGTGTGAGAAAACAGAGTTGTGATGGCCTCTATTAAAAAGAGGAGGATATCATCAACTTTGTATAGACTAGGCCTACTATATTTATTTCTCAACTTTCCTAATATTATGCACATTGCTTCTCTTTACAACAGGAGTATATGCATCTTGTTTCCATTGATCGTCCTTGAGATGTTTCTACAACTTAATTGCAGTCCACCTGTGGTAAATTCAATTCATTGGACATGATTTGGAAAGGCACACACCTGTCTATATAAGGTCCCACAGTTGACAGTACATGTCAGAGCAAAAACCAAGCCATGAGGTGAAAGGAATTGTCCATAGAGTTCCGAGACAGGATTGTGTCGAGGCACAGATCTGGTGAAGGCTACCAAAAAAATTTGGCCTCATTGAAGGTCCCCAAGAACACAGTGGCCTCCATTATTCTTAAATGTAAGAAGTTTGGAACCACCAAGACTCTTCCTAGAGCTGGCCGCCCGGCCAAACTGAGCAATCGGGGGAGAAGGACCTTGGTCAGGGAAATGACCAAGAACCCTATGGTCACTCTGACAGAGCTCTAGAATTCCTCTGTGGAGATAGGAGAACCTTCCAGAAGGACAACCATCTCTGCAGCACTCCACCAATCGGTGGAGTGACCAGACGGAAGCCAGACGGAAGCCACTCCTCATTAAAAGGCACATGACAGCCCGCTTGGAGTTTGCCAAAAGGCACCTAAAGACTCTCAGACCATGAGAAACAAAGATTCTCTGGTCTGATGAAACCAAGATTGAACTCTTTGGCCTGAATGCCAAGTGTCACGTCTGGATGAAATCTGGCAGCTTCCCTATGGTGAAGCATGGTGGTGGCAGCATCATGCTGTGGGGATGTCTTTCTGCAGCAGGGACTGGGAGACTAGTCAGGATCGAGGGAAAGATGAACGGAGCAAAGTACAGAGAGATCCTTGATGAAAACCTTCTCCAGAGCGCTCAGGTCCTCAGACTGGGGCTAAGGTTCACCTTCCAACAGGGAAACGACCCTAAGCACACAGCCAAGACCACGCAGGAGTGGCTTCGGGACAAGTCTCTGAATGTCCTTGGGTGGCCCAGCCAGAGCCTGGACTTGAACTCGAACATCTCTGGAGAGACCTGAAAATAGCTGTGCAGCAACGCTCCCCATCCAACCTGACAAAGCTTGAGAGTATCTGCAGAGAAGAATGGGAGAAACTCCCCAAGCTTGCAGTGTCATACACAAGAAGACTTGTGGCTGTAATCGCTGCCAAAAGGTTTGAATACTTATGTAAATGTGATATTTCTGTAAATGTATATAGATTTTTTAAAACCTGTTCTTTGGCATTATGGGATCTTGTGTGTAGATTGATGAGAAAAAACAATTTAATCCATTTTAGAATATGGCTGTAACGTAACCAAATGTGTAAATTTAGTCAAGGTTTCTGAATACTTTTCGAAGGCACTGTATATTATTTAGTATATGTAAAGACAAGATTAAATCAAGAATAGTCTGATGGGTGACAATATTAGCCTATCACTTAGCCTTACGATATTTTATCACTTGTGAACGATATTTTATCACTTGTGAATGATGCCCTGCTTGTGCAGTAAGGCAAAAACACTGCGTGCCTTTTTTTGGGGGGACTATTTAAAATCATAGTCGCACACCATGTAGCCTAGCCCATAGGCCTATATGTTTTAATAAGGTCTGTATCACAACTAAAGTGGCCAAATAACTTAAAACCGGTGTAGAGCCTAACTGGCATACATAGGCGGCGCATGAGATTCAAGTTTGGATAAGATCATTTTCACCATAAAAATGGACCTTTTTATAATAATCGCATTTTCGGTCACTTTTGAGACTGGCGTTTTTCTGCTAATTGCATTTTGGAACATTCACACTAATAGCCTACTGCCGTGAGCGCATTGCTGCGCTTATAATGTGAAGAAATAGCTAAATAGTTTATCAATATTTTAAGCTAAACATTCTGATCTGTTGCATCAGCCTCATTGCTTTTAAACGTTTTTTTGATGCTAGAGGTTGTATTAATTTGGGATCTATTGCATCCCACAACTGTCCCAGACTATGTTTGGAATATTTATTTCTTGCACAGAAGGACAAGTTGACCAATAGAATAGGTCAACTTTTGTACTATGGGGGATAGTACATTGACATAGGCTAGTACTTTGGCTGTTCGTAATGCCTGCTCATCTTGTTGGCTGATGAAAAGTAAATGTGGACAGTTCTTCCAACATCTTCAATATGCGCCTCTGAATTCAATAAGGATGTTCTCAGTTGCGTCCCTGATGTGTCTGTCTTCACTTGTCGGCTGTGAGAAGGACCGAGATGCTGTGATAAGGACCCTATCACGTGACGTGCATTGGCTAATAATAATTGAGATATCTGAGAGCACCATGTGAGTGAGAGGTGCTTTGGAGCATGCAGCCGGGAGAAGGGAATTATAATTATTATATTCAGCCCAATGACCACTGGTCTCAAAATAATTTTTTTTAGGGGGCATTACGGCTACACAAAGGGGATGCCGTCGGGAAATTTGCTTGTCAAATTGTGAATGAGAGACTGATGAAGTGTGTGCAGCTTGCGCAAAAAAAACTATGCAGAGCTCAAACCTTTAAAATAATACCATGGATTTATAAGCAAATCTTGTCTGCTAAATGAACTAGTGTAGCCCACAGCCATATTGCATAGCCAGATCAGGGCCTAACATAAGGACAACTCAGAGTATGCTATCCTGTTCTAAAATAGACAACATTTTCTTCATATCATGTTTCTTTAGACCTGTCTAAAATAAATAACGGATTTATTGTGATGGTGTAGGCTAAATAAAATGTAATTATTAGACTTGTTAAAATGTAGATGTTCCAAAGGTCTGCATCAGTGGCGTGGAAGCCAGGACATGCTAAATGTGTTTATGTTAATTAACGGTCAATACACCGGCAGTTATTTACTAGACAATCACCGGATGACAAAATGTCATGACTACCACAGCTCTATTGGTGCGAGGAGTAAATCAGGCCAACAAAAGACTCTTAGCCGATCCTCTCAGAGGAGCAAAAATAATAACCAATCGGAATTACACCACCTTTCATCTTCCGAGATATCTCCCTGCCTTTTTTTCTCTCCACGGTTGCGTATGAGATCTGGGCTGGACCCGTATGCTGTAAGCCCCTGACAGCTGAGCCGGAGATGAAAGAGCCCGGCTCGTTGGCCCTGAGATAGAGGAGGCATTACCAAGCACATGCCAGTCTAAAGCCCCCTATACCAAGCTAACCTTCTCTACTACACCCTTTCACTCTCTAAACTACCGCTCTACTCTCTCTCCGAGCTAACCATCCTCACACCTTCACTCTCCAAGTTACCCCTCAAAAAAACCTTACACTTTCTCTTTGTCCAAGTCCGACACACTGTCCTATTCACTCACACTCTGGCTATATGGCACAAGGCTCAGGCAAAATATTGATGATATGTAATGTTAGCACACCTATAAAAAAAAAAAGTGAAACGTTGAAAGAACTCTGTGCAGATGAATGCGTTCCCTTTTGAGCACATTTTGTCTCCACTGAGTTCTGAAACCTATGAACTCTGAATTCCTCTCCCAATATCATCTGAAGAGATTATAGGGAAAACTATTCAGTTGTTATTGGGTTTATTATACTCCCATGAGACTGGATGATAATCCTTCTCTTCGTAGGCTCCTAAGTGGCGCAGTGGTCTAAGACACTGCATCTCGGTGCTAGAGGCGTCACTATAGACAACCTGGTTCGAATCCAGACTGTATCACAACCGGCCGTAGGGCGGCGCACAATTGGCCCAGCGTCGTCCAAGTTTGGCCGGTGTAGACCGTCTTTGTAAATAAGAATGTGTTCTTAACTGACTTGCCTAGTTAAATAAACTTTGATTTGAAGGCATCATCTGTGTCATCACAAGTCTTCCGTTCCCTCATGTCTCCACTGTCCCTCTTATCTATACTAAATCAAAATATAAACGCAACATGTTAAATGATTCATGAGCTGAAATAAAAGATCCCATAAATGTTCCATACGCCCTAAAAGCTTATTTCTCTTAGATATTGTGCACCAATTTGTTTACATCCCTGTTAGTGAGTATTTCTCCTTTGCCAAGATAATGAATCCATCTGACGGGTTAACATATCAAGAAGTTGATTAAACAGCATGATCATTACACAGGTGCACCTTGTACTGGGGACAATAAATGGCCACTCTAAAATGTGTTTTTGTCACGCAACACAATGCCACAGATGTCTCAAATTTTGAGGGAGCGTGCCATTTGCATGCTGACAGCAGGAATGTCCACCAGAGCTGTTGGCAGAGAATGTTAATTTCTCTACCATAAGCCGCTTCAAACTACGTTTTAGAGAATTTGGCAGTACGTCCAACCGGCCTCACAACCGCAGACCATGTGTAAACACGCTAGCTCATGACCTCCACATCCGGCTTCTTCACCTGCGGGATCGTCTGAGACCAGCTACCCGGACACCTGATTTCTGTCTGTAATAAAGCCCTTTTATGGGGAAAAACTCATTCTGAATGTCTGTGCCTGATTTCCCAGTGAGTGGGCCTATGTCCACCTATGTCTGCGCCCATGCCGTCATGTGAAATCCATAGATTACTGCCTAATGAATTTATTTAAATTGACTGATTTCCATATATAAACTGTAACTTAGTAAAATCGTTGAAATTGTTGAATGTTGCCTTTATATGTTCGTTCAGTATACTTTCTAAACTGCATGGTCACTGTGCAGATACTTTTATTTGGAAGGAACTTGTTGTGAACCCACAACTTTGGGGTTCCGCCTAATTTCCTAGCACAATTCTCCAACCAATTGCGCCCTCTGAACCCTTGAACCCTATACACAAGCTAATCCTCTCACAGCCCCGAATAGCAACAGGACAGGTTTCTTCTTGTGCTTCTAATTTAATTCTTGCTTATCAATTCCCATGTCACCACGCCCCCAGCACAAAGCCAACACTCTACCCTCATCAGCACACCCTAGCTTAAAATGCCACTTTCAAGATGGGATGAACTTTTCAACTCTGGCATTACACATTTACTGTACTGAAAACTTGTGCCTCCTTGACTGTAAAGCCACTTACATGCAAGAGTGGATCCCCTGGTGTTAAAACGAATCTATAGTCCAAGTGCTTAGGTCAGATTAAATAGGCCTACTCACTGTTGTTATGTGGTAGACATGTTATCCAGCACAAAAACGGTTATACACTGAATTTATCAAACATTAGGAACACCTTCCTAATGTTGAGTTTTGCCTTCAGAACAGCTCTACATCTTTCAGGACAGGGACACAAGTATTCTAAAGTGTTCCACAGGGATACTGGCCCATGTTGACTCCAATGCTTCCCACAGTTGTGTCATGTTCGCTGGATGTCCTTTGGGTGGTGGACCATTCTTGATACACACAGGAAACTGCTGAGCGTGAAAAACCCAGCAGCTCTGCAGTTCTTGACACAAACCGGTGTGCCTGGCACCTACTACCATACTCTGTTCAAAGGCACTTAAATATTTTGTCTTGCCCATTCACCCTCTAAATAGCACACATACACAATACAATCCCTGTCTCAATTGTCTCAAGGCTTAAAATCCTTCTTTAACCTGTCTCCTTCATCTACACTTATTGAAGTGGATTTAACAAGTGACATCAATAAAGTATCATAGCTTTCACCCGGATTCACCTGATCAGTCTATGTCATGGAAATAGTTCTTAATGTTTTGTATACTCAGTGTTTGGCCCACCCATTGGTAAAGAGAGGGTGTGAAATGGCAGCTTAGCCTCTGTGCCCCTCATATATAATCACTGTGAACAAAATCGCAAGGCAGAGCCCAATCAATACCGCTACCTGGCAGCAAGTCAAGTGCTGAAGATGGCCGGGCAGGGTGAAGATGGAAAAAAAGCACCAGCCAGCACTGCTACTTCAAAAGCAGTAGAATCAATAGGAACTGTTCTGCAACAGTTGGCTGCAATGCAAGTTTTCCAGCTTAGTGCTGAGGACATATTGAAAGGCGGGGTGTATGCAGAGGATGACAACATGTCTATTGTATTTCTGCCAGTGAGCGGTGGAAGGCTTTATCTCCCTCACCAAACCTTGGGCTTTTGTCCTCCTGGGAAGCCCATGCCAACTAGTTGGGCAGTTTAGCCCTCCCTTAAAAAAGCCATAAAGTTTATAAAGTCAATTAAGGCTATTAAAGCAATGTCAGACAAATTAAGGCTGCTTCGCCGAGCTCCCCAAAGGCCGCTGTCAACTGCAAAACCCACTTAGCATCAGAAGGCTCCTCAAGCAGGTCGCAGTGTGTGCTGGCTTACCACCTCATTTCAGTTTGCACTGTGCTTATTGAGAAGGGAACTTGCACAGTGCCCAACACAAACTATCGACTTCTACAAAAACTCCACCAGCCACTATGGTGGCACTAAATAGTCTGCACTCTGCATATAACATATGCTACATGATGCATGCCATTGAAAGAGTGCCTTTTCTAGACCAACCCCTCTCTTGACGATGGCACCCCCACCATAACAGAACACCAAATACAGTGCATTCGGAAAGTATTCAGACCCCTTCCCATTTTCCACATTTTGTTACGTTACAGCCTTATCCTGAAATTGATTAAATACAAAATGTTCCTCAATTTACACACAATACCCCATAATGACAAAGAGAACAGGTTTTTAGAAATGTTTGTACATTTATTAAAAATTAAAAACAGATACCTTATTTACAAAAGTATTCAGACCTTTTGCTGTGAGACTCTAAATTGATCTCAGGTTCATCCTGTTTCCATTGATCATCCTTGAGATGTTTCTACAACTTGATTGGAGTTCACCTGTGGTAAATTCAATTGATTGGACATGATTTGGAAAGGCACACACCTGTCTATGTAAGGTCCCACAGTTGACAGTGCATGTCAGAGCAAAAACCAAGCCATAAGGTTGAACTCTCCATAGAGCGCCGAGACAGGATTGTGTCGAGGCACAGATCTGGGGAAGGGTACCAAAAAATGTCTGCAGCATTGAAGGTCCCCAAGAACACAGTGGCCTCCATCCTTTTTAAATGGAAGAAGTTTGGAACCACCAAGACTCTTCCTAGAGCTGGCCGCCCGGGAGATGACCAAGAACCCTATAGTCACTCTGACAGAGCTTCATTCCTCTGTGGAGATGGGAGAACCTTCCAGAGGGACAACCATCTCTGCAGCACTCCACCAATAAGGCCTTTATCAGTAAAAGGCACATGACAGCCCGCTTAAATTTAGCCAGAAGGCACCTAAAGAACTCAGAGCATGCAAAACAAGATTCCTTGGTCTGATGAAACCAAGATTGAACTCCTTTTAGCCTGAATGCCAAGCGTCACGTCTGGAGGAATCTTGGCACCATCCCTACTGTGAATCATGGTGGTGGCAGCATCATGCTGTGGGAATGTTTTTCAGTGGCAGGGACTGTGAGACAAGTCAGGATCGAGGGAAAGATGAACGGAGCAAAGTACAGAGAGATCCTTGATGAAAACCTGCTCCAGAGCACTCAGAACCTCAGACTGCGGCGAAGGTTCACCTTCCAACAGGACAACGACCTTAAGCACACAGCCAAGACAACGCAGGAGTGGCTTCGGGACAAGTTTCTGAAGGTCCTTGAGTGGTCCAGCCAGAGCCCAGACATGAACCAGATTGAACATCTCTGGAGACACCTGAAAATAGCTGTGCAGCAACGCTCCCCATCCAACCTGACAGAGCTTGAGAGGATCTGCAGACAAGAATGGGAGAAAGCCCCAAATACCGGTGTGCCACGCTTGTAGAGTCTTAACCAAGAAGACTCAAGGCTGTAATTGCTGCCAAAGGTGCTTCAACAAAGTACTGATGTAAATGTGATATTTCAGATTTTTATTTTTAATACATTTGAACAAAAATTCTAAAAACCAGTTTTTGCTTTGTCATTATGGGGTATTGTGTGTAGATTGATGAGTAAAACAAGCTATTTAATCAATTTTAGAATAAGGATGTAACGTAACAAAATGTCAAAAAAGTCAAGGGGTCTGAATACTTTTTGTATGCACTGTAGACTCAAGATTGTGTGTTTGGGGAAGTGAGAGCGTTTGAATGTCTTCAGACGATGGACAAGCCACACTCAGTCATGACACTCTCCAAATCTTCATCTTCGTGATGGACGGACCATTCTCTACTCATGAAGAAGACAAGTTCAGATCCGACTCCTCCTCGGCTGCCAATGGAAACGAGGTGGCACCGATAGATTATGGAGAAGGGTGCAGCCATATGAGTTCTCTCTCTTCTCCTTTTCTCTCCTCTCCTCCTCCCCATCTGCTTAATCCCCTCGCCTCACTCACTTACACTTGTAATTCCCAGCCAGATCCACCGGAGTGAAAGTAGCGATTTGAGTCGCCAGCGACAGGGCGGCTAAGCCGAACGGAATCCTGAGTGAAGGCACATTTTTACAACAACTCGCTATTCTCGACTTCAGCTGGCAACTTCGGCAGTTATCGTCGAAATCCGCTCAATAAAAAAGCAACCGGGTTTCTGAAAGGGTGGCGGCCATGTTTTTAATTGTTGAGGAGGAGGACTCTCATCTATTGGAGGAGGACTCTCATCTATTGATATGACAATATCATAACAAGATTAGTTTTGATTGGTCTATTTAAAAGGAGGAGGACTCTCATCTATTGATATGACAATATCATAACAAGATTAGTTTTGATTGGTCTACTTAAAAGGAGGAGGACTCTCATCTATTGATATGACAATATCATAAGATTAGTTTTGATTGGTCTATTTAAAAGGAGGAGGACTCTCATCTATTGATATGACAATATCATAACAAGATTAGTTTTGTTTGGTCTATTTAAGAGGAGGACTCTCATCTATTGATATGACAATATCATAACAAGATTAGTTTTGTTTGGTCTATTTAAGAGGAGGACTCTCATCTATTGATATGACAATATCATAACAAGATTAGTTTTGTATGGTCTAATTAATCAAAACCCTGATTGTCTAAAATAATAGAAATGACAGTGTGAGGGTGGGTGAGGTGATAATGGTGATAAAGTTTTTGGGGTGTGCTCTTAGCACGTCATCACTCAACCAAGAGAGAAATATTTGGCAGATTAGAATGAACCAGAATTATTTTAATAAGATGTTTTGATAAAGAAAATGATGTCTCTCGCCCCGTTATTGATGACGGCTCCTTTTATCTCACTTTGAGGAGAGAGAGAGAGAGAGAGAGAGAGACTCCAGTCCACACTCAGGTGTTCTATATGATAAATCATCACCACTCAAGATATCAAAGTTCTCTCACTTCCAATTGTTCTCCTTTTAAAATCACGACTAATGACAAAGTCTCCTGTAAATCTAACCGCCCCGCAGATATGCCACTTTGTCTAATCTTTGCTATTTTTAATACACTGATTCGACTTTAGACGAGGAACCCTTTTAAAGTCAGACCAAGAAAGGCAAAAATGACTGAAGCTGTCAAGATAAAAGTTCTGGGGTATTAATGAGTAATGGGTATCATATTGAATTGCTCTCTTCTATCACTCAGTGGCCCAGAACTATAGAGTGCTGTATTTTAGAAGATTTGGAAGGACAGAGAATGTACATAGGAAAGGAGATATACTGTGCGGATGCCCTGGAGCACTCCAACATCTGCCTCTCTGTGCTTTGCCAAGGTGTGCCTTGAAAGCATCTAAGAGAGAGAGAGCGAGAGAGGCAGGCTCTCCTCAGCGGTAGGCTGGCCGTATCAAATCAAGCTTTATTTAAACAGCATATTTCAGACATGGAATGCAACGCATGGAGAATTTTTTAAACTATATTTACTACACAACAGACAAAAACTGAATGACTGAAAAGCGCCCTGAGGAAAAACAAAGCTAAAAATGTGTTTTAAGATCTCTTCTAAATTGGTTCACAGTTTCAGCCCCCCTCAGGTTTTCTGGCAGGCTGTTCCAGAGGCTGGGAGCATAATAACAAAGGGCTGTCTCTCCATGCCTCTTGGTCCTTGGCTTTGGGATAGTTAAAAGGCCAGTGCCAGAGGACCTGAGGGACCTACTGGGTACATAGCTTAAAAGCATGTCTGACATGTATTGGGGTGCGCAATCGTGGATTGATTTAAAAACCAACAGAATCATCTTAAGATGAATTCAAAAACTCACAGGGAGCCATTTCAGAGACATTAAAACCGGTGTAATGTGTGCTCTCCATCTGGTCTTGGTCAGTACCCGTTCTGCAGCATTATGTATGTTTTGCAGTTGACCAATGGCTTTCTTGGGTAAACCAGACAGTAAAGTGTTACAGTAGTCAAGCCTGCTTGTAATAAAAGCCTGGATGAGTCTCTCTGTATCAATCAGCCTGAGAGAGAAACGACCGCACCTTGGCAATGTTCCTCAGGTGGTAAAAAGCTATTTTGGTCACATTCCTAATGTGTGATTTTGAAATTTAGTTCAGAATCTAAAATGACACCTAGGTTTTATACCTGGTGATGTGTCTTTTATTGTCCGTTAATTAAAATGTGCGGCCAGATTCTCTCTCTGTTCTTTGGCTCCAACAATAAGTACCTCGGTCTTGTCTTGATTAAGCTGGAGGAAGTCGTGAGCCATCCAAGTACTGAAATCACTAATCCAGTTTAATAATTCATCTGTGGAGCTAAAATCCTCGTATCTGGTATCTTTCATCCCCCATCTCAACTCCCCCTATACCGCAGCTTGCTGTCATGGGAAATCAAATCAAATTGTATTGGTCACATACACATATTCAGCAGAGGTTATTGCGGGTGTAGCGAAATGCTTGTGTTTCTAGCACTAACAGAGGAATCAACTGTAACCGTAACCTGCGTTACGTAACCGTAACACCACATCTTTCAGACCACTGTAGTGTACTGTATTAAGCTGTGTCTATGCTCAGGTAGGCATTTTATTACCACAAACCTGCCTATTGTCTGCGGGAGACATCCACAGACGGCAGCTCAAAACACAATTCTGTGTTTACTTTCATGATTTGTTGACCAGCCTCCCTGCTACGCCCTACACAACGTCCGTGTCAAAAGGAAGGAACATGGACAAAACCGGTCTTGAGTGGCAGGTGAGGAAATTAGAGTGCATCTCCAGGATCCCTGAAGAAAAAGAGTGAGGGAGGGAGTTGGACCCTGCAGCGGAATGGCAGGCTAAGCTGTCAGAGTAGCGGAAGGCGAAGCTGTTCTCTCTCAGATTTGGCCGACCAGTCAGAACTGTCAGAGCCATCTCTTTCCATCAGCAGTGGGATCGTTCATAGACCTGCAGCTCTGAAATATAAGTGTTAAAAAAATATTCCACTGTCTTCTCTCAATTTCTCTCCCAACGATATGTATAGTTGAAGCCGGAAGTTTACATACACCTTAGCCAAATACATTTAAACTCAGTTTTTCACAACTCATGACATTTAATCCTAGTAAAAATTCACTGTCTTAGGTCAGTTAGGATCACCACTTTATTTTAAGAATGTGAAATGTCAGAATAATAGTGGAGAGAATGATTTATTTCACCTTTTATTTCATTCATCACATTCCCAGTGGGTCAGAAGGCTACATAAATTCAATTAGTACTTGGTAGCATTGCCTTTAAATTGTTTAACTTGGGTCAAACTTTTCGGGTAGCCTTCCCCAAGCTTCCCACAATAAGTTGGGTGAATGCTGGCCCATTCCTCCTGACAGAACTGGTGTAACTGAGTCAGGTTTGTAGGCCTCCTTGCTTGCACACACGTTTTCAGTTCTGTCCACAAAGTTTCTATAGAATTGAGTTCAGGGATTTGTGATGGCTACTCCAATACCTTGACTTGTCCTTACGCCAGTTTGCCACAACTTTGGAAGTATGCTTGGGGTCATTCACCCATTTGCGAACAAGGTTTAACTTCCTGACTGATGTCTTGAGATGTTGCTTCAATATATCCACATAATTTTCCTTCCTCATGATGCCATCTATTTTGTGAAGTGCACCAGTCCCTCCTGCAGCAAAGCACCCCCGCAACATGATGCTGCCACCTCTGTGCTTCACGGTTGGGAGGGTGATCTTCGGCTTGCAAGCCTCCCTCTTTTTCCTCCAAACATAACGATGGTCATTATGGCCAAACAGTTCTATTTTTGTTTCATCAGACCAGAGGACATTTCTCCAAAAAGTACGGTCTTTGTCCCCATGAGCAGTTGCAAACCGTAGTCTGGCTTTTTTATGGCGGTTTTGGAGCACTGGCTTCTTCCTTGCTGAGCGGCCTTTCAGGTTATGTCAATATAGGACTCATTTTACTGTGGATATAGATACTTTTGTACCTGTTTTCTCCAATATCTTCACAAGGTCCTTTGCTGTTGTTCTGGGATTGATTTGAAATCCCCTTTTTGCACCAAAGTACGTTCATCTCTAGGAGACAGAACGTGTCTCCTTCCTGAGCGGTATGACGGCTGCGTGGTCCCATGGTGTTTATACATGCGTACTATTGTTTGTACAGATGAACGTGGTACCTTCAGGTGTTTGGAAATTGGGATTTTTGATTAGTTTGTTGGTCTTTATTATATCCCCAAAAATCTATGCATGGACAGTATATAGAGGAATCACTGCATGTTTTTGAAATTGCATTGTGTGCAACAGTGCTTATGTATGACTCAACAGTATTTCAGAGGTTTACATCTTGCTGTGTGCTCAAGTCTCATGACTGAACTGAAATTCCAAAGATTTACTGATAGATCTCTCAACTCATGAATAGAAGATAAAGGACGTCTTTATTTAAAGAGTCACTGGTGAGGTTAATGAGGTGCAAAGTGACTCAAAGTAAAAGCCTGGTGGCAAAAGAGAGAGAAGAACCCCCTAGACACACACTGGAACTGTTCCAGATGTTCCAATCCGGAATATCTTCAAGGACAATCAGCTAAATAGTTTACATTAAGAGAGGCTGTGTGAAATCGATTGCTGAAGGTGTTATCTGCGCCAGCAAAAAAACGTCTGGTAATTAGTCACAAGCTAAAGGGGCATTAGTGAGAGAGCAAGATGGATTTAATCTTAATATATTTTCACTGCACTGCAGATACAGTAGCTCCTCAGTGTCTGTCTCTCTCTCTCTCTCTCTTTCACTCTCTGCATGCTATCTTCTTTTAGCTAGTCAGACCACTATCCTGATGCATAGCTAGCTAGACCTTTCCCAACGCTGGTGCTAGGCCTGGGCCTGACTTAAGTCATATAAGGACACTGTTGGCAGGTGTGCTTTTGGAGCAGCTTAGGCTCTGCCGTTTATTTGTTTGTGCATAAAACCTCAGCAATAAGGCACTTGAGTAAACCGCAGCTGTTGACTTTGGGATTGGACTTCAAAGGTAATCTGCAGGAAAACTGGCTGTGAGTGACTGACTGGCCAGATGTGTGTGTTTACAGATTAAACTACTGCAGGGATTGATAATGTCAGCCAATCAGCTATCCTTGTTCAAAAACAAAATGAAAACTACTGTGTGTTCTTTCAGTTGAGGCTCTTGAACCTAATGCCTCTTTCAAAGCTTTTCAAAGGCTTCTTATCAACCAACCACCACTGTTTAAATACTTGTATGGCTACGGCTTGTTTGGTCGGCTCTGACAATGTGATTCCATGTGCTTTTATTACAGAAGCTCAAACAGAAGAGCCAACAGCTGAAGCAGATAATGGACCAGCTCCGAAACCTCATCTGGGAGATAAACTCCATGCTGGCTGTTAAGAGTTGAACGACAAACACAGCGACACAGAGAGTGACACACACACACACCACACACACACACACCACACACATACCTCTGAGGCTGATGCTGAAGCTGCACTTTAGAAATGCGGGCTTTCGCAATATACCACCCTCAGTCTAAGAGCTGGGAAAGAAAAAGAGGGGGAAGAAAGCAAAGAAGAATGAAGAGAAGTTGTGCGATTGGGTCGGAACTGGGTAGTGTACGTAATAAACTGGCCAACGAGTTGTCGCCTACAATATGGTTATTAAGAGGACTTTCAGAGTTATGGTTTATTTAATCTCTATATCTTAAGATATTTGACAAATACTACATTGACCCATTTAGAGGGGGTTTTGAAGTTAGATTTCCTTCAAGATGTTTTTATACATTCCTCAACCATTTTAGTTAAAAGGATATATAGGGTGACATTTTCGTGGTGCAGAAGAGTACAGATCTGTGCAAAAATACCATACAACAAATCATAATAGGGCACATTGTTGAACTTCAATCACTGCCTGATTGAGGTTTGCAGTATTTTTCCCCCACACTGATCTGTTTTCTTTTGCACATTGGAAATGGTACAGTGTGGTAAAACGAAGAGGGAGTTTTGCATTGCTTCTGCTTTTCGTGTGTGGTCAGGTGCTTGATGTAAAGTGTCAATGCAGTTTATGTTCATCACGATGTCTCGTTAACTTTAGTAATTCTATGCCACTATAAATCCTGCTGTGATTTAGGCCAACACTGTTTCTTTCTGTTCTATTTTTATATCTGTGGGGCTCACTGCTCACGAGGCCAGCCAGATCAAGTAGGGAAGTCCCTATGGGATCTTTTTGGATTGGATACCCAGGCTTTAAAATAGTTTTTTATTACAAGCAGAAACAGTGCCGGACCAGCCAATAAGAGACATAACCAGCCGCTAGGGCCCCCCGACCCTTGGATTGAATCCCGGTGTTATACTGATGATTTGACTGGACAGATGGTTTATTTTAATAGCTGATGGTTTCTACGGTTGTGGCTAGATGGAATAGGTATACAGATCCAGCTAGTTGTCGCATCGGGGACAACAGTTGACAACTGTAGCATTTTACCCCTTTTCCTAACCTTAACCTTAGGCTGTATTCAATCCGTATATCGGAAGATCTGCGTTAGAATGTAAAGGTCTTTCCCGATTGAGTCGACTTGCAGTTTCCGCAAACGCGGGAACATTGCCTTTAAATTTTAATCGAGCTATAACGCAGATCTTCATTCGCCAAACCTGCTACGTTAATTCTCCTAAACTACTATGTAAACAAATCATCAGTATCACCACAACGGCCTCAATGATGTTCTGAGGGAAGCTCTGGGCAGGACTATTGTGATTGGTTGGATGAAAGCTTAGTGGGCAGAGCTTAGAATGACACATCAGTGGGTGGAGTTTACAGGTGAGAGTCATGTAAAAAAAAGGACTTACAGGTGGTAGGTTGGAGGGCGTTGCATGCGGGTTGCGAGCTGCTAGGTAAAAAAAGGTATATTGTCGCCTTTCCCTAGCAAGGAATTGTCACCCTCAACACCCAAACCATCTTTCAACTCGTTAGTGGGGTCTTTGATTGGGTTTTCTAATCAATGGATGAATCTCAATTGCTGCTCCCTGATTCCTATCTCCTTCCCTTTTCCTCAAAATGCATTAGAGAAGAAGATCCAAGGGCAGGAACCTCAGATATTCAAGGAAATACAATTGAGTCACTCCAACCCGTTCCCAAAATATTCAAGTTGATATCGTAAAAATTGCCAAATCAAAAATATAAAATGTATAGTCAAGGAGAGTTGACGAGCAAAAGTAAGTAGGATAGTCCAGTGTGCTAGTGCATGGTGCCTGCTACATCTGCTACGTCAGGGATGAGGCTTTGATTCTTACAAGAGACACATATAAGCTTAGGCATAGCCAAAGGTTGACCATACAAAAATGAACCATGAATAGGCAAGGAGATCGCAATTCAAAGGCTCCTGGGGCAGGTTTCAGGCAAAAATAAAAGCTTTTAATTGCAAACTTGTCAATCAAATAATACAGTGCAGCCCAGGTGATGCCTATTTAAACCATAATGAGGCCAGGTGGCCTGTAGAGCAGGGGGTTCTGAGCCTTGTAGTCTTTACCACGACGGCCATCTTAAGGCAGACCACCTGTGGATCCCGGATAGCATGGACTGTAGGTGGAGGGGCTTGTCACATCACGTAAGTGTTAGTGCAACATGACAGATGGGCTTTAAGCAATTAACATTCTTATTAAAGTACTATTTTTTGTTATACAGGAATAACAAACTGGAAAATGTATTTTAAAAAAGCTACAAGTCAGGAATGTGGGGTGGGTAGCCTTCTTACAGTCACTCAATAAACCCATGCCACATTTTTGGGATTGCTAGGCAAGTTAGTCTAGCCACTTATCTAAACTTCATGGCCGAATTTCCAACAAAGCTGGAGACGTGCCCAGGGTCCCTGACCTCCAGGAGACCTCCCCACTGATTTTGTTAGTCACTCTCACTCAGATGTCATATGAAAATGGCATAAGCCATGGCAAAATGTGTAGAATTGCAGGAAATTAGCTTGTAAACTGCAAACTTTTCTATCAAAACCGTGGCAAAACTGCAAATGTTCCTCTCCGACCGCCAAGAGCGGCACTAAATAGTTTTACCAGTAAGGTTGTTTTGTTTTGCCCGTAAGGCTAGGGCCGGCCCTGGGCGGAAAGGAGGAGACTGGGGCCGACAACAGAGAAAGGGCATGATTATCAGGTCCTAGATATTAATATCAATATCAGCTTCAGATACGATTCTGATAAATAATTTAGAAGATGGTTGGGGTCGTATCCAAGTTGTTATGTCAGATCATAGAGGACATAGAATGCATCCCAAATGGCACCCTGTTCCAGATATAGTGCACTACTTTTGACCAGAGCCTATGGGTCTCCGGTCAAAAGCAAACCATTATGTAGGGAATATGGTATGATTTGGGATGCAGCCATAGCGAGGAAATCAAAGACGCTGCTTCCAGAGTAAAAATCAATCGCTGGATAGTGGATCATAATTCCTCTTTAATGGTATAATTGTGACCTGGTTATGTTTGAGGACAATGGTAAAGGTACACAAGGAATACATTCTCATTCAGTTGAATGAAAGTACAACCATGTTTCTGCACCATAAAAATAAAAAATAAAGTGCCTTGACATACTATTTAATTATTAAAAAATGTAACCTTTATTTAACTAGGCAAGTCAGTTAAGAACAAATTCTTATTTACAATGACGGCCTGCCTATAGGGACCAGCCGTAGTAGTACGGCGCCCCTGGAGAAAATGTTCACCTTGTCAGCTTGGGGATTTGATCCAGCAACCTTTCGGTTACTGGCCCAACCCTTGACCACTAGGCTACCTGCCACCCTATGCTTATGTTAAACACCTCGCATCAAATCAATAATGACACACTCACACATCTATGATCAAATGTATTTTTTTTTATATAAATCATTCTTACAAAATTTGCATTTTTTATTTTATTTATTTCATTATTACCTCTATAAAAGTAATTTGTTAATTACAAGGTAGGAGGAAGGCATGAGGACAGCTGGGAATTAAGTCATTAAAAAGAGCTTGTCTGTTTGACACAGTTAAGTACTGATAAATAATTCCATAGAAAAAGTGGTCATGCAGGTGTGTTGTTGGTCATCACCACAGTTTAGTATCCAACAGAGAGTCATGGATGAAACAAAGCGGTGATGAAACTCCATTATGTCAAGATTAACAAGACCCCTATCTCGTACTCCTCTGACTGACAGTCAAAATGGCAGTTTGTGTGTTGAGCTCACAAACCAACACTTTGTAAAACAGGCACAGATAACCATCCTGCACATCCAAACACCCACGCTGATGTCATTGAATTTCTGGTATCCTATGGTATTATGGAAGGATATGTTTAACTGAGACATGTAGTGTTGTATTACAAGGTCATATGTCTATTTCATTCAACATTACCATTTTGAGTTGACTATATTTGTACCAAATATGGTCAGAGAATTGCCCCAGAAGCATCAATGAGTATGCAGACAGTGACAAACATTACAGCAACAGAAAACCCTTGATCTGTTACAAGAGACCCAGCTGCATATTAGTTTCCAAATAGTCTTTGGTTGCTTTTGCAATGCAGTTCACATACAATCTAATGCTCACAGCAAATCTAATTCTAGATTATTGGTATCATCTTGTCTCCATGGTGATTCCATATTAAATTACATGGTAACTCAGAAAATGTATTTCTATAATGGTTGCAATTGCTCTACACGCAAAGATTTTAAAAGCAAAAGGGATGTTTTTATTCAGTGGAAATGAAAAAATATATATTGGCAACAATGTGAAGAAAAGAAATGTACATCTTACAAAATCAGAATCTGTTCTCTCAGCCAAGAAATCCTGTTATTTTCCCGTCATTTCATACTATACACAGTCTGGTTTTGCTCACATATGAAAATAAATATACATGTTTATGTACAGAAATGACAGTTTAGATCGTCTGAAATGTCTCTGGTTTTGCCCGTGAAGTCAATGTGCAAGGCTGGGGACTTTCTCTGTTGAGATGATATAACAACAAGTTCAGACTATCATAGATCGAAAGGATTGAAATGAATTCAAACAAAGATGGTTTTACTGAACTTCAAAAAATGGAGACCAACACTTTTCATAATCATTGAGATGCATGTCTAGTGCCAAGAGATCCAAGGCTTGCTGTAAGTCAGCATCAAATACAACGTAAAGCTCTCTTGGCCAATATCAAATCATACAAGTTCATTCCAAACTCCTCCTTCCAGAGTACATTCCCAGAAAGAAAATACAAACATATGCAAAAATGTAGTGAAAAGACAATATGCTGACAATATACCAGCTTTGAAACTGTACTAAATCTAACTGTAGTATTTTGTGTTGATAATATCACATATGATGGCAAGAGTGGATATCCCAGTCCCACCGATGACAATAACTCATTGGTCATGTATAAACCTAGTGGACACTGACCTCCATGTATAAACCTAGTGGACACTGACCTCCCATGTATAAACCTAGTGGACACTGACCTCCCATGTATAAACCTAGTGGACACTGACCTCCCATGTATAAACCTAGTGGACACTGACCTCCCATGTATAAACCTAGTGGACACTGACCTCCCATGTATAAACCTAGTGGACACTGACCTCCCATGTATAAACCTAGTGGACACTGACCTCCCATGTATAAACCTAGTGGACACTGACCTCCATTGATTGTATCCTGATATGTAAACTAAATCAATGTGAAGGAGTCTATAACGGCCTCAATAAGACATGACGGGGGGGGGGGGGTAAAGGAAACGGATAGTTGAGCTTTGGCTCACAGCTGACACACTATGGGCCGTTTTCCCAGAGCCAGATACAGCATAGTCCTGAACTAAAATTCACTTTCAATGGAACAGCATTGAGAAAATGTTTTTGTCCAGGACTAAGTTTAATCTGTGTCCGGGAAAGTGGCCCTTAAAGTTCAGTCACCTTCACAATAAAAAAGGCCGCTAAAGCACACTATGCTCCTTCAAGTCTTCAGACATTCAAGTACCTGTTCGAGGGGATTGGCAGGGCTCCGGTGTGGTACAAAGGCAAACGCCTCTTCACAATAGGATATCACTATACAGTCATGAGCTTCCACATTTCTTGAAGCCATTTCCTTGAAATTGATCGATAAAGTACAGGTTTTCTATTCGACCACAATGCACCTGACTGGCAAAAAAAAAATGTGTTAGGACAAATGTAGTGGAGCTGGGATGGGTTAGTACAACAGGAACACCTGGAGCAACAGAAATGATTGACAGAGAGGGTACTGAAGAACATTACAATGACAAGGCTAGGTGAGGAGGAGCTGGTTCTCTTTGGTGAGCCTAGAGCCAAAGGGTCAAGGCTGTGAGTCACTGCATCCAAAGCAGAGTCAGACATGATGGGAAAATGGAGACAGAAGGTTTCATCAAGGGGACATCCAGGGAAACCCAACACTTCAAATTAAATGGCTCTCTCTAATTGAACACAAAACACACTGTGTCCCCTGACGAATGGTGTAGGAGATGGCTCTGTCTATCGAGGCTTGTATTTCACCGACATCATTATGTGGTGAGTCTTGGAAGAATGACACATTACAGAGGGCACTTCAACTATATAGCATATTCTACTGCTTTTGATATTGGTTTACGGAAAGTATGTGCAATAAGCAATTTAAAAAAGGCAGAACTAATGTGAATTTTCGGGGACATGGCACAACAGACGTTTCACATTTACGAAATCTCTTAACACTCCTGTGGAAATGATGCAGGCAACTAAAGAACTGTTTAGTGTCTAAATATAGCATACACTCCTGCCACGGTAGCGCTCGTAAGCAAGAAAGGGGAAATAAAATGGGTGAAAAGGTTTTGGTTTAGAAGGCAGTGTTCTGCTCCATTTCATCCAGAAATGTTAATTTTGCTCATTCCGTCAGAGGGAAAGTACTCTGTTTGGGCTTATGGTTGGTTGAGCTTACTTTCAGCCTCTGTACACACACTGGAGCTGAACTTCTGAGGAGCAAAGAAATAGATGAGAAGAAAAGTATAACTGCTTTTGAAAGTTTTGGGATTTTTGTAGGGAAAAAGGCTTATCATTGCGATAAATCTAGAGACTGAGAAATAGAAATCCAACTATCAGAAATTCAAGGAATGGGCACAGAGTTTATGTTTCTGAGGGTTTTGTGACAGCCTCGTGGCAATATGAGTGGCACAATTTGAAAATTGTGGCTTTTAAACCATCCTTCCAGTAAAAGAAGGGGGAAAGTGTTGACTTCTCAACCTTAAATACCAAATGCTGAATTTGATTTAATCACTGGACAGTTCTTAGGAAGATAAGACCCATAAGCTTCAAACCCCAGTGGGAGGGAAATATGGATCGAAAAATAATAGAGTAACAGGGTTTCCCGGGGTGCAGAGCAGGGGCCGGTGGTGAGTGCGTCAGGGGTCCTGATGCAGACGTAGGGAGCTTATGAAGGGGTCAAGGGGGGGTTAGGAGGGGTTGCATTGAGTCTAGATTACCAGCCCGGGGTGGCGCTGATCTGTGGTTGGGTTGCAATGTTGGACACCTCCCTTCCTCTACCATCCTGCACGAGTCACAGGAAGGTCTGTCGTAATTTGCTTCTTTGTGGAATTCATACAAAAAAATATTATATCCAAGAGTCTCATCGTCAGTAGTTTGTGTGTTTATGTGAACATACTATAGATCTGTATATCTTTTGTGTGTGTGTATGCGCATAGTTCTCCAGACACCATGATTTCACTTGTCAAGTCCTGTGGTCATTGGCAATGTGCTGAGTGGAAGACAGAGCTGTAGCGCCCCCTAGGATCAGGCTCCAGGTGGCTGACTGTCCTACTGCCGCGGTCCTCCTTCGGCTACGGCTGCTCTCCACCGAGTCTCTGTCTGTAACCGCCGCTACCGCCTCCGCCGGCCTCTCCGGCAGGGGGCGCACGTCCTGTCAGAGCCTCTCGATGTCCCTGTATTTTTTGCGCAGGATGGAGACCTGGTCCTTGAACAGCACCGGGTCCAGTCTCATTTGGGAGTGAACCAGGGGCATGCCGCCAAACCAGCTGGCGAACTTGTTCATGCACGTCTGCCGCTGGGCGAAGTGGTCCGGGTCGGCCCAGCGCGACGCCCGCGACGACTGCATGGCGGGAGGAGAGAGAAAGATAAGTGGTGATAAATTGACCCATTTTTTTGCATTAATTATAAAATCAGGAAATAAATACATTTTTGGGGTGGGGCTAGAGCTGGGCGATATGGACAAAAAGTAATAGCGCCAAGTAATAACTTTACATTAGTAGCAGGGATCTAGACAATTATTTTCCAGTGCCAAGTCAGACAACTGAGATGGTAGCCTATGAATAAAAAAGAAAGCCATTTCATCCAACATATCCAGGAAATCCATGATTGATATTTTGATATGCAAAATAGGATCCAGAATTATTACATTTATTTTGGGCTCTTCAGAGAATTTGCCGACATCTTTGAGCATATTGGCCTTTCGGCTATATTATTCACCACATGAGGAAGCGGGAACTCAAAACACTTAGCTAGATTGTGAACTGTAAATATGATGGTTGCTAGTTGGCTAATTGACAATATATTAGTAAAATGTAGGCTAATGTCCTACAAAAACTTTACTGCGCAAGTCTAGGCTACTTAATGCAGATTATGCAAATGAGGTGGAAAAGTGGTCGAGTTGCCCTTTAATGTTTGCTAACCAAACCATCAGTCATAGCTTGCTATAATGAAACATTTATTCAAAAACGCCAATAAAGTTTTAAAATTCGATCTTTGCTTTCAAAAGCAGCTCAAACATAAGAATGAACTTCATAGCCATCGAATTATACCGTGAATCAGAGGCGCAACCTTTCACTGGGGACGGGGGGGGACATGTCCCCTCCCACATACTGAAATAGCATTTTTGACCCCCTCTAGCTCTGTTACAGGCTTCACTGTCATGGTGCGCAGTAGAGGTCTGCACGAGATCGATTTCTTCATCCTGTCCGACTCCCACCCGCTAACGTAAGAACTGATCCCAAATCCAACCGCCATCCTGCAATGTTATTTTAGGCGTATGTGAGGCAACTCACTTGCCAGCCACGGTCCCAGCAATTTTGCGCCCTATAGGCAATATCAAACGCTCATAAATAACTTCAGAAACAGGTTAAACCACCAGAGATTCTCACATGGCCCTTCCATTGTATTACTGGGCTCAATCAGCCAACATGCCAGATGCAGTTTGAAGAGAGCAGAGTTGGAGAGACTTGCACTTTCTCTTGAGCTATTTTTATAGCCTACCTTTTAGGAGTGGGAAGACGGAGAAATATGGCTGATCAATACTTAGGCCTATTTCTAGGCAATATAGTAAACTATAGTCTAATCATAGGCCTCTTTAGGAAGTATATTTCCTTGGAAAGATAACTGTCCAGTGCTTCTCCGCCCATGTACACACCTCCTCTATTTAATTGAGACCACATGCGCACCCGATCTCGTAGCCATGGCTACTGAACTGGAGGAAGCAAGAACGATGACAGCGACACTTGTTACGTTTTGCATAGTCCTGTAGGAGACCTTTTAGGAGGACGGTTTGCAGGCAGAGACAAATAAAATGGGTAAATCATACTTATTGAAACTTAAAAAGGCACGCTCAATATAGTAGCCTAACCTGTGGTCACCATAGTAACCTAACCTGTGGTCACCATAGTAACCTAACCTGTGGTCACCATAGTAATCTAACCTGTGTGCACTTTGTGCCTTTTCAATCATGATTCAATGTTTTGATTGCTCTTCGACTCACGTTGGTTGAGCAGCCCCCACTCATTTTCATTATCAATATTTATTTACAGACACTGTAGTAAACTAGTCTAATCATATTTAAGTTAATTTCATATTCAAGTTAACTGCCACGTGATTCTCAGCCTACTCTAGTTCAATGAGGCCACAAATACTAGGCACACTTGAACTCTCACGCCCAACTAGGAGAGGAAGGCTACTGAAACAACGTGTGTTTGTGAATATTGTGAAAAATGTGTGCTTGTTAATACAATACGTAGGCTAACACATACAAAGCACAAAGAGGACCGTCTCAAAATAATCTGTGTGACAAAAATATTTGAGTCCCAAAGTTGTCTTTTTGACCTGCCCGCTCCAGCTTGCAGCATGAAAAATGCCGCACTGATCTCAGTTGGGACCCGCAGGTCCTGCAGGGAATGCAGCCCTCTAGTGCTCATTATGTCTTAGCAGGATCAGATGGTAACAGGGGTCAGCAGTGTCAGACAGCCAGGGAAGACCAGTCTACGGAGTTCAGGGGAATTTTGCAGTATATTCAGTGAATCATCTTGAATTGATGGGTAGACCTACAGTAGCTACAGAACAGCAGTTTAAGCTTAAAGCTACAGTCTGGGATCTGGGAATAATGGTCATTTTAGTTATTGGATAATATAATGTATAAATGTACACCAACGTAATTCTTTGTCATGCCTCATTTTAAGAGGATCAGATGGTGACAGGGGTCTCAACAGGGTCAGGCAGCCAGGGAAGACCAGTCTGTGACGGAGGTGAGGTGAATTTTTGCAGATACAACACTTTATTCTCTCTGTGCAGCCAACGGTAGACAAGCCAGATGCTATTTTAAGGCAGTCTGACATACCTACAAAGTTGATTTCCAAACTGTATCAAGGGTTGATAGAGGCTTTTCCCGATGACACAAAACATGTAAAACAAAACTGATGAAGACCTGGGAGACGCTACTGATGATGAATAGATACAGATATGTTAGAATGCCCAGTCATGTTATTATAATCTCAGACATAAATTACTGCAGTTGAAGACCACCCATAGAACGTTCTATATGCCAGTGAAACTGAATGACATGCACTCAGAATTGTAATTCCTCTGCTGGAGGTGTAAAACACAAAAGGGGACATATTTGCATATGTTATGGTCTTGAGAAGGCTGGCTGAATTCTGGCAAAGAGTATGTTCTTTTATCTCAGCATGTCTACAGACTCTCCCTTCTCCCCGTTTTTGTTTGTTTGGAAATGTTGATACTGGAGACTTATCTGAAGAAACTGTGTAACCTAGCATTTATAGCGGCTAAGAAATGCATTGGTATTAATTGGAAGGTTGGTTATGCTCTCACAATGTCAAGTTATGTATCACTAGATTTGTTTTAAGATTACGGGTATACCGTGCAACTTTCATAAGGCCTTATATGGAATACTGAACGACAAAATGAGTCTGCATTGAAAACATGCCCGCGTCAGCAGAAATTTAGGCAATCCCTAGCTGCTGGGATACACAGTCCTGGCCCTGGGGGTCTGCTGTACTGTTGTCAACCTGGCGTTTGCCTAACACACCTGAAACCAATAATGAATGTTTCACTAAGAACCTAAAACTGACTTGTGTTGGGTTGGTGCGCTAAAGGGCCGTGGACCCTTAGGGGCAGGACGGTGTGACCCAGCTATTGTGTGTGCAAGTAAAAAGAGCTCTACAGTACTATTAGGCCTATGATATTAATTATATGGAGGGTGTACGGTTTCTGTTAATATGTAGGTGTTTCAACAGCAGAGATTTGTATAAACCTTGCGGTCGGTCTCTCTGACATTTGCAACATGTCAATATTCTGAGTCGGGACGAGACAGGCAGCGTTTCTCAGCCAGTCGAAATCATGAATCAGATGCCAGCTGGCATCATTTTTATGGATATACAGTATACAAAGAAAAGTCAATTGGAAAAAAAGGTCTAACGAAACCATAGTCTTTCCATCTTCAGTTTGAAGTGATTGTGTTCATGGCTCGAAACACCAGGTTTATAATGGCTATAATGGCAAGCAGTACAATCACCCAGTTTATAATGGCTAGCAGTAAAAATAAATGTTTTGTCATACCCGTGGTATATGGTCTGATATACCACGGCGGTCAGCCAATCAGCATTAAGGGCTTGAACCACCCAGTTTATAATTAAGCAATAACACACAAGGGGGTGTGGTATATGGCCAATATATATGGCCAAAGGGCTGTATCCAGGAACTGTGTGCTGCGTCTTGCCTAAGAACAGTTCTTAGCCGTGGTATATAGCCAATATACCACACCTCCTCAAGCCCTGATGCTGCCTTAGCTGTGGTATATTGGGCATATACCACAAACCCCTGAGGTGCCGTATTGCTATTATAAACTGGTTACAAACATAAATAAAACAGTAAACTAGTATTTTTGCGTCATACTTGTGGTATATTGTCAGATATACACAGGGCTGACAGCATCCAGTACCCAAACTACCAACTTTATAATGTGTTATTATACATACCTGTCCCATCATGGTCTCTTTGTACTGCTTCTTCTGGGTGACCTTGATGGGCGGCAGCTTGGTGACAGCTGACACAAGGAAGTTCATGAGGATGTCCTCACAGTTAGCCAGCTGGTCCACCATGCCCTTCAGGCTGGCAGGCAGGAAATTGGTGTACAGGAAATGGTAATATCTGAGGAGGAAGAATAAGTTAGTGAACAGGAAGTGGTAATATCTGGAGAAAGAGTTGAGGGGGTGATTTTGAGGTGTTTGGAAATATATCTGGGACGCATTCGAGATTAGAGTTTGGATCAATTTATTGATTTGATTGAGTTAATCAAAGCTAATCAAGCAGTTCAATGCCAGTTTTATAGACAGTGCTGAATTGAGTCTTTGTTGAGCAACTGTATGAAAAAAAAACAGTGTAATGAGGGTTGGGACAGGATCCACGATGCACCACTCAACAAAACTGATGTTGGCCTTAGGCTACTTCCTACAGTAGTGTTCAGTGGAGGTTGATGTCACTTTCAATTGTGTTTGATACCTTTCCTTTCCAGCCATTACAATGAGCTCAATAAGCCATTACAATCCACCAGCCTCCACTGGTAGTCAGTGCTTGACTTGGAAAGGATCTCACCGGAACAGAGTACTGACACCTCAAATTCTCTACTTCTTGAGTTCCTGCACCTGTTATAGAATATTAGCTCAAAAGTATTGTGAAGCTCCTGCACTTAAATATGAAACAGTACCGGCACCCAAAATAAGTACCTGCACCTATTTTAGTCCAAGTCAAGAACTGCTGGTAGTGTTGTACTGTTGAATAGGGTAAAGTTGCACATATACACTGATATTGGGTCAGTTTTACATTTTGGGGGAAGGGGAAGCTGATCCTAGATCTGTACATAAGGGAAACTGCACCTTGGAGGTGTACTGTAGCCAAATGTACCTGTGGTAGATGGCACCTCCGGTCAGCACCATGGAGTAGTCGTTGGTCCACTTGGAAGTGTAGCCCCAGCGCTCCTTGTTGCTGTCCCAGAAGTGGCTCCGGGCCGGGTAGCCCACCAACCTCTCTGGGAAGCTCTGCCACACCGTGAAGGCAAAGTCCACCTGAGGAGGAAGAGAAAGCACTAGCAGATACCATGGGCTTCCAGTCATTGCGCTAATGCTAGTTAGCAATTGCACTAGCGCTAGTTAACAACTTCCTTCAAACTGCACGCAGAGACATGAAAATGGTATCCACAAGTTCATCCGACTGAGGGGCATCATTGCCAAAATCCCGAAGTATCCCTTTAACACACATTTATAGACTCAATGAATGCACACTCTCCATTCGCAGAGGCATAGACAGACACACCCTCTTCCTAATGCCTCATCACACAAACGTGTTTTCAAAAGCCCTCTGCAGTTGGCCGACCTCTCGCTGGTTGATCACAGCATTTAAACAAATAATTAGAGAAAACAGACTGGGTCAGGTTGGTTCCGGCAGCAGCCAGACAAACAAAGCCTGCTTCCCAAATAAGTTCCTCACTCCCAAAAAAAGCGCACTACTTTTGACCAGGGCTCATATGTGGAAAAAGTGGTCAAAAGTAGTGCACTATGTAGGGAACAGGGTGCCATTTGGGACGCAGCCAGTGCCTCCACCAGAGACTGAATCAAGAGTGTGTAATAAGAGCCACAGGGTCGCCACAACAACAGCATTTATGGGCTCCCACTCAAAACCTCGTCTCGGCAACATCTGCGTTCTCATGGTGTTATGCCAAACTGTGTGCCTGACTCAGCTCCAGGAATGAAGGGAAAATCCACCGCAGGAAGCAGAAATGTTACACTTAAACACAAATGGTGGTTTCCTCAATACGCAGGGGATCACGACGCAATTAAAGATGCCATTTAGACAGAGAGAGACGGCGAAAAAGAGAGATGGGAGAGCAAGAAATGGAGAGAAAAGTGTAAGGAGTGGCGGGGATAGAGAAAGCGTAAGAGAAATTGCTAGAGATAAATAGGGCAAAATAAGAGAGAGAGAGGGGGGTTGCTAAGTACTATATAAGTGAGGGGGGGGAAGAAAGTTGCATGTGGGACAATAGTGACACACAGCGAGGCAGTGAGAGTTAGGTTTGGAGCTTACTATACTTTCACTCTCTTTCTCCCCATTTCGGTACTATCACAGGGCTGGTAAAACTGTCTGTACACTTGATAAATTACACTGAACAAAAATATAAACGTAACATGAAGTGCTAGTACCATGTTTAATGAGTTGAAATAAAAGAAAAACGTCACATTTTGTTTACATCTCCATTACTGAACATTTCTCCTTTGCCAAGATACTGTTTAATGTTAATTTCTCTACCATAAGCCGCCTCCAACGTAGTTTTAAAGAATTTGGCAGTACATCCAACCGGCCTCTCAACTGCAGACCACATATATGGCGTTGTCTGGGAAACCGGTATGCCAATGTTAACGTTGTGAACAGAGTGCCCCATGGTGGCGGTGGGGTTATGGTATGGTCAGGCATAAGCTACGGACAACTAACACAATTGCATTTTATCTATGGCAATTTGAAGGTACAGAAATACCGTGACTAGATCCTGAGGCCCATTTTGTTAAGGTATCTGTGACCAACAGATGCATATCTGTATTCCCAGTCATGTGAAATCCATAGATTAGGGCCTAATGAATTGAATTAAAACTGATTTCCTTATTATGAACTGTAACTCAGTAAAATCTTTGAAATTAATACAATGTATTTTTGTTCAGTATATATTTCATTAGCAATAACATTCCATGAAAAACGATAGAATGACAAACCAAATAAATATGTATAGCAGCCTAGAGGTATCTAAATGGTGGTTTCTTCCCCGTCTTCTCTCTGGCGGTGGCGAGAATGATGAAGAACTATGTGTGTGCTGAGGCCAGTAAGAGGCTTGACCACTTTGGCCAATCACAACGGAAATGTTAAAAATAAAAACGTAAAGGTCTGCCTTGATGTTCATAAAACTCCACGGACCCAGAACGATGTGTGACCACTTGGTTACAGCGACACCGCTCTGTCGAGGACACCCAAACCAGAGTGGACATCGCAAAGCCCATGGAGCCGGACCCTGGAAGTTGCTGTAACCATGATTGGGATATTTAGCCTACATTGGCTATTGGTTGAGATGCAGGGCTCGATCTAACTTGCTATATCAGGTAATTGAAAATGTGAATTAGTGCCAAGTTGGATAATAATGTATTTAGGTTACAGTTTAATGCATAAATACACCACACCAAAAAAGCTTGATTTTATGACGGTTTTAAAACGAATATCCTGCAATTCTACATAGTAATGCTTTATGTTCACTACTTGGTCAATTGATTTGATAGCATGTTTTAAATCGACCAAATACATGCTATAATAGGGTTTATTGTAACCATGTTCGAGCTAATCAAATCAAAGTTTATGATACAGAATTCAGAAAGTATTCAGACCCCTTGACTTTTGCCAAATTTTGTTACGTAACAGCCTTATTCTAAAATGGCTTTAAAAAAATAAAAAAATAAAAAAAGCAATCTACACACAATACCCCATAATGACAATGCAAAAACAGGTTTTTACAAATCTTTAAATAAAAAACAGAAATACCTTATTTACATAAGTATTCAGACCCTTTGCTATGAGACTTGAAGTTGAGCTCAGGTGCATTCTGTTTCCATTGATCATCCTTGAGATGTTTCTACAACTTGATTGGAGTCCACTTGTGGTAAATTCAATTGATTGGACATGATTTGGAAAATGCACACACCTGTCTATATAAGGTCCCACAGTTGACAGTGGCTGCATTTCAAACTCATAAAAAGACACACCCTTCTCCACTAACCCTCGACTTATGCCCTTGGGGGAATCCCCGTTACCATCTTGGTCGCAAACGTAAACCCATCAGCCCTCATTTTACATTGAGTTTGCGAGTGTACAATTATGTTCATGTCGGGGCCTGAAACGCCCCATAATTCAATTTGCGATGATTGTACATCTGCTAAGAAAAGTCAGCCCAAACTTAAAACCTCAGTGTTAATATGGAGAAGTCACCATACAAGTGTAAGTAAAAACTAATATAAATAAGTTGGAAATTGTGCTACTAATGCACATGACGGCACAAACACATCTAAAAAAATAAAGTTATGAATTTCTTGTTTGGTTGGCTTTTGGAAATTGAAGAAATAAAACATTTCCTTCTTCAGAAGTTCCAGCTAGGCAGGCTAACGTTAGTTAGCGAATTAATTTGCTAGCTATCATACAGTAGGCGTATATTAATATAAGTAGACATGCAATCATAATTGACTTTAGCGCATATAAAGCACCCACAAACTACCGGTGGCTGAAAACACAATCGTCGCGGGACGAACGAGTGACGAATTTCCAGGCAAGGGCAGTCCATTTAAAATTACATTTGTTCCTCCCTCCCTCGCCCCTTGCCCTGCAAGTGTAAACTCGTCAGACGTCATGATAAGTCATCAGAAGTGTCAACTTAATTTGAGGGCTGAGGGGAGAGGGTGTGTCTGTTAAGTGTTTGGAATGCAGCCAGTGCATGTCCGAGCAAAAACCAAGCCATGAGGTCGAAGGAATTGTCCGTAGAGCTCCGAGACAGGATTGTGTCGAGGCACAGATCTGGGGAAGGGTAACAAAAAATGTCTGCAGCATTAAAGGTACCCAAGAACACAGTGGCCTCCATCATTCTTAAATGGAAGAAGTTTGAAACCACCAAGACCAAGAGAAGGGCCTAGGTCAAGGAGGTGACCAAGAACCCAATGGTCACTCAGAGTTGTAGAGTTCCTCTGTGGAGATGGGAGAACCTTCCAGAAGGACAACCATCTCTGCAGCACTCCACCAATCAGGCCTTTATGGTAGAGTGGCCTTACGGAAGCCACACCTCAATAAAAAAGGTACATGACTGCCCACTTGAAGTTCGCCAAAAGGTACCTAAAGACGCTGACCATGAGTAACGAGATTCTCTCGTCTGATGAAACTCTTTGGCCTGAATACCAAGCATCACGTCTGGAGGAAACCTGGCACCATCCCTACGGTGAAGTATGGTGGTGGCGGCGGCATCATGTTGTGGGGATGTTTTTCAGCGGTAGGGGCTGGGAGACTAGTCAGAATAGAGAGAAAGATGAACGGAGCAAAGTACAGAGAGATAGGTAGATACTTTATTGTTCCCGAGGGGAAATTTCTTCGTCAAGCAGCTATGAAAAAACACAGGGAAGGTGCAAAATGCCAGAACGAAAATACACAAAAGACAGATACACGATACATAGAGCGGCAGTATGAAAAATGTATAAAAAAGCTATAAAAAGAAATTGCATAGTATGGGTGGATGGCTGAATATGTACACTATATATTGTTAGAGTGTTAGGTGAAAAATAAATAATAATAATAATACAAAATAAAAATATAAAAAAAATATTGCAAGTTGATATAGATAAATAAGCAGTATGTGCATGGTTAACTATACTATACAGGTCGATGGGCGAGAAATACTTAAATAGCTAAAAGTGCGTATGATATAAGTGAGAGTAATAATAGTTTACTTAATATACAGTCTGGTTAAATGAACAGGTAAGTGAATATTTTGCATGGTTAAATTAACTGTACAGATAAATATACAGTTAAATGTACAGGTAAGTGAATATTTGCATGGTTACATTAGCTGTACAGTTAGGTATACAGTTATATTTACAGATAAGTGAATACTTGCATGTTTACACAAACTGTACAGGTAAATGACAGGAAGAGATACTTAAATAGCTAAATGTGTGTATGATATAATTTAATTTAGGGTAATAGTAATTCCCTTAAAATACAGTAATTATTCTTCTACTTTGACAGAGTATTTTGTGTAGATTGTTAATACAAAAAAATGACAATTTAATAAATGTTAATCTTACAAAATGTGGAAAAAGTCAAGGTGTGTGAATACTTTCTGAAGGCACTGTAGCCTACACGGCAGGCTAATAGTTAACACGGCAGGCTAATAGTTAACACGGCAGGCTAATAGTTAACACGGCAGGCTAATAGTTAACACCATCTGTTCTAATTTAATCACAAAACAGTAATTCAAGAAGATCAAAATGCACATTCCAATGAATTATCATTCACGACAAACAGTAATGGCCTTTTTAGAAATTAGGTAGCCTATGCCTAACTTGGTGTGAGGGTATCGGTAATAAAACTTTTTCTTTAGACGACATGTGTGGGCATATGCAGACGTTGCAATTGGAGGGCCCTGGAATAGATACCAACACTGAGGGCCCTGGAATAGATACCAACACTGAGGGCCCTGGAATAGATACCAACACTGAGGGCCCTGGAATAGATACCAACACTGAGGGCCCTGGAGTCATACCAACAGTGACATCATCATTATCCTGCTCTCTGTCTGTGCCACTACACAGACAGAGAGAGAGAGGGTTGAGAGAGAGAGGGTTGAGAGAGAGAGGGTTGAGAGAGAGAGGGTTGAGAGAGAGAGGGTTGAGAGAGAGAGGGTTGAGAGAGAGAGGGTTGAGAGAGAGCGCGCGCGAGAGAGAGAGAGAGAGGGTTGAGAGAGAGCGCGCGAGAGCGAGAGAGAGAGGGTTGAGAGAGAGAGGGTTGAGAGAGAGAGGGTTGAGAGAGAGCGAGAGGGTTGAGAGAGAGAGGCCACAACAAATAAACAGCATGAGGTGGAGTGAGGTTAGAAAAGCAGGGGAGCACTAGAGCTCTAGAGAGAAAGTAGTCCCCATTCCAACACAGTAGTAGGCAGTACCCATAGTGATGTGTGGAGGAACACTAACCTCTGTGGTTGAGAGTACAGTGTCTTCATCCAGGCTGAGCACGGCATCGGTGACAATGGTCTCGTAGGGCAGGAAACGACTGCTCATCACCTTCATGGGGAGACAGAGCACACAGGGTCAGCACACTGTCCTCTGTAGCTCAGTTGGTACAGCATGGCGGTTTCAACGCCAAGATGGTGGGTTTGATTCACTGGACCATCCGTACGTAAAATGTCTCTTTGAATAAAAGCATCTGCTAAATGGCGCCAAGGATGAACCAGACTTGGAGGTCTACAATTTCTTTCTGAGGTCTTGGCTGATTTCTTTAGATTTTCCCATGATATTGAGCAAAGAGGCACTGAGTTTGAAGGTAGGCCTTGAAATACATCCACAAGTACACCTCCAATTGACTCAAATTATGTCAATTAGCCTATCAGAAGCTTCTAAAGCCATGACATCATTTTCTGGAATTTTCCAAGCTGTTTAAAGGCACAGTCAACATAGTGTATGTAAACTACTGACCCACTGGAATTGTGATATAGTGAATTATAAGTGAAATAATCTGTCTGTAAACAATTGTTGGAAGAATTACTTGTGTCATGCACAAAGTAGATGTTAACATGAAATCTGTGGAGTGGTTGGAAAAATGAGTTTCAATGACTTCAACCAAAGTACATGTAAACTTCTACAACTGTATATTCACTAGAAATCAAACACCTCCCACACGTACACACAGGCTTACGCACTCACTTTCAGCCACAGAACCACACACATGCACGGTACACAGACGCTTCACACAACCCCCCCTGAATGCGCCGCATAACAGCCGCCCACTTCCTTGTAACCTTTTCTCTGGAGACACACTCAGCTCTGAAGGTCGGGTCATTCGAAGAATCACTGTTCTTTCGAAAAACTGCTTCTTATATAAAGTCTAATGTGTGTGTGTGTGTGTGTTTATAATGCATAAAGCGTTGGGTGGAGACTAGAGAACAGAGGTTGATTTGTCAGAAATACACAGGTGGCCTCTTTTCTTCAAAATAACACTTCATACTCGCTGACCACGGCCACACATCTTGAATGACTCATCAGATTGCTGTGTAACTGTGTGACCGAGAAGAACTAAAACAACCCGATAACACTGACTCAAAATGTCTACAATTCCCAGCCACGTTTGAGTCACTCAGACGGGCCCAAAAAATGTATAAACAAATCCTTTCCCTTAGTTCAGTTCTTTGGCTCCCTCTGTTCAGTGATTTGACAGAGACACAGACAGAGAGACACAGACAGAGAGACAGACAGACACAGACAGTGAGACAACCAAATGTGTTGTGTGAACCACAATAACACTGCTGTGTGGCTTGCGGGGGCTTAACACTAGAACCGCTAGGTCTCGAAGGACCCCCCCTTCAAGGTAGTGAGCTGTCATTCTGACGGCAACATTCTAACAGTGAAATTAATACATTTAATAATAATTTGGTTGTTTATGAAGGCCATGGATAGCAGAATACGAGGCTATGTAAAAAAAAAAAAACTAAAACCCACTAAAAACACAAAAATCCAAGTGTTCAATAAAACATTGTCAGCTTGTGCTTACATTGTGTGCGTCTTCACGCAATGGCATTAGTTGTATTTATTTAGCCGTTGCCCCTTTTCTTTGCAAGCAACTTGTTCACCAATGAAATTGTCCATGGTGACATTGCTCCCCTTGCCAACGTAAGGTTCCACAAGCCTCAAAACCACATTTTCTGACACTCGCTCACCTGCTGCCCAATATATCCCAGATATTGAAAGCCGCTCAGCATATACAATTACAGTATGTACGCTCTCTCTGTGCAGCCTACTCCAAATAGGCCAGAGTAGACATAATACATACCATTTTGAGATTATAATTAGATTAGATCAATGCAATAGAATGAGATTATAATTAGATTAGATCAATGCAATAGAGATTATAATTAGATTAGATCAATGCAATAGAATGAGATAATTAGATTAGATCAATACAATAGAATGATATTATAATTAGATTAGATCAATACAATAGAATGAAATTATAATTAGATCAATACAATAGGATGACCCGCCCTGTTCTTCATTCACAACTGGTGATTACATAATTATGCATTGTCCACTTCCCCTCGCTCATCAACTCATTCTCCCCATCATACTTTACTTAATCTGTTATTATATGTGTGAAATTAGTTTCGATATAGTTTAGGTTCAGTTGAGGCAATTATTTAAATTGTTGGGAGAAGGAGAGGAGCAGGCCGTAGTGTTGGGAGGAGGAGAGGAGCAGGCCATAGTGTTGGGAGAAGGAGAGGAGCAGGCCGTAGTGTTGGGAGAAGGAGAGGAGCAGGCCGTAGTGTTGGGAGGAGGAGAGGAGCAGGCCGTAGTGTTGGGAGAAGGAGAGGAGCAGGCCGTAGTGTTGGGAGGAGGAGAGGAGCAGGCCGTAGTGTTGGGAGGAGGAGAGGAGCAGGCCGTAGTGTTGGGAGGAGGAGAGGAGCAGGCCGTAGTGTTGGGAGAAGGAGAGGAGCAGGCCGTAGTGTTGGGAGAAGGAGAGGAGCAGGCCATAGTGTTGGGAGAAGGAGAGGAGCAGGCCATAGTGTTGGGAGAAGGAGAGGAGCAACACCGTAGTGTTGGGAGAAGGAGAGGAACAGGCCGTAGTGTTGGGAGAAGGAGAGGAGCAGGCCGTAGTGTTGGGAGAAGGAGAGGAGCAGGCCGTCGTGTTGGGAGAAGGAGAGGAGCAGGCCGTAGTGTTGGGAGGAGGAGAGGAGCAGGCCGTAGTGTTGGGAGGAGGAGAGGAGCAACACCGTAGTGTTGGGAGAAGGAGAGGAGCAGGCCGTAGTGTTGGGAGAAGGAGAGGAGCAGGCCGTAGTGTTGGGAGAAGGAGAGGAGCAGGCCGTAGTGTTGGGAGAAGGAGAGGAGCAGGCCGTAGTGTTGGGAGAAGGAGAGGAGCAGGCCATAGTGTTGGGAGAAGGAGAGGAGCAGGCCATAGTGTTGGGAGAAGGAGAGGAGCAGGCCATAGTGTTGGGAGAAGGAGAGGAGCAACACCGTAGTGTTGGGAGAAGGAGAGGAACAGGCCGTAGTGTTGGGAGAAGGAGAGGAGCAGGCCGTAGTGTTGGGAGAAGGAGAGGAGCAGGCCGTCGTGTTGGGAGAAGGAGAGGAGCAGGCCGTAGTGTTGGGAGGAGGAGAGGAGCAGGCCGTAGTGTTGGGAGGAGGAGAGGAGCAACACCGTAGTGTTGGGAGAAGGAGAGGAGCAGGCCGTAGTGTTGGGAGAAGGAGAGGAGCAGGCCGTAGTGTTGGGAGAAGGAGAGGAGCAGGCCGTAGTGTTGGGAGAAGGAGAGGAGCAGGCCGTAGTGTTGGGAGAAGGAGAGGAGCAGGCCGTAGTGTTGGGAGAAGGAGAGGAGCAGGCCATAGTGTTGGGAGAAGGAGAGGAGCAGGCCATAGTGTTGGGAGAAGGAGAGGAGCAGGCCGTAGTGTTGGGAGAAGGAGAGGAGCAGGCCGTAGTGTTGGGAGAAGAAGGAAAACCATTCAAAAAATGACATGCCCTCCTAAAACTGGTTATAAACTCCAGTTCTGTTTCTAACAATGATAGTGTGTTACATAGACTTATTTAGGAAAAGTCAAGGACGGAGGGGGCATGACTAAAACAATTTAAATAATGAGCAGTCAAAATGACTGATGACAGTTCTAGTGTTAAGCCGAAGAGTCAGTAAAGCAGTGCCCGCAAGGCCACCATGCCAGCCCAGAGAGGCCAGGAATAGCTCTCTTCTTCTTCTTCTTATTCTGTGTCCCCACTACCAACCACCGGGCTGGTGGCTCAGAGAGGCTCGGCACGTTTGGCTGGGTCCACCGCAGTAAACAACGACCCAGCCGCAAGCATAACAAACCACAGACCCGGCTGGTACTCAAATCCAGCCGTTGTTGCCGACCTACGGCCCAAAACAACGCTCCCTCTGTGATTGATAGCGTAAGAAAACCACTCAGGCATGTGGAGAGAACCCAAAACCCTGCCCACTTCGTTGTGACTGACGAGTGAGAGAAACCACTTGGGTTGATTGACAGCTCAACAAAAGCTGTTGTGGTGTTTGAGTGAGTGAGGCAGTGCTACTGGCTCTCACCTTTAGCCTCTCAAACTACTGACTCAAATCACACTTCCTGCGTCAACTTTGACCTCTCACGATGAGGGCATAGAGGCCAAGACACTTCACGGAACACTGACCGACTACAAAGTGCAAAGATAATGGCATAACAGATTGTTAGAGGTTATTACCTTGACAACTTACTTTACCTAAACAATGGTCTGTGGCGTGGAATTGCAAAGTAAGCTGTCAACTTATGACATCTGACAGAGTCATGCAGCTCCAAAGTCAGAAGGTTAAGTCAAAGAGAGTAGAGTATGAAGACGCCTAGAAACTTCTTCTCCAATAGAAATCCCTGATCACACTTGAAGGTGATGTCATTGCGATGTAAGCTAGCTAAGCTCATACATAGAAACAGGTCATTGGGTCTAAGGGTTGTGTCGCGCCGATCTGCACATGTGCAGGCCTTCAAATCAAAAGCCACTCCTTCAATATAAGGTTGGAGTAATAACATGTTCAGCTACTTAAGACAATGGCTTGTGCTTTTAGAAAACGAGGAAATAAACTAAGGAATATTTTTTCACTCCTCTAATTCACTTCCCAAACCCCGTTCTGGTTTATCGAGTCTACTTCGAAGCGTTCCCGGAGGTATTGCGATGTTGGGCTTCCAAAGCATAGATACGCCAAAATGATGGCACTGAACAAGACTTGGGGGTGCAGTGAAGCCAAAATGAAGGCATTTTATTTGAGGGTCTAGAGAAGCAAAATGGCAGCCCAGCTCTTCAAAGGACATGCGTGCGAGGCAGGCTCACCTTGTTTTCTCCCTCGATGACAATGACGGGCACGGAGGTGGCAGGCCAGCGGTGCTTAGCAGGGAGAGGCTTGTCACAGTTCCACAGCACAACGATCTGAGACAGGAGAGCGTAAGAGCGAGAGTTTGGGAGATAGAAAGACAGACATTGAGACAGAAACAGCGATTGAGAAGATGGAGAGGGAGAAAAAGAGTGCAAGAGAGCAGGAGAAAGAGACATCTCATGAGAAATTACACTTCCATTTTTCATTTATTAACCACATAACACAACATTCCCCCATCGGACGTCTTCAGCATTTTATTATCCAATTCAAAACATAACATCTGACATAACACCCCACAGTTGCATTGAATTGAGAGCTTAAATAGGATTCCTTTTCACCTTTTCAACAACGGCGTCTCAGATCATGTGTTACATGGGAACTGTGTGCTCATGTGACTGACTTCCCTAACATGTAATTATACCTCGAGTTAACGATCCACTTGACTTTGAAACCCCGTCACGATACCAACATTTCACTAACGATACCAGGCCAAGTATCACAACACTGAGTAGTATCGCGATAGCGCAGGGAAACATGATCTCCGTCCCCGTTTGCCATCAAGGCTCAATTGTATCTTAAAAACTGATAGAGGGATAGATGTGCAGGAAGAGCGGATGGAGACAAGCAGGTGAGTGAGGGCTGGTAGGTAATGACATTTTAATTAGACAGTGATTGTCAAGCAAATAACTGGTCGGTCTCACGGTAATTGACAGATAATTAAACACATTTAGTATCTCCAGGCTTCCACGCTTAGCCTACAAAACCCTGATGTAGAACATAAACATTTAAAAAAATGAAAATAAATCAATGTAATATAGCCTACAACAGCACAATAAATGCATTATTTATTTTAGACAGGTCTAAAGAAACATGATATGAAGAAAATGCAGTCTATTTCAGAAAAACAGAACAGCATACTCTGAGTTGTCTGTATGTCAGGCCCTGATCTGGCTATGCCTTATGGCTGTGGGCTACACTAGTTCATTTAGCAGTCAATATATGCTTCGAATTTAGTGGCATTATTTTTTATAGTATGAAGAACACAAATGAACGTCGCTGAATAAAATAGAAAGGATGTTTTCTCCAAGCGATTTGAGGGAGTGCAGCTATTCTGTGTTGAGCTGTGTTGAGGTCCTCCTAGATGCTTAATTTAGAGTTATTTACGCAACTTTAGTTGTGATACGAACGTTGGGCTATATGTTTTGATTTTTAATACATTCTAAATGATGATTTGAAAAAAAGTTGCATGAAAGGCATGAGCTCTGCTTTGTTTTTTTGCACAGGCCACACACACTTCAGTCTCTTATTCATAATTTGACCAGCACTTGATAATGCCTTGAATTTCCCAGCAGCATCCCCTTTGCGTAGCCGTAACGCCCCCTAAAAAAAAAAATCCATGTCTTTTGAGACCAGTGGCCGTTGGGCTGAATATAATAATTATAATTCCCTTCTCCCGTTAGGGTGCTCCGAAGAACCTCTCACTCACATGGCTCTCTCAGATAACTCAATTATTATTAGCCAATGGCCGTCACGTGATCGGGTCTTGTGATCGGGCTACAAGTGAAGACAGACACATAGGGGACGCAACTGCATGCGTCCTTATCGAATTCCGAGACGCATATCGAAGATGTTAGAAGAACTGTCCACATTTACTTTTCGTCAGCCAACAAGATGAGTAATGAACAACATCACTAGCCTATGTCAAAGTACTATCTCCCATAGAACAAAAGTTGACTTATTCTATTCTGTGCGAGAAATACCTATTCCAAACATAATCTGGGACAGTTGTGGAATATGATAGATCGAAAATGAATACCATAAAAAAATAAAACACTTTTAAAAGCAATGAGGCTGACGCAACAGATTACAGCATTTAGCTTAAATGGTTGATAAACTATTAGGCTATTTCTTCACATTAAAAGTGCAGCAATGCAAAATGCTATAAATTAGCGGAAAACACCATTATAAAAAGTCACCGCAAATGCAATTTCGCCTGTAATGCTTTTATTATAAAGGCGCATTTTTATGGTGAAAATTATCTTCCCTTAAACTAGAAACTTTAGTTGTGATACAAACCTTAAACACATATAGACCTATGGAGGTGTGTGACTATGAATTTATAAGGCATCCTTCTCAATTAAAACGCTACTTATGTCACCCATCAGACTATTCTGGATTTAATCTCGTCTTTACATATACAGTACACTACATGACCAAAAGTATGTAGACACTTGCTTGTCGAACACCTCATTCCAAAATCATGGGTATTAATTTGGAACTGGTCCCTGCTTTGTTGCTATAACAGGCTCCACTCCTCTGGGAAGACCTCCCACTAGATGTTGGAACATTGCTGCGGGGACTTGCTTCCATTCAGCCACGAGAGCATTAGTGAGGTCGGGCACTGATGTTGGGCGATTAAGCCAAGCTCGCAGTCGGCGTTCCAGTTCATCCCAAAGGTGTTGGATGGGGTTGAGGTCAGGGCTCTGTGCAGGCCAGTCACCGTAACAGTATGGGATGATATGCGCATGAAAGTGAAGTGGACATTATTGGACTGGTGCATACAAGAGACTAGTTGCTGTTGCTTAATTTGACTGAACTTGTAAACTGACTTTAAAACCATTTTATAACAGGCACCAGAGCATTCTTTAGCTTGGTAGGTCCAGAATTGTTGGTAGTATCATATGAAACAGTACTACGGTATTCTACAATTTTGGAATCAGAAGTTTAGTGTGTTGTGTATGCGTTTCAGTGTGTGTGTGTGTTTCAGTATGTGTGTGATGTGTGCCAGCGACAGACACACACAGTTCCTCTGTAAAACTGTGGAACACACACACTCACAGCAGGAAGTCCACAATCTCTGCATGCATGTCTCTGCCAGCGCAGTCTCAAAAGCTTTCTTGCTCCAAATTCTCTCCCCACCCTCCCTCTCTCCCCATTTTCTCTCTTTCATTCTCTCCCTCCCATTCATTTATGTAGATCCCTCTCTTCTCCACTTCCCGGCCCCCTCAACATGGAAGTCTTTGTGGGCTGAGAATGAGATTATATAAAATATTGATACTTTTCATATATACCTGGCTCTCAGCTTTGAACAGGGACCCTGCAATCTCTAATAAAAAGCAGTTCTATATATAAGGGAGGGTTGCGCACTTCCCTACATGTTGGGAAACATTTAAGAAGCATTAGGGTGGAGTGTGTGTAACACACTATACAGGGATGACTTTGGTTTAATTCCCCCAGCCCTGGTTAAAACCAATGAAGGGAACAATACTTCTTGTATCCAGCTGAGCCACAGGGCTTTCAGATGGACACGCACGCACGCACAGAGAGATGGAGTTGGTACTATAGAGACAGATGCCCAATCGGTATAAACCACCTTTCTAATTCAATCCACAGGAGTGGTGGTGGAGAAAGTGGTCGGTTCTCTACAGGTGTTTGAGAAATGTACTTTTAAAAACTGGCTTGGCAATGATGCTATGAAATCCCTCACAGTTGGGAGTAATATTGGGTTTCGGGAGAATTACAACATTTAAAGGGACACCCACAGGAATGTGGACACACACACACACACACATTTGTGGCTTCTTACCTGTGCACAATACTGTGATTTGGCAACAGCCACCAGCAGCTTGAGGATGGGCTGGGATTGGGAGACCAGGGGGGTGACTGCATGGATGACTGCCGTGAACTTGGGGTACGGTTTTGTACCTGGAACAAAACACAGATCAAAACTTATGTATGATACCTAAAATGGAGACAAACATGATATTTGTAAAAGTTGGACGGCTGGAACACAGACAAACAAAAAGTAGGATATTACTCCGTCTTATACTTATAACTGAAGAAAGACAAATATTGGTGATTCTCAGAAGTTTAACCTCTAGGGACATTTCTTTTGATATCTCCAAATCCATCAGTTTGTTCAAAGTCATTAACCTCAGTTTCCTCAATTTCCGCAGGCAAAGAAATACACACACACACAAAAAAAAAAACATTTCTATGAGAACAGGATTGTGTTGAGGCACAGATCTGGCGAAGGGTACCAAAAAATGTCTCAAGAACACAGTGGCCGTCATTATTCATAAACGGAAGAAGTTTGGAACCACCAAGACTCTTCCTAAAGCTGGCAGCAAGGCTAAACTGAGCAATCGGGGGAGAAGGGCCTTGGTCAGGGAGGGGAACCAGAAGGACAACCATCTCTGCAGCACTCCACCAATCAGGCCTTTATGGTAGAGTGGCCAGACGGAAGCCACTCCTCAGTAAAAGGCACATGACAGCCTGCTTGGAGTTTGCCAAAAGGCACCTAAAGGACTATCAGACCATGAGAAAACAAGATTTGGCCTAAATGCCAAGTGTCACGTCTGGATGAAACCTGGCACCTTCCCTATGGTGAAGCATGGTGGTGGTGGCAGCATCATGCTGTGGGGATGTTTTTCAGTGGCAGGGACTGGGAGACTAGTCGGGATCGAGGGAAAAGATGAACGGAGCAAAGTACAGAGAGATCCTTGTTGAAAACCTGCTTCAGAGCACTCAGGACCTTAGACTGGGGCGATCGTTCACCTTCCAGCGGGACAACGATCCTAAGCACATAGTCAAGACAACGCAGGAGTGGCTTCGGGACAAGTTTCTGAAGGTCCTTGAGTGGCCCAGCCAGAGCCCGGACTTGAACCAGATCTAACATCTCTGGAGACCTGAAAATAGCAGTACAGCAACGCTCCCCATCCAACAGGTGTGCCAAGCTTGTAGCGTCATTACCCAAGAAGACTGTAATCGCTGACAAAGGTGCTTTAAAAAAGTACTTAGTAAAGAGTCTGAATACTTATGTAAATGTGATATCATTTTGGTTTTATAAATTATATAATATATACATAGTGGGGAGAACAAGTATTTGATACACTGCCGATTTTGCAGGTTTTCCTACTTACAAAGCATGTAGAGGTCTGTAATTTTTATCATAGGTACACTTCAACTGTTAGACGGAATCTAAAACAAAAATCCAGAAAATCACATTGTATGATTTTTAAATAATTAATTTGCATTTTATTGCATGACATAAGTATTTGATCACCTACCAACCAGTAAGAATTCCGGCTCTCACAGACCTGTTAGTTTTTCTTTAAGAAGCCCTCCTGTTCTTCACTCATTACCTGTATTAACTGCACCTGTTTGAACTCGTTACCTGTATAAAAGACACCTGTCCAGACACTCAAACAGACTCCAACCTCGCCACAATGGCCAAGACCAGAGAGCTGTGTAAGGACATCAGGGATAAAATTGTAGACCTGCACAAGGCTGGGATGGGCTACAGGACAATAGGCAAGCAGCTTGGTGAGAAGGCAACAACTGTTGGAGCAATTATTAGAAAATGGAAGAAGTTCAAGATGACGGTCAATCTCCTTCGGTCTGGGGCACCATGCAAGATCTCACCTCGTGGGGCATCAATGATCATGAGGAAGGTGAGGGATCAGCCCAGAACTACACGGCAGGACCTGGTCAATGACCTAAAGAGAGCTGGGACCACATTCTCAAAGAAAACCATTAGTAACACACTACGCCTTCATGGATTAAAATCCTGCAGCGCACGCAAGGTCCCCCTGCTCAAGCCAGCGCATGTCAAGGCCCGTCTGAAGTTTGGAAACATCATTCTTTGGGGATGCTTTTCTGCAAATGAGACAGGACGAATGCACCGTATTGAGGGGAGGATGGATGGGGCCATATAACGCGAGATCTCGGCCAACAACCTCCTTCCCTCAGTAAGAGCATTGAAGATGGGTCGTGGCTGGGTCTTCCAGCATGACAACTACCCGAAACACACAGCCAGGGCAACTAAGGAGTGGCTCCGTAAGAAGCATCTCAAGGTCCTGGAGTGGCCTAGCCAGTCTCCAGACCTGAACCCAATAGAACATTTTTGGAGGGAGCTGAAAGTCCGTATTTCCCAGCAACAGCCCCGAAACCTGAAGGATCTGGAGAAGGTCTGTATGGAGGAGTGGGCCAAAATCCCTGCTGCAGTGTGTGCAAACCTGGTCAAGAACTACAGGAAACATATGATCTCTGTAATTGCAAACAAAGGTTTCTGTACCAAATATTAAGTTCTGCTTTTCCTGATGTATCAAATACTTATGTCATGCAATAAAATGCAAATTAATTACTTAAAAATCATACAATGTGATTTTCTGGATTTTTGTTTTAGATTCTGTCTCTCACAGTTGAAGAGTACCTATGATAAAAATTACAGACTTCTACATGCTTTGTAAGTAGGAAAACCTGCAAAATCGGCAGTGTATCAAATACTTGTTCTCCCCACTGTACATACATACATACATACAACTAAAAAAAATGTTTTTGCTTTGCCATGCCATTCTGGGGTGTTCTTGTGTGTAGATCAATGGAGTAAAGCTTGAATCAATTTTAGAGTAAGGCTGTAACGAAATGTGTAAAAAGTCAAAACAGCTGATTAGGACCTCATTGTTTATGAGATGAAAGGAGACTTCTTAAATTAAATTATTGATCTCAATAATATCCACAACACCAATCATTTTTATTAACTACCGTAAACAAAACTAAGGAGTAGAGGCATTGGCTCCTCATAATAACAGATTGGATTCAGAGTGTCATTACGAGATAGATTCTCCTGTCTTATCTGTCTCATTTAGTGCTCCAACACTCCAACTTGTCTCTTTAAAACCTCCACATGCTTAATTGTCGACTTAAACCTCACCGCGGGCTAATCCATGCTTGTCACCGTGCTATTGTTTTAATATTTGCAGCTCCTGACTTCAACAACAAAATGAAGATAAAGTTTCGTAAGTCAATCGATCTAGTGCAGTATGGGTCGCGGACCTGTTTATGGTGGGTCGAGACGTGTCACAATAAAATGTAATTATTATTTAATTCATTACTGGAATTGATTTGGCCAAGTGCAGCTGCGCTCTCTTTTCAGTTCAGTGTGTTTTCGGTTTAGCAGCGGTGTCACTGCTCAGTTTGGCATCTGCCCGTGCGCTTCTCTGTTCACCGGATCTTTTTTTCTGCAGTTTTATTGCAGATCACTCCGCGACCCACACACTGCAGCGCCCACTGACTTGTCATTCTCTTTCGCCAGCACTATTAAATGGACTCAATATAGCCACAAGTTCTGCCCGAGCTCATACAGCGATGAGTTGCTCCCTCTTGGTTTCATACAAACTTAGAAATAACGAGGAGCGCCCACAATGTGTTTTGTGCGGGGAAGTGCTTAGTAATGAGTCTCTCAAAACAAACAAATTAAAAACGACATGTCCTGACCAAACATCCACAGAATGACGTTAAACCCAGGGAGTTATTTCAGAACAGGGCACGATGCTTCAGGGAAACAGTGCTTCGACAGTGGAAAAGTAAGTCAGCTTGCAAGGCATTGTCGTCATTTTCTAACAGGTGACGATAAGCAGAAATAAGGGAGTACTATCGCTCATAGTAGTAGATGTGAGTTTCTCTTTCAAACAATCCCCTTGTACACAGCTAATAGCTAGCTAATGTTAGCCTAAGCAAGCTAGCTAGCTACTGATAGCGCAAGCTAAAGTAACAGTACAGATGAAGATTAAATATGATCAGGCCTAGTGTACATTTTACTGTAGAAATTGTTGGTACCGTTGCTGTTAAAATAAAAGCAATAATTTTTATTCTGGAATAAACTGATTGAAGCAAGATGCTTTTTGAGGCAAACACACTCACACAGTTCTGAAGTGGTCTCCTGCCTGACTGAGAAAGCAGTAATGTTCTGATCCAGTTTGGCACCACATACCTATGCGAGTCAGGCTTCTCAACTCTGGCGTACTTAAAAAAACAAGTACAGAAACAAACTCAAAGCTGAGCACGACTCCAGGGTAACTTCAACCAGCTACGCACCTCTCATTAGGACTGTGTGTGTGTGTGTGTGTTTTCTGGTCTACATCTGTGTGGTGTGATCAATCAGTTTATTCCAGTTCAAAAATAAAATGTATTTAATGTATTTTAACAGCAACAGCTCCAACCTAGACCTTTTTTTCAACAATACTTTCTACCGTAAGATTCAGTAGGCCTGATCATTTTTAATCTGTACTGTTACTTAGGGTCAAAAGCTGAGCCTGTGTGTGTGTTCTGTTATACATCTGGGTGATGTGATCAATCAGTTTATTCCAGATCAGAATGAAAATAATTCATTGTATTTTAACAGCAACAGTTACAACCTAGACAGATATGTAAGAGTGTTTTTAATGGGGGAAAATACATCTGAATTGCTATTTACATGGGTATTTCATTTAATTGTTATTAAATGTACCGATATTTACATATAGTTGCATGTTTTCATAAGCTTGGGTCCCAGGAAAACAACATTTCTCATTTGGGTCCCAGGCTGAAAAAGTTTAAGAACCCCTGATCTACTGGGACAGAGTCTCGCCTCATTTAAGAGAGACTGTCACAGCTGCAATCCAAGGTTCCAGAAACATATGCTTCTCATTTAAAGGACATTTGGAGGGGGCTAGCAGTATATCATAGGCTAAGGGCAATATTTAAGAAGACAAGAACACTACCCATAACATAGATAGCATGTACTTACTACTTGACCAAACAAACAATGCAATGAGATTAGATATTCTGATGTGGCAAGGTAACTTCCCTTGTGCAGCCCTAGTACATCTACAGCTCAAGACATTGGATAAAGGACTTCGGTTACACAGAACGACTGGTGCTACCATGCAATGGGAGGAGTGGACTTTTTCCTAGCCAATGGGTTTCTGCTTGGGCTTGCTCTTTGGCATCTAGAAGGGGTATCTGTAAAAGCACTGTGACAACAGCTGGTGTGAAAAGGCCATATAAATACATTTGATTGATTGGTTGATTGAGAGGAGGGGGTACTCACCTAGGGTGGCGTAGTAGAAAGGGAAGTCTCCCAGGTGGGCAGAGTACCGTGGCAGGGCGAAGAGCCCCCCGGGGTGGCTGTTCCACATCAAGGTGCTCCTGGACTCCTGCTGCAGCACCCGGTCCTGGATGATCTGAGGGGATGGGCGGAGGTTAAACCAGTCCCTCCAACAGAACATTCTAATGATTAGCTGCTTGATAAGCAGATTCCGGCAAGTTAAAACTGGGGTTGGAGAGCCCTATAGGAGACTGACCCAGTTTAGTACACTTTAGATCAGGGTTTCCCAAACTTTATTTATATCCGCAGTGCTCGAAAAGCCCCAGTAATACAGTGAGACCTCTAACAGGAGCCGCTTACATACAAGACATCCAAATAAATCTGTAACTCAGTACGAGTATGGACACCAGTCAGTCATTCAAATAGAAGCTGTCCCAAAACACTTCACACACAACATAACAAACCAGTTCAGTCGTACATACAGTGAAACACCAGTTACTCAAATCAGGAGTCCACTCATTCATTCCCCTTACAAATAAGACTAGTCACTCACACATCCAAACACCAATACCAGACTGGCCATTTTCCCCTGTTGCTTTTTCTGAGGGGGGATGCAATTGGCTTCTGCTGTGGTATCGAGGCGCGGCTGTGCCCTTGAGCAAGTGCTAAATTGCTTCCGTAAAACATACACAGGTTTGCACCCGTGTCTTATAGCTCTCTATTGAATCCTTCAGTGGAGGAATAGGTGACGGGGTGTCTTGGCCGTTGGCTTGGCAACAATGTGAAAAGTCTCGGGTGGTTGTGGATAAAAGTGACGGTGGGCGCGGAGCGGCTCGAGACGGGAGTTAATAATACCGCTGGAGGAGTCTTTATTTGTTGATTTGGATCCCCATTTTGCAGAAGCAGCAGCTACTCTTCCTGGGGTCCACACAAAACATGACACATACACGGATGGACAAGGACAGTTACATTTTTTTATAAAATGATATGCAAATATTAAAACAAAACAATTGTTTGTTTCTTGTGTCTCCTCACAGTCCCCACAGTTCCATTAGATGTTGTTTAATCTGTTTAAGGTATTTTGCTGTTGCAGGAAGTAATTGGAGATGGAAGGGAGTTCCATGCGATCATGGCTCTGTATAATAGTAAAAATATTGACAAAGCAATATAAAAATTCATCTGCGGAGGTGGGGATAAGAAACGAGAGGCAGTTTTCCACTGCTACGGCCCCTCAGGGCAGTCAATAACCATTTGCCTCAGCCCAACAGATTAACTTGGAATCCTTTAGCCTCTCAATAAAAAACACTCACCACCTTAAAACTGGGGCCTTAAGACCTTATGAAGGGCTATTTTTCTTGCATGGCTGAAATCCTTCCCCTTGAGCGTCCTTGCTGAGCATGATGGACGACTCAATCTAGCCTACCAACAGCTACAATCAGCCAATTAGGAGGATAATAGATCAATCCGCTCTGTTTTGAAAACACACTAATTCCGTTTTATAGGTGTGCCGGGAAGCAGCAGGAACAGGGAAGGCTCCATTGGCTTTGTGATTGGTTTGAAACTTCTCAACTTCCTGACAGGCAATGCAACGTGATTGGTTGGGCTTGTTTACTCGCACGCCAACTCAGCCGCCCGCCACACAGACGCTGGTTTGTGTGAATGTGTCAAGTTGGGAGAGGACGGAGTGTGTGAGGCCTAGATCTGAAGCCGACCGAGCATGACACAGCCGAATGAATAACCCATGCCGCTCGTTATCTCGGGAGCTGCCAAGGCAACAGCATTAACATACACTACATGACCAAAAGTATGTGGACACGTGCTCGTCGAACATCTCATTCCAAAATCATGGGCATTAATATCGAGTTGGTTCCCCCTTTGCTGCTATTACATCATCCACTCTTCTGAGAAGGCTTTCCACTAGATGTTGGAACATTGCTGCGGGGACTTGCTTCCATTCAGCAACAAGAGCATTAGTGAGGTCGGGAACTAAAGTTGGGCGATTAGGCCTGGCTCGCAGACGGCGTTCCAATTAATTCTAAAGGTAATTGATGGGGTTGAGGTCAGGGCTCTGTGCTGCAGAATTAAGACTTCCCTTCACTGGAACTAAGGGAACTAGCCCGAACCATGAAAAATAGCGCCATACCATTATTCCTCCGCCATCAAACTTTACAGTTAGCACTATGCATTGGGGCAGGTAGCGTTCTCTCGGCATCCGACCAAACCCAGATTCGTCCATGCTGAAGTGTGATTAATCACTCCAGAGAACGCGTTTCCACTGCTCCAGAGACCAATGGCGGCAAGCTTTACACCACTCCGGCCGATGCTTGGCATTGCACATGGTGATCTTAGGCTTGTGTGCGTCTGCTCGGCCATGGAAACCCATTTCATGAAGCGTCTGACGAACAGTCCTTGTGCTGACATTGCTTCCAGAGACACTTTGGAACTCGGTAGTGAGTGTTGCAACCGAAGACAGATGATTTTTTTTACGCGTTACGCACTCCAGCACTCCCATTCTGTAAGCTTGTGTAGCCTACCACTTTGCGGCTGAGCCGTTGTTGCTTCTAGACGTTTCCACTTCACAATAACAGCACTCACAGTTGACCGGGGCAGCTCTATCAGGGCAGAAATTTGACAAACTGACTTGTTGGAAAGGTGGCATCCTATGACGGTGTTATGTTTAAAGTCACTGAGCTCTTCAGTAAGGCCATTCTACTGCCAATGTTTGTCTATGGAGATTTCATGGCTGTGTACTCGATTTTATAAACCTGTTAGCAACGGTTGTGGCTGAAATAGCCGAATCGACAACTTTTAAGGGGTGTCCACACACTTTTGTATCACCCTATGTTCCCCCCTCGATATGGATAAGATTGTGGGGCATGAAGCTAGTTTTGCGCCAAGGCTGTGTAGAAAATAAAGATAAGATTTGAGATTGGTGCCATGCTATTGCGTAGACCAGGCGTAGGCAACTAGATTCAGCTGCGGGACGAATTTGGCGGAGCGGATTGTCGGGGGAACGGAACATAATTTGTGCACTGCAAATTGACACCAACTAAGCCCAAAAAGAGAGATTGTATCGAAAATAACTATAATTTCATACCTTGATCACATCTCTTTTTTTAATTCATGGGAATACTTGGAAAAGGTTTCCTAAATGAAACATTTTTTGCTGAATTTTGAGTGATTTTAGTATTTTTTTACCCCCCCAAAAAATCACTCACAGGCCGGTTTTGGCAAGCTCGCCGCCTGTTGCCGACCCCTGGTGTAGACTGCCCCCTATGAGCGCAAGGGATTGAAAAAACGATTAAAAAGCGTTTACGACATCATTTAGGTTGAAAATACATTGAAAACAAATACTTATTTTCAACGTCTTGTGCTCATAGGGTGATGCATTTGCAATCGTAGTGCAAGGTGTGAGGGGTTGGGGTGCGAGGATGGCTGGTGGTGCGAGGATGGCTGGTGGTGTGAGGTCAGTCTAGCATGAAATAGACACTTGGGAATAAACAGAGAGATTGCGGTGAGGCTAGCGTGACATTGGAACTCTGGAAGACATAGGGAGATTGATAGCCGAGGAGACAGAGAAAATGAGAAAGAAAGTATGTGCGTATGTGTGTTCGGTCTCTGTGTGTTTACATGTATGTATGTTTCAGTATTTTGTGGTGTGTGCTTGTTTTTCTGTGTGCGTGTGTGTTTGTGTCTCACCTCCAGAGTAGCCAGCACAATCTTCTCCATGGAGGAGAAGTAGGCCTCCCACAGGAACTGGGTCTGCTGCCTCAGAGCTAGGATCTTATCCTGATGGATGGAGCGCACCGTGGACGGGATCTGGGGGAAACAAGAGGAGGACAGTGTTAGATAGAGGGTATGGAGAGAGGAGGAGGGCAGGGAGAGGTGGGTGTAGGGATGAAGGACAACACGCCATGGTCGGTGAGAGAGAGGGGGAGGGAAACAGGGAGCAACTAACTAAACTTAAGAAACGCCCGTTTTAATTTTCTGTTCCAAATTGTTTCGCTAAAGTGTACCTAGCCTCTAACGAATACGATCCTGGGCTGAAAGACCCAGTGAGTGGAATCTCCGGCCAATCATTGAGATTCATTGCGTTAACGCTAGTTTACATTGGCTTGTGAAACTACCTCCAACTTCCATCTTACACACAGAGACATATATACACGAGTTCATCTGACCCTTGGTAAGTCAAATCTTGCAGTATTCCTTTAAAGTCTCTCTGCTAAATTAGTCAAATGTGAATGCTGAGGGATGGAGGAGGTGGTTAAGGGGTTGGTGAAGGGTGTGCTTCGTACCTGCAGCAGGAGCCTCTCGTCCCCGATGACGGCCGCCGTGTTCCAGTTGATGATCTCGGAGAAGGGCAGCTCCCAGCCGTTACTCAGCATCACAGGCACACAAGCTGCCTAAAGACAGCGATACGCGAGAGAGACAGAGAGAGCGCGAGGTTAGGGACACTGAGACAGGGGTGGAACAGAGTGAGTAAAACATTTAAAAAGACTTGGAAATAGATACAATAAAACAGCATACAGTTGGAGAGGGAGAACGAGACAGCAAAAAGAAAGACAGACAAAAGAAGGATTGAGGAAGAGAAAAAAGAGAAAGGTAACCAAGCTGAGGCTGGCCTTCGGCGAAGTAGAGGAGACTAATGGAGAGGTAGAGGAATGTAGGGAAGATGAGAGGAGAACAGCTGGTGCAGTGTGATGAGAGATGTAATGACAGCCCTGTCAACCAGGGGTCACCCAGGGGTCAACCAGGGGTCAGCTAAAACAACACTGGCCCCCGGGCCCTTGCTTTCGATCTCACACTGACTCTCTCCACACACACACACACACACACACACACACACTCTCTCCTCTCTCTAGACGAGTGGAGAGGCTAGGAGAGCTAGACCGAGTGGTGTGAGTCAGAGTGAACGCGTAGGTGAGAGGAGAAAGAGCTACAAGTGTATACTTTCTGAGGAGAAGTGTGCACTAATATTAGAGGTGATGACGGAGCATAGAGAGCGGGAGGTGCAATAAAGTGTGCGACAGGTGTGAGGTATAGGTTACGAAGTGTGCAGCGGTTGGATACGCTGCAGTGGTTGAGTGGTATCTGGAAAGTGCATGTGAAGTGGGGAGCAAATGTGCTTAAAAGTGTGTGGTAAGCATGTGGTTTAGGGGAGGTTGTGAGTGTGTGAGCGTTCTGTGGTTGGGCGATACATGGAGGAGACGTATGGAGTGGGAGTAAGTGTGCACTTACAAGTGTGGTAATGAAGTGTGTATATAAGGGAGTGAGTAGAACACAGGGAGCAGAAACCATGCACAGAACAGTAGTGAGGGGTGGGAGAAATAATAAATACATTGATAGTTACATATCGCCATATTATATTGATACTTTGACTCCAAGTATCGATTCGTAAGGTTAGCTAGCACTAGTCGGTTGCACCTGCAACCTTTCATCCTATAGCTTAGCTTGTTCTCCATCTTTTTAAATAGCCAGCCAACATGTTGTTTTCAGCACTTGTTCTCGGGCTCTTTCTTGTCTCTGCAGCAGACATACAGTGAGCAACATGTTTGGAACATCGCAATAAAATCGCAATACATATAGAATGGTGAGAATCGCAATACATATCGTTTCGGCACTTCAGTATCGTGATATCGTACCCTGGCAATTCCCAGCCCTACAGCACAGGTGTTGGGATATATAGGTGTGTGTGTCGATGCCCACTCACTTGCAGTGCCTCCAGGAAGCGAAAGGATCCCAGGCGTCTGCCCCGAGGCACCAAGCAGAAAGTAGAGTTGTGCAGCATCTCTCTGTAGTCATATCTGTGGAGAGAAACACACACACACACACACACACACACACACACACACACACACACACACACACAAACACACAGTAGAGGCTGTCAGATTTCTTTCCTATAGTCATACACCCTCAGGACCACACGTATACCCAATACTAGCTAAGCTCACCTTACTGAGCACACTCACATAACAGATCACACACCCCAGTATACAGTCAGTCCCTCAGCTCCATCCTGTAACATCATTGATATACAGGTACAGACATAAGATAGAAATCCCTCTATTTCTCCAACAAACACATTTCTGTAGGGTTTCTTACTACAGTGCAATTCCTCATCTCCCTCTCGCTCGCTCCCTCCATCCCACTCCTCCCCTCCATCTCTCCAGTGAGGTGTACCTTATTGCTATCCAAACAGAATGATCAACCCTGCCAGGGGTAATGAGCTGTGAGTGACACCTGCTACCAAGAGGAAAGCTCCTGCTGTGGTGGGTGTGTGGGCGTCTGTCTGCTTAAAATCAGTCACGGGGGGGGGGGTTCTGTCTGTGTATCTGTGTGTGCACTCTTAATCATGCCCAGACAACGGGAGCAGTGTAAACACTCAGGGAGGCAGAGAGTAGGTACACAGATGGGGTGAGAGGAGAAAATTAAGATGTTTTCAGTTTCACAAAGACAGCTGTTTACTGGGGCGTTAACCTCTACTGGGTTAATATGAAGACAGACAGCTGTTTACTGGGGCGTTAACCTCTACTGGGTTAATATGAAGACAGACAGCTGTTTACTGGGGCGTTAACCTCTACTGGGTTAATATGAAGACAGACAGCTGTTTACTGGGGCGTTAACCTCTACTGGGTTAATATGAAGACAGACAGCTGTTTACTGGGGCGTTAACCTCTACTGGGTTAATATGAAGACAGACAGCTGTTTACTGGGGCGTTAACCTCTACTGGGTTAATATGAAGACAGACAGCTGTTTACTGGGGCGTTAACCTCTACTGGGTTAATATGAAGACAGACAGCTGTTTACTGGGGCGTTAACCTCTACTGGGTTAATATGAAGACAGACAGCTGTTTACTGGGGCGTTAACCTCTACTGGGTTAATATGAAGACAGACAGCTGTTTACTGGGGCGTTAACCTCTACTGGGTTAATATGAAGACAGACAGCTGTTTACTGGGGCGTTAACCTCTACTAGGCCCAGGAGAAATACTTTCTGCCCATCTTTCACTCTCCTCCTCTCCTGTCATTGGGAGAATCTCAATTGTATTTCCTTGATCCCTCTTCTCATCCAATTGGTTTTGAGAGGGAGGCGGAGAGAGAGGACGTGAGGGATCAAGGAAATGCAATTGAGATTCTTCCATTGTCTTTCTGTCCAATTCTCTCTTAATCACATTTATAAAGCCCTTTTAACGTCTTCAGTTGTCACAGAGTGCTTTTCAACTCTCCTCTTTTCACTTCCTCCCTTTTCTCTCCCATATTCACTCCCTCCCTCCCCCCTTAACCCTCTCCCTCCCATTATAGCCACTACTGCAGAACTTGCCAGTGAGTGAGCGTGCTAAAGACAGGTCCTTCGGGTTAGGAGGTTAAAAGAGTGGTGAGGCAGAAAATCATTTCTCATTTAGCACGGTCTATATGGGGTGAAGGTGAAAGGACACACAGTCATTCTCTCTCTCCCTCTCTCACCCCATGGTGTATGCAGAGGGAGGATGCTGTTTACTGACACTAACAGAAGTGTGTGTGTGTGTGTGTGTGTGTGTGTGTTTTTGCATACTCACACCGCACATAGGCTCACTTAAGATTCAGAGGGCAACAGCCAGGACACGTCTACAAAGCACCAGGTACACACACACACCAGGAACTAAAATGGCCAGCGCACCGCACTTGTCAGTGCTGAAAGTATATATAATATACAGTTAGCACATAACATGCATCACACACACACACACCTCGGTGGCCAGGTCTGCAGGAGCGGAGTAGCGGACGACAGCTGCACACGCAAACGGTGATATTCTATCACCTGCCGATGGAGACAGACGGGGCGCACACATATTTCTGCACCAGCTGTCTCCCTCCTCAACTTAATGCCATAGAATACCAATGAGACAGACGGATCTAAATAGTGGTAGAATTTCCCTCCCGAGCACATCTGGTGTTTGGGTTCAAGTTAAAAAGGTAAGATGGCATCGGGGCCTGCTCAGCGAAAGCAGCGCCTCAGTAGAGTAAGGACGTACTGATTCAAGTTTATGAGAACCGGAGGAAACGTCATATCAAGGGGACTTTATTAATTTTATGAATAAGTCCAAAGGCCACGCACACTATAACTTAGCTAACCCTTTACAGGTGGTAGACTGCAAACTGTTGCACTATACCCCAGATAACCTTTTATGGGCACTGGACTAACACGGCTTAGTTCATGATTGGTTTAGGACGTAAGTGAAGCCCATCTGATGATGACGACGACGACGACTCTGGGGTGACGGATCTCTAAAAAGTCCACAAACGTAGCTAAAGTGAAGGATTAGGTTTTTAGGGTGAAAACTGTGGTTGGAGCCTTAGCTGGAGTGCTTGATGCATTTCCATTGCATTCAGTAACATCTATGAATAACATTATTATTATGAATAGTGTTGACGTCAAAAACGGGAGAACCAAGGACGCGGGCGGTTCCCAATGTGAGATTCTAGCTAGTGTTTACAGAACACGACCTCCAACTAACAGGAGGCAAATAAAAATAGATGACTGCAGTGTAGCTGTTATTATGAGTAGGGAGACCGGGGTTAGTTGGCAACAGGGGTTAGTTGGCAACAGGGGTTGGTTGGCAACAGGGGTTGGTTGGCAACGGGTTGGTTGGCAACGGGTTGGTTGGCAACAGCTATTTTCTGGTCCTTTGAAGGTCACAGAAACAAATGTAACATCAAAATGTTTGCTTTCTTGACCTGCACTCATCTACTATGTTACAACATCTGAAAGTCACTCACTTTTTTGGTTACGGTAGAATTTCAGTTTTATAGTATCGAAAAAAGAAAAAAAAAGAATAAAAGTGGTCTGTGGATTAAACGTGTTAAAAAAACTGTGTTAGATAGAGATATTGGATGTGTCCTTGAGCATGGCACTTAACCCTAATTTGCTCCAGGGGCTGACCCTGTAGGTAGGCCGTCATTGTAAATAAGAATTTGTTGTTAACCGACTTGTTTAGTTAAAGGTTCAATTAAAGATCGAAATGAAGGGAGGGGGGTGTGGACCCCAGGAAGAGTAGCTGCAGCTTTGGCTGTAGCTAATGGGAATACTAATACAAGACATACAGCGGGTGAAATAAGTATTGAACACATCACCATTCTTCTCAGTAAATATATTTCCAAAGGTGCTATTGACATGAAATTTTCACCAGATGTTGGTAACAACCCAAGTAATCCATACATACAAAGAAACCAAAACAAATAAGTTCAGAAATTAAGTTGTGTAATAATGTGAAATGACACAGGGAAGTATTGAACACACTGATATTTATTTAATACTTTGTACAAAAGCTTTTGTTGGTAATGACAGCTTCAAGACGCCTCCTGTATGGAGAAACTAGTCACATGCATTGCTCTGGTGTGATTTTGGCCCATTCTTCCACAAACAGTCTTCAAATCTTGAAGGTTCCGTGGGCCTCTTTTATGAATCTTGATCTTCAATTCTTTCCGTAGATTTTCAATGGGATTTAAGTCAAGTGATTGGCTGGGCCATTCTAGCAGCTTTATTTTCTTTCTTTGAAACCAATTGAGAGTTTCCTTGGCTGTGTGTTTGGGATCATTGTCTTGCTGAAATGTCCACCCTCGTTTCATCTTCATCATCCTGGTAGATGGCAGCAGATTTTTGTCAAGAATGTCTCGGTAAATTTGCCCATTCATCCTTCCTTCAATTATGTGAAGTTTGCCAGGACCATTTGCTGAAAAGCAGCCCCACACCATGATGTTCCCACTTCCAAACTTCACTGTTGGTATGGTGTTTTTAGGGTGATGTGCAGTGCCATTTCTCCTCCAAACATGGGGTGTATTATGACATCCAAACAGTTACATTTTGCTCTCATCTGACCACACTATACAAGCTTTTTTTTCAACAATGGAGTCTTGCGTGGTGAGCGTGCATACAGGCCATGGCGGTGGAGTGCATTACTTACTGTTTTCTTTGAGACAACAGTACCTGCTAATTGCAGGTCTTTTTGAAGCTCTCCACAAGTGGTCCTTGGCTCTTGGACAACTCTTCTGATTATTCTTTTCACTCCTCTGTCAGAAATCTTGCGAGGAGCACCTGGTGGAGGCAAATTTATGGTGAAATTATTGTTTTTCCACTTCCGTATTATGGCCCCAACAGTGCTCACTGGAACATTCAGAAGCGTAGAAATGCGCCTATAACCAATGCCATCATTATGTTTTGCAACAATTAGGTTGCGAAGGTCTTGAGACAGCTCTTTGCTTTTACCCATCATGAGATGTCTTGTGTGACACCTTGGCAATGAGACCTTTTTGTAGGCCATCAGTTGGGACTGAACCAGCTGATATTAATTTGCACTGACAGGGGGCTGGATTGCTTTTTAATTACTGATAGTTTTCAGCTGTTGTTTTGGCTTTCCATGCCTTTTTGCACCTCCCTTTCTTCATGTGTTCAATACTTTTTCCCTGTGTCATTTCACATTATTACACAACTTAATTTCTGAACTTATTTGTTTTGGTTTCATGTATGGATTACTTGGGTTGTTACCAACATCTGGGTGAAAATTTAATGTCAATAGCACCTTTGGAAATATATTTACTGAGAAAAATGGTGACGTGTTCAATACTTATTTCACCCGCTGTAGCTATATAGACAGACCTGCAGCAGTAAGCCGACTAGGTGAAAAATCTGCCGATTTACCCATGAGCAAGGCACTTAATTGCTCCTGTAAGTCGCTCTAAATTACTAAAATGTAAATTAAAACAGTCATGACATCTAGCTTTATGACAACTGACTTATGGGTCCATGTATGGTGATAAGTGTCGATTCCACAAGATGATCACAGACCATCTATATCAATAAATTGTCACCCTTGTACCATCTTGATATACACCCCCGGTCAAAAGTTTGGAATATTATTTATCTGCACTATTTTTTTACATTGTAGAATAAAAGTGAAGACATAAACTATGACATAACACATATGGAATCATGCAGTAACCCAAAAAAAAAAAAAAAAAAAGTGTTAAATCAATTTATTTTATATTTGAGATTCTACAAATAGCCACCCTTTGCCTTGACAGCTTTGCACACTTTAAGCATCCTCTCAACCAGCTTCACCTGAAATGCTTTTCCATCAGTCTTTTCCTTCACTGCGGTCCGACATCCCAAACCATGTTGGTTGAGGTTGAAACCAAAAATCTCACATTTGGACTTCAGACCAAAAGGACAGATTTCCACCGGTCTAATATCCATTGCTCGTGTTTCTTGGCCCAAGCAAGTCTCTTCTTATTGGTGTCCTTTAGTAGTGGTTTCTTTGCAGAAATTCGACCATGAAGGCCTGATTTACGCAGTCTCCTCTGAACAGTTGATGTTGAGATGTGTCTGTTACTTGAACTCTGTGAAGCATTTATTTGGGCTTCAATCTGAAGCTGGTAACTCTAATGAACTTATCCTCTGCAGCAGAGGTAACTCTGGGTCTTCCCTTCCTGTGTTATGTCATAGTTTTGATGTCTTCACTTTTATTCTACTATGTAAAAAATAGTGCAAATAAAGAAAAACCCTTGAATCCAAACTTTTGACCGGGGGTGTATCCATCTCTTCTATTAAGTCTCAGTGAGAGCCAGAGAGGAGGGGCACTGACCCCTGACTTGTCCACTGCTTGCCCCTTCAGTCAGCTAGCTGGGCCACTTAGCAGGGTCACTGGTCCCCGGCTGAGGGATACAGTAGAGATCACTCTCCTCCTCTCCATTTTCATTTCCCTCTAACAGCAGAGCTCTGTCGTCCTGTTGACCTTGAGCTGCTGAGGAAGAAACCAACTGCTGAGCGAACCAAGGAGCCCACAGGCGGTTTGTGTGTGAGGGATAGATAAATAACGAGAAAGGGGCTGCATAAAGAAAGTCACGCTTTGAGTGAAAACTGTGGTAAATGAAGTTAACATAGTAATAATGCTGAGGAAACATGATTCATATGAGATGGACTGAAAATAAGCCCTAATGAAATAAACTGTGTGTGTGTGTGTTTCACAGGTCTGATGAAATTAGATGACCCCCCCTCTCAACCAGACCCACCGGCAACAACGTTCAATACAGTCGCCATGGCAACACCTGTTTAGTGCCTCCACTTAGAAGAGTGACTTAATTACATGCGTTCTGAACTTCGTCCAGACGCACCCAAAAAAATAAAATAAATCACCACATTTTTTAAAACTCATTCCCATTTTTTAAGAAACTCTTTCAGAAATGAAGCTCTTTTAGCCAGGTTTCTCAGAGGGGGGGTGGGGGGGGGCTTGCCTGGGCAAGGCGCCAGCAGTGCACTGCCGTCAGGCCTGATGCAGTAGGAGTATCTGACTTTTTATGAGGTTGTCACATTAGCCCAAGAGATCTCTCGTCTCTCTCCCAGTGTGCGCGCGCTGTGTGTGTGTGTGTGTGTGTGTGTGTGTGTGTGTGTATGTGTTATTACCATGTATGTGTGTGTGTGTGTGTATGTGTTATTACCATGTGTATGTGTATGTGTTATTACCATGTGTATGTATGTGTGTGTGTGTGTGTATTACCATGTGTATGTGTGTGTGTGTGTGTTGCCTGAAGAGGGCTAAAGACGGTGAGGACTGAACTGTGTGGATTAACAGTAACAATGAGAGGGGATGGAAGTAATACCACAGCATGGAAGATTAGAGGCCATGGGGGACCACACTGACATCGATGCAAACGCATATCAACACAACAGGTTGAAAACGGAGTGGAAAATAATGATATAATGATTGATTGTACAGTTATACATTACATAGCCTACCGCATATTACACACAACAGAAACAAATTATTTGGTACATAATTGGTCTAGCCTTACTCCAAAATTCTACTAACTGCCTTTGAGTGTGGACTGTATTATTATTCATACTGGATGGACTGGTTACCTTGTGCTACGCTCCAAACTTTCTATCCATGAGCCTGGGAGAGAATGTTGGTTCATTGATTGTGCAGGGCATAATAATACAGTAGCCTGTTATTGTAAACGCACGCTTAACCCGGAAGCCAGCTGCACCATTGTGTCGGAGGAAACGCCGTATGCCTGGCTGCATGAGCCCGGCCCGCCACAGGAGTCGCTACAGCGTAGGACAAGGACAAACCGTCCGGCCAAACCGTCCCCTAATCCGGACGACGCTCGGCCAATTTGCGTCGCCTCATGGGTTTCCCCGTCGCGTCCAGCTGCGACACAGACGGGGCTCGAACCAGGATCTGTAGTAGTGCAGCTTGCACCGTGATGCAGTGCCTTAGACCACTGCCTTAGACCACTGCGCCACTCAGGAGGCCCCCAAATGATCACTTTTACACTCAACATAGCCACTTCTTATGCGCACTCCCTCTGGAATGGGAAAAATATCCTTTCTATTTTATTCAGCTAAGTTATTATATACTCCTTACTATAAAATCATTTAATAAAAGTAATGGCACGGGGACTTACGCATATCTTGTCTGCTAAATCAACAAGCCTAAAGCATGGCGCATAGTCTGATTACATGCAGTAAGCCAACTCATATTCTGTTCTTCTGAAATACATTCTCTTCATATCATGTTTCTTTAGACCTGCCTAAAATAAATAATGGATTTATTGTGATGGTTTATATTAAATTGATTTATTATACTTTATTTAAATGTAGATGTTCTGAAAGCGCGTATCAGCAGCTTGTATGTATCTTGTACGCGTGGAGGCCAGGCGCTGCTAAACGTGTTTGTTAATTACCGGTCAATTACCGTGAGACCGACAGTCTTTTGCATGACAATAACCTGCTGACTAAATGCCATTGCCGCCACAGCCTTAGTGTGTAAGTGTATGCCCGCGAGTGAGTCAGATGTACTGCATGTGACTGATTAACACAGGCAGTGTACTTGTAAACAAGGGACATATTAGTGTGTGTTTGCATGCGAACGATACTGTACTGATCCCCAAGGGGAAATTTCTTCGTCAAGCAGCTACGGGAAAACATAGGGCAGGTGCAAAATGGCAAAACGAAAATACGCAAAAGACAAACACGATACACGGCATGGGTGGCTGTGTAACCCTCACCCCTTGTACTCCTCACCCATCATCCCCGCGGCTGGATGCCCTGCTCCTGTGGCGTGTGTCCACGTTCTGCTCTCCTCCACAACTATTTCATTACCCTAATTAGGCCTCATTAGCCAGCTTATGCTAGTTCCAATTAGCATCCTAGCATAACGTAACCCTGAGGTCCGCTTCCCCAAACAAACACACAGGCTGTGTGCAGGATCCCATGACGGCCATGAGGTCCGGCTACACCTGCAGGAATCCCGATGCTCACTTACTGTCCAGAATCCAGTATTTGACCAACACTCCACTTACAAACCACCTGACTTTTAGAGAAGTCTACTTCTCCAAATAGGCTAAAACGTATTTAACTGAGACAAGACAATTCGCGCCTAAGGTATTGTTCATAGGCCACTTAAATCTTGACAATAGGTGTGGTACACGTTTTGAGTTATTCTGATTGCATCAAGATATACTGGGTTGCAATTTTAAAATGTGGGTTATTCTCAGTATTCAAGGATCAAAGTGGAGCAAAAGGTGATAGCATAGCATTAGCTTGTTTTGACTGGATAGGCTGAATAACTTTAAACAAGTACTCAAAACCAAAACAGTTACCTCAGGACAGTCTTGTCAAGGTGCTAGCTATATTAGCATAACTTTATAAAACCCTTACCACCATAAAGAAAGCTTGAGTGTTTAAGAGTAGTGAAATGCGTGACAGCCCGTATGGCATGCTAACTTCCTGACAGCCAAATGAATCCCCTTCCCAGTCATACCTCATAGCTCCCCCCAACACGTTCTCCTAGACTACCATTCCCCTGTCACATGTGTAAGCCTGAATATTTTTTGAAATACCCAGATAACAAGTGTCCATCCTGCAAAGATACTAATTCACTGTGATGGCTTAATCCAATGCAATCTTGTCAATTTGTTCAATTTCTTTCAATGTTTTCAAGAGCAAGCAGATGGAGGCAATTTTTTTTGTTACATTTAGGGTCTGCACAGAACAGTAGTCCCTGGTGCCTACTGTAACTCTCCCTCCAGAGGATAAGTGTGGACTTTTAGAGGGACCCTCAACTCCCCCAGACATACTTGTGTACACAGCCACACACACACAAGCAATACAGTCGCATAGCACCAAGGCACATGTACAGTCTTACACACACACACACACTTCAGTCTGTTTGGCTCCCTGTTCTGTGCCTCGAGTCAGATCAGAGGTCCAGACAGTCTACACACACTGGAGACCAGCTGTGTCTCATACTGCAGTGCACTTCATTTCCAGATGGCCCTCACGATAACGCAGTGTGTGTGTGGTGCATGTATGTGTGTGTGTGTGTGTGTGTGGTGCATGTGTGTGTGTGTGTGTGTGCGCCATCTGTGTGTGAGAGTGAGAGACTGTCTCGGATTTAGACATGTCAGCACATGCTTTTCTGCAGCCTCCTTTAGAACGCATACATTCGTCATCAGAGCTGCTGGAATAGATAGCAGAGGCGGCCATATTTATTCATTGAACGACGGCCTTTTATCTGTAGCACAACAACCATGCCAATATGGGGAAACTTGGGCCGCCGAGAAAATGAATTGACTGAGCGTGTGCAACGAGCTCGCTCACTCACACACACACACACACTAAACTAATGTGCAGAACATGGGTAGCTAGTAAAATCCCAATGCATATGGCCCGGGTCCCATCTGCCTCCCAGGCCCAGCTCAGCCCTTCAGGCCCTCCACTCATCCAAAAAGTGACTGGAAACCTAATGCAAACATATTGTAATTTATTCTCTCTGAAGACTAGAACCATAATAAACTGAGGGCCATATGGGCCCCAAGTCACAGCACAGACAAATAAAATAAAACAGACTAACAAATAAAAATATAAAATGTTTGAATGAGTAAAGACGGCCTGGTTCAAGTGGGTGTGGTAGGTGGCTGATTGCTAATTGTTTCAGGGACTGGGATGATTATAGGTATGTCAGTTCACCATATGATTCTCTAAATACTAGGACTTTGACTGTGTATGCTAGACTCTCTGCTCCCTCTTCAACACACACAAACCAACACAAATAATTTCTCAGTCACACACACACACACACACAGACTCTAGCAATCAAGCTCAGTGAGTCTGACATATCCAAAGGCAAAGCAGCAAACACTCGCATCATCATATGACAGAGGAGAGCTGCACAGGGGTAATGCTTGGGCAAACAGACAGAGATTTTGATGGAACAGCTACAGTGAGGGTGAATGAGAGCGGAGTGCTCTCTCTGTGTGTGTGTGTGTGTGTGTGTGTGTGTGTGTGTGTGTGCGCGCGCTCTTGAGAGGCTTACAAAGTACCAAGACACAGGAGCAGCATGAATCAGAGAACGAGAGTGGGAGAAAAGACGTCAGTACGACAAATGCAATTATGGTTCAATTAAGAATTATTCTGAAAAATCTAACTATACAAAATGCTCCCACTGTTTTTATGAAGGGGAGGGTGTCCACCCACTCTCCCCAGGATTGGTGAAAACACAGTTGGTGATGAAATGTCACTTATGTTATAAAATGCATATAAAAATATAAAAGATTTAATAAAAATACAAAAATGTTTCTTCATGTTCTGAATCGTTCAGTCTAACATATCATAAACATATATGAATCGTAACAAAATACAATAAGCATCAAACTCTTGACAGAGTTGTGCCACTTTCTCGCAAGCGACTTTTGATGACTTTACATGTTGTGGTGGTTGTTTCGGCAGGTAGCAAAAAGCTAAATTTAACATGACACGAGCTGAATTAAATGTAAAAGGCTTTGAAAATAAAAATCGTGGGTACGCTCAGTGCTCCGTTGACATTTCACAGGGATAAGCTTTTTTTTTTGTGAGAACACGAATTCCGCATTAATATGAAAGCGTATAGCAAAATGTGAAAATGCTACATGTCATGTCTCAAAATCAATATCTATCTCCCCTCTATTGTTTTAACGGCGAGCCTGTCAGTTAGCCACAGTTAGCATCCAGACTATGATAGAGACATGAGGTTTTGGGACGTCTACACAATTAGCATACCCTTTTACCCAATTGTGTTTTTGATTGGACACTCTATAAAAAGAGCTTAATCCTGATGTGAAACTGTGTGCACATAGCTAGGTCTTAGTATTTGATCCTGGAGTGACTAATGCCACTAGAGAAGGTGGCCTTTGGCTACAACCAATATATCTTAGTCATATGACACACCTTAGCCTGGCTAGTTGTCCGGTCTCATGTTAGGGCTAAAGCCTGGGTGGAACCTAGGGTCAGGTCAGTGGGTCAAAGGGCACTCTGGTCCCCACCCCAACAAACTAAGGTCAGGGGTTGGTGGTAGTCTGAAGGGGGTTGTTGTTGGGCTTCACTTTGTGGCTGTGGGGTGTTGGTAATCCCCCCCCCCCCCCTTTAAGCCTGAGGTGAGTGGAGCGGTCTGAGAGGATGAGCGCTGTACAGGGAACAGCTGTTCCTGAGCGCTCGGCGGCAAGGTCAGGAGGAGAGGCGGCAGAACTGCAGCTGTGTCCTTAGGGCGGCTGGGACCCAGAGAGGAGGGGCTGTTCACTTAGACAGGGCCAGGAGAGGGAGATGGACACACACAGGGAGGAGACAACAGAGAGATGGCAGATACAAGGCACACCTTCCACACAGAAACCAACAAGAAATGACCGAAGATGTAATTGCTCGGAAAGTCTGCCAGAAGCCCTTTGACTTCTTTACAGGAGTCTAGACTAAAGAAGCCATAGAAGTGTATGTCCAACCTTGTGTCAGACAAACCTACTCAGTACAAGATAAAAGTGAAGGTAGTGGTGACCGTTCTCAGTACTTCGTCACACTTCAGTTCGTACCCGAGTTACAATAAAGAGGGCACATTTCAGACTGAACCGACTGCAGTTTAAAATCATTAAATCCCAATAAGGATCGGAACAGAACAAAAATTGGTTGTGGGTAGAGAAGGAATGTATTTCAAATTGATTAAAGGTGAGTTTGAATGCTAGCCTTGAACCTGTTAAGGCTGAAGATAAGAAAAGAAAGACGGGGAATCGTAAGTCGATAATACAGAGGGCTAAGTAGTCTCCTAGCAACACGTTTGTGTTGGAGCACAGCGGCTTACTTTGTCTCATTTACAGATAGAGGGAGTGCGAGGCAGACGGCTCCATCCCAAATAGACCCCTGACTTCTAGCCCCTTTGTTCTTGGCCTAAGCAAATGGGTAATAACTCCAACTTGCTCTCTGATCGACTAGGTAGAACTCCCGCATACATTGCATCACTCTCAGATCTCCACAAATGCATAGGGAGTAAGGGCTAAAATTGGTATTAAGCAAGAGACGAGGATAACAGATGTTTGACATGCACTAAATATGCAATATACCATACAAATATAGCAGATAAGCTCTAAGGCAATAGGCCAAAGGTTTAACATGACACAGTAATAAACTGGGATCTATTGAGCATGAATATACAATCCTGAGGTGGGGTTCCCATCTCACAGTTGGTTGGAGCAAGATGCCAACGACGCTAGAGTTGTGGCTTTCATTCCTGCACGGGTCACAACTACTGAATATGTCTGAACTGGAAGTCACATAGAATAAAAGCAACAGCTAAATGACAGAACTGTAGTTTAAATTCCTGATCCCGGATCTATTCCAGTTGCGGTGTTGCAAAGGAATCCCTCGGGAACCCCGGATCCTAAACTCCGTAGCAATACGTTCTGAAGTCTCCTTCAGGACTGCGTGACATTCCACCTTTCATTATCCTCATTCAGAATGCCGGAGAGACTTTTTTCCCCCCCGCAGTGTGCAAATCGGCAGAATCTACAACAGAGGGATATTGTTGCCAGAGAGCCATGACTTCAGTCACTAAGAATGTCAACCTCTTCATTTCGAGGGAGACGATGAAGGTGAGTCGTCGGGAAAAGAGAGAAGAAGAAAAGAAAAAAAGTGATCTGATGAAGGGGGAGAAAACAAAGCATTAACAGCGTCAATTACACCGCAACTATCTGTTTGCAAACAGCCCATGCATACACTCAAAGTGCTCAAAGAAAGTGTTTGACAAACAAGGACGCCTTTACATACTAATTTCTCTTTGTGGGGCACACACACACACACTCTTAGAATCACTCATCTTGAATGCATAATCTTGTCATTTTCCTCTCACTGTAGTGAGTAAGAGTAATCTAGTGCTTTGATCCGTCTCAGTAAAGAGCTGTCGGCTCCTCTCCGACCATGTAATTCCACCCAATCAGGTGTTTGAGGAGCCGCCATTGTTAGTCAGCCCCTCTGAAAATCAAGACAATCTACCTCTGAAAGTCATAACAATCTCACCAAGGCTTTAACCACCTCTGACTAAGCTCAGTCATTTTCGTCGACAAAGTTAAAAATGAGCCACAAAAGCCACTCTCAAACACGATGGAGAAACAACTCAGAGCAAGTAAACCTTTGCCTCTCATAATATGCCTGGCTAACTGCTTCGCCTCCCGACAGTGACTGCAATTACCATTGCAATAATGGCTAATTGAAATGCAAATCATAACAATAGCGCAGAATTAAGAGAAAAGTATGTTTGCGTGCAATAGGGAACTAAGGCTAAGAAAATTAACTGGGGCCCGGCCACCTTCAGTTGATTACATCTGCTATCTGGCCCGTCTCTTTCTGCCTTCACTTTGAAGTCAAAAAGTCAACAACAAACACCGCCACTGATGTCCAAGGAGAATCCATTGAAAACGACTGACATGGAACTGACACAGGTGGACAGACGGCCGAGAGACTAGCAAGCCATGATGACATGACACCATGACAGCCGAACCTTCGGTGGAAGGGTGAACGCCAAGGAAAGAATTCCTAAAATTAGTCTAAGCATTTTCAGTAGAATTGTAGCAGTTGAAGCTAAAAACGCTAATGATAGGCAATGAAAGCACCATGTTAACAGGTATTAGTAACGACACTGCGAGACCTTGCACCCTCCATTTTAACTAGCTTTTCTATCGAAAAAGGCAGTGCAAGTACTGGGAGCCCCTCACTCCCCTTCAGCTGGAGCAGTTCAAAGGAGCTCAATAAAACATTTACAGCGCCGAGAAGGCTTCTTCTCCCTCTTTCTATCTATCCCTCTCTCTCACTCACTCTTTCTCTCTCGTCCCCGCTCTTTGCTATGAATGACCTTGGGTTAAACGCATTTAATTAGAGCTCACAGGATCTGCAAGCCCCATCCTGCTCTCCGAGCTCAAAGCACTCTGGACAGCCGTCTCTCACATGCGAGCCGGAGCTTTCAACTGTCAGACCACACAAGGATTCGCAATCAAACATAACAGGGCCTCGATCGACAGGCCAAGGTTTTGAGTCAAAGAAGTGCCCCCCCCCACACACTGGCATACTACAATACATGCACATGGCGCAGAGGAGTGAACAAAGACCGTCATACAAGATAGCACATCTGGGGCATTGCAAGCCATAGCTTTGAAAAAAGGTACCTCTATCTTGCCGATTTCCAGCACGTAAGCCAGAGCTAAATATTTCTTATATAGGCCACTTGGGTCTTTAATGTTGCATCTCGAACACTGAGAATAACCAATAGCCATGATTAGCAAGATACACTGAGACATAAAAATAAATATCAAAACATGGAAAGCTTTTAGGTACCTGTGAGTATCGCTATTGGACACACATACCGCAGGCTACCTATTATTAGACATCATGAAGATTGCAGGTCCTCTAAAGATGCACATTGCCTACTACAGTGCATTCGGAAAGTATTCGCTTTGTCATTATGGGTATTGTGTGTAGATTGATGAAGAAAATGTTTCATTTAATCTATTTTAGAATAAGGCTGTAATGTAAACTGTGGAAAAAGGCCAGTGTATCAGAGACAAACCCCCACTAAGCATTACATTGAAAAAGGGAGATTTAAAAGGAAATGGGAAAAAAAAGTCAGTAAAACCGAAGCAATGAAATTTCCAATGTAACATCTGGGGAAATAAAAAGGTATTTCTTTCTTTCCACAGAGCAGCTGAGCTGACATTGGAGTTATGTGGAAAAACTGCACAGAAAAGGCAGAACCAAATGTTAGCATACGCGCTAACGTTCCCAGGTTTGGGGTCTGAGACAGAGAGAGATCAGTCTCTTTATGAATACTTGCGTTGGAAACTTAACTCCCCCAAGGAAGGTTTCATGGTGAGACTTGGAAGGGAAGAAAAAGAAGATGGATTCTCCACTCGGAGCCCAGATCCCCAATCAGATAAGAGTCACACCCTCCTATAATAATCACACCCTCCTATCATTAGCACCAAAAGGCACAAAAAAACGATAATGCTACAGGAAGTAGACTCAGGAGAAAGGAAAGGCGTTCAGGAAAATACAGGCCTAATTAAAGGCTGAGAAAGCTCTTGGGGCTAGGCCTATTTTCCCGTCCACTTTAGGTATTTTCTGCATCCCTCTTGAGTAGGCTCTAAGCTATATAAGAACATGATCAATTCTTGTTTCTCTGTTTTTTGTGCGGCATTCGCATTCCGACAAGGTCAAACTCTTAACCTGACAAATGAGGAGTACTGATTCACCTTTAAAAAAACTCAAAAAGGGATGTGGATCTGTGGATCTCTGGATCTCGCTCAGCTCCGGGGCGAGGGAATGTTTCTACTGACATCTGTCAATGGCTGTTAGCAGCGCTGCACTGTCAGAGCCGGCCCGCCCATTAGAGTGGCAGATTGACGAGGGCGGCATTTTCCGAGCTAAATTGACCAAAACACAACACATAACACCTCAAAATAATTCTGCCTAAAAACAATGAAAACGTCTCTCATCCAGTGGCATATGGGCTATTTAGGTGAGCACTGCTGGCGCCCTTTTATAAGCAGTGCCCACTTTGCCAAAGTCAGGGGCACAAAATCTTGTCCAGGTCAAGATAAAAAATGGACAACATGAAATTAAATTAGGCATTTTTGACGAACTGATCCTTACGAAGAAGAAAACACTTCTGCATTTCCTGCTGTGTAAACACATTGACTCTCATTGCAAATAGGCTCAAAATAACTCCTGATAAACTTGGGTAGTTGATATGTAGATCTTAAATAGACAAAATGATTGGTCTTAAGCCTTGGTCAAGAATCAAGACTACTTATTTTTGTCTTGCCTAAGGCAGCAGAATGGCCAAGACTGGGCCTGACTGTCAAAAAAACATCTGGCTGCAGGCCATTACAGGAATGCAGTTTTTTTTTTCCACATAGGTATTCTTTCGCACATCAGTAACTATGCATTGTGGGGGAATGAGGGCTGAGGATAAATTATTTCAATGATTCAACAGTTTTTCCTAGTATGTGGATTGTTGATACAGGTCTGGATGAGAACTAGGTCAATGCTCAAATAACGATTTGAAAACGTTTAGAAGCCATTTCATTCCATTCCTCTAACAAGGATAATTGAGCTTGACGGTGAGCATATGATTTGTATAGGTGAGTGGATCGTATGTTGTGTGATGAGGTTCTGTGCGAGTGACTTTAGAGCAGCCTGTAGCTGAACTAAAGGTTCAAATCAGGTGAGCAGGTCACAGAGTTTAGCTAGTGTGTGTGTGTGTGTATGTAGGCCACATACTTCAGTTTTGTGTCTCTGTGTTCATTTCTGATTCTTCAGCCTCTATGAGCATTGCAAAAAAAATGTGGCCTGGACTTAAACAATGATCCCAGTCAGTTTTTCCAGACGTACTTTCAACATCCTGGTGAGCTGTCTGGTTCATGACTCCCAGTGTTTTGACAATAACAACGCCTTTTGGTTCTTACAAAATACTTGGCAGACGTCTAATCCGAAGTTCTACAAAATGGTAAACAATGGGAGTTCATCTTTAAAAGGCTGTTTAAAGTGAGAAATGCAACACAATGAACAAAATTACCCTTTTCATTTGAAGTTTCGATAATCAGCCACTCAAGCTGAACTTAATTGGCTCATCACTCTAGCTTAACCCCAGCCACTACGAATCCCAGTGATGGGTACGCATAGTTAGCCAGCCATGTATACCCCTTGTCATCAAGACAACAGTCTGCATTCATGGTCATGCCTGTCAAAGTACAAATTGCTTAACTGTGATGGTAATAGCCAAAATCATCAGGAAAGCCCATCAATTCCAAGAATGTTCTGTATGCAAATAATGAGATTGAATAAACCTGACAGGGCATCCGCAAACAACGCTCGCTGTTCAAATAATACGCCAGATTTAAAATTCCAAGACTGCTCGATATCACCCTGCAAGACCCTTAATTCAAACAGCCATATCAAATCTCTCCCTTCAAAGCACCACAGACTCAGAAGGGCCCAGCACACCTCTCCGCCGCTGTAGCCCTGGGAAGATGGACAGCTCACAAAGCAGCGTTGTCGGGCTGCCATCTTGCGAGGCGGCGAGGCAAGAGAAGAAGCAACGCACGCTCCTGGCTCTTGGGCCCCCCTATAGTACCGTCTCAGATATCCATCAGCCCGGTGGCTCGCTGTTTGACAGACCGTCTACAGAGGGCTCATTCTAAAGCAAAATCCTTTCTCACCACACACACACCGCTGGCACAGCTCCAAATAAAGCCAGTCTGAGGGGCTTCCCTTGACCCAGAGCCTCCTATGGAGAACGCTAAGGCTTTTTTAGAGGAGGAGCAGCAGGGAGGTGGCAGTCAAGGAGACTGAGGCGAGAGAGAAAATAAACAAACTAGACACCAAAAAGATAGACTGCCACACACACACACACACACACACACACATACCCACAAGCACCATAGGGGGTATATACTGGGTCTGGGGACCTTTAAGATGCTTGTCCAATAGACATTTGTGGCACATTTTGAATTGGCTTTTGTAAAGGGTGATACGGACACAAGGAGCGATGTGATGTGATTCCTTAACAGGGCCTAAGCCGATCTACGCATTGAATATTGAAGAGCGAGAGAAAACCTCCAACTGTGATTTGATTATCAATGAGGACCGCTAGCTACTGGTGATAATGTTGAGCGATACTCAGGTTCCTAAACTTGAAAAATGAGAACACGCACTGACTTGTTCTTCATGAGTCCCTTGAGAGGTCACTTGTCGGTGGGCACACGCCCCTATCAGAAGAGCACTCCATCCACGGCTGAAAAGGGGAGCAGTGAGAGCCTCTGCAAGGGTCCAACATGTACTCAGGACATACATGACTCTTCAGCTGGCTAATGCTGCGTCAATGCCATGTGAACGCTTTGTTTGGAGAGTGAAGGGCAGACACTCCCCTTGAGTCCATTTTCTTTCTCAAGAAGATAAGTGTGACATTCTGGCTTGTTGGAGGTGAAATGGATGCTGGGTTTTTAAAAATCAGCATGTAAAGCCCTAATTCAAGCATGTAGCTTGTCCCGCCCTGTGGACGAAGCGGCAAAACGATGTAGCTTGGAAAATAAAAAAGTTATATAGAACTAGGTCACGAAATTTCGTCAGCCGGTGATTGTCATGCAGATAACTGTCGGTCTCACCGTAACACATTTAGTATCTCCTGGCTTCCACACACAGCCTACCAGCAACTGATGCAGACCTTCGCAATAAATCCATTCTTTTTTTAGACAAATTGTAGTCTATTCGGCCCGGAATGCCGAGTTGTGCCCTTGGCCCGGAATGCCGAGTTGTGCCCTTGGCCCGGAATGCCGAGTTGTGCCCTTGGCCCGGAATGCCGAGTTGTGCCCTTGGCCCGGAATGCCGAGTTGTGCCCTTGGCCCGGAATGCCGAGTTGTGCCCTTGGCCCGGAATGCCGAGTTGTGCCCTTGGCCCGGAATGCCGAGTTGTGCCCTTGGCCCGGAATGCCGCCTGCTCTGAAGCACCTCTCACTCACATGGCTCTCCGTCACGTGATAGGGTCTTTGTCACAGGCTACAAGTGAAGACAGACACATAGGGGACGCAACTGCATGCGTCCTTATCGAATTCCGAGACGCATATTGAAGATGTTAGAAGAACTGTCCACATTTACTTTTCGTCAGCCAACAAGATGAGTAATGAACAACATCACTAGCCTATGTCAAAGTACTATCTCCCATAGAACAAAAGTTGACTTATTCTATTCTGTGCGAGAAATATTCCAAACATAAAATTAATACAAAAAACATTTTTTACGCAATGTGGCTGACGCAACAGATCAGAACGTTTAGATTAAAATGTTGATAAACTATTAGACTATTTATTCACATTACACATCACAGTAATGCACACACTGCAGTAGACTATAAGTGCAAATGTTCCATTAGCGGGAAAACAACATTATCGCAAATGCAATTATGCATGTAATGCTTTTATTAAAGCTGCATTTTTATGGTGAAAATTCTCTCCCCCAAATTGGAAATGCATCATTTTTAAATAAGTTATTTGGCCAATTTAGTGATAAAAACCCTTATCAAAACATATAGGCCTATGGGCTAGGCTACATGAGGAGTGTGATACAAACCTTATCAAAACATATAGGCCTATGGGCTAGGCTACATGAGGAGTGTGATACAAACCTTATCAAAACATATAGGCCTATGTGCATGGCTACTGTGAGCGCGTCTGTGAGCGCGTCTGTGAGCGCGTCTGTGAGCGCGTCTGTGAGCGCGTCTGTGAGCGCGTCTGTGAGCGCGTCTGTGAGCGCGTCTGAGCCTGTGTGCGTCTGAGCCTGTGTGCGTCTGAGCCTGTGTGCGTCTGAGCCTGTGTGCGTCTGAGCCTGTGTGCGTCTGAGCCTGTGTGCGTCAGCCTGTGTGCGTCTGAGCCTGTGTGCGTCTGAGCCTGTGTGCGTCTGAGCCTGTGTGCGTCTGAGTAAGGGAGAGGCATTGTGAGTAGAGAAAAATAACATGTGAGCCTGTGTGTGTGTGTGTGTGTGTGAGCGTGTGAGCCTGTGTGTGTGTGTGAGCCTGTGTGTGTGAGCCTGTGTGTGTGAGCCTGTGTGTGTGAGCCTGTGTGTGTGTGCGTGTGTGTGTGAGCCTGTGTGTGTGTGCGTGTGTGTGTGTGCGTGTGTGTGTGTGCGTGTGTGTGTGTGCGTGTGTGTGTGAGCCTGTGTGTGTGAGCCTGTGTGTGTGTGCGTCTGTGTGTGTGAGCCTGTGTGTGTGTGAGCCTGTGTGTGTGTGCGTGTGTGTGTGAGCCTGTGTGTGTGTGCCTGTGTGTGTGTGCCTGTGTGTGTGTGCCTGTGTGTGTGTGCCTGTGTGTGTGTGAGCCTGTGTGTGTGTGCGTGTGAGCCTGTGTGTGTGTGCGTGTGAGCCTGTGTGTGTGTGCGTGTGAGCCTGTGTGTGTGTGCGTGTGAGCCTGTGTGTGTGAGCCTGTGTGTGTGAGCCTGTGTGTGTGAGCCTGTGTGTGTGAGCCTGTGTGTGAGCCTGTGTGTGTGCGTGTGTGTGTGAGCCTGTGTGTGTGTGTGAGCGCGTCTGTGAGCGCGTCTGTGAGCGCGTCTGTGAGCGCGTCTGTGAGCGCGTCTGTGAGCGCGTCTGTGAGCGCGTCTGTGAGCGCGTCTGTGAGCGCGTCTGTGAGCGCGTCTGTGAGCGCGTCTGTGAGCGCGTCTGTGAGCGCGTCTGTGAGCGCGTCTGTGAGCGCGTCTGTGAGCGCGTCTGTGAGCGCGTCTGTGAGCGCGTCTGTGAGCGCGTCTGTGAGCGCGTCTGTGAGCGCGTCTGTGAGCGCGTCTGTGAGCGCGTCTGTGAGCGCGTCTGTGAGCGCGTCTGTGAGCGCGTCTGTGAGCGCGTCTGTGAGCGCGTCTGTGAGCGCGTCTGTGAGCGCGTCTGTGAGCGCGTCTGTGAGCGCGTCTGTGAGCGCGTCTGTGAGCGCGTCTGTGAGCGCGTCTGTGAGCGCGTCTGTGAGCGCGTCTGTGAGCGCGTCTGTGAGCGCGTCTGTGAGCGCGTCTGTGAGCGCGTCTGTGAGCGCGTCTGTGAGCGCGTCTGTGAGCGCGTCTGTGAGCGCGTCTGTGAGCGCGTCTGTGAGCGCGTCTGTGAGCGCGTCTGTGAGCGCGTCTGTGAGCGCGTCCGTGAGCGCGTCCGTGTGAGCGTCCGTGTGAGCGTCCGTGTGAGCGTCCGTGTGAGCGTCCGAGCCTGTGTGTGTCCGAGCCTGTGTGTGTCCGAGCCTGTGTGTGTCCGAGCCTGTGTGTGTCCGAGCCTGTGTGTGTGTCTGAGCCTGTGTGTGTGTCTGAGCCTGTGTGTGTGTCTGAGCCTGTGTGTGTGTCTGAGCCTGTGTGTGTGTCTGAGCCTGTGTGTGTGTCTGAGCCTGTGTGTGTGTCTGAGCGTGTGTGTGTGTCTGAGCGTGTGTGTGTGTCTGAGCGTGTGTGTGTGTCTGAGCGTGTGTGTGTCTGAGCGTGTGTGTGTCTGAGCGTGTGTGTGTGTCTGAGCGTGTGTGTGTCTGAGCGTGTGTGTGTCTGAGCGTGTGTGTGTGTCTGAGCGTGTGTGTGTGTCTGAGCGTGTGTGTGTGTCTGAGCGTGTGTGTGTCTGAGCGTGTGTGTGTCTGAGCGTGTGTGTGTGTGTGTAAGGGAGAGGCATTGTGAGTAGAGAAAAATAACATGTGAGCCTGTGTGTGTTTGTGTGTGTGAGCCTGTGTGTGTGTGTGTGTGTGTGTGTGTGTGTGTGTGTGTGTGTGTGTGAGAAAGTGGGGCCATTTTAGTGTGTTGTGCACTGCATTCAAGATGAAGTCTTGATTCCCACCCACCACTTAATATGATTAAAGACTCAGACAAAAAGCGTTTCTCCTTTTCTTAAAGTAATCATACCATTACGGAGAGCAGCCTGGGAGAGATATTTACTTGGGACTTTTTGGCTGGAGCCTTAGTGAGCGAAGCGCAGGCAGCCAAGCTTCGGGCTGCAGCGCGGACCTGCCAGGGC